>VDFB02271358.1:702223562-702347820 GCA_007258455.2 Sequoia sempervirens | reverse complement strand
GGAAACATAGAGCCAAAGTGGATTGTCATTCCAAGGTAGTAAAGTGTCTTGATGATCTAGGAAATTGGGTGATGTTGCAAGGAACACCAAAAGAGATTAAGTTGTGACAGATTTTTTCCATGCAAATGCTTAAGGCGAAAAAGAAAGATAGCCAACTATTTACCATCAAAATAGATGAACTCAAGAAAGTCATTCCTCAAGATAATGTCATGGATTGTGAACCATAAGATTCTCTAGAGGTTGAGGAAGGATAAATGATGGGAACTGGAGAGATGGATACAAAGAAATATTCTAGATCTTACGAAAGTTTGTAGATATATTTCTAGAAGAACTACCTAGATTACCACCTAAGAGGGTATTCAATTTATCCATTGATATAGTGCTAGGATCAGAACTTGTTTCCAAAGTTCCTTATAGGATGATGACAACAAAATTAATGGAGCTTAAAGCACAACTAGAAGAGTTGTTATCCAAGGGTTTGATAAGACCCAGTGTTTAGCCCTGGGGAACACCTATGATCTTTGTGAAGAAGGATGGTACACTGCACTTGTGTATATATTATCAGATGCTTAATAAAGCTACAATAAAGAATAATTACCCGTTGCCATGTATGGATGCTCTTTTTGATAAAATGTGAGGGGCGGCTATGTTTTCAAAAATTGATCTATGATCAAAATGCCACCAACTGAGGATCAAAGATGAAGACATTTTTAAGAATTCCTTTCAGACCAAATACTGGTACTATGAGTTTACAGTCCTACCTTTCAAACTTACAAATGCACCAGTAGCATTCATAAACCTAATGAACAATTTGTTTAGGGATTTCCCAGATAAGTTTGTTGGGTTTTCTTGGATGACATCCTAATTTATTCCAAGAATGAGGAGGATCATTGCAATAATTTAGAGATAGTTCTCTAGTAGTTAAGAGAACATAAGTTATATGAGAAATTCTCTAAGTGTACCTTCTCTCAAAAGAAAGTGCAGTACCTGGGTCACGTAATTTTAGCTGAAGGGATTTTAGTTGATCTAGCCAAAATAAAGGCAGTATTAGAGTGGCTAGCTCCTAAGAATGTACCTGAGGTCAGAAGTTTTATGGGTTTGGCAGGCTACTATCGGAAGTTTGTTGCAAAATTTTCTAGGATAGCATTTCCTATTACTTCATTACAAAGGAAAGGGAAAATTTTTGAGTGGATGAAAAAATTCTAGGTAGCATTTGATCTACTCAAGGAGAAGTTAATTGTTGCACCGATTTTGAAGATACCAGACCTTAATGGTGACTTCACTGTCATCAAAGATGTGTCAGGAGAAGGCTTAGGTGGAGTCTTGATGCAAGAAGGGAAAGTTATAGCTTATGAATCAAGGAATTTGAAGCCCTATGAACAAAATTATGCATCCCATGACTGAGAGTTAGTAGTAGTGGTTCACACATTGCTAATTTCAACACACTATTTATTGGGAAATCCTTTTCAATTGAACACCAATCATAACAATTTCAAATATCTATTCACCCAACTCAATCTAAATGCATATAAAAGAAGATGGTTGGAGTTGATATCTAACTATGACCTCAATATCAACTACATCAAAGGAAAGGAGAATCAAGTTGCCGATGACTTAAGTCATAGGTGGCATATCACCTCAATGGTGACAATCCAAACTGACTTTAAAGGCCAAGTGTTGCAAAAATGTGAGGATGAGTACTACGAGAAAGTTAAGCAAGCACTCATGAACAATCCACAAGGTACAAGGTAAGAGGGATTTTACTTTGACACTAATGGATTGTTAAGTTTAAAGGAATAATATATGTGCCTAACTTTGAGGAGTTAAGGAATCTTGTGTGGAAAGAAGTTCATGAAGCACCATACTCTGGACATCCTGCTGTGACAAAAATGTTGGCTGATGTGAAGCCATTATATTTTTGGAAGGGTATGAAAGGGGATGTTGCTATATTCATGGTTAGATGCTTAAAATGTCAAAGGGTGAAAGTTGAACATCATCACCCTGCAGGCCTATTATATCCACATGATATTCTAGAACTTGTAAGTGGCAAGTCATCAGTATGGATTTTGTGCAAGGATTACCTATGTCAAGGAATAAGCACAATGCCATTTTAGTGGTAGTAGAAAAGCTTACTAAGGTGGCACATTTTATACCTGGGAATTTAACTAATGGAGCTCTTTTCATAGCTTCAAAATTCATTCAAGAGTTGTTTAGATTGCATGGTATTCCTAAGAAAATTATCTTGAATAGGGATGCTCATGTGACCTCTAGGTTTTGGAAAACCTTATTCTTTGCACTTGGGACTTAGTTAAATAAGTTTAGCCTATCATCCAAAAACAAATGGAAAAATTGAAAGGGTGAACCAAGTACTAGAAGACCTACTAAGAATGTATTGCATGGATCAACAATACAAGTAGGAAGATTACTTTCCTTTAGTGGAATTTGCATATAACAATTCCTATTATTCTGCAATTAAGATGGATCCTTTCAAAGCATTGTTTGGTCAGAGGTGTCGAAACCCTATAACCTGGGATAAGCTTGAGGATAGGGTAAGTCTTGGACCAAAAATGTTTTATGAAATGGAGGAATAGGTATGAACTATTAAGTGAAGGCTAGCAAAAGCTAATGATAGGAAGAAAAGCTATGTAGATTCTAAATGGGTACCCAAAAAATTTGCAATAGGAGAAAAGGTGTTGTTAAGGGTTAAGCCTCATAAGAGTTCCATCAAGTTTGGAAAGTCATCCAAAATAGCTCCATGCTATGTATTTCCTTTTTAGGTTCTATAGGAAGTAAATCATGTTGCTACCAAATTGTGTTGCCACCAGCTCTTACTTAGATGCATAACGTCTTTCACATTTCTTACCTAAAGAAGTATATACCAGGTAATAATCATGTAATTGATTGGAATGCTTTACAGGTACATGACCCCAAAGTGGTAACAATCAATCCTATCAAGGTGCTCAGAACACGTAAGCTTCGTTTGCATAATAAGAAGGTTTTGCAATGTAAAGTCCAGTGGGACTAGTATGCAGAAGATTCTACCACTTTGGAAGACTATGCTGAAATAGAGAAAAAGTTTCCACATATTTTACATGCTTTTGAAAGTGCTTGAAAAACAATGTTGTGGTTTTTTTGGATTATTCTATGTTTGCTACATAAAATCATCGAGGACGATGATTCACAAGGGGGAGAATGTTCCACCCCGTTGTGTGTTTATCTATTTACTATTACTATGATTGGTTAAAATATTGAATATATGAATGTACTTGTAACTTTGATTGAAATGCATGTGTTTGTACTTTGTTTACCTGTATCATTGAGAAAATGATGAATGAATGTTAATTTTATTTGATGTTTATAATGAGATGAATATGAGGAATTAATGTTGATTGAATTTGATATTTTGACTATGAAATGTATAATGCAAATGATTGTTTTGATGAATGACTGAATACTATTGAAAATGTGTTGAGTTGAATGTAGATACAGGATCAAACCTCCAAAAGAGAGGGGAAGTATCACTAAAGATAAGGAATTGGTCGAGTAACCTTTAAATGAAACCTAACTGAGCTTTCACACACTCACTTATAGAATGGTTAAGTCCAGTCATAGTTTCGGGAAACGGGTAAGTCATATTTAGTCATGTTTGTGTTTGAATTAGAAAGGATCATGATTTCTATTGTGTCATTCTTGGTTTGTGATAAGTGCTTGGTGCATGTGAGGTCTTCTTGGTATGACTATATTCAATTGATGAGATATGTATACATGAAATTTATATATATGTATACATGTACATGTTGACGATAACCATACACGTGAGTTAATACACACATAAGTATATGTAGGTAGATGTACCTATGCATGCTCATGGGAATGGGGGTATCAAATGGATTATATATATATATACACTGCATGCATATATGTCTATCGATAAGTTAGCAATTATATGCGATTGATTGATTGTATACGTGAATGTATATATGAGATATATGCATATATACATATACATACATGTACATATATATATATATATATATATATATATATATATATATATATATATATATAAACACATTGATATACTTATATGTGTTGACGTGATGGAATGTCCATACAAGTATGCCAACATATGAATATATGCGTATATGTGTATATAGATATATATACATATGTTATTGTTTATGGAAATGACAACATGGATATATGCATTCAAATATTGAATGGTTTATCTAATGAATTTGTTTGTTAACAAGCATATATATAATATATATATATTACATAAAAGCATTTAATGCTATATATGAATATGCATATACATACACACACACACACATATATATATATTATAATATGTATATATATTATGGGTTGATTTAAAGAGTATATGGAACAACTTGTAATAGTGCATTGATATCATATAACCCACACATGTTAACTTTGCATTCAAAGCAAAGATGATAATAAAGTGTGCGCTACATAAACTATATTGAATATAACATTAGTATGAGCCACACATAAAGAAAATGCTGAGTAAATATTCTTACATGTTAGGCAAAGAATTGATAGTGCTGCAAGTGCTTGGTTAAACCAATGTTAATGTGTCAAATGATTAAGCAAGACAAAGTCAAACTTAACTAAAATGCAAGAAATAAACATTGACTTAGTCTTGTAAACAACAAACCAAAAGAATAGGGAAAATGGTGTGTGCCAAAGTATGAATGGTGCAAAATAAATAGAATTCTTGAACCTACAACAAATTCAAGCATGCAAAACAATGTGGAAATATGAATTGTTCAATCATGTAGCTAGCCAAATAAGTCAACTTGTAGGTGACCACTACCTTGCATTTCTTAACTTTTGTCCTACTATCTTGAAGAATGAGGTGACTCATTCTCATGGCTATATATGTGTTTTATGAGCATCGATTTATGATGCCACCTTCTTTATTTAAGTTGTTGAGTCGAGCTAATGAGTCGAGATGTGTTAGTTTGAGTAGCTTGGTTGTAGGTAGGCAACAAAGGCTCATATTTTTGTATGAATAGAGGAGAGGATTTCTCCATTTGGATATGCATTCACTTGCATTCTACTATTTTTATTTGAAGTTATTCTTGTTTTATGAGCTGAGTTAAGTTGTGAGGCAAATATCTAGAGTGAGTTATTGTGAGGAAATTATGTGAAGAGGAATTGAGAAGTGGGAAGAGTTACAAGTTGATTCTTAGGGAGGATTTAGTTAAGAAACTGGTTGGTCAATTGGAGTATAACATATATTAGGCATGTGATTCTACTCTCTTTATATGTTTTGTCTATTTTTGGAAAGATTGAGTGTCTTGATTGTATTGTTTGGTGAAATGTATTAAATTTTTAGAATAGAGAAAATATTATATTTGCTTATTAGAAAGGAAAAGAATCTTGTTATGATTTCCTTATGAGTGTTTGTACATACTCCATATTAAGGAGTGGATGCTATCACTAGTATTATATACTAGGATTGATAAAGCGTGAATAGCTTAAGAAGTTATTTGATAAAAAAATATTTTGTAATCTTAGAAAGCTCATATGTTATACCTGGGATTAGATTGTCCAATGAAGGGGATAAATTATGCTTACTTGGTAGAAATATCATTGTGATTTGGGAAAAAGGAATAGGTTGTTTATGGGGTTAAAGATTACCTACGGAAGGGAATTACCTATGCATAGTATTTAATGGTCTTAAATCAAATCGAGATATGGTAGTGTATGTGAATACGATGAATTTCACTTGAAGTATTGAGTGAAGAATAATTTGGCCAAAGTAGTGTAATTTTCAACTGGTTGCACTGTCAATCCACTGTGTTTCATTTATGCATACTAGTTTAGGATTGTAGTGGGTTTACAAGTTCTAGTTATGTAGGACACAAAATTAAGCTCATGAAGGTTATAGTTATGAGGTTACCTTACCAATTCCTTTGTCAAAGGGTAGGGAAATCTTACCATATGTGGGAAATGTGCAGGGGACCATATTTAAGTCTGTGGTTGGTGGAAAAGCACTTGAGTGATGCTTCTCCTCATCAATTAGCGATCAAGATTTGAAAAGGAATTTCCTTGACCATTTGTATCTATTGCCTATGAATCTCAGTTGAGCAGTGTATGTATCTTTGTATACAATCTTTGTAAAATTGTAAAAGTGATATATTATATTGAGAATGAAATCAATACTTTGGAATTATATTATGTCAAATATGCTCAAATATTCTCTTTTGAAAGAGAATTTTTTTTATTGCAATGGGAATAAAATATAGTTTATTTACATGAGGTAAAAACCTAGGAAATTTACTTGCGTGTACAACAATTGGCATGTTACAACCAATATAAAATCAGGGAATCCCCATACGAGGAAAAATGAAAGATTATGTAGCCCCTCCACAATGTGTAATCTCCTATAGTAATGGTGGATTATTGAAGATAAAATCCAATCTATTGCCTACAAATAAAATTCCTTCCCTTAGGAATAAATAAAATCAAGTATAGATGATGGAAATCTTCCCATTTCAAATAGGAATTAGTAGGAATAAATTTTAAGATGTATGATGATGATGTCTCTAAAATTTACTCATATATCACCATGTCCATAGAAGATTCTATAATCAAATTAGGTACATTCCCAATCAATAAAATATATGACAAACTAGGATCAAGTGATGACTAGTGACGAACATGTAATCTAAAGGTAAACATGAGGGGGAAACAAATATGATAGGGTTTTCATTGAAGAGGAGAGATAAATCCTCAAATGTGTCATCCAAATATGAAATGTGAGACTCCAAAAATAAGTTTGAAATATCTATCAAGTAATCATTCAAAAAAATTGATCTAAAAGAATATGATTTACTTGTTACATAAAGGATCATTGGAATCTCTCAAATAATCAACTCTAAACTATGATGAAGTGATAGAAGATGGAAATGTGATATCAACAGGAGGAGAAGAAGAAACATAAAAGGTATTTATATCATCAAGATGCTAAATCTCTACATCATATTCAAGTTCTTGTAATGTAACATCATCAAAGGGTATATTGTCTACATCATCAAGTGGAATGAGAAAATATAATGCATGATCATTTGAGAATGGAGAGATATTATGGTCTCCATAGATCTCTCAAATTCTAGTCCAAATTGTATGTGGGCAACTAATCTCTAAGATCTTCAATAAAATGGTTCAAAAAATGTCAGATACAATGGTTGTACTAGTAAATCCTTTGAAATGATCATTTTTATTACCCCAAATAGATTTTTTCCAAGGTGTATTTGTCTCAAGGATGAGTCCATAAAGACGAGGAAAAATATTGAACCAATTGCAATTTGTCAAGATACCTTTTTTCCAAGACTCATAATCATCCTTAATTAGAGTGATTATGGAAGGATGTGTTGCATAACCCATGATATTACAATGATAAAATTTTTAAATGATAAAATTAGAGATCAATACATATATTAAGTAGTTGAAATGAATTCATTTGATCAAAATATAACTTTTCCAAGTTCTAAGATGTCTAGGTAATTAAGTAGAATGCAAATATGTGATAAATTGAATAAATTATACCTAATTATAAATATAGAAAAATTACATGGGTGGCTATATAGATCTTCTCAACACCTTTCAAAAATGAAGATCAAAAATATAAAAAATCTAGGAAAAACTTATGAGCTTAGAAGTAAAAAATGAAGATCTCAATTCAATAAAACTATCAAGCACTTATAGATTTTTTTTAAAAAATGGCCTATAGAATTGCAAAGTGTTTGGAACCAACTTTCTAATGGTATCCCATTTGGAATTTAAATCTAATATTCAAATAAGCATTTATGGAAAAAAGAAAAAAATAGCTAGTTTATGCATACAATATTGGGCATGGTGGCCCCTTGATGGCTTTATGGTAGAGAAAACTAGTGGTGGATTAATTGATGTGATATAATGAAGAAAAAAGGGGCTTACACTAGATGAAATAGGGGCTTATGTAGAAATGTATTGTGGATGTAGACATAATATTCTATGAATATGACACCCATAGATTCCATACAATTGTATGGAATTATTTTTTCAAAATTTTCAAACCTTAGCAACAAGGACTAAAATTTTTTTTGGTCATCAAAAAATAGAGTGCCATGTATGAAAATAAGGGTTTTTAGTACTTTTGGACTTAATGTTGAGGTGAATTTTTCCCCAATGTGCACCAAAAAAATTTCTTTCCTTATTATCTCCTATATTTGATAAGGGGCTTGCAAATCTGAAGCTTTGATACCATGTTAGAGTCACTAATCGACTTAAGCTTCCAAGATCACATTCAACACTAAAGATTATCTTCTATAAGAGAGTACCAAGAGTGATAATTTGTTTTTTATGGTGCAAAATGTATTATTATTTATTGGTCAAAGATTTAACCCATTTATATAGAGATGCCTTATTTCTGTAGGCAAGAATGAGAGATAGAACTAACTAGGATAATGACAAGTGTCCCTTAATACTATGTAATGTGACAACTAGGGGATAAAATCACATGTGTACTAGAGACTTATAGAAAAATTCCAAAATCCTTAAGTATACTTAACATGTGAAAATATATGAATAAGTCATAACTAACTAGTTAGGTAATGTGCCTTGTTCACACTAAAAAAGGGGAAATTAGATAGGAAATTATATCGCTATTCACACCAACATATATATGTAATAAATAAAATGGCCTAAAACGAATAATTGGAAATCAAACCTTAGTATGCAATTGGTATACCCACAATTATTGCATTTTTTTAACATACAATGGGATAATGCTTGCGGTCTATTTTCTCAATGATTTTCACATAAATTTCACATGTTTATAAAAATAATATAGCATTTCATAAAAAATACCAAATTATTTTAATGTAGAGGAAAAATAAGCATGTGTAAAAGATTGAAGAAAAATTGGTAACACATTTTCTTTTACATTGAATGTGGTTGCATTGTGAGATGTGCACATGACTTGTTAGAAAAGTAAATGGATGTCTTCAAATATTGAATATCAAAGGCCATAATGGTAATGAAAAGTGATAGAAAATAATTAATATTGGAGGCCATATGAACATTGAGATAAACATGTATAATCTAAAAATTTGAGTTTAGATAATAGTATCCTTAAGAAATGATTATATCAATTAAACACATATTTATGGTAAATAGTATCTTGTCTCAAATAGCAATAAGAATAATTGATATGTTTGTATTAAAAAAAATATTCGAAAAAATATTTATTAATCAATACTTTAGAAGACAGTTGAAACCATGTATTAGTTGATATCATGCTATGTGTTCCATAATTTAGCTTGACAATTGAAAATGATTTAAAAATTATCCAATTGAAAATCCTTGTAAATAAAAAAATCTCTTTATCTTTCTCTTTTTCTCCCTCTCTAAATATGTCCACCTCTCTCACTATCTCAACCTCTATATCTATTTTTTCCTCTATCAATTTATCTCTCTCTCTTTCTCTATGCATATATAATTATTTCTCCCTCCCTCTCTCTATCACCCTCTCTTTATCTCACTATGATTCTTTGTCTCCCTCTCTATCACTCTTTCTTTTTCTCTCTATTGGTATCTCTTTCTCCAATTCTCTATTTCCCCTACTTTTTTGTCATCTCTCTCCTTTTCTCCCTTCATTTCTATATTACTCACCCTTCTCTTTCTAGCTATTTCTTCGTTACTTCATCTATCTCCTATTTCTCTCTTTCACTATATGTCTATCCCTCTACGTCTCTATCCACTCTCTTCCTCTCTATCTCACTTTCTTTCTTTATATAATTGTCTTTCTCTAGATATATAAATTTATCACTCTCTCTCTCTCAAGATATTTATATCTCATCTTTAGATTGTTGACTGAAAATGGTTGATTGAAAGCTAATGACTATTATATCTATATCTCTTTCCCTTGCTATTTATTATCTCTATCTCTCTTTATATATATAGATTTCACTCTAAAATTGGTACAAACTAGACAATCAAACTTAGTTTCTCTTTTCTTTAATTCTATCTTCCTTTATATTTATTCTCTCACACACACATCCCCTCTCTCTTTCCCCTCTCTCTTTTTGTCTCTCTCCATATCTCTTTGTTTCTTTGTCTTCCTTTCTCTCTCTATATTATTGGCATAAAAGGACTAATTAAAAATTAATTTCAATTTTCTTTAACTCTTCCTCCTCCCTCCCCTTTTCTCCACCTCCCCCTTCTTTTTCTCCATTATCTCTCTCCATATATCTTCCTCTTATCTCTCCCCCCACACTCTCTATATGTCTTTATGCTATTCTCTATTTCCCATCCCTCTTTGTATTTTTATAAGTTAAAATAAATAACATTATATTAAACAATAGGTATATTATATAATTTAAATACATATTATATTGAATCTAATATATAATAATAATAATAATAATAATAATAATAATAATTTTATGAATATGGTGGGTGGATGGGAGGGCGCCACTTCACTAGGGTGGGTGAAGTGGCAGACACATCAGAGAGGTCAGGATTCAAGCCTTTTGTTCACCTCCTCCGTCTAGGAAGGTTAGCCGGGTGGCACATTGATGACAAGGTGGTGGCATTTGTAAAAGAGAAAGCACGTGCTAGGAAGGAAGAGTCTAGACATTGTTGATTTCATCATTACCCGCCGGTGAAGTGATCTTGCATTGTCCTTTCATGGATGCCTCGCCAACCTATCTATTAATAATCACAGAGTGTAACGCCCCGCTGTGTGAACCCCAAAGGACAAATAAATAATAATTACAGCACAATTTTTTTTTTTAAAGTAAACATAACATACATGTAATACATATTGAATCATAACATGAATTTCATTTAAGTAGATGGGTATGGGATCATGATGCCAAAAGTGGCAATATTTAGGGTATGTGGTTGACGACTTTTTCACCCAAAATTAATGAAACGAAAAGGGTTTTAGAGGAGATTCTCATCTTTCCAAAAATATAAATTATGATTTAATTTGAATTTAATAAATAGTATTATTCATTTTCTATTAGAATTATGACTAAAGTCCCGATCGATAGGCTGATTGAAAACATCTATAACTTTCAAACGGTATCATATTTTTGAATCCAAACATGCGTCACATTCTATGCTTTACATACTATCGGATTAAAAAAAGAAAAATTAAATTTCATGAATTTTTGACCAAGTTAAGGTGGTCAGACAGATGAGTTTTTATATTTTCTAAAAGTTGTAATAAAAAATTCATAATTAATTATTTACTTGGAAAAAAATTACAAAAAAATATGCATCACATCCGGACATGAGTCCTCTACTTATATATAAAATATTACCAAAAATATTATCATTTTATTATGGTTAGGTTGGTCAGACAGACACCTACTTCTTATTTTTCCACGAAATTTAAGTACTCTTGCATTGAAATTTCAAATTTTCACCAAATAGATTTTATTTATTTTTAAAAACCTAGTATTTTAGAAACTACATTCAATTTTCTACAAATTCTATTCTTACATATTTTGAAATAATATAGATAACTTATTCAAATTTTTACGCAAGTTGCCTAACACCGATTTTTGAATTTTTGCCACTTAAGGGCCTGTTTGGCATACCATGATCACATTGCCCGATTCATTAACATATACATCCCTTGGGGTACACAAGAGGAGTCATTACGAGACTGAGATCCACACAACAACAATAAAGAATAAAATCCAAAGATATAATCCATAACAAAATAAACATTAACAAATATAACACATACATGATAATCATTGAAAAGAAACCATCTGAGTACATAAATACAACACATGCACAATTAACTTAACCTATTGAATATCAACTGCAAATAGCCACATAAGGTTTAATGTTACATTACAATTCAATATTCAAGAAGTACAATGATACAAAAGTGTTTCCAAACATAAATGGAAACCATACACAAGATAACATGATACAATTGAACAGAGGAATACATCGAATCATAACTAGCTCCAATACAGATATAACTATGGAGTCGCCGCAACAACACCAATCCGCACCTCTCAATCCTCAACTGGGGACCCAATGGGGTGCTTAGCACGTTCCACCCGACCATGTGAGTCTGAAGACCCACCCCCCGTGCTAGGAGCTAACAAGAAAGAGACTGCAACCAAGAACATCCAAACACGGAACCACAGGACTCAACGACATACAAAAGTATCATAAAACTCAAGGATTACAAGAGTCAATATAATAACTTAAAGTCACAAATCCCAACACATAAATTGAAGCAATGACCAATAAACAAGTAACCAAAGAATGATCAAGAAACACTTTCTAATCAAACTGAATTAATACACATAATACAATTCAAATTACAATTAAACAATATAATAACATCATATCACAGTATCATAAGATATAAGATTGTAAATCAAATATAAATGAGATCATACAAGACCGCAAAACAAACTAAAGATGGATTAAGACAATAATCATAAATCAATTTAAATCAATTCAAACAACAATCTAAACCAACTCCCATAACCTACTTCCAGAGGAACACAATAAAGTAAAACACATGGGTAACTAGGGGAGAGTGTCATTGCATAGCCCACATGGGTTATCCTGGCCCTTCCTCCAAACTGAGGCGCCGACCCCCATCTATGGATCTCCTGGCCCTTCCTCCTACTTGAGGAGCCGATACCATAGGGTAGCTCATGCGGAGCCGATAACCTCTCATGAGGACGAGGTTACGACCTTGCCAACCACGGCCTTCTCAGCCTTCCATTAGTCTGTGGAAGCACTAATGAAGACGAGGCATCCATTTTTTAAAAATCTTATTATAATATTACTACCCAACCCTCCTAAGTTAATTATTAGGTTTTCACTTGATTACCAACTCACTCGTGGATTATTCTGTGCCCTTCCCCTTACGCGGGGCGCCGACCCCCATGAGGAGCCACTCTCCCTAGAGACCCAACAACGTAAAAACCAAGGGTTGTACCATCATAATTTGAACAAAGAATCACATCATAAAAGCATGCGAGGCATTACCCATCTCGCTATAAATACAATATCTAAGTCTCAACAATTCTCGTACAACCCTTTTAAAATCATGAAACCAAAACACTTGCCAAATCAAGGCACATAAAGAGAGAGAACATCAATTATTAATCATCTCAAGCCTCTGGAAGCCAAAAGAAAGAAAACCCACAAACAAGGGTAAAATGAAGCAACATGAGTATTTCTCCAATAATTCCAACACAAGGATAAAATTTCCTCAAATATGCGAGTAAATCAGAAAAGCCATAAAAAAAAAGAAGATTCATCAAGACCCATCCACAGATCAACAATGGCGTCACCTCAAATAGGGAACGCAAAGGAAAATCAACCTTTAAACAAAATCACTTAATAAAACCAAAAGCCACCAACTAGGTATTCCACGGGAGACCTCAATTTTCTCCTCACAAGAACCCCCCCTTATAGTGGTACGCAAATCACCTTCATAAAATCAACAACATAGCAATGACAACAATAATTACAAAACCACAAGAACTATTTTCAATTTAAATATAATGAGTGAATACATTAAAATAAGATCAACAACTCCATCCAGACTACATAATCAACTTAGATACAAAATAAATCAAAAATTCAAGAAGATCAACTATCCACAACTCATAAACCAAAACACAAGTTCCCAGTTACATTGCAACACAAATTAAATGACAAAGGATTCCTTGAATCAAAATTGATCTCCAAAGGCATTCACACCAATACAAAAACATCCAAAAACAATCCTTCAATAACAGAGATAAAAGCATGCAACCAGGCATCCAAGGGACCAATTAAAGAACACCTTAAATACTCAACCACTCACAACCCACAAAACACTTGCATAACAACAACCACAAATTCAAATGAGAACAAAATTTATTAACCAATCAATTAACGACCAGAACTAAATAACTTTACAACTTCCCCAACGGAATTACTCAATTAACTAAAACAATTCAAGATAACCATCACAAGTATTCTAAAATATTTATCCATAAAGAGAACTTACAAATCAACCATGAAATGAATATAAAGGAAGTCATCTTTTAAAAGATTACAATCCCATTTCACCAATAAACTATCCAATTCGAGAATATCCTAATCAATCTCTAACCATGCCCATACATTTAAATTCCCCTTTTCATTTATCAACATAATTGAAAACTACTTAATAGTTGGGTAGTTAACTCGTTACCATTTCATAACCACTTATATACAAAACATAAATTTAAACATTATCCCCACTTCCCTTCATCTTACTAACTTAACACTCAATTCCAATATTTAAAGTAATTGCGCCAACCACTTAAGACCATTTGTTATACTTAAAATGATAATAATAATAACCATACTCTAAATACCCAAACTACATATTAGAACTTACCACCTTAAAATCTTAAATCTATCTAAATAAATTTACACACAATAAATACCTTTTTAAAACCACTATATCTTTATATATTTTAATTCTTTTGAAGGAAGGAAAGTAGAAAGAGAATAAATCTTTTCTAAGAATTCAACAAATCTACAAGACTTAACTTCATAAATAAAATAACTTATTCAATTTTATATTAAATTCTATTTCCACCCTATACACATTTAAAAATAAGAATTAGACAATCAATGCTGATATATATATATATATATATATATATATATATATATATATATTCATAAATTGCCCTTCTACTATATTATCCTATCAAATTTCACAATTTAACAAATTAATAGGAATTCTTTTCTATTTCAAAATATTCACTCAAAACAAGAATTAAATAAATCAATGCTGCCATATATTCATAAATTGATTTTTCTACTAACTTATCTTCTTATAGTTGGTAATTTAATAAATCAATAACAAAAAAACAGATTTCTTTCTATTTTATTATTATTTCCATTTTAAACAGATTCTGTTTTATTTTAAAAAAAGAAACAGAATGTTTTATTTTGACAAAATTAAATAATCAGTGGAATCTGAATAAATAAGTTTAATAAATATATATATACAAATAATTTCAAAACAAATATTATTTATTTATTTATTTTTAATAATTTCAAAACAAATATAATACAACAAAAACTTGAATCTTAATTAAATTTTTCTTTTGATGCTATCTTTACATTTATATATATATGTGTATACATTTATATATATATATATATATATATATATATATATATATATATATATATATATATATATTGCATACAAAAATATTTCGAATACAGAGAAATAAATTTCAATTGTACAATTTACTATTTCAATATAAATATTTAAACACAGAATATATTTGTAAAATTTATCTACAAATGGAAATTTACACAACCTCGAATTCACAGACATGAGATTATTCTTTTACTGGTTCACTATTATTTTTAACACAAAACTACAGTAACACTGTTCAATTCCAGAATCCCAACAAAATTTCACTTTAAATCAATAACAGTCCCACCCCAGTAAAGCTTTCCTGATTGAAAAACAGTCCAAAGCATTTCTAAAGATTCGAGAATTTTCTACAAGCATTAAATTTCAATTCAAGAGAAAATTTCATTCACAGCAAGGAATTCTTATTTCATTTGATGCTATAAAGAAAATAATTTAAAAGAAGAAGGAGAACCTGGCGTCCTGCGCCTGTAGATAACTGTTGAAGCTTTATCCTTCTTGCTGATCCAATCCTTCCAGCAGCAGCTCCAAGATCCTCCCTCAAACTTAAATCTTAATCCTCACATGAATTCTCAGAAGAATAAAAGAACGCAATACTATATCAGAAAGATGACTGCCAAATTCTCCAAAATATGTTCCAAAGAGAGTGCAACCCCCCTTCCAATACAAAATCCTCTAAATAAAATCTCACACCAAAGTCTCTTCCATTTCTTTTTCTAGCAAATGCCAAAAGTCACTTCTTTTTGAAAAAAAAAATTCCAATCCATTCGAATCCACAAAAGATTGAGCTTTTTATTTATTTATTTATTTATCATTTCCACAATCAATTTAAATAAACACATGCATATTAAAATAATTAAAAACAACTATTTACAAAATTTTCTTCAAAACACCATTAATATTTTTGCAAACTACCACAACTTTTATTTATTTATTCTTCATATTCTCCAGCTCTCTTCGACTTCCAAATGCTCTATAGGTGAAGTTTCATTTTTGGCTTTAAAACACTTCAGCTTCCTATTTCCTTATCCATTTAAATTTCTTATTAAAATAATTATCTTTTCAAGACTATTTTGTTCATAATGATTATTAACTTCAACAATTTAAATCAATTTATCTAATAATATCACTTTTACTTTTAACGAATTAGATTAATTTGATCATTTGTTCTAAATCATTTGATTTAACTTAATTGATTATGATTTTAATTTCTAATCATATTTTAAATAACTTTGCAAATCACTTATAATTTAATTAATTATTTAAACATGATTACTAACATATTATATTTTCCACATAATCAAATAACACAGTAATCAATGAAGCACACACAGAAACTCACACACAACTCAGAACAACCGACACGGAGGGGCATTACATCCTCCCCCTCTTAAAAATTGACTTACTCCTAGAAGTCGAGCTCAATCATAAACATGGCAACACAACAATATCAATGATCAAAAGCATATCAACACCATAAATTAAAACATCAATTAAACGTCATCAAGTAAACAACGAAAATTAAACAAACCAAAAATAAGGAAATGATACCAAAACAAAAGTGGTGGCAGGGTTGCAACCAAACCAATTTGACAAACACAAGGACAGATGACGAACTAGGTTGGGGAACTTTCTTGTCAGTTCCTATTTTCCACATCAATCCCATTGGGTGTTTATGATGCTCACCCTGTCCTGACAATGCAGGTGGAATCGAGACTTAGTTCCTGCAATCCTGCATGCAAACAAATGTTGTGCACAATACATATATATATCACAATTACTTTGTGAGAGGAACTCCCAGCATAGTAGGGCACTCGCAAGCGAGTGATACTACACTGTCCCTCCCACCAAACCACACACATAGTAATCAAAATAATTCTAGTAACTCATAAACAATTTTCTTCTAATTAATTAGGAAATATTCATGTAAGGATACTAACCATAAACCTAATTCATCCACTAATTACTACTTGACATTATAAGTATCTATACCTGCATATTACAATTACATTACCTTCGTCACTATGCTTTCTGAAGCCCACTTCCTGTAAATCAAAAGCTACCATAGAGCATTGCACATTAGTACCAATAATTCAAGTTGCATCTTCGCCTAAAGATACTATATTCTGCTAAAATCATAAAATAATTATCCACAAAACCTCACATTTTCGTTAAAGCTCATAATTTTCACACAAAGAACTCCACTTTAACCATTATGCAACACCAAATTTCACATTAATTTCAATAAAAAAGGGTAAAATTTTACACCTTCACAGATTCAAGCAAACATAATTCATCACTCAAGGACAACAAAATCGCAAATCCACACACACTTGACATAATCACACACATAAAACACATCACCAAGAAACACATCACACTAAAACTCAAGGGTCCATAGAGCATCCCCGACAGGAAGGATATCGGTGCATTGCGCACTACACCGTGGGTCCTATCCTTTCCCATCAGTTTCTTGCACCATCGACCCGACACCAGAAAATAGAAGAAACTCAGGTCCACAACAATGACAAAAGAAAAGTAAAACTCAAGACTCATGGGTCTAAGTGCAAGGTTACATAGTGAGCACACATAGTGCCCAGTGTATGAACCTATGCTCTGATACAGAGCACAACATTAGTAGCATTTAATCGACAACAAATTCATTTGGTTTCTAGCACTTTCACAAAGCCATGAGTAGATTCATTCTATTGGTTTCCACCAAATAATTAGAGATGGGTGGTATGGTGACTCCTGTGTAGCTCAAGGGATTGAAGAGGAAGATTGCATTTGAGGGAAATATAACTACCTTTCGGCTCCAATGTCTCATCTGCCATCTTGATTATCTGGTATTTGCAGCCATAAAATGTGTAACAGGGAAGAATTTTGTGGAGGAAGCAGAAGGATATAGGTTGGACTCTGACATTTCCTCTCGAGTTCTGTCTGGTTTTTTGGACATGGGGGTGCCTAAAGCAGAAGCCAGGGTGATCATGAAGCACCTATTTAGGATGGACATGCATTGGTAGGGATAGATAGGGCCTTAGCCACAATGCGTCTAGGGAAGGGCATCCTGCTCCCGAAGGACCTTCATTTGCTTAATGATCCAGAGGCATTGGTAAACTACTATCCTTTTATGTTGGATGCAACAGGGTTTGATTTGATTGAGCATAGGAGACTGGTGAATGCAGGAGTGGATTTTCTGAGGAAGAAATTTTGCCTGGTCTAGGTAGTAGATTCGACTTGGAAGCAGGAATTCTGGGTATTTGCTTAGCAAAATGTTTGGTGATCTGGGTTTGGGTTGGTTGTGTTTTTTAATAGTTACATCTTAGGGAAAGATTTTTAGTTGGGTTTAGTTTGTTATGGCTTGTTGTTTCGGCCTCATCCAAGTCGCGGTGTAACTATTCGGGTCTGCAGAAGGTTAATAGTGTTTTTTTGGGAGCCGCTTGTTACAAGGCTTTTTGTTGTGTTTTGGTAGGCATAATGCCAATGGTCGCCCAAGTCGGGCATGAACAATGTATCCCTTTTTTCATATCAATAGAAAACTTCTTCTTACCTGATCAAAAATATAATTAAATACACTATATATATGTTAAATATATATTATTTTATATGAATATAATTAAATAAATTATATATATGTTAAATATATAATATTTTATATAAATATAATTTTAAAACTATGTTTAATAATTTATATAAAATATAATATACAATAATTTTAGTTTTAAAAATTTCTATTTGAAATGTTATTAAATAATAAAATAGAATAAAATAAAATTCATTCAGAAGTTGTGCATGCATATTCTTGTGTTACACAATCGACAACTATATTTTAAAAGCTAGGGCTAGTTAGCACTTTAAAAAAATAGAAAAGCACTTCAAAACAAGGTTGCATTGCTTGAAGTTCTTGTCAAATGCTCGCAAGACAATTTTGTTCTTTGATTTATAGATGAATTGAGAGGTAGAAGTGGTTTGATATATTAGATATATAATATTCCATATTCCATATTATATAGTATATATATTATAATATTATAATATGATGTTAAATTTAATATATTACATGTTAATATAATATATAATCTTATATTTAATATATTAAAAATAATTTAATAATATAATATAAAAATATATTAAATTATATATTAGATGATATATATTATATAGTATATATATTTTAATTTGTTATTAGATTTTGGGTGATAATTTTTAATTCTAGATATAAAAAGTAAATAAATTTGTTGAAAAAGTGTGTAAATATTTTTTATAAAATAATCCATTGAAATTAGATAAAATTTTAACCTTATTTTTATTATTATGGTCTTTATGAAAAAAAAACTTGAAAAATTACAAAAAGAAGTTTATGCTCATTGACTAAAGTATTAAAAATTACCCCTAAACTTATATTTAATATAGTATTATCAATAATAGTGTTATGCTTAAAATTATAATTATAGTAAAGTGTTATGCTTAGAGCTCTAATTACAATTAGTGCTAGTTGTAGAAATAAGATTAGTTTTAAGGTTAAAGTTTTATTTAATGTTTTAGTCACATGTAAGTTTAGGGTTGGCGTTAAAATAAGGTTATGGTTATGGTTAGTGTTAGGTTTTAGGTTATAGGTAGATTAACCTATAAAATAATATTTGCTTTCCTTTTCTAAGTCTATTATTACAATGTCAAATTGATCAAGAAAATCAATAGTTAAATGTATTGTTAATTAATTTAAGCATTTTCTAAAGAGTGGTTGAACTGTCTTTTGCAAAGGATCATTTACAAATAATTTCCTCCTTATTTGCACAACCTAGAACTTCCTATAAAAATTATATTTCTATTCTCTCTTTTATGAGTTACTATAATTGGCAAAAGACAACAACCACTTCTACTACCTTGGTTTCTAGGTTGATCAATGTCATCAAAATAGTTTTGAAAGAAAAAGAAAAAATGAATATTTAAGTAGCTTATATGCAACCTCCTTTTCTCAACCTCTTGCATAATTCCAATGAATGCCAATGTCAAAGGACTAGGTGACAACTTCTAAAATTATTGAGAGGCTTTGCTTGCAAATTTAGTAAAGCAAGGGTTCTATGTCTCCCTTGCGTCCCTAAAAATTGAAAGTTAAATGCTTTCTTTTTTATAATAATCATAGTTTAATTAACCATACCTGAGAGATTCTTAACCATTATGATTTCAATTTTAACATGAGATAAATTATCACAAAATTAGATAATCTTGAGGTAGAATCCCTAAAATACCATCAATCATTTCTGTAAAGTAAATTTATATTATTGAAAAACCCAAACTACATAACCATTTAGTTTATGACATGAAAAAATAGTGAAGATAGATCAAATAGTTAATAGAGATTTTATGTACGTGATGGGGATAAGTTTAGGTCCTTCAAAATTATTTTTAATATATTCAAGCAATTCAAAACTCTTTCATGTGACTTTGGATTGTGCTCAAGACAAGAAACTTGAAAAATAAATGAAATATATTATTTTCATATTTCACTCCAAGATATTTTTTGGAAAATAAAATTATGTAAATGAAATATAATTGTATTATTTTCTCTAAATCCAAGGAGTAGCTTTTAAAAACAAAACTTAAGATATGTAAAACTAATCTCTAGAATCTATTAGTGAATAGATAGAAATTCACATTCAATATTGTACCATGATAAATTATTTAGAGAAGAAAAAAAAATAATTTTGCATATTTTAAGGAGCAAAATTAAACTGTAATACCCTCATGTTTGCTGTTTGGACTTATTATTTTTCTATGCTTTGGTTTGATACTTTGTGATTGTTATAGTACTATTTACTGTTTGGTTGGGCGGATTGGATAGTTAGATTGTTTGGTGATTATGCTATTTCATTTGAGGACATGGATATTTCATATGACATTATGGTTTGGTGATGTTAATTTGATTTTAGAAATACATTGTGATGCAGTGATGCAGTGATTTAGTAATTTATTTTATGATGCGATCTGTTAGTTAGAAATGTTATTTCAGATTTGATATTGAAATTGTTAGTATAGTTTGGTGAGAGGATAGTGTAGCACCACTCGTTCGCGAGTGCCCTGCTACGCTGCAATTCCTTCTCACAATGTGATGTTTTTATTTTTTATATATATACATGTACATGATCTTGTTTGGATGCAGGAATTGTAGGTACAAAGTCTTGATTCCACTTGCTTCGGTAGGACAGGGCGAGCATCAAATAACCCAACGAGCATAATGTTGAAACAAAGATGACAAGGAAGTCACCCCGTCCCATGTTGTCAAACCATCTTGTCTAGTGGTATTGTGCGTCGTTAACTTTGTCCTTTTTTTGCAATTTATTATTGTGGTTTGTGTGAGCGTACTATTGGTATTTGTTTTACGTTGGTGTTTTGTATGTTGTGATTTATTTAATTAAATGATGTAAATAAATTTTTATTATAAGTGTTGGATAATTTGTATTAAAATATAAAAAGTCTTATTTTAAAAGTCATGTGTTTTATTTAAAGTGTTAATTAAATATTAAATTTGTATCTTGTTAATTTAATTAAATTAGATTGTTGAGGATAATTATGAAATAAAGCAATTAAATAAATTAAATTTTGTGAATTGCAAGTAAAGCTTGCAAAATCAAAATTAAAGCAAAAAGTATTGTTAAATAGAAAAAAAATCAATAAAAGAAAAGAAAAGATAAAAAGGACGAATGAGTATTGAGTTTGGCTGAAAAGCTGGAATTAAAATTAGAAAATTTCTTTTAAGATGGATTTTTAGAGCTTTTGAAAAAAGAAGAGTTATATTTTTTATTTAATTGCAAAATTGTGAGTTTGGATTCACAGGAAAATGGGGATAGAAGTTGCTCAAAAATAACAATTTGAAATATTGGATCTTCTGAAGTTTTTTTCTGGGAAATTGTTTCATTTTCTTTCATAGTACTGGGGAGGTTTTTTTGGATTGAATATTAGATTAGAAATCTGAGCAAGGAAATTGGGAGAAGAAGTTCTGAAGGAAGGAATGAGAGTGATTCGAAGGGCTATTTGGATCAAGCAAGCTTCATCGGGTTTTTCAACAGTGCAGGATTCCAGGTTCCAATTTCTTGTTTCTTCAATTTTTTGATTCAAAGAAAAATAAAAAAATAGATAAATATGATTTCTGTGAGAAATGAAACTATGTGTGGTTTAGAAAACTCTTTTTGGAAATATTTGAGAACAATATTCAGTTTATGAAGATGCCCAATTGGTCTATAATTTGATTTGAAAGAAAACATTGTATTACCTCTGAAAACAAATAGATTTTGATTATAAACCCTTTAGAATATGTATATATATATTTATAAATATAATATACATATAGCTATCTGATAATCTGTCTTCCTATAGAAGTTGGTTTTGAGAAATATATATATATTAATTTTCATTATAGTCAAATCAAATAGTGTTATAATTTTTGACTTCTGAGCTGAATTGTGCCAAGGTCGGCATGTTTATTTTATTTCGGGGTTTTGTTTTTAATAAAATTTTTATATAATTTTTTTTAAAGTTATGTTGGGAAGGGTGGGCACGGCTAGGCCATACCCACGCCTTCCCCCTGTGGCCACGTGGGCTACTCACAACAGTCCATATGGGCTGCTGTGTACATCAGCTGCATGATTGCCGTGCGCAGGCCGTGTACAACAGTATTGCAAGTTGGGCCTTGTTTTATTTTTTTGTTGGTTATTAATTTTAAATTTTAAATTTATATATATATTTATTATATTTAATTATATGCATTTTTTTAGAATGTTGTACTTGCGGGGGTATTGTTTTAAATTTTTTTTACTGATCAATTAAAATAAACTGAAGGTGATATTTATATAGATATAAATATTAAAGTATATATATATAGATAGAGAATAATTAAGAACAATGTTATATTGTTTTTTTTTTTTGAAATTTAAGTTTATGGTTGTGATGAAATATTGTATTGGAAAATAAAGCTCATTGTTTATTTGTGAATGAATTATATTTAAATTGCGCAATCTAGTAAATTGATTGGATTATTTTCCTTTAATTGTTACTTTATCACTATTGGCCTTCCTTGCTATGTGGGAACCCTGTTGTAATTGTGAACCCATTATGGTCGTTGTAAACTTTAGTGTTCCAGAGGTGTGTTTTATTGTTGGATGGTTATCCTCATTTTATGTGCTCTTGATGTTGCAGGATAATAGTATTATTATTTTGGAAGGGTTGTACGTATTTGATGAGTTTTGATTATGTGTTATAGCGAGAAGGGTAATGCCTTGCATGTTTTTGGTTGAGATATATGCTTGATTTCCATGGTACAACCCTTGCCTTGTTTTGGATATGTTCCGAGGTCTTTTGGGAGAGTGGCTCTTCGTGGGGGCTGACGCCTCAAAAGGAGGAAGAGCTCAGGATAACCCACGTAAGAGTAGTTTAACAAGTGAAAACCTAATAATAGAACTTAGGGGGATGGGTAGTAAAAACACACAAGATAATATTGGATACCTCGTCTATGCATTAGGGCTATCGCAGACTAATGGTAGACTGAGAAGGCTATGGTCGGCAAAGTCATAACCTCATCCTCATGAGAGGTTAATGGCTCCACATGAGCTACCCTATGGGGCCGACGCCTCAAGTAGGAGGAAGGGCCAGGATAACCATAGATGGGGGCTGGTGCCTTAGGTTGGAGGAAGTGCCAGGATAACCCATGTAAGCTATGTGATGACACTCTCCGCTAGATACCCTTATGCCTTGTTTCTTTGTTGCCTCTGGACTTGTGTTCTGATTGTTGTTTCAGATTCATTTGTAAATGTCTTATGATTGTTTCCTTGGTTACTTGGTTAATGGTTATTGCCTTGCTTGTTGTGATGAGATTTATGGCTTTGTGTTTATTACGTTGATTTGTGGATGTTGTCGTTCATGTCCTTTGTAATCCTTGATGTTGTAATTGGAATTATTGTACCATGTTATTCTTTATTTAGGTTAGTCCTGTGGCATTCATGGTCGTGATTACTTCCTTGTTACCTCTGAGCACGGGGGGTGGGTTATTTATAACCCACGTGGTTGGGTGGAACGTGCTTCGCACCCGTTGGGTTCCCCATCAATGTTCGTTCTTCTCAGCATTCTTTAGTTGGAGCTTGTACCAGTTGTTCTTTTTGTAATTCAGATATTATTTGTACTATGTAATTATCCCACATGTATGTGAGGATTTGTTGTAATTTATTTATTGATAACATTTAATGTTTTAAATGATGATGTATTAATTATGTGCCTTTGTAACCATTCATTTTATGAGATTTATTATGGTTGTAACATGTGATGTAAATTATACTCTTTCTTATGGTTACATGGATGTACTTCTGTAAAAGGTTATTGTAATGAATGATGGATGAAATTTGGATAAGTTATTTAGTTTTAATTTTTATCTTTAGTTATGTGATGTTTATGCAATGTGTCCTCGCATGCCCCAAAGGACTTGATGTTATGGTGTTAATGTCCAATGTAAATGTGTTTAAATGTTTAGTTGCATGTGTTACTTTGTATTATAAAAATAAAATTGTTTGCAATGTTTGTTCTCTGGGGTTTGCACGACGGGCATTACATAAACTCTAACAAACTACTCTTCAATGGTGAAGAGAGGGCATATTTACAATTATTGATTTTTGTGACACCAAGAATGCTTGTTAGTTTTCTTTCATTGTCAAACCATTGTCATTACCACTGTTATCTTGAGCTTTCACATATTGAAAATGTTTCAATCTAAGACATTCCATTCTATATTTTCTTTCCTTACATAATATCAATTTTGTATTTGCAATAAAATGAAAATGAAAATTAAAAATAATCTAGAATTAAAACCCTTAAAATCCTAGAATAAATCATATACTAACACATCATCAAGAAACTTGGCAACCATCATGACATTGGTAATAAATTAGTCTATAATATATGTAAGAATACACTATGTAAACAAAAGAAAACTGTGCCTCACATATTTGAAAATCCTTTCCAAAGATTCCTTTATTTTCATATCAGGTTTCAAATTTGTATTGAAAAGGCAGTAGAAGATAAATATTTAGAAATATCTTGTTTTTCTAACTATAATTTAACTAACGAGATTTATGCAATTTAAAGACTATTTATCTACTCTTTATTAACTAAAAAATAATGAATATTTAAAAATTATTGAAATGTTAAAATCATCCTCTCACTTATGAAAATGTTATATCATAATATAATGTTAAATACTAATTATTCAATATTTCAAATATTTTTGATAAACTTTTAAAATAAAAATATATAAAAAATATTAAATTATAAAAAATACAAATTTAATATAAAAATTTATTAAAATAAAATAATAAATTAAAAAAAAGAAATTGCTATGTAAAAAAAAATCAAACTTTAGACAAATATAAATTTTAAAATTATTTTAAAAATTATAATGTTTAAAATAACTTATACAATAGCTTTTAATTAAGGGGGATATAGAAAGGGGAGTGCATGAACACCATACAATTTAATATTTCTATTTTTAATGAATGTTTTCAGCATTCATGAGATGAGAATTGTAGATTTTTATGGGATATTTTAATTCTATTAATATAATTTTTTATCATTATTTTTAATTCTTTTTTAAAATTTGTTTTTAACAAATTTTAACTTTAACTTTCCCATAATCATTGCACCTTGGGATATGAAAATAGAGAAGTGGCAAAAACAATGCCTAAAAAAAATAAAATTGTAAATAAAAAATGTGATGCTAAGAATTTTTTTTCAAAGTTAAAAATAATATTTTACTTTAGAAAAATTAAAATTTAATGTATGAAAACAAAATTATCAATTTTGATTGACTCAAAATACTAGTTATATCACTTGTTACATATTGATCTATAGTTCCATTGCATAAACTAATAATTAAAATGCGTTCTAAGAAAACTTTCTAATATAATTATAATAAAAATTCTATAAAATTATATAACTTTCAATTTAATTTAAAAATTTAATTTATTATAAAATAAAAAATATAAATAACATATTACAATATATTTTTCAAAGTTTAAAAATTTCGTATAATTTGTTATATTAATAATGTATTATTTGATTTTATCTTCTCTTTTTTCATTTTCTTTCAAATTTTATCATCAAATTTATAATGTACAAAAAATCTTAGTACTTTTTTTTTGAAATTGTCTACTAAACAAGAGCTGCAGGGCAACAGAGTTCCTGCCAGAAAGTTTTAGAATAGTTTTGTTTGTATTTGTTGAGTTTACTGTGTTTTAGGAACAATTGGTCAAGATAAAGCAGTTGTCGCCTAAATTTAGGAATTTGATCATTGATAGAGTCAACTTTGTCTTCCATTAGAAAATGACTCTTATAACAAAAGAATTTTTCTCACTTCAAAATTTGGATGCTCTAGTTGTGCTTTTAGGCATGAACTTTAGAACTTTCATTGTACGTAGAGTCATGTATAACCAACTTGCTTAAATGTTACAATTTTCTACACAAATGAAAATGAAAGCATATAGTCCCAAGTCCTCTTATAGGTTCCTAATGTCTCCAAAAAATGCCTTACAATAGAAAATGATCTTTTTATTCCATTCAGTAATTTAGATAACTCATTTATAAGCCTAATAAAACATAATGTGAAGTGTATTGCAAAAGGCCTAAATCAAACATCAAAAATCTCAATTGAACCCATATGCCCATTTTGATGATTGTAGAGTAGTGGAAAAAAACTTTGCAATAGTCATTGGACCAAGACCACAAGGTAGAGGATTATTTGTTGAAGCTATTCTTGAAGCCTCTTCATAGGAAACATGACTGACTAATTTTGGTATTCTCTTTTAGCACTAGGATCCTACAAAAGTGGAAGCAATAGTTTTAATTTTCTATATATTAACCATCTTTTACTTACAAACTTTTTTTGAAAAAGGAGTTAAAAGGTGCCATACCTCTACTGCATTTAATCCAAGATCAATTAGTACTACATCAGGTTTTAGCTAATGACCATGAACCAAATCTGGCACACTTGCTACAACAACAAGAATATCTACTTCATTAGTAAAATGTACATAGAAAATTCTTTCTGTTTTGAGTAGCTATCCAGTCTACATTTTTTTTTTGGAAAAATGGTTTAAAACTTTAAATTAATACTTAAATAAAGATAGTCTACTATGTTTCAAATTTTAGAGCTATTCAATAGAATATGGCCCATATTCTAACATGTCAAAAACTTTTTTAAGAAGAGATAATGTAGTCCACCCTTAATCAATGTGTATTTCTTTATAGACTAAACATTTGTACTTATAAATTTATAGATATGTAATTTGCCAGATAAATTTTGTCCTTATACCAAGCATTCTAAAAATCAACTAAGCATTGTTCATTTATCAATATTTGTTGACCATTTTGAAGTTGAGATAACTTATAAGGATTTGGGTGTGTTATCCTTTTCAAACCCAAATCTTCTACCATCTCATTGGACATAAGATTGTTTGTAACACAATTTAACTACTTGTGAGATTTTTTTCATCCCAAGTTTTTGCAAGCAAAACTCAACAAGTTTTCGATGAGCACAAATATGAATGGATGCCCTCTATCAATATTTATTGCTGCCTCTTTCTAATTAATGTTTATTGTTGTTTTCTTTCAAGTATTAATCGAACCTTATAAAATATACATGAATTACAAGAAAGAAACCACTAAAGGTTAGCATGGGAAAGCAAGGCATTCCATCTGGTCAATGGATTGTTGTTCAAGCTGGGGCCCAACCAAGTATTAAAGTGTGTGGAGCAGTAAGAGATTGGGAATGTACTTCAACATGCACATGGGAATCTTATTGGAGGCCATTGGAACTTCAAGTTCATGCCGCAACATGCAATGTACTCTTATCAAGTCTATGGTGGTCTTGATGCCAAAGAATAGGTAATGAAATATTGAATTGGAAAACCATTAAAACAAGACTTTATGCCCCTTTGGCCATCCCAACCACAAGAAATATTTGAAATATGAGGATTGAACTTCATTTTCCCATTAAATTTTAGCTAGACACATTAGTGTAAATACATTGTGTTCGCCACTAAAGTATGTGACTAAGTGAGCTCAAGCAAGGGCCATGTAAAACAATCGAAAGGCCAAGTTGAGGCCACAAACAAAGTCCTCATTTTAGTTATAACATGTGGATTCTCTTCTTTTTTTGTTTGACCTTCCTGGTCTTTTGCGGGTGGTTGTTGCTTGTTCTGGTTTTTTCCTTTTGTGCAGCCGATTGTGTCTGTTGGACTTTTTTGTCATAAACTTTGTGGTTTCGGGTCCCTGTAAAACCAGTTTTACCCTTTATCGAAAACACGTGGATTCTCTTGGTTTGGTTAAAGATTCTACAATCCTTGTTGTTCTTAAATCCAGCCCATTTCCCATCCCCATTCTCCCTAGTGTCATGGATACCAAGACCAAACACTTGTCTATGAGAATACTATTACCATCACTTAGTTCAATCAAGCTTGGATGAGAGGAATTTTAATGAAAAATGGATGAATGTCAGGGATCTTATTCAGAGGAACTTAAACTAGATGTTGAGGACTTATCTATCTTGAAAGATCAGAGTACTAACTTTATGTTTAAACCTCGTACTTTCTTTCTTGGGATTTCCTCTACTTCCCCCCAAATGATGGTTGTGATGTCAATATGGCCTCTTGGGGTTATAATTGTCTAAAGAAGTATAAGGATGAGATTAAATAAACTATTTGTAAACAACAAAATCAGGTTAGGGTTTTTTCTTCTAAGAATAAGTAATGAGAAAGTTTCTCTATAGAATTCCTATTCTCCTAAATATTTTCCTAAGTTTGATGACTTCAAACTGGATGTTGATAGTCTGCAACAAATTTATGACCTTGTGTCTATGACATATGTAATTGGGGTCATCATGCAATAGAAAGTCTGCACAACCTCAACCTGTACATTTGGTTAATTATCCTTTTATGTAAGATAAGGTTTGTGATGAAGGTCCATGGTTAAGGGATGATGTTGCAGAGAAGCCTATGATGGAACTTACCATGCAATGTGGCATTGGATTTATTCCAACTTGACAAATAGGCTTGGAACCTTGTGATTTTTATATCTTCTTGTAGTGTGATTAATCTTGCAAGGGGGTGCACCCATTATGAACAACATTTAAAAATGGAATCCTTGGATAGTTTTATAGTAGGAGTTTTGTTTTAAATAGTAGGTTTCTACTGACTATTGAAGGCATCTTCAATTTTTATATTTTGGTATACATTAATGACAGTCAATAGACAAGTAGTGTCCCAAATCAGGCTATTGGGTTTGGTTGAAAAACTCAGATTTATGTTCCTCCAATTTATTGGAAGGTTGATAAACTGATACTCTAATCTTATATTTAACCAAAATATTAAAGAAAGTTGAAACTAAGTTTAAAGTTTCAATAAATGGAATATATGAGAGCCAAATCATGCAATGAGACTATAAATCAGTTTATCTAAGGTGTAGATGAATGAGGGTAGAATTAGGCTAGCTCTATATTTTCAGACTCTCCTTATTTATTTTTCTTATATCAACAAAAACCACAAAAACCAAACTTAAGCAAAAATGCCAAAAGGTAAAAACAAATAAAAGTAGAGATCCCTATAATAATGACTAATGTTGTTATTTATAATATTCAATCTATTGTGTCTGTAATGAACTTACAGAATATGAAGTGCAGTCAGACAACCAATTTGGATAAGGTATACAATCAGTAGTTATGAGAAATAGAGAAAATGAAACATTTAAGAAAATTCTAAGACTCAATTTCTCGCGTAAAGTCAATGCAAAGCAACGAAGTTCTTGCCAAAATGTGCAAGAATAGTCCTATTTTTATTTCTTGTGTTTTTATTTAAATCTTAGATATTGATGCGAAGTTCTTGCCAAAATGTGCAAGAATAGTCCTATTTTTATTTCTTGTGTTTTTATTTAAATCTTAGATATTGATGCGAAGTTCCTACCAAATGCTAGCAAAATGGTTTTTCTCTTTGATTTGTAGGAAAATTGAGATTAGCGATGGTTTGATTAGATTGGAAAAATAGCAATTGATAGTTATATTCTCAAAGTAGTCTTGTTTGACAATACAGATAAATAAAGGAAAGAATAGGACATAATTGATGAGAATAGATATTTAGGTGAATTAAATAAGTAATTTATTACGTAAATTATTGGTGTGCATTGATAGTAACTACTATTGCTAGGACATAGTTGATGAAGATAGGTGTTTAAGTGAACTAAGTGAGAAATTTCACATTTAAGTTATCATTGTGCATTAATAGCGACTATTATTGTATTGGTTGATATGCATTAGAATAACTTAAGTAAATTATAACCCTCACTTTTAACCCTGACCCTAATATAATTGTAATCATAATTTTAATTCTAATCCTAATTATAACTTTTATTGTAACCCTAATCATAGTTCTCATTCTAATTCTAACCCTAACCCTAATTCTATTGTAAAAATAATTGAAACCCTAATTCTATCTCTAACCCTTCCTAATTGTAAGCCTAAGCCTAAGTCTAATCTTAACCATAATTATAACCTTAATTCTAATCCTAATTTTAATTCTAAACCAAACTCTAATCTTAACCCTAACATAAAGATAATTTTTCCAAGTGTGATTAAGGGGAACATTATTTACGTTTTCATTACCCTTATTCTAACATTAATTTGAAATCTAATTCTAACTCTATCCTAACCCTATTTTTAATCCTAATTCTAACAATAATCCTAACCCTAACTCTATTCATATCTATAATTCTAACCATTAAACTAGTTAACCCTATTTCTAAACCTAATCATAATTATAATGATTTTAGAATTATAATTATTAATAATAATTAGGGCTCTAGAATTATAATTTAATTAATTTATATAACTAATGTTGTAATTAATTATTTGATTATAAAAATTCTCATGACTAATTATTTAATTAAACATTTAAAATAATTATTAAATAAGATATGGTTATAATATAATTGATTAAAACATCTATAGTTATTTTTATAATTATTTTAAATTTTAAAATAATAATTAATAAATTATAATTTTATTTATATATTCTAACCCTAAAGTTAAATAATTATATAATTCTAATTCTTATTCTAAATTACTAAAATATTTAATTGTATTTTAGTGAACTATAACCTTAATCATAATTTAATTAAAAAATTATATTGTTATAATTGTAAATTAGTCTATATAATTATAATTATAATAAACTATTATATGGAAATCAACTTAACTAAAATACTTAAGGTATATCATAAATTTTATCTCTATGAAAATTTAGAGTTAGTTAAATTTAGATTGTAAATGTAAATAGAATAGTTAAGTTAAAAGTAATTGCCATTAAATATAATAGTTAAGTTAAAAGTAATTGCCATTAAATAGAATAGTTAAGTTAAAAGTAAAAGTATAGGGAAATTTATTAGTATTTAGAGTTAGTTAAATTTAGATTGCAAACATAAATAGAATAGTTAAGTTAAAAGTAATTATCATTTTCTCCTGCTCTTTCCATCTCCCACTATAATCGCAACTCTCATAATGGAGCTGGGAAAATCGCCCTTATCGCTCAAAAATTTTGAGCCAATAAAATTGAGGAAAAATAATTTCCAGAATTTAAAAAGTTAAAAATCGTGCATTTAACTTTTAAAAAATTAAAATATAATATATTAAAATTAAACTATAATGTATAGGAAAGAAAATAATAGATTTTGACTGATTTTGAATTTGTAATTATTAAAAATTAACAATCTTTAATTTTAACTTTCAAACATTAAAAAATGGCTTGAATAATGCCTTGAAATATTGCGATAAAATAGTTTATGTTCAAGAATGGGAAAATCTTCCCTTAAATAATGCCTTGAAATATTGTGATAAAATAGTTTATGTTCAAGAATCTGGAAATCCTCCCTTATCACTTAAAATTTTTAGCCAATAAGATAAATAATTTTGAAAATTTAAAAAAGTTAAAAATCTTGCATTTAACTTTAATAAAATTAAAATATAATGTATAGAAAAAAAATAAATTATAATAAATTTTGATTGGTTGATCTAATAATAGAATTGTGCATGATGCTTTTATTGAGAATAAAATAAAATTCATTGGCAAGTCGTGCATACATAATTGACAACTATATTTTAAAAGCTAGGGCTAGTTAGCACAACATAAATTAATGAAATCATGCCATCTTCTATGCTCCATTATCTCTATGAAAAAGCACTTCAAAATAATAGAATTATACATGATGCTTCCATTGAAAATTGAATTTTAAACAAGGTCTCCCCATAATAAATATTGAAGACGGTAACATAAAACAAAAAGAGACTTTTTTCCCACTCTCTTATATCATTGGAGAACATCTTTGACTATTGATTTTTTTACTTATTAAAATTTTCCCACTCTCTTATATCGTTGTCAAACATCTTTGACCATTGATTTTAATACTTATGAAAAAAACTTTCGATATAATAAAATAATTTTATAAAAAATAAGGCAACTCAAACTTAATATTTTTTAAATAAATATTCTTAAAGATATCTGTCCTAATATGTTCACTAACATTTAAGCTCTTACTAGTTCAGTTTAAAATACATCCCCCATTGACATTATTCTACCTAAGAACTCCATCGCTATCGCTATCGCTATCAAGGTCGCTTCGGTCTGCTTGTTTGTCCATGACTGCAGAGCTCGGCATGTGCAGAGTTTGAGGTTCCATCTTCCCTTCCAGCATCCGCACCACTTGTTCCATGCTTGGCCTCATCTCCTCATCCCTTTCAATGCATAACAACCCTACAATGCTTGCTCTTCTCACCTCTTCAATATCTGCCTCTGCTACAACATTCTCATCCACAATATTAATCATTTTCCCCTGGTAAATTTGAGTTGCAGCCCACGGAGGAAAATAGTACTTACTCGAATCTTGCACGTTTAAGTCCAAAGTTCTTCGACCTGAAATGATTTCCAAGAGCGTCATACCAAAGCTGTAAGCATCAACCTTGGGAGTGATGGGAAGACCGGAGATCCACTCTGGAGCCAAATACCCTCTCGTTCCTCTCGTTGTAGTCAGTACGCGGCTGAAACCTCTACCCACAACCTTTGCCAATCCAAAATCTGCCAGCTTCGGTGAAAAATTACCATCCAACAAAATATTTTCGGGCTTTACATCGCCGTGAATGATGCGATCTCTGCATTCCTCGTGGAGATAAACTAAACCTCGTGCAGTGCCTAAAGCGATCTGGAATCGGGTCTTCCAGTCCAGTACCTTCCGCTTACTTTTGGAATTACTAGTGAACAGTAAGGAATTTAGAGAGCCATTTGGCACGAAATCATAAACCAGTAACCGTCTGGATCCTTCTGCACAAAACCCTCGAAGCCTGATCAAATTCGCATGTTGTATGTTTCCAAGAGAACTGATTTCTGCTCGGAATTGCTTATCATGTTGTCTTGAACCTTCCAATTTCTTTACGGCCACAAGCGTACCATCTGTTAGAGATCCTTTGAACACTGACCCGAATCCCCTGCTCCCCAACTTAGACCTGAAATTCCTTGTTGCAATCTTCAACTCTATGTAACTAAACATTCTAAGAAAAGAGTTCGAAGAATCCGCATGCATCTCGATCGATCGTAGCCGATACCTCTGCCACATTAAAAATGAAAACATAATCAAAGCAAAGGCAAGAGCACTCACGAGGCTTAATGCTTTGAGTTTTGAGGACCATTTATGAAACTCTGGAAGTGCACAGGCGGCTACTCGAACGGAGACATTCCCTCTTTTATTTGATGGAGAGTTGTTCATGTTTAGCAAATCTCCGGACCAAATTTGACAGGGCCCTGAAGGAGAATTGAATGTAAACGCTGTGCACGAGCAGTTGCGGAGGCAGGCTTCTTGGCAACCTTTCTTTGTGGGTGCAGGGTATAACGAAGCTGAGTCATCAGGCAACGTTACACCAGGGTCAACAAATGTATCAGTGCTGCCTTTTTTGGCATCGCAGTTTAACGCGCTGCCGGAGACAGCCACTGGACCACCACTCTTGAGAATCCCAGGCGCGATTGTCTTTAGGGGTGAAGCCTTCCACGCAGGTGCAGAACTGAAGATTGTTGGAGTTGCAGGTTCCATAAGCGCCACAAAGACCATATACGGCGCATTGATCTCTGGGGCGAGTCCCTACCATGGTCCATTTAATACCATCAAACAAAGCATATTCTTGAATTCCTCCGGACTTTATTTGAATAAAACGTGAGATCCCTTTCAGCAAGTTATAACTGAAATACAAACCAGAGCTAGTTCTTTCAAGGCTGAGATTGTAGTAGTCTCCGTTTATCAGTTCCGGAATTCCACTGAACATTTCGCCGTCCCAAGTTCCACTACCCCAATACTGTACAGAATTGTTCCATGTTAGCACGAATTGATTAGCTCCGGATGGATGGGAGTGAAAGGAGAAAAACCCAGGAGCGGGATCCATTGAATTTTTCCAACAGATTAGCTTTTGCTGTCCACCGAACTTCATCCCGGGCAACCACGTATCTACTGGATAGTCAAAACTCTGCCAAACAGTCTCAGATTTATTGCTATCGCTCGGCATTAAAAAATTACCAGAATCTAATAGCACAGCACATGAGGGCTTGCTCGATACATTGACAGACCAAAGAGACGTGCCCTGCGCATCAAACAGTCCCAGATTACCTTCTTTTGACAGCTTCAAAACACCAGGCCTTTTTTCCGCCGGGCTCACCCTATTAGCCACCCAAACGACCATCTTCTCTGGTATTTTGGCATACCAGATGCCAATATACCAATTATTGCTTCCATTTGGGCTGAAAAATCCCAATTCAAAAGTGCCATTCTTTGAAGTTATTGTCTGATTTCCAACGAGCGAGGCGCCCAAGAAAAGAGAATCTCCCCTGCTAGCAGATAACCCATCACAGACGTAAATTATAATTAGTATTGTAAGAGCGAAGATCATATATGCTAGGAGACCGTTCCTTTTCATTTCTGTATTATTGGTTTTCATATTTATTGAGTTCATTGGAATATAAAGTAGAAGTGCAGCACTACATTAAAACTCAAAAAATTCAGATATCATTTTTCTAAGTATCTTTTTTGTTCTTAGCGTGTCAGCCGGGGTCAAAGTCTCTTCTATTATTAAAGCCTTTGGCCAGTTCAACGGGCACAGGTAGGGGAGAGGGGTCCATTGTAGGGTACCCTAATTTTGCGTTTCTCAAAATTCTACATGGAAATTTCAAATCACTCCCAATTCTGTACAACAGTTTATTTGGCAACTCATGTGCTTCTATATTTCGTTATAGGGTCACATCATCAAATATGATGCCACATCAGCATGCTTTTTGTTGAGGTATCCAAAAATGCCCCAAAAAAAAGTGAGACGACGGTGGTGCACTAAGTCATGTTTATTGGTGTGCTGATGTGGCATCACATGATTTGTCACTTTGCGTACTTTATGGATAAAAAGTGTTTTGCAATTGGATATAAAGTGCTCCACTATGGGACTCACTGAGGACTACTTCTATCCCCACTATTGGCCCCTCTCCCCTAAGTGTTTTATGGGCCCCTCTCCCTTAATTGTGAGAAGGAATTGTAAAAATTGTTGGAGAAATAACTAATAATTTTGAGAAGCAATTGTAATTTTTGGGAGAGATAACTGTAATTTTGAGAAGAAATTGTAAAAATTGTTGGTCAAATCACTGTAATTTTGAGAAGAAATTGTAAGTTTAAGTCAAAATTTGTGTATTTTTGAAAGAGACATATATAAGATTATGATATTATTAAAGTATTGTAAGAAATAATATACGGAGGTTTTTTTTTTTAATATGATAAATTAATTTTGTATATTATTTAATGTTTAAATTATTTGGAGGCATTCTTTTTGTTTACATAAGACTATATATTATTGTGCATGTGTCCATATTCCTAGAATACGAATGCAAGGGAGATGTATAGATTAAAAACTATGTCAATTATTGCTCTATCGAGTGTGGGATTTTGTACTTTATGGATTGTGAGTGCCCAAGACATTTTAGGGGAATTTAACACCAACCACCAGAAGTGACTAGAACAATTCAATGAGTTATGAGTAAAGAGCCTTGTGTTTCTCTGATTGCATGCATGATACTTTGTATGGCCAATGTATTCTTGTATAATGATACATGATTTGTATGGTACAATATTTTTCCTAGATATACATTGACTAGATATACCCCATCCAATAGAATTTATCTTATAATAAAAATATGGCCTAGATATACATTGACTAGATTACAACCATCTAATTTAGCCCCATGTTTCATCTTGTCTAGTTACTCACACATTTCCAACCACATCTTTATCTTTTTAGAAGTAGTCTTTTATCTACTATGTAGATATTAAATTTGACAGGAACAACTGCCTTTTATGTGTTACTTTGGGTAGGGTTGTTGTTCAAAATTACTTTTTATGTTTTATTTATACTATAATATTTCTTCAACTCTAAAAAGTTTATTGAGAACATAGATGTGGGAGTTATAGTAGGGAAATGTTCCAAACTTACATCAATCATATTGGGATCCTCAACTCCAAATTAAGATCTAGGGTTGTAGTTGTAGCAAGTTTGTTGAGTAATGCAACAACAATAATAGAATTATACTATTATGTTGGCCCAATGAATACTAATAATTGCAAACCCTACCCAACAACACTATTTTTATAGCAATATTTAATTTACTATATAATTGTGTGAGGTGATTGTAAATATTTATGATAGACATTGTGATCTCATGCATTTTTCAACTACAACAATATCAATTAATATTGATTCTCAAGGATAGTAAAATACTAGTGTATAGGTTTAGAGTGTATTGTTAGTGTGTAGTTTGTAAAAAAGGTGGATATTTGAAATAGGATATGGTTTTTATTTTCTTTAAATTAATTTCTTAGACTATACAATCTTATCAAATTGTTTATAAATTTTAAATCAAATATCATTCTCAATGTGTTGGTTTCCAAAATATGATTACATTGTTAATTATAGGTATTATAAAATAGTTATTGCATAATTTGATTTGAAATGAATGGTCATGCTTCAAGCATTTTTAATTTAGCAATATTTTTATTTTTTTATATAATAATTACTTTATGTTACTTCTAAATTTCTAAAAATTAAACTAGCTAAGTTACATTGAGAGCTCTTGACTCCAACTTGTAGCATTAGAATGTGTTTTACTTTCACTCCTCCACACTCATGCTCTTCCTTTGAATTCATCACCTTTCTTCTCCAATAATTAAATCTATAATTTAAATTTTTCTTATAAATTATCTCGAGCTCTGCTAGCATAAGATGGAAGACTTGATTGAAATGAACTCTTGGCCCAATAATACCAAAATGTATTGTCAACACATATTATTTATTTTGATTGTAAATCTTAAGGAAAGGGGAGGAGGAATTTTTTTAAAATTGGTTGATAGTAATACCTCAGTGTTAACAAGTGCATCCATAGATATCAAAAGCATATATTTATTTTTTATAATTTGATTGCTAGCCAACATTCAATGTGTGCAATTGCCAAATTTATGCATTATTTACAACACTATTTTTTTCCATTTATTTGTTCTATTTATTTTCTCTCAGAATTACCTCAAATGGTTTAAATTTCTTGTCAAACATATTGAATGATATGGTCTACATTCATTGCAATCTCTATTTAAATGTATTGCAAGTTATCTAAAATGAATCTACACTATACATGTAAAGAGACTATGTTGTGGCCCTATGGATATGTTAAGAATATTTTTGGATGATGAAGCAAGCTTATCATTAGGGTGGGAAAGCAATTTTATTAAATATAATAAATACAAGGTGTTAGGTCGTAAAACTATAGGTACAAAATATTAGAGATTTTCTTTACCTACAAGGCCATGGTTTTGTTATCATGAAGGTAAAGGAAGACTCAACATGAAATTCAAAAAATAAAGGATAACTATGAAAGTGGGTAAGATCTCATACTCTTTGGGATCAAATTAAACCTAGTAGGGTATTCTTAGAGGTATGGCTTAATAAGCATTCAAATAACTCAAAATTAACATCTAATATAACCTATAATAGCTATACCCAAATAAAAACCTAATCCCTATAATTGTCACAAGGTTAAACTTGACTAGGTACAATAAACTTCTTAACAACTAATAAAAATTCTACACATTCTTCTACAAATAAGGATAATGTTACAATTCCTTGAGATAATTTCATTTACATCCTAGAAGATAGTGGTAAAGTACATGAACATGTTGGAAATTTTTCACATAGAATGTAACATTTTTTTTACTTAAGGCTTTTCCCTAGTTTGCAATACTAAATCATAAATAGTAAGCATTACTCTACTTCTAATTTTTATACTATTAATAATTTTTTTAATGATTTGAAATGTGTGTGGGAATTCTAAGTCTTCAAGATTGGTGCCTTATTTAGTAATAGTCATATATAGTCATTAGAATAATAAACAAGAAGCTACAACAAAGGTATGATATAATGCAAATACATCTACTCAATGGTCTTTCATAAAACTCATAAACATTCATATGTAACATAGAGAAGACCAATAAAAAAAACAACTCATATTGATTTATAGTGCTACATAACTTATATAATATTTGTTACAATCACATTAAATATGGTAAGGGAATATTTTAAGTCACCAAGAAACCTTCATAGTCTACAACTCAAAACCTTCCAAAATGTCTACAACTGGTCAAGTAGAAATATGGTTACAAAACATATGATTTTATAGCTACCTTCCTATAATTTTTGAGTGACAATTCTAATGGTATACATACTAAAAACTATGGAAACCATAGGATTCTCCACACATGTGTTCGTAGAATACCCAAAATGAGAAAACCTTTGAATTAGTGAAAAACTTGCATATATAGATCAACCACCTAGGAAGTCAAGCAACAAAGGACCTACAAAAATCTTGAAAAAGTGAGAAAATAACTCTTTGTAGATTTGTGTAATGTCTCTACAAAGATTTTTAACACACTTTGCAAATTTTCTAATTTTGCTTGCAATTTTTTTATCAAATTGCCAGAAAAAAATTGAATCATTAAATTATATTTTTTAGTCTTAGTGTTTAAGAAAAACTGTTACTAATGTTTTGTTGCATAAGGATTTTCACAAATACTTTACATTAAAAAAATAAATAGGAATTTTGTTAAACAATTGTTTTTGACTAGTAATTACATTAAAAACTTCAAAAAATATATAAATTTATAATTTGATGAGTACATGGGAAAGTTATTCCATACCATTGAACTTCTTATAGGCACTCAACCATACATTAGAAAATTCATAAAATTTCTCTTAGACCTACCCAAAATTGCCATATGCCCCTTCTGAAATATTGATACTGAAGTGTAGTATAAGATGAGTATAAACTCTAAGTACCAGAGTTGAAGTAAAGACTAAATAGTTCCAAATAATTGTTAGTGACTAAAATTATTCAAGAACATAAGGAAATTTGTTTTAATATCACTACAACAAGATATATATAGATTTTTCCATATATTTAAAACCTATATAATTTCTTCTTAATGTTGCTATAGTCACTTTTAGGACTACTGTTATGACCTCTCAATTTTGAAATAATAATTAATCTATTTAAGATTACTCTAAACTCTCGACCAAATAATTGTTGTAGTTAAATAATTCTAAAATAAGTGAGAAGAGGTGGTATGATTGAGTATTAAAAAATTATAGTATTAAAATGATCACTAAACTTCATAAATCCAAGTGATTCCTTCTCACTCTCACATGCCCCTTTATATGAATTTGTACAACTTAAAACTTGAATATGAATCCTTTAATTTGTATGAAAATCTCCCTATTTTGTACTACTAATTTGTCTCTTTTTTACCTTTTTGTCTTTTCTAATGGCCCATGACTTTCTAAAGGCCGTGATTCCTTTGAAGGAAGCAATAGGCATAAATACTTTCTAGGTAAAATATTAAATGTTCAACATAAAACTCCTTCACCAATATGAAAATAATAATATTGGAAAAATATGATTTACTTGATAAAATATTAACCTTTAGTTTGGAAACCAAAAGTACAAATCTAGATTTATGATATCTCAAAACCCAAAACATTGTAGAATCAAATGGCACAAATGTTCAACACAATGGTGAAATTTGTATGAATCCACTTGATTAGCTAGGTGGATAATGACCAAAAGGATTTTCATCCTTTGGCTAAAGAATGAACTTGGTTCAATCTCTCAAATAATCAAGGGTTTGATAAAATATTCAAAATCCCTTTCCTCTCCTCAAAACCCCCTTTTATAAGCACTTTTTGGAAGAAAAAATATTATGTGTGCTCTTAATTTTCCTTAGAAAATTCACTTTAGACTCCTTTTAAATAATTAAATATAAGTTATCTTTTAATTTTTACTTTTTCGCCAACTTAACATTTAACTATTTAATTATTTAATTATTTTTTTCACATCCATCCAAAGTCACAAAATATTAAAATGAACCAAAAATTAATTATGACTATGCCAAAATATTCTTAAGCTATCAATATATAAAACTTTATGAAAATTACTGCTTTCCAAAAATAGAAAACTTCAACAAGAAGTGTGGAGAGCCCCTAGAATGTTGAAACTATATCCAAAAATACCATTGGACTCATTAAGATTTCTTGAACTCATTGCCGCTATCAAAATTATTTTTTGATAAAGTTGGCATTCTCCAAGAATGTTAGAACTCTACAAGAATGTTGGAATGAATTGAAAAGGGAAATTACAACCCCCCTTTCTAAAATTTCTTATCCTCAAGCAATGCCAACTCAATCATTGATTGATCTCGTATAAAGCTAAATGTGATTCTAGGGTCCCAAATCAATTTAAAATTCTTTTGTGTCCTATTTAATGTATAATATTGCATGATACCATCAAATAGAACCTCCTTCAAACATCTACTAAATGTGTCTAGCAATATTTTATAATTATTCTGCAATTTCCTCAATTTCTTTTTCTCTACCATGTTTTCGTTGCACCATTTTGATAAAAACTAAAAATATATTCAAATAATTTCTATGTTCATTTCTACAATTCCTAAATGATGGCCATTTTTGTATGGAGATGTGTCTTCCTAATTTTCCACCCAAATTAAAATTGTGTTGACTAAAATATTCATTCTCTTACACTAAAAACATTTACCATTATTATACAATGATTCCTTGACCTGAAAGAGATTGAGATTGTTGGTTATTAAGTCAGAAATTAACAACTTATAATACGATTTTATCAATATTAGCAACCTAAAAGTGAAACAATAGATGCAAAAATGAAATCTCCTTATACTAACAAAAATATGATCATTCTAATGGCTAAAAATACTTTTATGAAGGCTAAAAACCATTTCCCAAGGTGTTCAATTAAAAAATGCTCCATCCATTATTGTTTTCAATCCACTTGTGTGTATGCAAATGAAATCATGTGATGTTTGATTGGAATGATGACAACTATGCCAATTCTAAATTTTTGACCCATAACATTCCATGGTACATTCTTTTTGGCACCATCAATCTCCAATATACTCAAGTGGTTGATGAAATATTGCATATACACTCAACAAGGAAGTAGCTACACCATGCTTATGTTGCACTACTCTAGTATTCATGTGAGCTTCATCTTAAGATGTTTTGATTGTGCTTGATATTTCTTCACTAGGAAGAATACTTCCCATACATCCAATCTTTGATTCAAGATGATTTCCATCACTTTGTGGTGATCCTCAAAAAACAAATCCCATCACCCTGTCATCTTAATCTAGTGTAGAAAATATACCATCTTCAAAAAATTGCTCGTCTATCTCCATAAGAATGCCCTCTTGATTTTCTTACCAAATTCTATCAACATGTTGAGTATCCATGCTACTAGAAATACCAAATTCATTGTGCATTCTTCCATCCTCCATGAATTCTCCTTCATGTTCCCAAGGGTAACAAGACTCTAAATTATTGTTCTTTTGGAGCTCATCAATTCCTTTGATTATTTTCTTGAACTCCATAATTCTAGCGTTAGCTTCTTGCTCCTTGAGCATGGCTGCAATAGATGGTTGATATTCATTTTTATAGAGTGAGAAGTGAGCTAAACTTAGCTCTAGGTTGAGTTCATCAAATTATTTCTCCTTTTCTTTGAATGCACTAAGGGTCTCTTTTTCAAACTTGATGGCATGATCAATTCCCTTGATTAGATACAAATATTCAAATTCATTATTTCTATTACACTCTTTATTGTCTATAAATCTATAATAGTGATAATTTTCTCAATCTTCCCTCTCTACATGTTTTTCCTTAATTCATCAATGAATCTTTTTGTATTATCCATTCTTGATAAGGTTTGTACTTCATTCTCCAAGTTTCCACTAACAAATATATTTCTTTGATCTTCTTTATGAATGCCAAGATCATGCAAGGATAATTAACTAATATCAATAAGCATACAAAAATGAGCATGTTATTTATACCTTCTAATGGTATCATCATGAGAGCCATATGTCTCATGTGCCTCACTTTCAATTTTCTTAGGATTAGTTTAAAGTGATGTTCAAATTTGTCAATAGACCTACTTGTGAGCTAAGGCTGTTATATTTTTTATTCTTTTGGATTTAAAATTCAACTAGGGATCTTCTCTATATCCTTTTTTTCATCCTTCTAATCAACCTCTATAGTTTATAGTCACCACTACCACTACTAAGGTTTTGATCCATGGTTTCTAGTTGCTAGTCTTAGTATAACTCTTTTCCACCCCTATTTGGTGACCTATCACTATCACTATAATGCCACATCCAAGCTATGACTAGCCTTCATATGCCTCTTTATTACTACTAGGTTTGTCTGATTCTCTACTAAGGTCTCTTTGCATCTAACAATAAATACCATTTGTGGACTCTAAACCATAAATGCACACCACCTTTGTAAGTAGTTTGACCACTAGAAAAGGTAGTTTTCTATTGACGCCCAAAACACAAGGTGCTAACCTTCACAATAAATGTCATGGTTAAGGTTAGAATTTAAGTTAGTTGTTTAGGTTCATAATAAATTCTATCATTTTATGTTTATAAACCTAATATTTTATGTTACTATTGAAGAGGTTAGAAAAGATTGAAGGAAAAAAAGGAAGATAAAAGCAATATACAAAGCACAATACCTTAACCTAGAATATTTTCTTCTCCTTGATGAGTAGAGATGGAGTGCACCCTTATTCCATTTGATTTTATATTTGATGTTTATATGTGGATTGTTCAATGCTGTAATATAACATTGATATGATTGATAGTGATATAATGATAAGCTTGATAAACTGTATATAATCAAAATGATAGTATATAAGTATGGTAGCTTGATAAGTTCATGCATTAGCCCAAGAGGATTAATTAGCTAGAAATGAAGGATGAGAGTCTCTAGATATAGAGTCTTGAAGAGACAAAATTAATGGCTAGGAATGATTTGTGATGGATGGCTAAGATTGGAGGATTAGGGTTTGGATCAAAGATGCAGTCGTGTAACAAGGGACACATGAAGGATAAGATCTAGGTTTATGATTGAGATAAGGACAAAAATCCTTATGGAAATGACTAGGATTAAGAGGTTAAATGAGATGAGTGGATAAGATGAAAGGTTAATTTAACTTTTGGATAGGTGTATAGGTTCAATGATTCTAGACAAGGAGTTAGTTAGACATGTGAAAAGGACATTTGTCACATGAGGAATTTTTTTGATTATGATCCATGTGAACAAGATGAAGGGATAGGATTAGATGGACACAAATAGAGGAGAAAGGGGAATTAATTTTAAATAAAATAAAGTTTTTATTTAATTAAGGGGATCATGTGAAGGGATAATAATTAAATAAATAGTAAATATTTATTTAATTAAAGGATTAGGATAAAGATGGGAAAGGATGAGAAATAATAAATATATATTTAATTAATGGGTAAAGATAGGATAAAATTAAGTGTGGTTGGGTAAGGCCAAATTTTAGGTGTTTACAACTATAATCATTGGATTTTTTTGTTCATCATAAAAATCACTCCATGAATATTATGTGTTGAAACCATCATGAAATTAGTTGGACCTTTAAAATTCTATGGGGTCCCCTCTCCATCAACATTTTTATTTTGGAACTCCAAATTTAGAGTCCTCATTCTAGGCCATACAAAAACATTTTCCATGCATTTTTTAAAATTTTGAGGTAATTTTTCATGATCTAAATTGTGGTTTGATCCATTTACAAATTTGGTGTATGGATTTATCAGTGGTCACCCTACTTAGTTCCCATTTTTGGAACATTAAAGGGCTTGTTTAGGCATGTACAAATCCCTTTTTTAGTTTTTTTCTTCTTAAATTGCCTATTTTTTTGAGCACTACATAATTATGTTGTTATTTTTATAGTATCTTAAAATTATACTTTCAACATATGATTATTTTTAAAAAAATTATAATATTTTTACATAAAATTCACCTTGTGGTAATCATAAATACACTAAATATAAAGTGCATGATCACTATAATTTCTTTGGGGCTTCACTAATTGGATCAATGAGGTAATGTGGTGCTTTTACTTTTGTATTTATTGATTTTGAGATCATGTATTTAACACTAAATCCCCTCCATTTTAGTATTCTTCACAATTCTCTTCATAAATTAAAAATAAAATGTAGTTATTGTGGGAAGAAAAAACATATATAAGAAGATTATATTCAAAGAAAAATTGATGAAATACAACTTCTTCTAGATCATGGTATTGATTTACTTGATCTTTTTTGTTTAGCACGTATATAATCATCATAGGGTCTCACTCAAACATCTTGTAAGATAAAAATATTATTTTGGGATGAAAATATAGAATGATGACTCACATTGAGATCTTATATGGACACCATCATCAACTATTGCTACAACAAATTTAATGTTAATTTATCCATGGATTCTAGTGATTATTTATAGTATGATCTATCAAATTTTTAGAACACCATATTGGGATATATTTATATAATACATATTATCCTTATTTATAGAGTCTCACATTGTAGATTTGGAAGAAAATTGAGAAAATTTGTCTTCTATTTGATGACAAATTTGATGGAGTTGTATCACCATCTTCTTCTTTAGATATACATTTTTTCTTCATTCTCCTCTTCTTTAGTCATTGCTTGATATTTTTTGGACACCTTTGAGAATTATTCAAACACATTATCTTAGGTTCCATCATTGTCTTTGGATCATATGCAAAACTTAGAGATTTTCATCCTTCTTCATATATATTCCTATCTAGAATGTGAAGATATCTTGCACATGTATCCGTGGTTCTATTTATTCCCAAGGTGAGAAATTTTGTTCAACAATCATGAATCATATTCAACATCTAGTATTAAGAATCAACTAAAACTATAGGAGGTGTTTGGACGGGAGGTTGTAGGTTTTCTCTTTCAATCTTAATTTTGGGAGGGAGTATTTCCTTGCATAAGGTTCTTTGTTCTCACCTTTTTTGGAGGCCACATAACCTTCTCTTTTTTCTCTCCTATGATGGGGAACATTTATTATACTTTGTGTTAAAAATTAGTCCCCGAGGGGTCATAATAAGTCATCTTTCTTTATTTTTCATTTTTACATTTCTTCATGCATATTTTTTTCTTTTGGAGGGGAGTTTTATTTCCCATTGATTTTTCTCCTTTATTTAAGAAAAAATTATACGCATGGGTATCTAACATGTCCCAATAGCCAAGAGCTATCATTGTTACATTTATTTCTTCCTGAGTTATACTTAAGGGAGGTGCTAGAGTAGATAACGACATTATAAAACTAGTTAGCTTTTAACCTACTTAGGAGAGTCCTATTCACACATATTCAGTCTCCACTTAGGGTATTTTTACTTTTTGACTAACTTCATATGGCTAAGACACATATTTTTATATTTTGAGATACCTATCTCATGTGCACATGACACATATTTACACTTGTCCTATGCACATGCACAAAATTTAAAGTCTTGAACCATCTTCTCATCTTGATCCTTGCTTTTTATATGCAAGGGATTTGAATTGCATATTATTTATTCATTTGTTGTGATAGTTATCTTTTCTTATTGTGGACATATTCACTTGTAGAAACTATCTTGAATTTTATGATAAGATCTTGACTACTCCAATAGGAATAACAAGAAATTGGATTTTTGTATATAAAGAACAATCACGAAATTACTAAATTTAACACATAAACACAAGTGAATCTCACATATCTACTAGTTTTAACTCAAAAATATATATGGATATTGCAATCATCTAGGAAAAACAATTAATCACATGATTATATCTTTCATGGAACAAATTAAAAGAAACGACCATCAAATTACTTTCACAAATAATTACTCACAGGCCCATAAATAGGTATACATTGAGCTTAGAAATTTATGTTTACAAGAGAAATTTAATATTCATATCTATTTGATTTAAATACATGAATAGAGAGAGATCTACACCAAATGCCTCACACAAGAGAAATCCATTTTTGGTTGTCACCACTCTCTTGTAACCCTTTCTACTACAAAAATCATAAAAAGATTCTCATCTTTAGGTATCCAACGCATAAGAGATCTAGTAGTTGAGCAACTCATGTTTGCACCTCTCAAAATCATATATGAGAATTTTGAATGACTCTTAATTTTACAACTTACTTAGCAAGTCCCTTGGTTACAACTAAGGTTTTAGGTCATCAAATATGATGTTAAGTCAACATATTTTTTGTTGAGGTGTCAACTAATACATCAACTAATACATCCTCTCCCCTATATAATCCACTTTATAAAATTATATATATATATATATATATATATATTCTCTTAGCCCCCATACAATCTATGCTTACCGCATCAAAATCTCTTTCACATAGGTTTGGTAATTTCAAGTCAACTCATACGGCTAACAAACATGTTCTTTGACCATTGAATTCATGCACACATCTTTTGAAATGGGAGGTCCTCCTTGATGTGACACGTGGTAATACTCCCTTTGAATGCCCATTTTTAATCCACACACCCCTTCTTCATTTCTTATGTACATAATCTTTTATGATATTTAATAACTTTACCCCCTCTTCATAAATGCCTAGTTATCTTTTTATTAAGTTTTTTCTTTTCTTTTGCCTCTTACCTGTTTAAAGGTACCCTTGTTTCATTATTTCCCATGCCCTCAAATGATTTTATTTTCAAGGCGTCTATATGACATGTGCGTCCCATTTTCTTTTTTAATTTAATTTTTAAAATGCCCATTTTGATTTTTAGGTGTCTACTTTTTTTTTCTCTAAATACAATGGTCATATATATATATATATATATTTAATCAGTTATCTTAGATGAATTATCAACAAGACTTAGATTTAAAATAAGATAAGGTGAGATGATACACATAGATATAAGATAGAAAATTGCAAGCACACATGTTAGAAAAGAGGCCCTAGTGTTCTAGTGAAACATTCAATGTGTTGCAAAAGTGACAACAACAAGGATATGGAGATTAAGAATGGATAGGAAGAGAGTGTCCTCTTCCTTTTTAGGAAATGTTGCTAGGGGCTAGTCCTCAAGAGAATAAAGAATGTTGAGGAGTTTAATGAGGGAAAGTTGATTACTAAGTGTAAGAACATTAGGATCAAGGAAGGGTGATTACAAAGGGGAGTAGGGGTATTCATAAGAGGGAGAGTAAAATTTTGGTACTTATCAATGGACATGTGAATGGTATTGAATGGGTTGCCAACAAATCTGAGTCGATTGGGTTGGAACTCGAATACTAAGAACATAATCCTTATAGTGTCTTCTTCTTATTGATCCTTCCTTCACACTTATGAGTTTTGGATCTCTTGCTAAGACCTATTGTGGATCCACCAAAGTTATAGGATCATGGCTCATTTCTAGACATTTGGATGCAATGGTTACTTTCAATCCTCAATCTCTTAGGTTTTTCTAGGTTATAATGGCTTGAAATTTCTTTTCCCTACATGGGAGACATAACTGAGGGAATGTCTTCATGCATGTGTTGCATAGGAAAAGAGCTAAGGTAGCCCTTGGAGAAAATTTGAGAGTTGTGAGGACATCTAAAGTGATTTTGGGATGATTTATGTATCTAAAACATATAATCTAAAGCAATTTTGGTAACATAATGGTACCTACAAATGAAAAATTCAGCTCATGTACACTACTCTATTCTCAAGAACTAATTTAAATATATTTATGTAATCTCCCCTTTTTGGGATAACTCTAAATCTGCCCTAATTTATCAATTTCAAATAATCACCTTGGTTTTGGGGATGTTTATGGAGCGAGTAGGCCTCTGCAAAATAGAGTTAGAGAATATTTATAAGATAATATTAATTAGAATGCATATAAGAAAATCAAAGAGAGCATGGTTAGGGATACAACTACCTATTTAGCCTACAAATATGTTAGTAGACATTTATAAATAAAGACATCATTTTATAAGTATATTGAATCTTCTTTAGTTTCCTAATTCATTCTTTCTTGTGCATAATGGTCTAATAGGGTGCCCAAGAAACCCTCTACCCTAGGCCCAAGAGTGGTACACCCCTCTTAGCCCCATTTGGCCCTTGCCATCTATGTGGGGTGGTGTGCCTAGTGAGGCATCCTACCATCGTTCCCCTTTATCAGAGCCATTATCGCTTAATCACCAATGTCCATAATGCATTGTGGAAGCTCTAATCATAATAGGACTTGGATGAGATACATGATAAGTCTGCCTGAAGCTCTCCATCTAAGCCTAAGGGCATGATCGTACAACCAAGACAACCCACCCCTTGGCACCAAGCGATAGGAACGTCCGAACTAAGAAAATTCCACCCTTGGAGTGGTGTACTTAGTGGATACACTTGTACCTTCTTTTCCTATCCATGATATCTTACCCATCCTTCTTATGATTGAGATGTTCCTTCAATCTATCCTAACAATCAATCATAGTTTGGATTGATAGGGAAACCTTGGAAGGGGTGCGTGTAAACTACTCAACCCATCTAGGCCCAAGAGCATGAGCATCTGACCAAGACAACCCACCCCTTGGACCCAAGCGACAAGGATGTTCGACCAAGAAAATTCCACCCTCGGAGTGGTGTGCTTGGCATGGGAGGCTCGTAAACAACATCCTCCTAACTTGCTCCTTTCAACCTTGCCTTTGATTGATCATAAATATATATACAATCTATTCATTTACATAAAGAACCATAATTACTTATAAGGCTCAATAATTGCTACTTATAAGACTCAATAATTGCTGCAAGCATCATTATTAGACAATCATAAATTTTATATATATATATATATATATATAAACCTTCTCTATCCACATGTCTAATGTACTTATCAAATGTCCTTATTTAAATATATTTATCAACCATCAACTATATATTCATCAATCCTAATATATTTAAATATATTTATAAAATATCAACTGTTATTTAGTAATCAATCATAATATATTTAAATATATTTATAAAGCATCAATTATTATTTAGATTACTAATATATTTGACCATCATTAATAACTAAATTCATAGTTGTATTTAATAATTCTTATTTCTTATATAAATAGTTACCAACCTTATCTTACCTTAGTCTGCTACTCTTTGTTGGTGATCAGATTTCAGAGAATTACTGGCAGACTATGTTCTTTCTTCTTATTCGATTCCTATTCTTTTCCTCTATATCTCTTATTTCTACCCGCCAGATTGCTGATAGTGATTCTTCATAATATATCCTTTCTCTTTCTTATTCGATGCCTTTTTCTCTTATTTTGTCCTTCCCTTCAGCCACCGAATCAAATTTTTTATGCAAAATATCTTCCTTCCTTTCTTTTGATTCCCCTCACCTTATTTACACCCTCTCACATTGAGAAGAGATGTGCTCTTTAGGAAAGTCATGTTTATTATGATGAGTCGCCCAGCCTAGTTTTGGTTATATATTTTAATGAATTTTATGTACATGTTTATTTAAATATGTTTATAGTTATGTGTTCTTCAATATTTATGTGTTATATGTTAGTCAATATTTATACTTTTATTTTGATATATTTATATTTATATGTTATTCAATATTTTTATATATATTTGTATTTACACTCTATTTAATATATTGATATATATTTAGAAATATAATGATAATAAATTTGCTAATGTGTATTTTACTAATTATAATGAATTCATTAATTATAATTATAATGACTGTTTGGTCATTTTTATATTTTAGTATCATCATTTGGGGGGACATGATAATCCTCCCCGCTCAAATTTCCTTGTCTTTAAGCAAATAATTTTTAAGTAAAACCTTTCTTTAATGTCATATATCAAGATGAGATTTAGAATTATGTCATATACGTATATGATGTTTTATGAAGAGGTTTCTCATTTATTTGACAAGGAAACCTCGGGGATTTTAGGGCATATTACAATTCTCACTAGGGAGATTAGTCTTCCATGAAGCTCCAATTATTTATGGGCTTTTCTTCTTTTGAGTGAATGCTTTTGAGATCTCCTTAATTGTACTTGGTTTTCTTGTTAGAATTTCTTTCTACTTCTTCCTCGGGCAATGCCTCTATGTTACGTATTTGGCTTCCTTTTCCACATTTGTGTCCTGGTTCCTAATTCTGTTGGCATTTGTAACACAAACCTCTCTCTTTTAGGTCACTTTGGTTACAAAAATGTCCCACCTTCCATTCACCTTTGCATTTGTGACATGTTTTCCTCTTTCTACCATCATCTTGTTTATAAATATAACCCTATTCCCACTTTTCTTTATAGTCATAACATATTCCTTTCCTCCAAAGCTCTTCTTGGTTGTTATGAGAAATGAATGTTCCTTTGTGCTTGTCCTCCCTATAGAAGTGTTTTTCTTTTGATGTTGTTTTATTTGAGAAGGATTTTCCTCTTGTTTGGGCCATATCTAGTCGGGTAGCCTTGAGGATTGCCTCTTGAAGTGAGGAGGGGTCTAGAGCACTTAATAGGCCACGGGTGGCATCTGAAAACCCTTCTATAAAAAGGTAAGTGAATCCATCCTTGGGTATTCCTGGGACCATGATTGATATCCTTTGGAATTCGGGAATGTACTCCTCCAGGGTCCCTCTTTGTCTTATTCTAGTTAGGTCCCTAAAATATCTTTGGGGATGGGTTTTGTCAAATCTTCCAATGAGTCATTTCTTGAAGGTCTCATAGGCCTTGACATTTTTGTGATCTTGGGTAATTAGGTCATGATGCCACCAGTCATGTGCCCCCCTTCTAGATGTAGTATTGCAAATGTAATGGCATCTTTCTCTATCATGGGGCAAAGAGTTAGGTAGGTTTCTAGCTTTTGTAACCATGCACGGGCTGTAATTTTTCTCGACCCATCAAAGTTCAGGATGGGAAACTTTCCTATTTTAATTTGTATATCTTTGTTTGGGCGATTGTTTCTACCCCTATGATAATTTTTCACTGCAAACTCACAATATGCTGTGAAAGGAATGATTCTTTAGACTTGGAGATCAAGTCTTGCATATTCCAAGGAAAGTTTACATGCATTTGGATTGTTAATCCTTTCATTTTCCCCTAACGAGTTTTCTTCGGCCAAGAAATGCAGGCCATTGGTACTTGGGTTTGATCCTATTGTAGTGTTATGATTATTTTCAGATTGGTTGGGGGTGCTTTCTCTTTCATGTCTTGTATTAGGCCTAAGGTTGTTGTTTATGTCCTGAAGGGCTTGGAGCATTGCTTGGCTAGTTTGTTCATTCTTTTCCATGAATGCTCTCAATTCATGCTCCATAGTCCTCTTATTTTTTCTTTCTAGGGTCCTTAAAGTTTGTTGGCTCGGTTGCATCAACTATTATCCCTCAAGCTGGAAAGATGGTGCTCTGATACCACTTGTAATGTCCAATTTTTGGGATAACCCTAAATATGCCCTAATTTGTCAATTTCAAGTGATCACCTTGGTTTTGGGGATGTTTATGGAGCGAGTAGGACTATGCAAAAAATAGAGTTAGAAAATATTTACAAGATAATATTAATTAGAATGCATATAAGAAAATAAAAGAGAGCATGGTTAGGGATACAACTACTTTTTTAGACCTGCAAATATGTTAGTAGGCCCATTTATAAATAAAGAAAACATCATTTTATAAGTATATTGAATCTTCTTTAGATTTTCCTAATTCATTCTTTCTTGTGCATAATGGTCTAATAGGGTTCCCAAGAAACCCTCTACCCTAGGCTCAAGAATAGTACACCCCTCTTGGCCCCATGCAGACCTTTCCATCCATGTGGTGTGGTGTGCCTAGTGAGGCATCCTATCGTCATTCCCCTTTATCAAAACCATTATCACTTAATCACCAATGTCCATAATGCATTGTGGAAGCTTTAATCATAATAAGACTTGGATGAGACACATGATAAGTCTGCTTGAAGTTGTCCATCTAAGCCCAACTTGGCATGATCGTCTGAACAAGACAACCCACCCCTTGGCACCAAGCGACAGGAACATCTGAACCAAGACAATTCCACCCTTGGAGTGGCATACTTAGTGGCTACACTTGTACCTACTTTTCCTATACATGCTATCTTACCCATCCTCCTTATGATTGAGACTCCTTGAATCTATCCTTATAATCAATCATAGTTTGGCTTGATAGGGAAATCTTGAAAGGGGTGCTTGTAAACTACTCAACCCATCTAGGCCCAAGAACACGAGCTTATGACCAAACAACCCACCCCTTGGTGCCAAGTGGCATGAACGTTTGACCAAGACAATTCCACCCTCAGAGTGGCATGCTTAGCATGGGAGGCCTGTAAACAACATCCCCCTAACTTGCTCCCTTCAACCTTGCCTTTGATTGATCATAAATATATACAATCTATTCATTTACATAAAGAATCATAATTACTTATAAGGCTAAATAATTGGTGCACGCATCATTATTAGACAATCATAAATTATATATACATAAACCTTCGCTATCCACATGCCTAATATACTTATCAAATTTCCTTACTTAAATATATTTATCAACCATCAACTATATATTCATAAATCCTAATATATTTAAATATATTTGTCAATCATAATATATTTAAATGTATTTATAAAACATCAACTGTTATTTAGTAGCCAATCATAATATATTTATAAAACATTAGCTTTTATTTAGATTACTAATATATTTGACCATCATTAATAACTAAATTCATAATTGTATTTAATAATTCTTATTCCTTATATAAATAGTTACCAACCTTACGATACCTTACTCTCTGCTCAACGTGAGAGGGTATAAAGAAGATGAGGGGAATCGGAAGAAAGGAAGGAAGACATTCTGCACAAAAAATCTGATTCGCTGGCTGAAGGGGAGGATAGAATAAGAGAAAAAGGCATTGAATAAGGAAGATAAAGGATATATACTGAAGAATCACTGTCAGCAATCTGAAAGGTAGAAATTAGATATATAGAGAAAAACAATATTCCCTACCTCTCTACCCTAATCCATCAACCCTAAACCATCAACCCTTAAACCCTTAACCACTCAACCCTAAACCTTCAACCCTTACCCCTTAAACCCTAAACCATCAACCCTTAAACCCTTAAACACTCAACCCTATAAACCCTAAACCCTAAACCCTCAACCCTTAAACCCTAAACCCCTAAACCGGCCTCTACACTCTACCCTCAACCTAATACCCTCTACCCTTAAACCTCAAACCTTAAACCCTTAAACCCAAGTAAACTCTCTACCCTAATCCCTCAACCCTCAACCCTTAATCCTCAACCCTCAACCCTCAACCCTTAAACCCTAATCCCTCAACCCCTATACCCTCTACCCTATACATTGGACCCTCAACCCTATACCCTCAATCCTCTACCCTCAACCCTTAAACCCTCTACCCTAGTCTACCCTCTACCCTATACATTAAACCCTCAACCCTCAATTCTAAACCTTCAACCCTTAATCCCTCAACCCTCAACACTTAAACCCTAAACTCTCAACCCGTATACCCTCTACCCTATACATTGGAACCTCAACCAAATCCTTTGAATCATATGCCCTCAAACTTATACCCTAATCCTTCAACCTAATCTTTTCATTGCATTTAACATGAAATGTAACAATTTGTGTGACAAGATCCATACTGTCACCAACATTCCCTTTGCATATACCCATTTATTCCTCTAGATAATCATAAACAAAGAAATTTTTTCCTTTACCACAGTACCACAACATCAAAATAAAGGAAACACAGGATGGTGGCTTCTAAGTTAAGAAATAAGCCTTTATTTCCATACCACCAAGAGATTATATAGCTTGCATGATAAAGTGGTACTCATCTCCACCTCACAGGGAGAATTATAAGGCAATGCAGTAATGCGATACCTACCGCCATCCATTATAAGGTGATTTAAAGGAGTGTGGTAAGGCGATAAACAATAAGAAGATAAATCATACACCACTATACTATCGGGAGGGTGAGCAATCTATGTGGTAGGGCAGTATACACCACAACCCTGCAACAAGAAGTCTTGAGCAAGGTGGTAGAGCGGTAATCATTGGAAGAAAACTAGACACTGCAATACTGCATGAGGTGGATAATATGGCTGTGGTAGAGTAGTATACACCTTAACCCCACAGTAAGATGTCTTAAGCAAGGTGGTAGTGTAGTAAACAACAAAAGGGAAGGGAAAAACACCACCATATCACATCAGGTATAATAAGAGACAATGATAGTATGGTAATCATTAAAAATTATGGTAATAAATGCAAAAAATCACATTAGCCACCCCGACACACGGTGTAAAAATTATATGTAAGGATTTGAGCTTGCTATGAAATTATTTTATGAAGATTTGACATTAAAATTGATATGAATGAATATTGTGCCATCCAAAGACAAGTAATTTTTCCCAATATCGCACTCAATTGCAATGCACTAGCATGGAAGGGGCTAGGGATACGTGAAGAAGAAGTCCTGGAAGCATCAAATACTCGGGTAAGTGCATGAAAAATATTTGAAAGAGCTTTGTTAATATAAAAAATATTTCAAGGTTTTGTCATCTAAAGCCATAGTAGAGAAAATTGAAACATGCCTCCTAAAAGAAAACAATCATAAGTAAAAGAAAGTTAGTCTAAAATTAAAGATGAAGTAAAGAAGAGACCACTTCATCAGTCCATATTATATATACTTCTAGGGTCTAATAAAGAGGGTAATAAGAAGCTTCTCATGGAAACCACACAAAGTTTTAGGGATGCCCTCATTCCCAAATCTGGATGGGACCTATTTTGGTATTTTTACAATAAGAGAAATGAGAAGATTCTAGTGTCAAACCCTTGGATGTTGGATTTAGAAAGATTGATTGTCCTAAATGTGTTTGTTGATGTAGAATTTATCAGACTGCTAGCCAAAAACTATCACTTAGCTACCAAAATATTAAGGTTTCCAAATGCCAAAGTATTGGTAGAAGTAACTAGAAAAGCCATTATTGAGTGTTTTGACTTAAACATGTAGGCTTTGACCAAAATAAACCTATAGAAAAGTGAGGAGGATTATGCTAGGTTAAGAAAGACTCATAGCAGTGATGAGCTACCCCTATATATTAAAAGAGGCATTGGTAACAAAACAATCCCCATCTCTTCTAGCACTACTGGACCATTTACTGTGACATATTTTCAGTATTACTTGTGAATACATATTTTTCTCTTTTCCAAGTGTTGGGGATGGATGCTCAAGATAAAATTCCAATAGGCCTAATGATGATGGCCATGGGAATTCAAAATCCTAAAACTAATATTGAATATGACTTTGCTTCATACCTTGAGAAGGCATCAGATGATGAATTCTACCAAGTTATAGATGATAGAGCACCAATTACATTCATACACTATTCCCTATTGTGTCATCTAATATTGTACCAAAATAGGGACAATAGGACTAAAAGAATGGACTTGGCTAAAGTAGATGAGCGAGGGAATTCCACACCTGTCTAGAAATGGTGCTATATTTGGGATAGTCGGTGCAATAATTCAAGCTTTGTAGTATACTATGAAGAATTTGTACACATAATCCTTGGAGTTTTTGGGTATGCAATACCAAGATTTTCAACCAAAATATTGCAACTATTGAGACCTTTGGCTTTAAGACCAGAGCAGGGTCATACACACAATTTTGGAGATTGGTTCTTCCTCCCAGAAGCTACAATAATAAGAGTTTATGGATGCCTGTTGCTCCAAACATACTGTAAAAATTTGTGCACCTCATATTATCATTTCTTGAATTTATGCGAGAAATGATGTGGATGGAAAAAGATGTAATGCACAAGAAGAAGAAAGGTACTTTCCTGCCAAACCAAACCAAGTGTGAAGATTGGACTGTAGGCTCAGACACACTAGAGGAGTTATAGTATTATTTGAAGACAAGATATGCATTGAATTCTGGAAAAGAAAGAGCCTTTGACCCTCAAAATCATATGAACAACATAAGGCACAATCTTCTTACCAAAATTACAATGGCACACCAAGTGGATTATCAAGAAGATGTCATAAGGAATTGCATTACTTATAATGATGTATTTAGTAGATGGAAAAAAATTGAAATATATGAAGAAGCTTGAAGAAAGGAAGAAGCAGAGGTCCTAGGATTTTCGAGGATACTTTGTTGAGGAAAATGACCCCATCAAGAGGATAGATTTGATAATGGGTAAATTTGAATAGTTGTACAGTAATAAGGAAGCATATCTCCAAGAACATGATAGTGGTGCAACTGTAGAGCATACCCCAAGTGAAACCTCTGAACCTCCCATGGAGCAGTTACCTCCCAAAAGATAGAAGACAAAAAGCATTGAATAGTTAGTACCTTATGAGGAGAGTGAAGAGGTGGGTGATATTGAGGAAGTGGCTACAATAGTACAGTCATTGAAAGGTGGTATTGAGGTTGATCAGCCCATCCATGAGACCAGTTCCCATAAACATGAGGAAATGATGGGTGATGTAGAAAAAAAAAGTATAGAGGTACATGAAGATGAAAGGGAAATTGTAGCCAGGAGATTCATAAAAGATGATGATTCATTAAGACTCCTGAGTTTAGGGATTTTTGGATGAAGATGAAGATAAAATAATTTGAAGAGAAGATGGAATCAGTTGAAGCAGGAATTGAAGAATCAGAGAAAAATCAAATGGTAGCACAAACTTTCCAGCAATTAAGAGTTGACAACATTGAATTTAGCCCCAATAAGGCTAGAGAAATGGTCTTGAAGAGCAATATGCTCATTTTCCCTAGATTGGAATTAAAGAAAATGTTTCTGCTTGATCAAGTGCGGGCTCAGGAAGATCCAATGCTATTTGCACAATTTGACTCTTATGAAGGAGTGAGTGGAACTGGGTATAACCCAAAGATTGAAAACCTAGCCATATGTATCAAATAGAAAAATACACAGAAGCCAAAATTATTGGATGTAATTCAAGGGATGAAAGGGGCAGCGATGGTAAGGAAAATACAAGATACCACCCCTTTGGAGGTAGCCACAATGACCATGCATTCGACCATGTTCACTTGATCAACTATTAAGGGATTAGAAGACATATTGAAGGAGTATGAAAAGGAATAAAGGTTCCTAAATGATGAAGTTAATAAACTGTTCATGAAGAATTTGAAATTGGAAGAACAATTAAGAGGATTAGGACCCTCACAAAGCAAGGAGATGGTGTTATATATGCTTCCTATTGCTGCAATGGATATTGTGAAGAATTTTTTTGTAGAACAGGTAAAAGCTCCAGAGAAGGAAGTGGATGATGTAAAGAAGGCCAACAATAAAACCCAAGATGAAGTGAAAAGGTGAATTTTTGAAGTTATGTAAAAGATTCCTGAGCACAAGATAAAATCAGTTATGGATAAATTGGATAATGTGCATGATAGTTATAAAACACTTTAATAGACAATGGATCAAATAAAGACACATATGCTTGTATTAGATCCTTTGTTTAAAAGGTGGTAGCCTATTCATGACACTTTGGCTAAGTTATGCAAAGTTATACAAAGAAGTCCTGATGCTCCCACAACATTAAAGCCAACTAAACAAACTATGAAGATGATTATTGATGAATTTTAGTATATACAAGGGGAAGATAAAAAGATTGTAACACATGGATTTATTCCATACCTTGAAACAATGGTATATACTTGAAATTGTGAGAGATGGTGATTAGTTGAATGACTTGGATAAGTGGAAGAAATAATTTAGTCAAGTTATTCATAAGCGCATAACTCATATACATGAGGATGATGATACTAGTCTTCATAGGCTAAATTAGATAATGGATGGGTTGATTGTTCTTGATGAGAAATACCTAAAGTTTTTCAATGATAATAAGGCATTACAAGATAGTCGATGGAAAACTCATCGTGCAAACATGCCAAAGATCCAGGAATATAAGTGGCCATCAGATTTTACGATGTATCAGTGGGAGGAAACGTATTTGGTTTCAGAAGAATAGGATACTGAGGTAAGAGCATTTGGATGTTTATCATGGAGAGGAAGACTTTTCCAGATCAATGATCACAAGTCTTCTACGTTGAATAATGGAACCATATATGTCAAAATGTCTTAAGTCTTGTTATTTCCTTAATTATGCTAATTAAATAGTTGTTAGTAAAAGAAGTAGTTATAAAAGGATGTCTGTTTTTGTAAAAGGCCTTTAGCTTGTTGCTTCCTATATAAATAGGAAACCAAGGCCTAGTTTTAAATCATCATCATCATATATCATTTCCATCACCACTAGTAGAAGTACATAGGTTTCATATTCCACTCATCCACCTTCACATTTGAAAGAATTTTGTTATTAATGTATATTAATTGAAGCAATATAATGGAGAACATCTTATTATCAGTGATTCTCCATGACTATGTTATCATTCTGTATTTTTCTTATGTTTTCCATGGGTAAGTGCAAAAAGATGGGTCCCAAAATGGGGGCTTAAGTGGCCACTTTTTTTTTTGAAATCAGGAAATTCTAACATTGGACGTGAAATTGAGGATAGTTACACTCAAAATTTTTAGATGGAACAAAAAAAAGGGTCGAAGTGCTCTGAGTCTACTTTCTAAACTGCTAATTTATTTTGAAAATGGTTGATATTAAGGGGTTCAAAAGAGGGACGTACAAAAATTGTTGTTTTTGTTAGAAAAACATAAAATAACAACTTTTGTACATCCCTAGCACAGTGAATTTTTTTTTAGTATTTTTAAAATCACTCTAGTGAGAAATTAGCTAATAGTATGTAGTTGATGCATGATTTTTCTAATAATTTTTTAATGAATATTTGAGTTTTTACTAATTTTCTAAGTGGACACTTCCTGAAAAATAGAATTTTGGCCAGGCTACTCCTACAAATTTTGGATACTATTTTTTTAAAAAAATTTGTAGAATGAAGTCTAGTTTCTAAAAATGTAATTTATTTGAAATTTCGATGAATGGTTAATTTATAACAAAAAAAATACCAAACATTGATTTTTTCCAAGAAAGAGACAAATAAAAGAAATTATGGATGAAAGGCTTAACATTGTAAAAAAGTGAAAAAAATTACATCGTTGGATAGCTAAGAGAGAACCTAACATTACCCAGGTGTTTGATTTGTTTGACATTGAACCACGTGCAATCCTGATGGTGAGCATGAACCGGATTATATGTGAAATATTGTAGAATTTGCAAAAATACGTCTTTGGTCATTGGAAATGCCCTCCAAGCCTTTGGGTTGGTATTCCAGGGAAAATAATAAGCCCAAGGCATAGGGATTCCCAAATCAAGATATAACGTGAGCTTGTTATAATGTGCTCGTGTTATATCTTAGTTTTGACATGGTTTTTTGCATTTGTGAGGGACATGTCTAGCAAGACATAACACGAGTGCGGTATAACGTGCTCACGTTATGTCTTTCTTTATGTTAAATACTACTCTATTGAATGTATGTTTATATATTTAGATGTTTGTATGTACATGTATTTATGCATGCATGCTTGTATTTATGTATGTATGCCTATATGTATCAATGCATGTATATTGTATGTATGCCTCTATGTATGTAAGATTGTATATACACAATGACACATGTGTATTCTTGTATGTATGCAGGATTGTATGTACATATGTATTATGCTTGTATGTATGTAATTATGTATGTAATTATGTATGTATTTATGTATGTCTATAGAGGGAGGGAGAATTTTAAGAGAGAGAGAGTGGAAGTGAGAGTTTAAGAGAGAGGGAGTGGGAGAGAATGGGTTGGAGTGAGAGGGAATTAGCTAGGTAAGGTGGGAGGGAGGGAGGGAGAGAGAGAGAGAGAGAGGGAGAGAGAGAGAGGGGGAGTGAGAGATACAAAGAGAGAGAGTTATGTAGGTAGGGTGCCAAAGGGAGAGACTTGAGAGTGTGAGAGGGAGAGATTTTAGAGATAGGTAGTGAGAGGAAGTGGGAGAGAGAGGGAGTGGGAGAGAGAGGGAGTGTGAGTGAGAGACCTGAGAGAGGGAGAGGGTGTGGGAGGGAGTGACCTTAGAGAGGGAGAGATAGAGGGGGGTGGAGTAAGAGGGACCTATCTAGGTAGGGTAGAAGGAATAGATAGATAGATAGATAGAGAGAGAGTTACCTAGGTAGGTTTCTAGAGGGAGAGACCTGAGAGAGAGAGGGGGTGGGAGGGAGAGACCTGAGAGAGAGGGAGAGGGAGTTGGAGAGAGTAGGAGGGAGATAGAGAGAGATAAATAGAGGGAGCGAGAGAGGGTGGTAGGGATTGATTGAGTGAGAGGTATGTAGAAAGAGGGAGAGGGTAGATAGAGATAATTAGAGAGGGTAGGAGAGAGGGAGGGAGGGATAGGTGAGATGTATAGATAGAGAGAAAGAGATAGGGGTTGAGGGTATAGGGTTGAGGGATTAGGGTGAAGGACCTATTGGGTTGATGGTTTCTAGGGTATTAGGGTTTAAGGGTTAAGGGTTGAGGGATTAGGGTAAAGGGTAGAGGGTATCGGGTTGAGGGTATAGGGTAGAAGGTTTAAGCGTTTAGGGTTAAAGGGTTTAGGGTTGAGGGTTTAACCCCTTTGAAAAGTCTAGGAGGAATAAGGTCTCTAAAGCATTCAATGCCTAATTTTTCATCTTAACTAGAAGAAGTAGTATGGTAATTGTGAGTTACGAATTTTGTTTTGGTTTCTACATGATCTTATGGCTTCATCAATAGTCTTTGCATGGTGATATCTTATCAGGATAATGCAAGCATTTCTTGAAAGTTTCCTTGGAATAATTCTTTTGGGTGTTTTTTTATTTTCTAGATCAAGGATCCTTGGATTATTGTGACAGTGAGAGATGGTTTGTGCACGATGCTTGATGATATTGATGGAATAGTGTCAAAATTGTGTTCATGGTTTTTTCTTTATAGAGTTGCTTTAATACAAGTCTTCATTGATGATGGCCTTAAGAAATATAGGGGCTTGATAGTTATATATTTTTACATCATATAAAAAAAGTACAATGATATTTATGGCTTGGTTCTATGGTGAAAATGTTTCTAATTTTCTTCCTCTCTAGCAGTTAAGATAGTGGCATTATGCTTTGATAGTGGTAAAAATTTGCTTGTAGCAAATAGTGGTTTTTTCCACACAATGACAACAAACACAATGATAGCTACATCATACATAAATCTCTCTATTTTGCACAAAATTTGTATCTTAGCGACAATTTGTATATTATCTGTGAGTGACAGGTAAATAGTGATGGCATGAGCAGTGAGTTACAGTCACAGTTGGATGTTGATACACAGTTTTCAAATGAGTAGAACATGGTTGGTTCAGGCTTGGTACTAAGGTATTCTTGCTTACTCCAAGAATTTTCATTATCGATGATGTCTTTAGCAAACTTGAGCAATTTTTTAATTTGCTTTATCTCAGTGATAGCTCAATTCATAGTGATTCTCATCAGCAACAATCAGTGCTTTTGTGGAGTGTGTTGGTGTACCAAATATCAATAGATCAATTGAATCCTAAAGACTTAGCCAATGTCTTATGCTTAGACTCAAAGGTTGATTTGGCCAACTGACAAAATTTAGTCAAATATTGAGATCTTCTGCACTTCTGGCTTTGCAGAACCAAGGTGGGTCAACCTATACAATGCCTAAAAAACTTAATTCAACCCTACACAGACATTGCTTTTTATAGTAGATAATTCCCAACAAAAATATACCAAGGAAAGCATTCAAAACCTAAAATATGGCTAAATTCTTAGTCTCTCAACACTTACTCAACAATTGGGAAGCAAAACACTAAACTTCAACCAAACAACAGGGATTAAAATGAATTTAAATTTGTTTTTGAGATGCATAAAACTAAATGATAGATTAGTTCCTAATTCTGGGCCATAGACTCAAATGCATAAGAAGAATTCATTAGCAAACAAATTCAACCAATGGATTTAAATTGTTAACATGCATTGCATCAACAAATCCTCTTCTGTTATCAATCAAATTTTGCTTACCAAATCCAACCTACACACTTCAATCACAATCATATGTTCAAAGTATTTAACCATTTCATTGAAACAAACCAATAAACAAATAAAACAATCTCATAAAATTGAGATGCCAAACTCAAAGATACTTGGTATTATTGAATTCAAATGACTGAAAATATACAAATCCGGAGACAATTTGAAGATATTCATGAATTTCATGATTTATTTACATAAACTAGCTGATAATTGCTCATGAAATCAGAATTTATAGCTTACAAAATCAACTAATGACTCAGAAATTAACATTTTCTATCTACCCAGCCCCATACAAGAATTCAGAATAGAAGCTCTCAGAACCTCCTACAAAAATGAGAGAAGAAGAAAAGATATAGAAGAATAGAAAGCTCTAGAAGAATCCCTAAAGGTGATGGAGGTTCCATCTAGAAACTCCATTCACCGTTGATCAAAAAATTTGCAAAGCCTCTCTCCTCTCTCTACAACAAACTTATTGCCTCTAATTTCTGCCTGTCTCAAGTTACCTAGCAACAAAAAATTGGCCCATGTGAGGAAATTCACTCCATTTTACTTTGCTGTGTAAAAATATTTTGCTCGTGAACAACTTTTGTATTTTTCTCTTTGTTGCACTTTATTTCATCCTCTAGATATTAAAGTTTCATGCTTTAATACATAGGATTTGACTTAATTTTATTCCCTGCAAGAGAATATTTCACAAACATTCCCCATGCACTTTCACGTGCATATGAATTTAAATATTTCATTTGAAATATTTATTTACTCCTCAAGCAAAAACATTTTACTCGTGCACCCAATTGCATTTCACTTTATATCTTTGAAATATTTACTCGCACCCACGCTTTCATTCACATTTTATGAGAAACTTGGTAAAATCACTTTACCCAGCCATATTTTACCTACACACTAAATTTTTATTTAAAATGAAAACATTTTAAATAAAAACCATTAGGCTTATTTAAATTTTTTCTCTTTATTCAAAGCTCTTTATATTTATTGGGCTTCTTTTAAGACTTTACCCGTGTGTTGTAAATTCCTTGGGCCCACCACGAGCCATGTGCTCTCTTCTCGCTCACCCTGCGAGAAATAATGAGCTTTCATTTCAAACCCATGAGACAGTGGGGAAGGCTGAAATTCCCTTTAATATTTCACTCACAAACTTTAATCAGGCCAACAATAAACTATACTCATGCATTTATTTTTGTTTCTGAGCCCACCATTCATGTAGTCTTCTTGCCAACCTCGCGGCCTTATTTCATGAGCATCTTTGAGCAACGAGCTGGCGGGGAAGGGTGTAGATTATGCTGCATCCAACTTTCATTCTTTGCCGTTGGATCTCCCTTATCCTATTTCTCCACATTTTCCCTAACTTTTTGTGTCAGCTCTACTCTCCCTCCAGCCATGGTGGCATCAAAAATACTTTCAACTGCATGCCTCCATTCTCTTTGCATTGATGGGAATCTATACTATAAGTTGCATACCAAAGATCCCTCCAGTCACAATTCTCAATAGCGCCTTTCAACATTTCATTCTGTACACAACCTCCATTCATGCCCTGTTGCCAGTGCATGACTGCTGCCTCCTTTAGCCTTCATGCGTTTGATTTAAAGTCTTTAAATCATATTAAAAAAATGAATTGTGAAGTGCATGCCCAATCACTAGTTTGATCCCCCTTAGCATTTGCTTTAAATTTTAAAGTCTTTTAAACATTCATTTTGTTGATACCTTACAACATGCGTTCCATCTATTTTAGAGCCCCTCACTGTTCCAACAATGATGCCTTCATTTCAATGCGCCTAATGCACTTTGCTTAAAAGTTTCTTAAGTCTTTTCAACATACTCAATTTGGCTTTGCTCTGGCATGCTGCGCCATCCACTCTACCACGCCTCTCAAGCCTTCTCCATTCACACTTGCATGAGAGTTTCTAAAGCTTGGTCAACAAATTTAGCTTTGGTGCATACCCAACATTTGTAGCATTCCCTATGCATCGACATTCCAACTTGCTTGAAAGTTTCTAAAGTCTTTTCAACATTCTATATTGTGCGATGTAGCCAACAATGATAGCTGCTCCGTCTCCATTTTCTTTGGCTATCTATTATGCAATATCTACATTATGAGATTGCTCCATCCTCTGTTTGAGCTACGTGCATTTGTTTGGAATTTTTTGACTTCTTTGATTTGATATAAATACCAAGAAAAATGCCTATAGCCTCAACATTTAACAAAGTTTCACTCTCCATTATGCCTTGACAGCTGGAATGTCCATAAATGCTACTTCCATCTTTACTAATAACCTCCAGGTAAAGTGAGGTTTTGTGTGTTATTTTTTATGGAGCAATGACACTAAAGCACCTCACACTATAACAACCTATTTTCAACATCTTGAAACTATTAAAACAACCATGCCAAGATAAATAGTGCTGTAGTTTTATCCCATAAGAGGTTAAACCAACATCATCTATTTCTGCATATGTACTCCATGGCACTGATGTTCTTGGGATCAATCAGTTAAACAAGCTAGCTGCCTTACATATGCTTCCAATATTCATTTGCATATGATGCCCCTATAAGGAAACACTAAACAAGCGTTGTACCATCTCTTCAAGACCTCTTTATCAAAATTTTACTCAGCATATTAGCATTGGTACATTCATACTTGTTATCTCTTGCTCAACACCTTTACTCATTTGATGAAATGTCTTTCAAATTTCACATTTGAAAAGTGGATCTCATTTTGCACCTCAAAACTTGAAAGATATCACAATTGTATACCCTTCCACATGTTGACCAACTCAGGGCAATTTACTTGGGATGATTGCCATAGTGCAATGTTTAGAGTTTCACACTTGTGCAAAACATGCCGGGTCCACATGTGGGCCCGACTAATTTTTTTTCATTTTTAGAAAACTTTTATGTTCAATTTGACTCAACACTACCTTTTGAATACTTCTGCCATGAAAATTTGAAATGGGTTGTCGTTAAAACCTGCCTTTTGGCCTATTTGCAAAATGTGCAAAACTGGCTTGGTGGGCCTTGGAATTGGCTTGGGAAACTAGGCAAATGACCTCCTAGAGTCACAAAAACTTGCAAGCATGTAGAAATATGTCTTGAGAATGAAGTGAAAATGATGACATAGAAAAATGAACCACGAGGTGAAAGTTATTCGCTGTCAAAGTTGCTTGAACTTTCTGCAACCTGCTCAAAACCAATTAAAACTCACGAAATCACCTCATTGAAAAAATACCAAATCAACTCCTAGCGAGCTACCACTGGGCACAATAGATCACTTTGGCACAGTGAACACGTGTGCAAAAGGGATTTTATTGAATCATCTCCCATCAAAAGATATTGAAGGTCAAAGATGACCTCTCTAAAAGGTTTCTAAAAATGTAGGTGCAAAACTGAATAAATTGCATTTGGTTTTGAACTGGTAAAAATAGTAAATCAGCTCATGAGACTCTAAAACTTGACATGGGAGTTCATTTTGGTATGGATAATGGAGAAACAATCAGTTTGACTTTAAAATCATCTGGTTGCAAAGTGCAAGCTCAAACGAGAGGCTACTTTGCAAAACTGAAAGTTTGCAAACAACTGGACAGTGTCAAAACCCTCCAGCTTCATTTTTTGAAACCCTGTCAAAACTCATCATGGGAAGCTGAAAATTGACATGCCTGCTCACATAGGACACATGAGTGGGATTGTAAATGGGTTTTTCACTAAAATCAACAAGCTCTGAAATATCACCTTCCAAAGTAGGTCACTCAGGAAGATTATTCAAGTGCACTTTTGAAAGTGCAGAGGCCAAATTTTGAAATGAGAATTTCAAATTTGCAAATTTTGAGAGTGACATCAGTGGCTCCGACTGGGGATGTATGCCCCTTGTGGGCATAGCAAGATTCTAGATCTTTGGGGAGTAGACCAAATACTGAGTCCATCAGGTGCTGTCAAATTGCTCCTTTATTCAACCTTCGTTTTCAACTTCATTTGGTGACACCAGGCCACCAAATGAAAAAATGGGAATCAACATTTACCTCTGTTAAACACAATTCTGTAAAATGAGTTGATCTCCCTTAACTCATGCTTGCCTCTGTCAAACCACATCATAGGTGACTACACTCTTGCAAACACAAGTATCAGGCTGCCTTTGTGCAAGTGGAAGCTTTCTCTTTGTTCAACTTTGTCATCAAGTGGAAACCAAATGAAATATGCCACATCACTATCACTTTCTTCATTCTCTAATATTGTATCAAGTGGAAACATTTGAATATGGTGATCAAGAGCATATGTAAGCATAGTTTGATCACAACTATCGACCTGATTGAACATGTTGGTATCTCCTAACAGGCTATCATATACAACATTATCAACATGTTCACAATCACCATGCATCTAAAAGTCAAACACACTTTCAAAATACTGATTATCATGTGGAAAAAACTCATCATATTCATCATATAAATAATTCTCAAGCTGAAAACAATTTGCTTCAGTGTTTTGCACATTGCCACACTTGGTGAAAACTTCTCCCAGCTGACAAAAATAACACTCACATTTTGCTACATGGTTGGAACTGTTAAGCTCAATCTGACCACTAGTTTGCATGCCAAAGATGAAACCATCACCAGAACTTACTAGAAGACCTTGCTCATCATGCAAACCATCTTCAAGTGTATGTGAAGAGATACACTCATCTATTGGCACACTTTGTAACTATTCTTCATCATGCTGGTATTTAGAGTCATCAGAGATTTCTGACTCATCATCTATAGTCACCTTATCATCCTTTTAACATAGGGTATCAACACTTTCAATATCCCAAGATTGCTCAACAATGAGCAATTTTGGTTCAGAAGCATAATTTGATTTCTCATTAAATTCAGCTTCCACATTCACATGAAAAGAGTCATGACTAGGTTCATTTAGGTCAACAAACAAAGACTTGTCCAAATCTGCATTAAAATATTCAAAACTTGGCTCATTATGTATGTAATCCTCATGGTCATCTACTGCTTCAAACTTATCAAAACATAATTATGAGTTTGGATCATCATGAACACTATCATATTCATCATACCAAGCATCATTACCATCAAATGGCTGCTTGCCTTTATCCACACCATCATTATCATGATCAACTAGTTCATCATTAGAAGGAGAATCAAACATACATGCATTATACCTTGAATCTTGAAGGTCATCATCACTGTCAAAGTCAATAGGGGCTGCACATAACACCTGAGAGTCATCCACATGTGCAAATTTGTGATATTCAGTGGTGAATAGATCTAAAATTTGTTCACACTTAATAGATCACTGTTCTGATCCATTGTTTCAACCACTTCCTCTTTTTGACCTTCACTTGAATTGGGTGCATTATCAAATAGCAAATCAGGACATGTAATGGTGTCATCATCTTCCAAATCTGAAAACTCAATGGGTTGATCATAAACAAGATTTCCCTAATCATAGGAGATAGAATTGCTAACAACCTTGTCAGAAGGATGGTCACAACCCGTCATAGAGAATAGGCTGTCAATTTGTTCATTTTTTCTTACCATTGGGCTGTCATAACAACAATCCACATCCTCTTTCATTTCAGTATTAGACTGGGTGTCTTCATTGAGTTCATCATTTTCATCCTCTTGAGGGTAAACACAAATATCTTCTCTATCAAACTGAAAACCATCAATGGTTTCCTCATTGCAGTTGCTTGTGGTTGATCTTTCAAACATAAATTCATCACATACTCTTTCACTTGCAATTGATAAACTGACATTCTCAAGAGCATTTTCTAAATCAGAAAACTCCAATGTCTCATTATGAAAACTTGCATCAAGGCTACATTCAACACATGTAGAATTGACATGGTCAATTATATCATAACATTGCTGATTAAATATTTCTTCTTCAAAGAGTAAATCCAATCAATATCCCTCTTCAGGTTCTTGGTTCAGAAGACTTGAAATCCCATCATTCCTTGCAACATCATATTCATCACTTGAAGGGAAAGTGTTATCAACACATTTTGAATTGAGATGATCATTCAGGAAGTTATCTACATCCTTGCAACCTTCAATTGCTACAAAAAATCTGCTCTCTATTTTTGCATTTTCAGAGGAGATAGAAGAAACTTCAAATGTTTCATTTCTCTCATCATATCTTTCATCATTATGGCTGCAAATTTCAGCTGGGTACATTTCCTTTGAATGTTGTTCAAAGACAACTTTCTCATCACTTGATGATGCATTCTTCTTGGCTTCTACTTTCTCAAGTATGCACTTGTTTGAAGAACTCTGGTCATTCACACTCACATAACTGCTGATTTCATTAGCATGTTTTCCCACAATTGAAGACAATAAAATTAGCACATATTCATTCCTTTGTTTCTCCAAATTATCTAAAAATGTGTAAGCCATATGTATGCTAGATATTCTGAAATCTTTTGACAATGCACTAGATCCTTCTGAACATAAGCTTCAAAATACATATGGATACAATATGGAGTACTAGGTCTATAAAATTCTCTGGGATTAGTGACAAGGCAACAAAAAATCTATGACTAAAATCAACACTTGACTCTTCATCTTGTTTCTTGATCTGCTTTAACCTCATGACAAGGTCATAAGGGTCTCTTGCAAATTATTCTCTATAAGCACTCACTAGTTCATCCCAAAAAGGAAATGACTTCTCAAGAAAACTTAATTACCAATCCCGAGCTCTTGCTTCAAGGGATTTGACAAAAAACCTCATCCACATATCTTGATCTATCCAAATGAATGTTTCTCCATGAAGCCGGATTTTTTTTTTATATGTCCATCTCCTTCACAAACATTGTATCCATTAAATCTAGGCATCTTCTTGTAGACTTGGGCTGACATACTCTCAGTTTTCTAATCAACCCATGAAAAATCTAATTGAGCATACAACAGATCAAAGGAATTGACAAAAGGTGCACTAACTTGGAAAGTAGACACATTACGAATGTCTCTTAACTCGGCTTGTTGAAACATCCGGTGCCTTTCACCCATTTCTCTAAGTCCTCTTTCAAACACAACATTCCATTCCGGACTGAACCTAGGCTTATTAACCCTTGGGTTCCTATACTTTGGGGTGTCAAATGCTTGAGGATTATTAGACCTTTGAGCCTTCTTGACAAGCCAAATCAAGGTGTTCACTAGTATGGCTACTTTACCTTGATGATCCATGGGTATTCTTACAAATTAGACTTGACTAATTGTGCATAATCAAAATCATGACCAAATGAAAGATTACAATAACAATTGCTGACAATGCAAATGGATGGAAATCTCTAAGATATACAAATGCATTCTAACCATCCAAACCAGCAATATACTTGAGCACTAGACATAATTATTTCAATAGAACTACAATTGTATTTAAAATAACAGATCTAACAAATAGGAGTGTGCAAACTCAATATTACTCTTCTTTCCCTCTATCAGTGCTAGATCACTAAATAGGGAACCAATATTTTTCCTAAGAAGTTCAAATATGGCTTCCATACACAATTTTCTTGAAAACCAAGAGTGAAGAATACCTGGAAATGTTGTAGCTGCTGCAAATTGTTCTTGAAATATTGTAGATCTGGAACTTTTTTCACCTCTTCAACAAGTTCTTGACAGAGTCGCCACCTCTCTTCTTAGAGGACTGAACTTCAAACATTATGAAGTTCTTTCACAGATAAATATTCTTCTGAGTTCCTTTCACCAGTAGAGCACCATAGATCATGAAACCTTTTGGTTATCTGCAACAAATATCTCCTCCAGGTTTGAATTCCTTCAATATTTGAACTAAATTTAGAATGTAAAACAATAATATAACTCTGTAGTTAAGTAGTCTGCACTTGGAGATTCAAGTTCAGCCCTAGCACAGTCACCATTCTATTGGTGTTCCAAATATCAACAGATCAATTGAATCCTAAAGACTTAGCCAATGTGTTATGCTCAGACTCAAAGGTTGATTTGGCCAACTGACAAGATTCAGTCAGATACTGAGATCCTTTGCAATTCTGGCTCTGCAGAACCAAGGTGGGTCAACCTATAGAATGCCTGAAAAACTTAATTCAACCCTACATAGATATTTCTTTTTATAACAGATAATTCCCAACAAAAATATACCAAGGAAAGCATTGACAACCTCAAATCTAGCGAAATTCTTAGTCTCTCAACACTTACTCAACAATTGGGAAGTAGAACACTAAACTTCAACCAAACAACAAGGATTAAAATGATTTTGAATTTAAATTTTTTTATGAGATGCATAAAGATAAATGAAAAATTAGTACATGGGGAAGATTCTTACTTCTTACAATCACTTTCAGGTGAATTTCTGGAACTGCCAGTACATGGACAGTTCTTGAAACCCTATTTCTCTTGAAATAGGTTTTATCTCCATGTACTATGTATAGTCTTGTAAATCTTGTACATAGGGTTTGGTGTGTTTGCTTTATGTTGCGTCTGCTTGCCTGGTCTGGGCAAGCTCCTGGTTTCTTTTTGGGTTCCTCTGTATTTGGTCTGCTTCACTAAGAGATCTTTTTCTCGCCATACTCACCAGGGGTATGCGTCCTCGAGCATGAGCCACTGATAGAGCCCTCAAAATTCTTGAAATTTTGAGAATTTTTGTGCTTGTTATTCACATGTCACATGTTCCCCATTGGTAGGGTTCAAAGTTTTGCTTAGCCAAGTCTTGTCTTCAATTAACCCATGTTTGATCCTTGAACGTTCTAATTTTATGTTGACTTGTTTTCCCAGTTGCCCATCATATAAGTTGTATTTTGAGCCATGGTTATATGTTCCTTATCAACCCCTCGGCTGTGGTCATTCGGTCATTTCAAGGTTGCAAGCGGTCGTGATTTTCCCAAAATCTGATTTTAATATTTTATTGTTATGACTTAAGTCTAAGTCATTGGCTCCTAAGGGTTAATTCTCGTCGGCCTAGTCAAGGCCCTCTTTTATGAATAACTTCATTTCATGTGTAGGTTGAGAAGTCACTAGATCATGAGATTTCATTTGGACCGTTCCTTGCTGGCCCGTCCATCTGAAGTGAATGCAATTTAATTACTGCAAGGTTAGTGAAATGTTGCCACGTGTAGGTGGGCCCAGCTGTTACGTCCCATCCCAACGCCCAAAGCTTTGACATTGACGACGATAATAGAGCAAGTAAAGATGATCACCACTGTTCCCCACCAGCTTGTGGAGGTAAGATGAAAGTTCTTTAAAAGCATCAAGACCCATGAGAAGCTAGCACGTACACTCTGCGGCTACTGGCCGGTGGAGCCCACAAGTACACAGGGAAAGTCCGGTTAGTGAATTTCTATTGGCCATTCATCTGAGCTAGAGCAGCAAGGTGAATTCAAATGATATTGACTCAATCTGAGTTGTTCAAGATGCCCAACTCAGCTATAAATCAATGACACATACTCAAAATTGCAAAGTACGCCCATTGCAATTTTTTTTCTTCCCGCGAGTGGGCATTAATGGCGGAGGTGACCCGTAAACTTATTTAATTCCCTTTAGAAATTGTGTATGTGGCCAATTCTTGCTTATTTAGGGTATGGGAATGCGTCCAAAGTGATACAAAGAGTTGAGAAGTGAACTGCATAAGTCATTCCAACTTGTATTAGGGTTTATCACGGTTGAAAGCAGTAAGTACAACAAACACAATTTTATGCTTTTTTCAATTTTTTGAGCTAGGGCTTACTTTTAATCTACTTTTAAATTAGTGTGTTTCATCGTTTTGCTTTCATTGCTCTAATTTAGGGTTAATCTTTGCTTTTAAAAGCTGTAGCCCTGTAAATCATTCAGAATTAGCACTCGTTATAGGTCATAAACTACAATTAGGAAGTTGAATAGTTAAAATTCCCCCATTAGAACTTTGGTATACACAAGCGCATGGATCCCAAAGTACAAGGTGCTTCTTCTTCCACCCAGTCTAGAACCCTTTCTTAGGATGTGATTGACTTTCTACCCCAGCTATGAACTAGAAACTAAAGGGAAGGGTCTTGTTTCATGGTCCTACTGTGAAGGAAGGGTTGATAGATAAAGTTTGCTTTATCAAGGATGTCGAATTACCTTACAATGGATGGCTGTTGTTTCAACACTAGTTCGGGAATAGGAACCTTAGGGCTCCTTTCAATAATCCATGGAGGTTGGATATGGGAAAGCTGATTGTTCCCAATGTGTACATGGATGTAGATCTCTTGAAAGATATTTCCTCAAAAATGACCCCGTTTCTAGCGCAGTTAGAACATTTGATGGGGTGGTTATGGTAAGAATAACTAGGGAAGAAATTGAAGGAGTCTTCGACTTGCACAAATGGAGTCAAGACATGGTCCCTTTGGATATGGATACTATTAGAACAAAGCACAACAATACTAAGGTGTTCATTAAAACAAGGCTGTTGCCTCTACATACTGTAGTGACTGGTAGTGGGAAACCCAGGAGGAAAATTAAGATTGATGATAGTGAGCTCGAACCTTTCCCAATGAGCTATTTTTCTAGCTATTTCAAAAAAACTGTGTACTCTTTGTATCAAATTATTGGTGCCAATCCACTTGACACATTGGAGAAGGAGTACAATTATTTGGCCACACACTTGCAACACCCACCGTATAGCATTGTTTATGACTATGGAACTTATTTGGCTGAACATATCCATAAAGGTTTAGTTGAATTGAAGGAAGGAAAACAATGGGTGAAGTTTTGGTGGTACTCATTTTTAATGCATATGTTCTTATATAAAGGGAAATGAGATTGTCCCAAAGAGATAAGATATTGGCCATACCGATCTTGAATAAGTGGGTCCCAAGAGCTGAAAGATTAAAATTAATATTAGTGGGAGCTGACCAGCATGAAGATAAGTACCCTCAGGTGCTTCCATTTTATGAGTTTGTATGTGAGTTGAGTGAGAAAAAGTTTCAAGGGTACATAGCCCTGGCACTGGAGTAGAAAATAAGAGAATTGATAACTCAATATGATATGACTGACTTGTCAGTACTACCAGACATTGAAGTTGCTAATTACGAATTGAAACCATTGCAGGCGTGGAAAAGGGAATTGAATGAGGCTATTGATTCCCAGGTGGATAAAATTTGCAAGGAAGTTGATATGGATGTCTTTAATGATACTTTGGGGAGGTTAACATTTCTTATTAGCTTTCTAGAGGATTTTGACAGAGAATCCAATGTAGTAGTAACTAAGTACTCCCCCTACAGGAAGGCCCTGGATAAAATTATTGACTTTGATTGGCCGTCTAAGGAAGAATATGAAGAATGGGGAAGGGTGTATGTTGGAAAGTTTGGTTTGTGAATAGGGATGGGAAACATATACTGGGTCAAGTATTGTATAGGTCTGGCCTTAGAAGTTATAGTGTATAAGACATATGTTTCACATGGAAATATTAGTTGTTGGTGATATGGAATGTTGACTGAGATGCTAGCTCACTTTTTGATCCACGTCATTTTGTCATCTTGTTCGATGAAACTGATGTGCTGCTATGAAGAAGTTTATCCTTTTTGACATGTAATTTTTGGAAGGCAAATCTGCTCCTCACAATGAATGTAAATGATCTTTGTCTCATATGAATTCCCTCTACTTTGATAAATGTAAATGTAACTGAATTAGGGAATGTTTCTTATAGCGGTCCAATTAGAATGTGACATGTGTACACTTGGCTTGAAGCTTGTTTTTTCTCCATTATTCTATAAAAGGGAATTCAGGGCCATATGTGTGGGTCTTTTGTTCAATTCTAGAGATGAATTATGAAAATTGATAATACAAAGCAAACATAATGAGTCCTTATCTAATGCTTTAAGTCTAGGTAGCAAGTTTTGATAAATGTATGGTTTCTGAATATTTTTGAATGATAATGGAGATTTTCTGAGTCTATAGTCTCTCCATTTTGGTTTTGTATTCGAATTATTAATGAAAATCCTAATCATAGATCATTTCATTAATTTTCATCGTTTATGCTTTGATACGTGCTTTGGTTTTAGCTCCCATTCATGGAATGAGTTAAAATGCTTGAATCAAATCATGAATTCGTGTGTAGGGTCATTGAATCTAATAAGTAGATTGTAGATTTTGGTCATAGATTTGTGAATTGCAGGGAAATGCTGCTAAGATCATGAGTATTCAAAATTAAATAAATCTCGTATTTGAATTTTCTCGAACTCCTAGCCCATAGATAATGGCACTGATTTTAACTCATTTAAATCATTCTTATGGCTCCAGTAACCTGACTTGAGAACAATCTTTTAAATAATCATTGATCTATCTTGAGTTTGTGGTTTGTGTTGTTTTTGTATTCTCAGCTTAAGGCATGTAGTTTGTTTAGGGAACTACCAACTTCTTGAAGAATTTCAGCTTATTAGCCATGGATGAGAGTATATCTGCTTAAATATACAATGTACACGTGAATTTTCTAAAATAATAGTATAATATACATTGTGGGCTTACCCTCCCGGGTTTTGCAGAGCTTGAAGTGTAGGAGATAAAGATATTAGTGCCATATCTCATCAATTGGCCACTTGTATAGTAGATATTCGAGAATTGAGCCTGAAAAGCTCATAGGTACTTGTAGAGACCTGATTGGTTCGTTGTAAAAACAATCAATAGAGTGCTTAGTAGTGCATAAGCATGATCTTTCTTTGCATCTTGAATATGTTGATCTTTGAAGTATAAGATAGTGTTTAATGAGGAAATGAATGTGATTTATTTCTAACTTGCTTGAAACAATGAGGTGAATTACCATTCAATGTTAAAATTATAACATTGGTAGTTAGTCCTATCTCACTTGCTGAACATTCATAAGATAGTGTCAACTATGAGTAATAGTGTGAATGTAAGGTGGCAGATTACAGATTATTCTAAATGATGAGTTTGGAAATTGAGCTATTAGTATCTAGTGTGAAATCCCTTCATTGTGAATCTGAAACATAGATTTTTGGCTCTTAGGACTTCTCTAACTCTTCTAGGGTTTTTCACCTAAAAGGAGAGAGTTAGGCCAAAAATGCTAACTAGTTCATTCAAATTATGTTATGTGTGATGTTTTCTAAGCTAAATGAAGTAAAATAAATGAAGTTGAATGATCTATAAAACAGATTATGAATGTAACACTAAGATCCATGCTATGTTTGAAAACACAGTGTTGTTTGCAAAAATTCTTTAAAGAATGAATAAAAATGCAAATTAAACAAAACATAAGGCTATTTATCAGAGTGAGTGCACCTAGAAAACTTAAGATGACTGGAAAATAATCTAGAAAACTGATGAAACTTGAATTTAGGCTGACTAGGACTCATTCACCACCTTGGGCGAATCAGTTCTAGATCAAGAATTTTCTGCACAAAAGCTATTTTTTGACAGTCAGGGACCTGGATCTACATCGAACTCAAATCTACACCTCAAGAGGGACTCATTCGCCATGCATGGTGAATCAATCCACTTTCAAATTTTTGCAATTTCAAAGTTCTGTCCTACACCTTGACACCTGCATAACAATTTTTGACGAAAACCTAGCTTCGGATCTCAAAAAATTCTTGCAAAATAGCTCAAAATTGTTTGTCTAATGGGGGTTTGCCTTAGTCAAACCCCTAGTTGGGTAATTAAACCTTAGATGGAGAAAAATATGCATAAACCCTAGCCTTAGATGTGTTAAAGACTAGGAAAAGCTAAGATGTAACAAAGATCCTATTCTATTGCTCTAGAATAAGACATGCAAGAATGATCTATATGATGCAAGATCTCAACCCTAGAAACCTTACAACACATGAAAAATAGGAATGAAATGACATGCAAATGATAAACAAACAAGATGCAAACCTTAATCTGAAGATAGATTGAAAATGGAAAATGGAATCAATAGGAAACCAAGTCCTTAGGTGTGATTTGGTGGCTAGTTGCACTTCTTCACCCTAGATTTCTTCATGATTCACCATAGGCCTCCATCGCCAATCTTTTGCAATGTTGAATCTTGAAAAGAGAAGTGAGCATCAAGACCTGCAAAAACCCTAGTTTGCTGCCCTAAAACTCAACTTTTGCTAATGAAACTTGTTGTAAAAGACTTGACTTTATGAATTGCTCTTGAGGAATGATAAAAGATAAGAAAAGATGATAAAAAGATGTGTGAAATGACTTGAAATGAGTATTTATAATCAACAACACCTTATTTTCCCGTTAATTAGACCTAAGAGGCCGACATTCACTGGAAATTAAAGTTAAATTGATTAAATTCCCTCTTAAATTTTAATTTTCCCTCAAAGGGGACTCATTTGCCACCCTTGGTGAATGGGTCCCACAGAGGGGACTCATTCGCCCAAGGTGGCGAATGGGTCCCACTACTGTTGAACTTGAAGGTGGGTTTTCGGGGATATGACATAATTAAATGCTGTTTGTTAGGTTTTATGTGATTTCTCAGGTAAAACGGGCCTCTAGATCAAAATTAATGGGTCTAAGGGGCCTATAAATGCTATTTTGAAGGGTGAATGATTTGAAGGGACTTAGAAGTGGGTCCAATTATGTGTGAAATTGTCTCTTTTCTCAAGAGGGTCCAATTTTCTATGACACAAAATCTTGTTGCCGGTGATCTCAGTTATTTTTAGTTTGTGCTATGATGCTTAATCATTGGATTGTATGTATGCTTGATCAATCACAGTATAGATTTTACAGTGATATACATACATAATGTTTTGTCTTGAGAGATTTTTCCATTGATACAATGTATGGTGTAATGGACAATGATTGGATGCCATTAAAGTGATGGATAGTGACTTGCAGTATGTGTTGGTTGAGACAGTACCATAGTGACAGTTGGTATTGGGTTGCTTGTCATTGATTAGTGTTTGTAGCCAACATGGTTCAATACAGTCAGCATCACAAGATAGTTAGTGTTTGTTAGTGAAATGGATTGTTCACTTTATTCATTCCAAATGCTTCACTCATAGTTTTTTCTGCTAGCCAAAGGAAGAATCTTAAATATAAATGTCAAAAGGTTGATCAAGATGTGGACACATAGATTGCTAAAAGTGTTTAAAGAGAGTATTGATGATTATGGGCAAGAAAAATTTGAGACAGTTTGGACGTAGTGTTTCATCCTTGCTTTACTTGCTTTAATTTGATGAAGGATTTCTTGAGATAGTATTTGGATCAGTATTTTTACTTATGCCTTCATCATGGCTTTGGATGCACTTCTTTGATGACTAAATGGCATTATTCTTGGGCACATCAATATTGTCCTTTGCATTGACAATTGCTTAATTACTTGTCATGATCCACAATAAATTTACAGTCAAAAGTGTTTTGTGTAGTGTTTTCTGGATTCAACATTCTGCAAAAGATAACATTACCTATTGATGTCATGAAGAACACTTTATGAGGAGGCATTATGTTAGAAAATCACAATGCGACAATAGATGCAATGAGTTCTTTGTTGATGCAAAAGAAGGTACATGGATCAATTGGGACAAGTAGTGTAATGATTAGAATGTATTCATCTTGGCTTGGCTATATGGTATTTTTTTTTTACAAAGAAAAGTGATTGAAGTTACAATTTTTAGTCCGCTCTTTTACATTGATGTCTTGTTTGAATTCAAAGATATTGGTTCTTGATGTTGCTCATTTAACCATGGAATGACAGAGTAAGTTTCAGATTGGTATTCATAGGGTGACTGGTTTAATGTATGGCTTACATAATGCATGATACTCCTATAATGTGAACAAGGTAGTTGTACAAAGCTCATCTTTATGGGGAGCTTGTTATGCTTATTCGTATGTGAACAATTTTGGTACTGATTCATGAGCAACTTTCTATTAAATAGATTAAATAGTATATTTTGACAGGGCATATCTTGTGCTCATTATCATTCCTTTTCAGTACAGAAGACTTCTTGATAACATGGATTTGCAACTTCATAATAGTGATCATACATACAAAATAGTGACAAACAGATTTGTGGCATTTAGATCTCATTAGAGATAGTAGCCTGACAACTCTTCATGCTCATTATTTTTGCTATTATCTTGATACTTACTTTGTGTTGACCATATTTTCATGAGGCAGCCAACAGTTGTTGCCCTTCATGATGGATATCAAAATTACTGTTGTATTGTCTTTGCTGCTATATATCATGGGTATATTCTTGGAATGTTGTCGTTCCATGATTTGTGTTAAATTGAAAGGATTTGGTGACTCTACATTTGTGTTCACAGATTTTTGGTAACCATATATTGATTGTTACAATCTTCATATATATCCTCTGCTTGACATGTATCTTTACAGGACTTTTGCATAGTTTGGTTCACATACAGTGACTATGTTACATTTGCTTCATCTATTTTTGTGCAATCCTATGTCTCTTGATGCAAAAAGGGGGAGAGAGCTTTGGTGTTTTTCCATCAAGGCCAAAGGGGGAGTTTGTTGGCTCTCACAGTTGTTTCCCTTGATGTCAAAGACACACAAAGGAACTTGATGACAAGTATTTGAAAAAAATACTAGCATTTCAGTTAGTATGACAATGCTTGATCATGGAATTGATATGGCATCACCTAACATTTCATTTGATACATGGGAATGACATGTTTGGTTTTAGTATTCAACAATGCGTTATAAAGGTTGATGGCATATTTTCATAGATGGCATTGTCAGTAAACAACTTGGTTGGCTTCTTAAGTCACTATTACAGTGACATTGTGATGGCACTTTACAGTTCTATTTCAACTTCATAAAGACAATGATATTGTGATGGCAGCTAAGACTTGTGTTTGATAAAAAGTTGTACATGTGATCATATTTATATTGGTGAGTTGGTGTTTTCTCTTGATCAAAATGAAATTGGCGAGTTACACTTTGGTTTGCATGGTATATGACACATGACATATGTGATTAGCAAAGTTTCATTTTTTGATGAAAAAGACAATATAATTTGTGGTTCAAGGTGATTCTTCCTAAGGAAAAGGTTGTGTTCTTTTTGATATTAATTCCAAGTTCTTTGAAGTTAAAATGGGAAATAAAATCCCATCGATAGTATTCATACCTTATGGAATATACATGGTTTTTATTTCTAAAGGCATTTTTTTCATTGATTATTGCAAAGTCCTTATATTGAACATTGTACCTTCTAATGTCTCTATGAAGGACATTCATTCAAGCATATCATGGGAATAGCTAGGCGTATTAATGAGGACAACTTGTGTGGTTGATAAGGCACATGTTGAGTTTAGTATTTTGGCACATGAAAAATGTTTGGAAGGAAGAAACCCCTCAGATACATTTTGTAAAAGCAATACATTTCTTTGTGAAATCATTATTTGGAGTGCTCGATTAGGGCACGAGAAACTTAGGGTTATAGTAAAATGATGATGTTGGAGGTCTTTGAAGTGACAATGCTTAGCTGCAGATGGTTTAACAATGGAAGAAAAATGGGTTTCAGGCACAAATTGTTCAGTTGGTCGACTTCCATGCTTCATTCTGGTAACACTATTTTTGAACCAAGTATTCTTACTTTGAAGCACAATTTTTTTTTTTTTTTTGTGTTCTTCATGTTCATTATGGTGTCACACATAATCTCTTATTCTTTATATATGTGGGTTTATTGTTTTGTGTCTACAAAACTCAATAGCTAGGGCACGATGTTGAACTTATATATTAGAGCATATTACAAAAGCTTACAATGCATAATGTTTATTTAATTGACAATAGTTCATGTTTGGTAAAACAAAGAGATTACGGTGACATAAAGAATTATAAAGTTTTTCAGTTTTACTTGATGAAAGTTAACAGATTACGTGAGACATTTATCTGAAAGGTAGTTACCATTCTTGCAATGTATATATAAACAGTCTTTTATCATTGTTTGGAGTTCGGTGCTTTTAACAGAGTTATCATGTTGAATGTGTAAATAGAATTCTGAAATTGAAGTTTTGCAAACATGATGCAAAACATAGTGTATAACTGATATATTTGATATTTTAGAGATTCCAGTGAATGAATCTTTAAGATATTAAGTGTATTAGATTAGAAGTGAAATATGATTTGTAGAGAAAAAAAGTGATCCTGTATAGTTAATGATTCTTTATTAAGGAATGTATAGTGAAGTTAAAATGATCAAGTTAGTGAGATAGATTGATCATTGCTAGTGAGGCATTGGTTTATTGCTAGTGAGGCATATTTGTAAGTAGTGAGGTTCTTTGGTGAGTGAGACCAATATTGCCAGTGAGGCATATTTGTAACCAGTGAGGTCATTATTGCCAGTGAGACATATTTGTAACTAGTGAGGTTTTTTGGTTAGTGAGGCCATTCTTGCCACTGACACATTCTGTAACTAGTGAGGTTCATTAATCCAGTGAGACAATTTTTGTGAGCAGTTTTTCTACCCCAAGAGGGTTTTCCACTTAGGAATTTCACTGTGTTATGATTATTTATTTGGTTTCATTTGTGATCTTACTGTTTCATAGTTATACATTTTTTCACATACATTTATGTGAATAAGAATCAACTATTCAAACTGGTACACATATTAGTTTTAAACATAACTCATATTGTTCTTAAAAGGTTTTAAAAAGGGTTTTAAAAGGAAGTGGATTGGATTAATTTTCCTAGACACTGATTCACCCCCCCTCTCAGTGTCTCACATACTCCAACACATTCAATGTGTAGAATTTGCAAATTTATGCATTATTTACAACACTAAGTTTTTCCATTCATTTGTTCTATTTATTTGCTCTCAGAATTACCTAAAATGGTTTAAATTTCTTATCAAACATATTGAATGATATGGTCTACATTCATTGCAAGCTCTATTTAAATGTATTGCAAGTTATCTAAAATGAATCTACACTATACATGTAAAGAGACTATGTTGTGGCCCTATGGATATGTTAAGAATATTTTTGGATGATGAGGTGAGCTTATCATTAGGGTGGGAAAGAAACTTTATTAAAAATAATAAATACAAGATGTTAGGTTGTAAAACTATAGGTACAAAATATTAGAGATTTTCTTTACCTACAAGGCCAAGGTTTTGTTATCATGAAGGTAAAGGAAGACTCAACATAAAATTAAAAAAAATAAAGGATAACTATGAAAGTGGGTAAGATCTCCTACTCTTTGGGATCAAATTAAACCTAGGAGGGTATTCCTAGAGGTATGGCTTAATAAGCATTCAAATAACACAAAATGAACATCTAATATAACCTATAATAACTATACCCAAATTCAAATTTAATCCATATAATTGTCACTAGGTTAAACTTGAGTCCTAGCTACAATAAACTTCTTAACAACTAATAAAATTTCTACACATTATTATAAAATAAGGATAATGTTACAATTGCTTGAGATAATTTCATTTATATCTTCAAAGATAATGGTAAAGTACATGAACATGTTGGAAATTATTCACATAGAAAATGTAACATTTTTTTTACTTAAGGTTTATCCCTAGTTTGCAATACTAAATCATAAACAGTAATTGTTACTCTACTTATACTTTTTATACTATTAATAATTTTTTTGATGATTTGAAATGTATGTGGGAATTCTAAGTCTTCAAGATTGGTGCCATATTTAGTAATAGAGTCATATATAGTCATTAGAATAATAAACAAGAAGCTACAACAATTTAGGTATGATATAATGAAAATACATCTACTTAATGGTCTTTCATAAAACTCATAAACATTCATATGTAACATAGAGAAGACCAATACAAAAACCAACTCATATTGATTTATAGCAAGCTAAATAACTTATCTAATATTTTTTTACAATCAAACTAAATATGGTAAAGGAATATTTTAAGTCAACAAGAAACCTTCATACTCTAGTTCAAAACCTTCCAAAATGTCTACAACTGGTTCAACAGAAATATGGTTACAAATATATGCTTTTGTAGCTACCTTCCTATAATTTTTGAGTGACAAATCGAATGGTAGACATATTAAAAAATATGAAAAACCTAGAATGCTCCACGCATGTGTTTGTAGAATACTCATAATGAGAAACTCTTTGAATTAGTGAAAAACTTGCATATATTAATCAACCACCTAGGAGGTCAAGCAACAAAGGAGAAAATGTGTCGATCTAACACTATATTATCATGTTCATCAATTTTATATATAAAAGTTCATCTCTTTAGGACCTACAAACATCTTAGAAAAGTGAGAAAATAACTCTTTGTAGATTTGTGTAATGTCCCTACCAAGATTTTTAACACACTTTAATTTTTTTTTTATTTAGCTTGCAATTTTTTTATCAAATTGTTAGAAAAACATTGAATCCTTAAATATTTTCGAGTCTTGTTTAAGAAAAAATTTTACTAATTTTTTTAGTTGCATAAGAATTTTCACAAACACTTTACATTAAAAAAATACATAGGCAGTTTGTCAAACAATTGGTAATGACTAGTAATTACATTAACAACTTCAAAAAATATATAAATTTATAATTTGATGAGTACATAGTAAAGTTCTATACCACTGAACTTCTTATAGGCACTCAACCACACACTATAAAATTCATAAAACTTCTCTTAGATCTACACAAAATTGCCCTATGCCCCTATTGAAATATTGATACTGAAGTGTAGTATAAGATGAGTATAAACTCTAAGCACTAGAGTTGAAGTAAAGACTAAATAGTTCCAAATAACTAAATTAGCAACTAAAATTATTCAAGAATGTAAGGAAACATTTTTTAATATCACTACAACAATATATATTTATATTTTCCCATATATTTAAGGCCTATATAATTTCTTCTTAATGGTGCTATAGTCACTTTTAGAACTACTGTTATGACCTCTCAAGTTTGAAATAATAATCAATCTATTTAAGATTACTCTAAAATCTTGACCTAATAATTATTGTAGTTAAATAATTCTAAAATAAGTGAGAAGAGGTGGTATGTTTGAGTATTAAAATATTATAGTATTAAAATGATCACTAAACTTCAAAAATCCAAGTGATTCCTTCTCACTCTCACATGCCCCTTTATACGAATTTGTAAAACTTAAAACTTGAATATGCATCCTTTACTTTGTATGACAATCTCCCTATTTTGTACTACTAGTTTGTCTCTTTTTTACCATTTTGTCTTTTTAATGGCCCACAAATTTCTAAAGGTTGTGATTCCTTTGAAGGAAGCAACAACCATAAATAATTTCTACGTAAAATATTATGTTCAACATACAACTCCTTCACCAATATGAAAATAATAATATTGGAAAAAAATGATTTACTTGATAAATATTAACCTTTAGTTTGAAAACCAAAAGTGAAAATCTAGAAATGATATCTCAAAACCAAAAACATTATAGAATCAAATGACACAAATGTTCAACACAATGGTGAACTTTGTACGAATCCACTTGATTAGCTAGGTGCATTTTCATCTTTGAAACTAATGGAAAAAAGGATTTTCATCCTTTGGATGTCTAAAGAATGAACTTGGTTCAATCTCTCAAATAATCAAGGGTTTGATAAAATATTCAAAATTCCCTTCCTCTCCTCAAAACCCCCTTCTATAAGTAGTTTTTGGAAGAAAAAAATATTATTATTTGTGCACGCTCTTATTTTTCCCCCAAAAAATTCACTTGAGACTCCTTTTAAATAATTAAATATAAGCTATCTTTTAATTTTTACTTTTTCACCAACTTAACATTTAACTATTTGATTATTTAATTATTTTTACACATCCATCCAAAGTCACATAAAATATTAAAATGAACCAAAAACTAATTATGACTATGCCAAAATATTCTTAAGCTATCAATATATAAAAATTTATGAAAATTACCACTTTCCAAAAATAGAAAACCTCAACAAGATGTGTGGAGAGCCCCTATAATGTTGAAACTATATCCAAAAATACCATTGGACTCATTGTCGCTATCAAAATTATTTTTTGATAAAGTTGAAATTCTCCAAGAATGTTAGAACTTTACAACAATGTTGGAATGAATTGAAAAGGGAAATTACAACCCCCCTTTCTAAAATTGCTTATCCTCAAGCAATGCCAACTCAATCACTGATTGATCTCGTATAAAGCTAAATGTGATTCTAGGGTTCTAAATCAATTTAAAATTATTGTGTGTCCTATTAAATGTATAATATTGCATGATAGCATCAAATAAAACCTCCTTCAAACATCTGCTAAATGTGTAGCAATCTTTTATAATTATTCTGCAATTTCCTCAAAAAATTTCTTTTCTCTACCATGTTTTCATTGCACCATTTTGATAAAAACTAAAAAAATATTCAAATTATTTCTATGTTCATTTCTACAATTCCTAAATGATGGCCATTTTTGTATGGATATGTGTTTTCCCGATTTTCCGCCCAAATTAGAATTGTGTTGACTAAAATATTTGTTCTCTTACACTAAAAACATTTACCATTAATTATACAATGATTCCATGACCTAAATGAAATTGAGATTGTTGGTTCTTAAGTCAAAAATTAATAACTTATAATATGATTTTATCAATATTAGCAACCTAAAAGTGAAACAATAGATGCAAAAATGAAATCTCCTTACACTAACAAAAAATATGATTATTCTAATAGCTAAAAATGCTTTTATTAAAGCTAAAAATCCTTTCCCAAAGTGCTCAATTAAAAAATGCTCCGTCCATTATTTTTTTTTCAATCCACTTGTATGTATGCAAATGAAATCATGTGATGTTTGATTGGAATGATGACAACTACACCAATTATAAATTTTTGACCCATAGTATTCCATGGTACATGTTACTTTTGTCACCACCGATCTCCAATATACTTGGTTGATAAAATATTACATATACACTCAACAATGAAGTAGCTCCACCATGCTTATGTTGTGCTACTCTATTATTCATGTGAGCTTAATCTTAAGATGTTTTGATTGTGGTTGATATTTCTTCACTAGGAAGAATACTTCCCATACATCCAATCTTTGACTCAAGATGATTTCCATCACTCTGTGGTGATCCTAAAAATAAAAATCCCATCACCCTGACATCTTAATCTAATGTAGAAAATATACCATCATGAGAAAATTGCTCCTCTAGCTCCATAAGAATGCCCTCTTGATGTTCTTACCAAATTCTATCAACATGTTGAATATCCATGCTACTAGAAATACCAAAGTCATTGTGCATTCTTCCATCCTCCATGAATTCTCCTTCATGTTTCCAAGGGTAACAAGACTCCAAATTATTATTCTTTTGGAGCTCATCAATTCCTTTGATTATTTTCTTGAACTCCATAATTCTAGTGTTAGCTTATTTCTCGTTGAACATGATTGCAATAGATGGTTGATATTTATTTTTATAGAGTGAGAAGTGAGCTAAACTTGGATCTAGGTTGAGTTCATCAAACTATTTCTCCTTTTCTTTGAATGCACTAAGGGTCTCTTTTCAAACTTGATGGCATGATCAATTCCCTTGATTAGATACAAATATTAAAATTCATTATTTCTATTACACTCTTGATTGTCTATAAATCTATAATAGTGATAATTTTCTCAATCTTCCCTCTCTGCATCTTTTTCCTTAATTCCTCAATGAATCTTTTTATATTATCCAATGTTAATAAGGTTTGTAATTCATTCTCCTTTTTCACTGACATATATTTCTTTGATCTTCTTTATGAATGCCAAGATCATGCAAGGATAATTAACTATTATCAATAAGCATACAAAAATGAGCATTTTATTCATACTTGCTAATGGTGTCATCATGGGAGCCATATGTCTCATGTGCCTCACTTTCAATTTTCTAAGGATCAGTTTAAAGAGATGTTCAAAGTTTTCAATAGACCTACTTGTGAGCTAAGGTAGTTCTATTTTTTATTCTTTTGGATTTTCAATTCAACTAGGGATCATCTCTACATCGTTTTTTCCATCCTTCTACTCAACCTCTATAGTTTTTAGTCACCACTTCCACTACTAAGGTTTTGATCCATGGTTTCTAGTTTCTAGTATTAGTATAACTCTTTGCCACCCCTATTTCATGGTATCACCATCACTATAATGCCACATCCAAGCCACGACTAGCCTTCATATGCATCTTTATTGCTACTAGATTTGTCTGATTCTCTACCAAGGTCTCTTCTTTGCATCTAACGATAAATACCATTTGTGGAATCTAAACCATACATGCAACACCTTTGCAAGTAGCTTGACCACTACCAAATGTAGTTTTCTATTGATACCCAAAAAATAAGGTGCTAACCTTCACAATAAATGTCATGGTTAAGGTTACAATTTTAGTTAATTGTTTAGGTTCATAATAAATGCTAGCATTTTATGTTTGTAAACCTAATATTTTATGTTACTTTTGAAGAGGTTAGATAATATTGAAGGAAAAAAGGGAAGATAAAAGCCATACAAAGAATAATACCTTCACCTAGAATATTTTCTTCTCTCCTTGATGAGCAAAAATGGAGTGCACCCTTCTTCCTTTTGATTTTATCTTTGATGTTGATTTGTGGATTGTTAAATTCTATAACCTTGATATGATTGATAGTGATGGAATGCTAAGATTGATAAACTATATATGATCAAAACGATAGGATATAAGTTTGGTAGCTTGATAAGTTCATGCATTAGCCAAGAGGATTCATTAGCTAGAAATGAAGGATGAGAGCCTATAGATATAGAGTCTTGAGGAGACAAAATCAATGGCTAGGAATGATTGGTGATGGATGGCTAAGATTAGAGGATTAGGTTTTGGATCAAAGATGTAGTCATGTGACAAGTGACACATGAATGATACGATCTAGGTTTATGATTTCAAGATAAAGACAAAAATCCTTATGGAAATGACTAGGATTAAGAAGTTAAATGAGATGAGTGGACAAGATGAAAAGTTAATTTAACTTTTGGATAGGTGTATAGGTTCAATGAATCTAGACAAGGAGTTAGTTAGACATGTGAAAGGGGAATTTGTCACATGAGGAATTTAGTGACACATGAAGGATAAGATCCAGGTTTATGATTTCAAGATATTTAAGACAAAAATCCTTTTGGAAATGACAAGGATTAAGAAGTTAAATGAGATGAGTGGATAAGATGAAAAGTTAATTTAACTTTTGGATAGGTGTATAGGTTCAATGAATCTAGACAAGGAGTTAGTTAGACATGTGAAAGAAGAATTTATCACATGAGGATTTTTTTTTATTATGATCCATGTGAACAAGATGAAGGGATAGGATTAGATGGACAAGGATAGAGGACAAAGGGGAATTAATTAAATAAATAAAGTTTTTATTTAATTAAGGGGATCATGTGAAGGGATGATAATTAAATAAATAGTAAATATTTATTTAATTAAAAGATTAGGAAAAAGATGGGAAAGGGTGAGAATAATTAAATAAATAATAAATATATCTATTTAATTAATGGGTAAAGATAGGATAAAATTAAGTGTGGTTGGCTACGACCAAATTTTAGGTGTTTACAACTATAACTATTGGATTTTTTTGTTCATCATAAAAATCAATCCATGAATATTATGTGTTGAAACCATCATGAAATTAGTTGGACCTTTAAAATTCTACCCCCTCTCCATCAACATTTTTATTTTGGAACTCCAACTTTAGAGGCCTCATTCTAGGCCATACAAAAACATTTTCCATGCATTTTTTAAAATTTTCAGGAAATTTTTCATGATCTAAATTGTGGTGTGATCTATTTACAAATTTGGTGTACGTATTTCTCAAGGTCACCCTACTCAGTTCCCATTTTTGGAACATTAAAGGGCTTGTTTAGGCACATACAAACTCCCTTTTTAGTCTATTTTTAAAAAAATTCCTAAATTTTTGAAAACTACATAGTGATGTTATTTTTATAGTATCTTAAAATTATACTTTCAACATATGATTTTTTTTTTTTAAATTTATAATATTTTTACATAAAATACACCTTGTGGTAATCATGAATATGCTAGATATAAAGTGCAACATCACTATAATTTCTTGGGGGGCTTCACTAATTGGATCAATGAGGTAATGTGGTGCTTCTACTTTTGTATTTGTCAATTTTGAGATCATGTATTTAATACTAAATCCCCTCCATTTTAGTATTCTTCATAATTCTCTTAATAAATTAAAAGTCAAACATGGTTTTAATGTGGGAAGAAAAAAAAAATATAAGAATATTATATACACATTGATGAAATAAAACTTCTTCTAGATCATGTTATTGATTTACTTGATCTTTTTTATTTAGCACCTACATAATCATCATATGGTCTTACTCAAACATCTTGTGATAACAATATTATTTTGGGATGAAAATGTAGAATGATGACTTACATTAAGATCTTAGATCCGCCTTCATAAACTATTGTTACAACCAAATTTAATGTTAATTTATCCATGGATTCTAGTGATTATTTATAGTATGATATAAAATTTTTAGAACACCATATTGAGATACATTTATATGATACATATTAGATCCTTATTTATAAAGTCTCACATTGTAGATTTGGAAGACAATTGAGAAATTTTTTCTTCTATTTGATGACAAATGTGATGGAGTTATACCACCATATTCTTTTTTAGATAATTTTTTCTTCATTCTCCTAATCTTTAGTCATTTTTTGATATTTTTTGGATATATTTGAGCGTTATTCAAACACATTATCTTAGGTTCCACCATTTTCTTTGGATCATATGAAAAAATTAGAGGTTTTCATCCTTCTTCCTACATATTCCTATCCAGAATGGTAAGATATCTTGCACATGTATCTATGGTTCTATTTTCCCAAGGGGAGAAAATTTTTTCAACAATCATGAATCATATTCAACTTATAGTGTTAAGCATCTTGACTAAAACTATAAGAGGTATTTTGAGGGGAGGTTGTATATTTTCTCTTTTAATCTTAGTTTTGGGAGGGATATTTCCTTGTATAAGGTTCTTTCCTTCTCACCTTTTTTGGAGGCCACATAACCTTCTCTCTTTTCTCTCCTATGATGGGGAACATTTATTGTACTTTGTGTTAAAAATTAGTCCCTAAGGGGTCATAATAAGTCATCCTTCTTTATTTTTCACTTTTACATTTCTTCATGCATCTTGTTTTCTTTTGGAGGGGAGTTTTTTCCCATTGATTTTTCTCCTTTATTTATGAAAAAATTATACACATGGGTACCTAACATGTCCCAATAGCCAAGAGCTATCATAATTGCATTGATTTCTTCCTATGTTATACTTAAGGGTGGTGCTAGAGTAAACAGTGACATTATCAAACTAGTTAGCTTTTAGCCTATTAGGAGAGTCCTATTCACACATATATAGTCTCCACTTAGGGTCTTTTTACTTTTTTTTCTTACTTCATATGGCTAAGACACATTTTTATATTTTGAGATACCTATCTCATGTGCACATGACACATATTTACACTTGTCCCATGCACGTGTAGGGAAGTTAAAGTCCTGAACCATCTTCTCATCTTGATCCTTGCCTTTATATGCAAGGGATTCATTGCATATTCTTTATTCATTTGTTGTGATAGTTATCTTTTCTTATAATGGACATATTCACTTGTAGAAACTATCTTGAATTTTATGTTAAGATCTTGACTACTCCAATAGGAATAACAAGAAGCTATATTTTTGTATATAAAGAACAATAATGAAATTACTAAATTTAACAAATAAACACAAGAGAATAACACATATCTACTAGTTTTAACTCAAAAAAATATATGGATATAGCAATCATCTAGGGAAATCAGTTAATCACATGATTATATCTTTCATGGAACAAACTAAAAGAAATGACCATCAAATTACTTTCACAAATAGTTACTCACGGGCCCATAAATAGGTATACATCGAGCTTAGAAATTTATGTTTACAAAAGAAATTTAATATTCATATTTATTTGATTTAAATACACGAGTAGAGAGAAATCTACACCAAATTCCTCACACAAGAGAAATCCATTTTTGGTTGTCACCACTCTCTTGTAACCCTTTCTACTACAAAAATCATAAAAAGAATTCTCACCTTGAGGCATCCAACACATAAGAGACCTAGTAGTTGAGCAACCTATGTTTGCACCTCTCAAAATCATATATGAGAATTTTGAACGACTCTTAATTTTACAACTTACTTAGCAAGTCCCTTGCTTACAACTAGGGTTTTGGGTCATCAAATATGATGCTAAGTCAACATATTTTTTGTTGAGGTGTCTAAAAGGACTCCAGAAAAAGAAAGAGCTATAGTTGTGCATTAAACTATAATAAAAAATGACATTACATGTAATTTATTGTTTTTATATCTAAAAAATAAATTTCATTCAATTATAAATATTTATGATTCTAGCAAATTTGAAATCACAAATAATAATATTATACTATTAAAAATATTATACTTTAAATTTATAAATACTATCACATCAACTAAAACATACTCAACTAATACATCCTCTTCCCTATATAGTCCACTTCATAAAATAATAAAAATATAGTAAGAAATGACATCACATGATTTGTTATTTTTAGATCTAAACAAAAAATTTCATTCAATTATAAATATTCATAATCACACTAACAACTTTAAAGTCAAATATAATAATATTATACTATTAAAAAATTTATACATTAAATCTATAAATACTATCACATCTACACATAATCAACTAATACATCAACTAATACATATCTTTTGAAATGGGAGGTCCTCCTTGATGTGACACGTGGTAATACTCCCTTTGAATGCCCATTCGTCCCCGCGCTCCTTCTTCATTTCTTATGTGCACAATTTTTTTATGATATTTAATAACTTCTACCCTTCTTCATAAACGCCTAGTTATCTTTTTATTAAATGTTTTTCTTTTTCACTTGCCTCTTATCTTTTCAAAGGCATCCTTGTTTCATTATCCCCCATATCCTCAAATGATTTTATTTTCAAGGCGTCTATATGACATGTGCGTCCCATTTGCTTTTTTAATTTTATTTTTAAAATGTCCATTTTGCTTTTTAGGTATCTACTTTTTTTTTTTCTTTAAATACAATGGTCATATATATATATAAAAGTTATCTTAGATGGATTATATATATATATTTTTAGGAGATATGTATATAAATGTGAGTAAAAAATAGTTATCTTAAATGGATTATCAACAAGACTTAGATTTAAACTAAGATAAGGTGAGATGATACACATAGATATTAGAGAGAAAATTGCAAGCACACATGTTAGAAAAGAGGCCCTAGTGTTCTAGTGAAACATTCAATGTGTTGCAAAAGTGACAACAACAAGGATATGGAGATTAAGAATGGATAGGAAGAGAGAGTCCTCTTCCTTTTTAGGAAATGTTGCTAGGGGCTAGTCCTCAAGAGAATAAAGAATGTTGAGGAGTTTAATGAGGGAAAGTTGATTACTAAGTGGAAGAACATTAGGATCAAGGAAGGGTGACTACATAGGGGAGTAGGGGTATTCATAAGAGGGAGAGTAAAATTTTGGTACTTATCAATGGACATGTGAATGGTATTGAATGGGTTGCCAACGAAACTGAGTCGATTGGGTTGGAACTCGAATACTAAGAACATAATCCTTATAGTGTCTTCTTCTTATTGATCCTTCCTTCACACTTATGAGTTTTGGATATCTTGCGAAGACCTATTGTGGATCCACCAAAGTTATAGGATCATGGCTCATTTCTAGACATTTGGATGCAATGGTTACTTTTAATCCTCAATCTCTTGGGTTTTTCTAGGTTATAATGGCTTGAAATTTCTTTTCCCTACATGGGAGACATAGCTGAGGGAATGTCTTCATGCATGTGTTGCATAGGAAAAGAGCTAAGGTAGCCCTTGGAGAAAATTTGAGAGTTGTGAGGACCTCTAAAGTGATTTTGGGACGATTTAAGTATCTAAAACATATAATCTAAATCAATTTTGGTAACATAATGGTACCTACAAATGAAAAATTCAGCTCATGTACACTACTCCATCCTCAAGAACTAATTTAACATTATTTATGTAATCTCCCCTTTTTGGGATAACCCTAAATCTACCCTAATTTATCAATTTCAAATAATCACCTTGGTTTTGGGGATGTTTATGGAGCGAGTAGGCCTCTGCAAAATAGAGTTAGAGAATATTTACAAGATAATATTAATTAGAATGCATTTAAGAAAATCAAAGAGAGCATGGTTAGGGATACAACTACCTATTTAGACTTGCAAATATGTTAGTAGACATTTATAAATAAAGACATCATTTTATAAGTATATTGAATCTTCTTTAGTTTCCTAATTCATTCTTTCTTGTGCATAATGCTCTGATAGGGTGCCCAAGAAACCCTCTACCCTAGGCCCAAGAGTAGTACACCCCTCTTGGCCCCATGTGGCCCTTGCCATCTATGTGGGGTGGTGTGCCTAGTGAGGCATCCTACCGTCACTCCCCTTTATCAGAACCATTACCACTTAATCACCAATGTCCATAATGCATTGTGGAAGCTCTAATCATAATAGGACTTGGATGCAACACATGATAAGTCTGCCTGAAGTTGTCCATCTAAGCCCAAGGGCACAAGCGTACGACTAAGACAACCCACCCCTTGGCACCAAGCGGTAGGAATGTCCGAACCAAGAAAATTCCACCCTTGGAGTGGCGTACTTAGTGGATACACTTGTACCTTCTTTTCCTATCCATGATATCTTACCCATCCTCCTTATGATTGAGAAGTTCTTTGAATCTATCCTAACAATCAATCATAGTTTGGCTTGATAGGGAAACCTTGGAAGGGGTGCGTGTAAACTACTCAACCCATCTAGGCCCAAGAGCATGAGCGTTTGACCAAGACAACCCACCCCTTGGACTCAAGCGATAGGGATGTTCGACCAAGAAAATTCCACCCTCGGAGTGGCGTGCTTGGCATGGGAGGCCCATAAACAACATCCTCCTAACTTGCTCCTTTCAACCTTGCCTTTGATTGATCATAAATATATATACAATCTATTCATTTATATAAAGAACCATAATTACTTATAAGGCTCAATAATTGCTGCAAGCATCATTATTAGACAATCATAAATAATATATATATATAAACCTTCGCTATCCACATGCCTAATGTACTTATCAAATGTCCTTATGTAAATATATTTATCAACCATCAACTATATATTCATCAATCATAATATATTTAAATATATTTATAAAATATCAAATGTTATTTAGTTGTCAATCATAATATATTTAAATATATTTATAAAGCATCAACTATTATTTAGATTACTAATATATTGACCATCATTAATAACTAAATTCATAATTGTATTTAATAATTCTTATTTCTTATATAAATAGTTACCGACCTTATCTTACCTTAGTCTGCTACTCTTTGTTGGTGATCAGATTTCAGAGAATTATTGGCAGAATATGTTCTTTCTTCTTATTCGATTCCTATTCTTTTCCTCTATATCTCTTATTTCTACCCGCCAGATTGCTGATAGTGATTCTTCATAATATATCCTTCCTCTTCCTTATTCGATGCCTTTTTCTCTTATTTTGTCCTTCACTTCAGCCACCGAATCAAATTTTTTGTGCAAAATATCTTCCTTCCTTTCTTCTGATTCCCATCACCTTATTTACACCCTCTCACGTTGAGAAGAGATGTGCTCTTTAGGAAAGTCATGTTCTTTCTGTTTGAAGGGACGTGACTTTAGTGGTTGCTGTCTATGATGAGTCGCCCAACCTTGTTTTGGTATATATTTTAATGAATTTTATGTACATGTTTATAGTTATGTGTTCTTCAATATTTATGTGTTATATGTTAGTCAATATTTATACTTTTATTTTGATATATTTATATTTATATGTACACTTTATTTAATATATTGATATTTATATTTAGAAATATAATGATAATGAATTTGCTAATGGGTATTTTACTAATTATAATGAATTCGTTAATTATAATTATAATGACTGTTCGGTCATTTTTATATTTTAGTATCATCATTTGGGGGGACATGACATTCCTCCTCGCTCAAATTTCTTTGTCCTGAAGCAAATAATTTTTAACTAAAACCTTTCTTTAATGTCGTATATCAAGATGAGATTTAGAATTATGTCATATACCTATATGATGTTTTATTAAGAGGTTTCTCATTTATTTGACAATGAAACCTCAGGGATTTTAGGGCATATTACAATTCTCACTAGGGAGATTAGTCTTCCATGAAGCTCCAATTGTTTATGGGCTTTTCTTCTTTTGAGTCAATGCTTTTGAGATCTCCATAATTGTACTTGGTTTTCTTGTTAGAATTTCTCTCTACTTCTTCCTCCGACATTGCCTCTATGTTATGTATTTGGCTTCCTTTTCCACATTTGTGTCCTAGTTCCCAGTTCTGTTGGCATTTGTAACACAAACCTCTCTCTTTTAGGTCACTTTGGTTACAAAAATGTCCCACCTTCCATTCACCTTTGCATTTGTGACATGTTTTCCTCTTTCTACCTTCATCTTGTTTACAAATATGACCCTATTCCCACTTTTCTTTATAGTCATAGCATATTCCTTTCCTCCAAAGCTCTTCTTGATTGTTATGAGAAAGGAATGTTCCTTTGTGCTTGTCCTCCCTATAGAAGTGTTTTTTCTTTTGATGTTGTTTTATCTAAGAAGGTTTTTCCTCTTGTTTGGGCCATATCTAGTCGGGTAGCCTTAAGGATTGCCTCTTGAAGTGAGGAGGGGTCTAGAACAGTTACTAGGCCATGAGTGGCATCTGACAACCCTTCTATAAAAAGGTAAGTGAGTCTATCCTTGGGTATTCCTGGGACCATGATTGATATCCTTTGGAATTTGGGAATGTACTCCTCCAGGGTCCCTCTTTGTCTTATTCTGGTTAGGTCCCTAAAATATCTCTGGGGATGGGTTTTTTCAAATATTCCAATGAGTCATTTCTTGAAGGTCTCATAAGCCTTGACATTTTTGTGATCTTGGGTAATTAGGCCATGATGCCACCAGTCATGTGCCTCCCCTTCTAGATGTAGTATTGCAAATGTAATGGCATCTTTCTCTATCATGGGGCAAAGAGGTAGGTACGTTTCTAGCTTTTGTAACCATGCATGAACTGTAATTTTTCTCAACCCATCAAAGTTCAAGATGGACAACTTTCCTCTTTTACTTTGTATATCTTTTTTTGGGCGATTGTTTCTACCCCTATGATCATTTTTCATCGCAAACTCACAATATTCCATGAAAGGAATGATTCTTCGGACTTCGGGATCAAGTTTTGCATATTCCAAGGCAAGTTTACATGCATTTGGATTGTTAATCATTTAATTTTCCCCTAAAGAGTAACTTTCTTCGGCCAAGAAATGCAGGGCATTGGTACTTGGGTTTGATCCTATTGTAGTGTTATGATTACTTTCAGATTGGCTGGGGGTGCTTTCTCTTTCATGTCTTGTATTAGGCCTAAGGTTGTTGTTTATGTCTTGAAGGGCTTGGAGCATCGCTTGGCTAGTTTTTTCTTTCTTTTCCATGAATTCTCTCAATTCATGCTCCATAGTCCTCTTCTTTTCTCTTTCTAGGGCCCTTAAAGTTCATTGGCTTGGTTGCATCAACTATTATCCCTCAAGTTGGCAAGGTGGTGCTCTGATACCACTTGTAATGTCCCCTTTTTGGGATAACCCTAAATCTTCCCTTTGTTAGTTTCAAGTGATCACCTTGGTTTTGGGGATGTTTATGGAGTGAGCAGGCCTATGCAAAAAATAGAGTTAGAGAATATTTACAAGATAATATTAATTAGAATGCATATAAGAAAATAAAAGAGAGCATGGTTAGGGATACAACTACTTGTTTAGACCTACAAATATGCTAGCAGGCCCATTTATAAATAAAGAAAACATTATTTTATAAGTATATTGAATCTTCTTTAGATTTTCCTAATTCATTCTTTCTTGTGCATAATGGTCCGATAGGGTTCCCAAGAAACCCTCTACCCTAGGCTCAAGAGTAGTACACCCCTCTTGGCCCTATGTGGTCCTTTCCATCCATGTGGGGTGGTGTGCCTAGTGAGGCATCCTACCACCGTTCCCCTTTATCAAAACCATTATCGCTTAATCACCAATGTCCATAATGCATTGTAGAAGCTTTAATCATAATAGGACTTGGATGAGACACATGATAAGTCTACTTGAAGTTGTCCATCTAAGCCCAAGGGCATGATCGTCTGAACAAGACAACCCACCCCTTGGCACCAAGCGACAAGAACATCTGAACGAAGACAATTCCACCCTTGGAGTGGCATACTTAGTGGCTACACTTGTACCTACTTTTCCTATCCATGCTATCTTACCCATTCTCCTTATGATTGAGACTCCTTGAATCTATCCTTATAATCAATCATAGTTTGGCTTGATAGGGAAATCTTGAAAGGGGTGCTTGTAAACTACTCAACCCATCTAGGCCCAAGAGCACGAGCTTTTGACCAAGACAACCCACCCCTTGGTGCCAAGCGGCAGGAACGTTTGACCAAGACAATTCCACCCTCAGAGTGGCATGCTTAGCATGGGATGCCCGTAAACAACATCCTCCTAACTTTCTCCCTTCAACCTTTCCTTTGATTGATCATAAATATATATAATATATTTATTTACATAAAGAATCATAATTACTTCTAAGGCTCAATAATTGGTGCAGGCATCATTATTAGACAATCATAAATTTTATATATATATATAAACCTTTGCTATCCACATGCCTAATGTATTTATCAAATTTCCTTATTTAAATATATTTATCAACCATCAACTATATATTCATAAATCCTAATATATTTAAATATATTTGTCAATCATAATATATTTAAATATATTTAGAAAACATCAACTGTTATTTAGTAGCCAATGATAATATATTTATACATTAGCTTTTATTTAGATTACTAATATATTTGACCATCATTAATAACTAAATTCATAATTGTATTTAATAATTCTTATTTCTTATATAAATAGTTACCAACCTTACCTTACCTTACTCTGTTACTCTCTGTTGGTATGTACACCTTGTATTGTGGAGCACGAGTTAGGTGCCTCCCCCATATTGGGGGAGTACGAGGGCCTCATATTGTGGAGCACGAGTTAGGTGCCTCCCTCATATTTGGGGGAGTACGAGGAGTCCCATATACTCATGGTATCGTGGACTTAAAAAGGACCTTTCCTTTCCTTTCCTTTCTTATTCGATTCCTATTCTTTTTCTCTATATCTCTGATTTCTACCTGTCAGATTGCTGACAATGATTCTTCAGTATATATCCTTTCTCTTCCTTATTCGATGCCTTTTTCTCTTATTCTATCCTCCCCTTTAGCCAGTGAATCAATTTTTTTGGTGCAGAATATCTTCCTTTCTTTCGATTTCCCTCACCTTCTTTATACCCTCTCACATTGAGAAGAGATGTGCTCTTTAGGAAAGTCGTGTTATTTCTATTTGAAGGGACGTGACTTTAGTGGTTGCTGTCTATGATGAATCGCTTAGCTTTGTTTTGGGATATATTTTAATGACTATTATACATGTTTATTTTAATATGTTTATAGTTATGTGTTCTTCAATATTTATGTGTTATATGTTAATCAATATTTATACTTATATTTATTTTGATATATTAATATTTATATGCTATTCAATATATATATATATATATATATATATTTGTATTTACACAGTTGTATTTAATATATTGATAATTATATTTAGAAATATAATGATAATAAATTTGCTAATGGATATTTTACTAATTATAATGAATTCGTTAATTATAATTATAGTGATTGTTCGGTCATTTTTATATTTTAGTATCATCATTTTGGGGGACATGACAATGAAATACAAACTAGAAATCATCAAAAAGTATTGGAAAATCATGTACAATCCAAAAGGAGGTATAGTGCCCAAGTCCATGCAATAAATTCTAATGCCTCCCTTGTTCTTGATCTTCTAGGCTAGTTTTGGCATATTCCTTACACATTATCATTTTATCAAATTACTTATCGTTATTTTGTCACTTTATCATTACTTATTGTCATTTTGTCATTACATTTGGTAAATCTATCCTTATTTTGACTAATTTCTATCACACCTATTAATTAAATAATGTTTAGTTATTTAATCAATATCCCCTACCTTTCATCTATTTTTCAAGAACTATCCTAAGGTTATTAATTTAATTAATTTACCTATCCTAGACTATGGTGTTTCATTCACCTATTAACACTACAACAAATCCCTGTGATTAGCTCCCTTTTTTGCTTAGTTTTTTGTTTCTACCCATTGTTTTAATGTATTTTTCTCCAATTTTTTGAAAACATCGGCGCTATTTATTGGGATGGTGATATTTTTGGCATTTTTTACGCCGATTAGAACAAGTTGGTGCTAAATTAGGCACAAATTAGCACCCAAATTAGTGCCTAGATTAGCACCTATATTATAGCCTAATTTAATGCCTAATTTAGCACCTACTTTAGAGCCTACTTTAGTACCTAATTTAATGCCTAATTGAGTGCCTAATTGTTCTGATCTAGCAGGGATCAAGGGTTAAGGGATTAGGGGTTTTAGAACAAAAAATCCTTCCCCAATATCACTGGCCTTCAATTGCATGCCTATATATTACTTGCATCAAAAGATTCGTCAACCCTCAACCCTCAACCCTAATCCCTCAACCCTCAACCTTAAACCCTAAACTCTTAACCCCTATACCCTCTACCCAATACATTGGACCCTCAACCCTAATCCCTCAACCATATACCCTCAAACCTATACCCTAAATGCTTTACCCTCAACCCTTAACCATGCATCAACCCTAAACCCTTAAACACTAAGCCTTAAACCCTAGTTAAAACTTCTACTCTCTACCCTCAACCCTAATCCCTCAACCCTATACCCTCAACCCAATACCCTAAACCATCAACCCTATAGGTCTTCAACTCTATACCCTCAATTCTCAACCCTCTACACCTATACATTGGATCCTCGACCCTCATATATCTCTGTCCCTCCCTCCTCTTCTCTCCTCTCTATCTCAGACCTTCTCCCTCCATATCTCTTGCTCCATCCATATTCCCTACCCTCTACCCTAATCCATCAACCCTAAACCATCAACCCTTAAACCCTTAACCACTCAACCCTAAACCTTCAACCCTTACCCCTTAAACCCTAAACCATCAACCCTTAAACCCTTAAACACTCAACCCTATAAACCCTAAACCCTCCCTCCTCTCTAAACCCTCTAACCCTCCCCAATCCCTCAACCCTCCCCTCAACCCTTAAACCCTAATCCCTCAACCCCTATACCCTCTACCCTATACATTGGACCAACCCTATAACCCTCTACCCTAGTCTACCCTCTACCCTATACATTAAACCCTCAACCCTCAATTCTCAACCTTCAACCCTTAATCCCTCAACCCTCAACCCTTAAACCCTAAACTCTCAACCCGTATACCCTCTACCCTATACATTGGAACCTCAACCAAATCCTTTGAATCATATGCCCTCAAACTTATACCCTAATCCTTCAACCTAATCTTTTCATTGAATTTAACATGAAATGTAACAATTTGTGTGACAAGATCCATACTGTCACCAACATTCCCTTTGCATATACCCATTTATTCCTCTAGATAATCATAAACAAAGAAATTTTTTCCTTTACCACAGTACCACAACATCAAAATAAAGGAAACACAGGATGGTGGCTTCTAAGTTAAGAAATAAGCCTTTATTGCCATACCGCCAAGAGATTATATAGCTTGCATGATAAAGTGGTACTCATCTCCACCTCACAGGGAGAATTATAAGGCAATGCAGTAATGCGATACCTACCGCCATCCGTTATAAGGTGATTTAAAGGAGTGTGGTAAGGCGATAAATAATAAGAAGATAAATCATACACCACTATACTATCGGGAGGGTGAGCAATCTATGTGGTAGAGCGGTATACACCACAACCCTGTAACAAGAAGTCTTGAGCAAGGTGGTAGAGCGGTAATCATTGGAAGAAAACTAGACGCTGCAATACTGCATGAGGTGGATAATATGGCTGTGGTAGAGCGGTATACACCGCAACCCCACAGTAAGATGTCTTAAGCAAGGTGGTAGTGCAGTAAACAACAATAGGGAAGGGAAAAACACCACCATATCACATCGGGTATAATAAGAGACAATGATAGTATGGTAATCATTAAAAATTATGGTAATAAATGCAAAAAATCACATTAGCCACCCCGACAAACGGTGTAAAAATTAAATGTAAGGATTTGAGCTTGCTATGAAATTATTTTATGAAGATTTGACATTAAAATTGATATGAATGAATATTGTGCCATCCAAAGACAAGTAATTTTTCCCAATATCGCACTCAATTGCAATGCACTAGCGTGGAAGGGGCTAGGGATACGTGAAGAAGAAGTCCTGGAAGCATCAAATGCTCAGGTAAGTGCATGAAAAATATTTGAAAGAGCTTTGTTAATATAAAAAATATTTCAAGGTTTTGTCATCTAAAGCCATAGTAGAGAAAATTGAAACATGCCTCCTAAAAGAAAACAATCAGAAGTAAAAGAAAGTTAGTCTAAAATTAAAGATGAAGTAAAGAAGAAACCACTTCATCAGTCCATATTATATATACTTCTAGGGTCTAATAAAGAGGGTAATAAGAAGCTTCTCGTGGAAACCACACAAAGTTGTAGGGATGCCCTCATTCCCAAATCTGGATGGGACCTATTTTGGTATTTTTACAATAAGAGAAATGAGAAGATTCTAGTGTCAAACCATTGGATGTTGGATTTAGAAAGATTGATTGTCCTAAATTTGTTTGTTGATGTAGAATTTATCAGACTTCTAGCCAAACACTATCACTTAGCTACCAAAATAGTAAGGTTTCCAAACGCCAAAGTATTGGTAGAAGTAACTAGAAAGCCATTATTGAGTGTTTTGACTTAAACATGTAGGATTTGACCAAAATAAACCTATATAAAAGTGAGGAGGATTATGCTAGGTTAAGAAAGACTCATAGCAGTGATGAGCTACCCCTATATATTAAAAGAGGCATTGGTAACAAAACAATCCCCATCTCTTCTAGCACTACTGGACCATTTACTGTGACATATTTTCAGTATTACTTGTGAATACATATTTTTCTCTTTTCCAAGTGTTGGGGATGGATGCTCAAGATAAAATTCCAATAGGCCTAATGATGATGGCCATGGGAATTCAAAATCCTAAAACTAATATTGAATATGACTTTGCTTCATACCTTGAGAAGGCATTAGATGATGAATTCTACCAAGTTATAGATGATAGAGCACCAATTACATTCATACACTATTCCCTATTGTGTCATCTAATATTGTACCAAAATAGGGACAATAGGACTAAAAGAATGGACTTGGCTAAAGTAGATGAGCGAGGGAATTCCACACCTGTCTAGAAATGGTGCTATATTTGGGATAGTCGGTGCAATAATTCAAGCTTTGTAGTATACTATGAAGAATTTGTACACATAATCCTTGGAGTTTTTGGGTATGCAATACCAAGATTTTCAACCAAAATATTGCAACTATTGAGACCTTTGGCTTTAAGACCAGAGCAGGGTCATACACACAATTTTGGAGATTGGTTCTTCCTCCCAGAAGCTACAATAATAAGAGTTTATGGATGCCCTGTTGCTCCAAACATACTGTAAAAATTTGTGCACCTCATATTATCATTTCTTGAATTTATGCGAGAAATGATGTGGATGGAAAAAGATGTAATGCACAAGAAGAAGAAAGGTACTTTCCTGCCAAACCAAACCAAGTGTGAAGATTGGACTGTAGGCTCAGACACACTAGAGGAGTTATAGTATTATTTGAAGACAAGATATGCATTGAATTCTGGAAAAGAAAGAGCCTTTGACCCTCAAAATCATATGAACAACATAAGGCACAATCTTCTTACCAAAATTACAATGGCACACCAAGTGGATTATCAAGAAGATGTCATAAGGAATTGCATTACTTATAATGATGTATTTAGTAGATGGAAAAAAATTGAAATATATGAAGAAGCTTGAAGAAAGGAAGAAGCAGAGGTCCTAGGATTTTCGAGGATACTTTGTTGAGGAAAATGACCCCATCAAGAGGATAGATTTGATAATGGGTAAATTTGAATAGTTGTACAGTAAGAAGGAAGCATATCTCCAAGAACATGATAGTGGTGCAACTGTAGAGCATACCCCAAGTGAAACCTCTGAACCTCCCATGGAGCAGTTACCTCCCAAAAGATAGAAGACAAAAAGCATTGAATAGTTAGTACCTTATGAGGAGAGTGAAGAGGTGGGTGATATTGAGGAAGTGGCTACAATAGTACAGTCATTGAAAGGTGGTATTGAGGTTGATCAGCCCATCCATGAGACCAGTTCCCATAAACATGAGGAAATGATGGGTGATGTAGAAAAAAAAAGTATAGAGGTACATGAAGATGAAAGGGAAATTGTAGCCAGGAGATTCATAAAAGATGATGATTCATTAAGACTCCTGAGTTTAGGGATTTTTGGATGAAGATGAAGATAAAATAATTTGAAGAGAAGATGGAATCAGTTGAAGCAGGAATTGAAGAATCAGAGAAAAATCAAATGGTAGCACAAACTTTCCAGCAATTAAGAGTTGACAACATTGAATTTAGCCCCAATAAGGCTAGAGAAATGGTCTTGAAGAGCAATATGCTCATTTTCCCTAGATTGGAATTAAAGAAAATGTTTCTGCTTGATCAAGTGCGGGCTCAGGAAGATCCAATGCTATTTGCACAATTTGACTCTTATGAAGGAGTGAGTGGAACTGGGTATAACCCAAAGATTGAAAACCTAGCCATATGTATCAAATAGAAAAATACACAGAAGCCAAAATTATTGGATGTAATTCAAGGGATGAAAGGGGCAGCGATGGTAAGGAAAATACAAGATACCACCCCTTTGGAGGTAGCCACAATGACCATGCATTCGACCATGTTCACTTGATCAACTATTAAGGGATTAGAAGACATATTGAAGGAGTATGAAAAGGAATAAAGGTTCCTAAATGATGAAGTTAATAAACTGTTCATGAAGAATTTGAAATTGGAAGAACAATTAAGAGGATTAGGACCCTCACAAAGCAAGGAGATGGTGTTATATATGCTTCCTATTGCTGCAATGGATATTGTGAAGAATTTTTTTGTAGAACAGGTAAAAGCTCCAGAGAAGGAAGTGGATGATGTAAAGAAGGCCAACAATAAAACCCAAGATGAAGTGAAAAGGTGAATTTTTGAAGTTATGTAAAAGATTCCTGAGCACAAGATAAAATCAGTTATGGATAAATTGGATAATGTGCATGATAGTTATAAAACACTTTAATAGACAATGGATCAAATAAAGACACATATGCTTGTATTAGATCCTTTGTTTAAAAGGTGGTAGCCTATTCATGACACTTTGGCTAAGTTATGCAAAGTTATACAAAGAAGTCCTGATGCTCCCACAACATTAAAGCCAACTAAACAAACTATGAAGATGATTATTGATGAATTTTAGTATATACAAGGGGAAGATAAAAAGATTGTAACACATGGATTTATTCCATACCTTGAAACAATGGTATATACTTGAAATTGTGAGAGATGGTGATTAGTTGAATGACTTGGATAAGTGGAAGAAATAATTTAGTCAAGTTATTCATAAGCGCATAACTCATATACATGAGGATGATGATACTAGTCTTCATAGGCTAAATTAGATAATGGATGGGTTGATTGTTCTTGATGAGAAATACCTAAAGTTTTTCAATGATAATAAGGCATTACAAGATAGTCGATGGAAAACTCATCGTGCAAACATGCCAAAGATCCAGGAATATAAGTGGCCATCAGATTTTACGATGTATCAGTGGGAGGAAACGTATTTGGTTTCAGAAGAATAGGATACTGAGGTAAGAGCATTTGGATGTTTATCATGGAGAGGAAGACTTTTCCAGATCAATGATCACAAGTCTTCTACGTTGAATAATGGAACCATATATGTCAAAATGTCTTAAGTCTTGTTATTTCCTTAATTATGCTAATTAAATAGTTGTTAGTAAAAGAAGTAGTTATAAAAGGATGTCTGTTTTTGTAAAAGGCCTTTAGCTTGTTGCTTCCTATATAAATAGGAAACCAAGGCCTAGTTTTAAATCATCATCATCATATATCATTTCCATCACCACTAGTAGAAGTACATAGGTTTCATATTCCACTCATCCACCTTCACATTTGAAAGAATTTTGTTATTAATGTATATTAATTGAAGCAATATAATGGAGAACATCTTATTATCAGTGATTCTCCATGACTATGTTATCATTCTGTATTTTTCTTATGTTTTCCATGGGTAAGTGCAAAAAGATGGGTCCCAAAATGGGGGCTTAAGTGGCCACTTTTTTTTTTGAAATCAGGAAATTCTAACATTGGACGTGAAATTGAGGATAGTTACACTCAAAATTTTTAGATGGAACAAAAAAAAGGGTCGAAGTGCTCTGAGTCTACTTTCTAAACTGCTAATTTATTTTGAAAATGGTTGATATTAAGGGGTTCAAAAGAGGGACGTACAAAAATTGTTGTTTTTGTTAGAAAAACATAAAATAACAACTTTTGTACATCCCTAGCACAGTGAATTTTTTTTTAGTATTTTTAAAATCACTCTAGTGAGAAATTAGGTAATAGTATGTAGTTGATGCACGATTTTTCTAATAATTTTTTAATGAATATTTGAGTTTTTACTAATTTTCTAAGTGGACACTTCCTGAAAAATAGAATTTTGGCCAGGCTACTCCTACAAATTTTGCATACTATTTTTAAAAAAAAATTGTAGAATGAAGTCTAGTTTCTAAAAATGTAATTTATTTGAAATTTCGATGAATGGTTAATTTATAACAAAAAAAATACCAAACATTGATTTTTTCCAAGAAAGAGACAAATAAAAGAAATTATGGATGAAAGGCTTAACATTGTAAAAAAGTGAAAAAAATTACATCGTTGGATAGCTAAGAGAGAACCTAACATTACCCAGGTGTTTGATTTGTTTGACATTGAACCACGTGCAATCCTGATGGTGAGCATGAACCGGATTATATGTGAAATATTGTAGAATTTGCAAAAATACGTCTTTGGTCATTGGAAATGCCCTCCAAGCCTTTGGGTTGGTATTCCAGGGAAAATAATAAGCCCAAGGCATAGGGATTCCCAAATCAAGATATAACGTGAGCTTGTTATAATGTGCTCGTGTTATATCTTAGTTTTGACATGGTTTTTTGCATTTGTGAGGGACATGTCTAGCAAGACATAACACGAGTGCGGTATAACGTGCTCACGTTATGTCTTTCTTTATGTTAAATACTACTCTATTGAATGTATGTTTATATATTTAGATGTTTGTATGTACATGTATTTATGCATGCATGCTTGTATTTATGTATGTATGCCTATATGTATCAATGCATGTATATTGTATGTATGCCTCTATGTATGTAAGATTGTATATACACAATGACACATGTGTATTCTTGTATGTATGCAGGATTGTATGTACATATGTATTATGCTTGTATGTATGTAATTATGTATGTAATTATGTATGTATTTATGTATGTCTATAGAGGGAGGGAGAATTTTAAGAGAGAGAGAGTGGAAGTGAGAGTTTAAGAGAGAGGGAGTGGGAGAGAATGGGTTGGAGTGAGAGGGAATTAGCTAGGTAAGGTGGGAGGGAGGGAGGGAGAGAGAGAGAGAGAGAGGGAGAGAGAGAGAGGGGGAGTGAGAGATACAAAGAGAGAGAGTTATGTAGGTAGGGTGCCAAAGGGAGAGACTTGAGAGTGTGAGAGGGAGAGATTTTAGAGATAGGTAGTGAGAGGAAGTGGGAGAGAGAGGGAGTGGGAGAGAGAGGGAGTGTGAGTGAGAGACCTGAGAGAGGGAGAGGGTGTGGGAGGGAGTGACCTGAGAGAGGGAGAGATAGAGGGGGGTGGAGTAAGAGGGACCTATCTAGGTAGGGTAGAAGGAATAGATAGATAGATAGATAGAGAGAGTTACCTAGGTAGGTTTCTAGAGGAAGAGACCTGAGAGAGAGAGGGGGTGGGAGGGAGAGACCTAAGAGAGATGGAGAGGGAGTTGGAGAGAGTAGGAGGGAGATAGAGAGAGATAAATAGAGGGAGTGCGAGAGGGTGGTAGGGATTGATTGAGTGAGAGGTACGTAGAAAGAGGGAGAGGGTAGATAGAGATAATTAGAGAGGGTAGGAGAGAGGGAGGGAGGGATAGGTGAGATGTATAGATAGAGAGAAAGAGATAGGGGTTGAGGGTATAGGGTTGAGGGATTAGGGTGAAGGACCTATTGGGTTGATGGTTTCTAGGGTATTAGGGTTTAAGGGTTAAGGGTTGAGGGATTAGGGTAAAGGGTAGAGGTATCGGGTTGAGGGTATAGGGTAGAAGGTTTAAGCATTTAGGGTTAAAGGGTTTAGGGTTGAGGGTTTAACCCCTTTGAAAAGTCTAGGAGGAATAAGGTCTCTAAAGCATTCAATGCCTAATTTTTCATCTTAACTAGAAGAAGTAGTATGGTACCTGTGAGTTAAGAATTTTGTTTTGGTTTCTACATGATCTTATGGCTTCATCAATAGTCTTTGCATGGTGATATCTTATCAGGGTAATGCAAGCATTTCTTGAAAGTTTCCTTGGAAGAATTCTTTTGGGTGTTTTTTTATTTTCTAGATCAAGGATCCTTGGATTATTGTGACAGTGAGAGATGGTTTGTGCATGATGCTTCATGATATTGATGGAATAGTGTCAAAATTGTGTTCATGGTTTTTTCTTTATAGAGTTGCTTTAATACAAGTCTTCATTGATGATGGCCTTAAGAAATATAGGGGCTTGATAGTTGTATATTTTTACATCATATAAAAAAAGTACAATGATATTTATGGCTTGGTTCTATGGTGAAAATGTTTCTAATTTTCTTCTTCTCTAGCAGTTAAGATAGTGGCATTACGCTTTGATAGTGGTAAAAATTTGCTTGTAGCAAACAGTGGTTTTTTCCACACAATGACAACAAACACAATGATAGCTACATCATACAAAAATCTCTCTATTTTGCACAAAATTTGTATCTTAGCGACAATTTGTATATTATCTGTGAGTGACAGGTAAATAGTGATGGCATGAGCAGTGAGTTACAGTCACAGTTGGATGTTGATACATAGTTTTCAAATGAGTAGAACATGGTTGGTTCAGGCTTGGTACTAAGGTATTCTTGCTTACTCCAAGAATTTTCATTATCGATGACGTCTTTAGCAAACTTGAGAAATTTTTTAATTTGCTTTATCTCAGTGATAGCTCAATTCAGAGTGATTCTCATCAGCAACAATCAGTGCTTTTGTGGAGTGTGTTGGTGTACCAAATATCAATAGATCAATTGAATCCTAAAGACTTAGCCAATGTCTTATGCTCAGACTCAAAGGTTGATTTGGCCAACTGACAAAAATTAGTCAAAGATTGAGATCTTCTGCACTTCTGGCTTTGCAGAACCAAGGTGGGTCAACCTATACAATGCCTAAAAAACTTAATTCAACCCTACACAGACATTGCTTTTTATAGTAGATAATTCCCAACAAAAATATACCAAGGAAAGCATTGAAAGCCTAAAATATGGCTAAATTCTTAGTCTCTAAACACTTACTCAACAATTGGGAAGCAAAACACTAAACTTCAACCAAACAACAGGGATTAAAATGAATTTAAATTTGTTTTTGAGATGCATAAAACTAAATGATAGATTAGTTCCTAATTCTGGGCCATAGACTCAAATGCATAAGAAGAATTCATTAGCAAACAAATTCAACCAATGGATTTAAATTGTTAACATGCATTGCATCAACAAATCCTCTTCTGTTATCAATCAAATTTTGCTTACCGAATCCAACCTACACACTTCAATCACAATCATCTGTTCAAAGTATTTAACCATTTCATTGAAACAAACCAATAAACAAATAAAACAATCTCATAAAATTGAGATTCCAAACTCAAAGATACTTGGTATTATTGAATTCAAATGACTGAAAATATACAAATCTGGAGACAATTTGAAGATATTCATGAATTTCATGATTTATTTACATAAACTAGCTGATAATTGCTCATGAAATCAGAATTTACAGCTTACAAAATCAACTAATGACTCAGAAATTAACATTTTCTATCTACCCAGCCCCATACAAGAATTCAGAATAGAAGCTCTCAGAACCTCCTACAAAAATGAGAGAAGAAGAAAATATATAGAAGAATAGAAAGCTCTAGAAGAATCCCTAAAGGTGATGGAGGTTCCATCTAGAAACTCCATTCACCGTTGATCAAAAAATTTGCAAAGCCTCTCTCCTCTCTCTACAACAAACTTATTGCCTCCAATTTCTACCTGTCTCAAGTTACTTAGCAACAAAAAATTGGCCCATGTGAGGAAATTCACTCCATTTTACTTTGCTGTGTAAAAATATTTTGCTCGTGAACAACTTTTGTATTTTTCTCTTTGTTGCACTTTATTTCATCCTCTAGATATTAAAGTTTCATACTTTAATACATAGGCTTTGACTTAATTTTATTCCCTGCAAGAGAATATTTCACAAAAATTCCCCATGCACTTTCACGTGCATATGAATTTAAATATTTCATTTGAAATATTTATTTACTCCTCAAGAAAAAACATTTTACTCGGGCACCCAATTGCATTTCACTTTATATCTTTGAAATATTTACTCGCACCCACACTTTCATTCACATTTTATGAGAAACTTGGTAAAATCACTTTACCCAGCCATATTTTACCTACACACTAAATTTTTATTTAAAATGAAAACATTTTAAATAAAAACCATTAGGCTTATTTAAATTTTTTCTCTTTATTCAAAGCTCTTTATATTTATTGGGCTTCTTTTAAGACTTTACTCATGTGTTGTAAATTCCTTGGGCCCACCACAAGCCATGTGCTCTCTTCTCGCTCACCCTTCGAGAAATAATGAGCTTTCATTTCAAACCCGTGAGACAGTGGGGAAGGCTGAAATTCCCTTTAATATTTCACTCACAAACTTTAATCGGGCCAACAATAAACTATACTCATGCATTTATTTTTGTTTCTGAGCCCACCATTCATGTAGTCTTCTTGCCAACCTCGCGGCCTTATTTCATGAGCATCTTTGAGCAACGAGCTGGTGGGGAAGGGTGTAGATTATGCTGCATCCAACTTTCATTCTTTGCCGTTGGATCTCCCTTATCCTATTTCTCCACATTTTCCCTAACTTTTTGTGTCAGCTCTACTCTCCCTCCAGCCATGGTGGCATCAAAAATCCTTTCAACTGCATGCCTCCATTTTATTTGCATTGATGGGAATCTATACTATAAGTTGCATACCAAAGATCCCTCCAGTCACAATTCTCAATAGCGCCTTTCAACATTTCATTCTGTACACAACCTCCATTCATGCCCTGTTGCCAGTGCGTGACTGCTGCCTCTTTTAGCCTTCATGCGTTTGATTTAAAGTCTTTAAATCATATTAAAAAAATGAATTGTGAAGTGCATGCCCAATCACTAGTTTGATCCCCCTTAGCATTTGCTTTAAATTTTAAAGTCTTTTAAACATTCATTTTGTTGATACCCTACAACATGCGTTCCATCTATTTTAGAGCCCCTCACTGTTCCAACAATGATGCCTTCATTTCAATGCGCCTAATGCACTTTGCTTAAAAGTTTCTTAAGTCTTTTCAACATACTCAATTTGGCTTTGCTCTGCCAGGCCGTGCCATCCACTCTACCACGCCACTCAAGCCTTCTCCATAAACACTTGCATGAGAGTTTCTAAAGCTTGGTCAACAAATTTAGCTTTGGTGCATACCCAACATTTGTAGCATTCCCTATGCATCGACATTCCAACTTGCTTGAAAGTTTCTAAAGTCTTTTTAACATTCTATATTGTGCGATGTAGCCAACAATGATAGCTGCTCTATCTCCATTTTCTTTGGCTATCTATTATGGAATATCTACATTATGAGATTGCTCCATCCTCTGTTTGAGTTACATGCATTTGTTTGAAAGTTTCTAACTTCTAACGGATCCATCATGTCATTCACTTTGTTCATATCGGCATTCATTGCAATGTCACATTGACTCATACAACATTGACCGGTCCCTTAATAAGAACAATTTAGGCCATCAGATAATCTTAGAACAGTGCACACATGTTCACATGAAACCATGGTGTTGCTTTCATGCCTCCTCCATGTTTCCATATTTTGTATATGTCACATTTTATTAAGATATTTTTTCAAACAATCAGGGCGTCTTCAAACACTTTGTTAGACATTTCACATGTATTTCTTTGATTCGATATAAATACCAAGAAAAATTCCTATAGCCTAAACATTTAACAAAGTTTCACTCTCCATTATGCCTTGATAGCTGGAATGTCCATAAATGCTACTTCCATCTTTACTAATAACCTCCAGGTAAAGTGAGGTTTTGTGTGTTTTTTTTTATGGAGCAATGACACTGAAGCACCTCACACTATAACAACCTATTTTCAACATCTTGTAACTATTAAAACAACCATGCCAGGATAAATAGTGCTGTAGTTTTATCCCATAAGAGCTTAAACCAACATCATCTATTTCTGCATATGTACTCCATGGCACTGATGTTCTTGGGATCAATCAGTTAAACAAGCTAGCTGCCTTACATATGCTTCCAAAATTCATTTGCATATGATGCCCTTACTATAAGGAAACACTGAACAAGCATTGTACCATCTCTTCAAGACCTCTTTATCAAAATTTTACTCATCATATTAGCATTGGTACATTCATACTTGTTATCCCTTGCTCAACACCTTTACTCATTTGATGAAATGTCTTTCAAATTTCACATTTGAAATGTGGATCTCGTTTTGCACCTCAAAACTTGAAAGATATCACAATTGTATACCCTTCCACATGTTGACCAACTCAGGGCAATTTACTTGGGATGATTGCCACAGTGCAATGTTTAGAGTTTCACACTTGTGCAAAGCATGCCGGGTCCACATGTGGGCCCGACTATTTTTTTTTCGTTTTTAGAAAAATTTTATGTTCAATTTGAGTCAACACTACCTTTTGAATACTTCTGTCATGAAAATTTGAAATGGGTTGTCGTTAAAATCTACCTTTTGGCCTATTTGCAAAATGTGCAAAACTGGCCTGGTGGGCCCTGGAATCGGCTTGGGAAACTAGGCAAATGACCTCCTGGAGTCACAAAAACTTGCAAGAATGTAGAAATCTGTCTTGAGAATGAAGTGAAAATGATGAATTAGCAAAATGAGTCACGAGGTGAAAGTTATTCGCTGTCAAAGTTGCTTACTCGAACTTTCTGCAACAACCTGCTCAAAACCAATTAAAATTCACGAAATCACCTCATTGAAAAAATACCAAATCAATTCCTGGCAAGCTACCACTGGACACAATAGATCACTTTGGCATAGTGAACACGTGTACAAAAGGGATTTTATTGAATCATCTCCCATCAAAAGATATTGAAGGTCAAAGATGACCTCTTTGAAAGGTTTCTAAAAATGCAGGTGCAAAACTGAATAAATTGCATTTGGTTTTGAACTGGTAAAAATAGTAAATCAGCTCATGAGACTTTGAAACCTGACATGGGAGTTCATTTTGGTATGGAGAATGGAGAGAAACAATCATTTTTACTTGATAGTCATATGGTTGCAAAATGCAAGCTCAAACAGGAGGCTAATTTGCAAAATTGAAAGTTTGCAAACAACTGGATAGTGTCAAAACCCTCCAGCTTCAAATTTTGAAACCCTGTCAAAAATCATCATGGGAAGCTGAAAATTATCATTCCTGCTCACATAGGACACATGAGTGGGCTTGCAAATGGGTTTTGCACTAAAATCAATAGGCTCTGAAATATGACCTTCTAAAGTAGGTCACTCAGGCAAATTCTCAAGTGCACTTCTGAAAGTACAGAGGCCAAATTCTGAAATGGGCACTTCAAATTTAAAAAATTTGAGAGTGCCATCAGTGGCTCCAACTAGGGATGTATGCTCCCTGTGGGCATAGCAAGATTCCAGATCTCTGGGGAGTAGACCAAATATTGAGTCCATCAGGTGTTGTCAAATTGATCCTTTATTCAACCTTCTTTTTCAACTTCATCTGGTGACACCAGGCCACCAAATGAAAAAATGAGAATCAAAATTTACCTCTTTCAAACACAATTCTATAAAATGAGTTGATCTCCCTTAACTCATGCTTGCCTCTGGCAAACCACAACAACATAGGTGACTACACTCTTGCAAACACAAGTACTAGGCTACCTTTGTGCAAGTGGAAACTTGCTCTTTGTTCAAATTTTTCATCAAGTGGAAACCAAATGAAATATGCCACATCACTATCACTTTCTTCATTCTCGGATATTGTATCAAGTGACAACATTTGAATATGGTGATCAAGAGCATATGTAATCATAGTCTGATCACAACTATCTGCCTGATTGAACATGTTGGTATCTCCTAACAGGCCATCATATACAACATTAGCAACATGTTCACAATCACCATGCATCTGAAAGTTAGGCACACTTTCAAAATATTGATTATCATGTGGAAAAAACTCATCATATTCATCATATAAATAATTCTCAAGCTGAAAACAACTTGCTTTAGTGTTTTGCACATTGCCATACTTGGTGAAAACTTCTCCTAGCTGACAAAAATAACACTCACATTTTGCTACATGGCTAGAACTGTTAAGCTCAATCTAACAACTAGTTTGCATGCCAAAGATGAAACCATCACAAGAACTTACTAGAAGACCTTGCTCATCATGCAAACCATCTTCAAGTGTATGCTAAGAGATACACTCATCTATGGGCACACTCTGTAACTATTCTTCATCATGCTGGTATTGAGAGTCATCAGAGATTTCTGACTCATCATCTGTAGTCACCTTATCATCCTTTGAACATAAGGTATCAACACTTTCAACATCCCAAGCTTGCTCAATAACAAGCAATTTTGGTTCAGAAGCATAATCTGATTTCTCATTGAAATAAACTTCCACATTCACATGAAAAGAGTCATGACTAGGCTCATTCTGGTCAACAAACAGAGACTTGTCCAAATCTGCATTAAAATCTTCAAAATTTGGCTCATTATGTATGTAATCCTCATGGTCATCTGCTACTTGAAACTTATCAAAACATATTTCTGAGTTTGCATCATCATGAACACTATCATATTCATCATACCAAGCATCATTACCACCAAATGGCTGCTTTTCTTTATCCACACCATCATTATCATGATCACCTGGTTCATCATTAGAGGGAGAATCAAACATACATGCATTATACCTTGAATCTTGAAGGTCATCATCATTGTCAAAGTCAATAGGGGCTGTAGATAACACCTAAGAGTCATCCACATGTGCAAATCTTTGATATTCAGTGGTCAATAGATTTGAAATTTGTTCACAACTTAATAGATCACTGTTCTGATCCATTGTTTCAACCACTTCCTCTTTTTGACCTTCACTTGAATTGGATGCATTATCAAATTGAAAATTAGGACACGTAATGGTGTCATCATCTTCAAAATCTGAAAACGCAATGGGTTGATCATAAACATGATTTCCCCAATCATAGGAGATAGAATTGCTAACAACCTTGTTAGAAGCATGGTCACAACCCGTCATAGAGAATAGGCTGTCAATTTGTTGATTTTTTCTTAGCACTGGGCTACCATAACAACAAACCACATCCTCTTTCATTTCAATATTAGACTGGGTGTCTTCATTGAGTTCATCATTTTCATCCTCTTGAGGGTAAACACAAATATCTTCTCTATCAAATTGAAAACCATCAATGGTTTCATCATTGCAGCCACTTGTGGTTGATCTTTCAAATAGAAATTCATCACATACTCTTTCACTCATAGCTGAAAAACTAACATTCTCAAGAGCATTTTCTAAATCAGAAAACTCCAATGTCTCATTATGAAGACTTGCATCAAGGCTACGTTCAACACATGTAGAATTGACATGGTCAATTGTACCATAACATTGCTGATTATATATGTCTTCTTCGAAGAGTAAATCCAATCGACATCCCTCTTCAGGTTCTTGGCTCAGAAGAATTGAAATCCCATCATTCCTTGCAACATCATATTCATCACTTGAAGGGAAAGTGTTATCAACACATTTTGAATTGAGATGATCATTTAGGAAGTTATCTACATCCTTGCAACCTTCAATTGCTACAAAAAATCTGCTCTCTATTTTTGCATTTTTCAGAGGAGATAGAAGAGACTTCAAATGTTTCATTTCTCTCATCATATCTTTCATCATTATGGCTGCAACTTTCAGCTGGGTACATTTCCTTTGAATGTTGTTCAAAGAAAACTTTCTCATCACTTGATGATGCATTCTTCTTGGCTTCTAATTTATCAAGTATGCACTTGTTTGAAGAATTCTGGTCATTCACACTCACATAACTGCTGATTTCATCAACATTTTTTCCCACAATTGAAGACAATAAACTTAGCACATATTCATTCCTTTGTTTCTCCAAATTATCTAAAAATGTGTAAGCCACCTGCATACTAGATATTCTGAAATCTTTTAACAATGCACTAGATCCTTCTGAACATAAGCTTCAAAATACATATGGATACAATCTGGAGTACTAGGTCTGAAATTCTCTGGGATTAGTGACAAGGCTGCAACAAATATATGACTAAAATCAACACTTGACTCTTCATCTTGTTTTTGATCCGCTTTAACCTCATGACAAGGTCAGAAGGGTCTCTTGCAAATTCTTCTCTATAAGCACTCACTAGTTCATCCCAACAAGGAAATGAATTCTCAAGAAAACTTAATACCAATCCCGAGATCTTGCTTTAAGGGATGTGACAAAAAACCTCATCCACATATCTTGATATCCAAATGAATGTTTCTCCATGAAGCTGGAAAAACTTTTGATATGTCCATCTCCTTCACAAACATTGTATCCATTAAATCTAGGAATCTTCTTGTAGACTTGGGCTGACATATTCTCTCAGTTTTGTAATCAACCCATGACAAATCTAATTGAGCATACAACAGATCAAAGGAATTGAAAAAAGGTGCACTAACTTGGCAAGTAGACACATTATGAATGTCTCTTAATTGGGCTTGTTGAAACATCCGGTGCCTTTCACCCATTTCTCTAAGTCCTCTTTCAAACACAACATTCCATTCCAGACTGAACCTAGGCTTATTAACCCTTGGATTCCTATATTTTGGGGTGTCAAATTCTTGAGGATTATTAGACCTTTGAGCCTTCTTGACAAGCCAAATCAAGGTGTTCAATGGTATGGCTACTTTACCTTGATGATCCATGGGTAATCTTGCAAATTAGGACTTGACTAATTATGCATAATAAAAATCATAACCAAATGAAGGATTACAATAACAATTGTTGACAATGAAAATTGATGGAAATCTCTAAGATATACAAATGCATTCTAACCATCCAAACCAGCAATATACTTGAGCACTAGACATAATTCTTTCAATGGAACTACAATTGTATTTAAAATAACAAATCCAACAAATTGGAGTGTGCAAACTCAATATTACTCTTCTTACCCTCTATTAGTGCTAAATCACTAAATAGGGAACCAATATTTTTCCTAATAAGTTCAAATATGGCTTCCATACACGATTTTCTTGAAAACCAAGAGTGAAGAATACCTGGAAATGTTGCAGCTGCTACAAATTGTTCTTGAAATATTGTAGATTTGGAAATTTTTTTGAACACCTCTTCAATGGGTTCTTGAAAGAATCGCCACCTCTCTTCTTAGAGGATTGAACTTCAAACATTATGAAGTTCTTTCACAGATAAATATTCTTTCGAGTTCCTTTCACTAACATAGCGCCACAAATTATGAAACTTTCTAGTTATCTACAACAAATGTCTCCTCCAGGTTTGAATTCCTTCAATATTTGAACTAAATTCAGAATGTAAAACAATAATATGACTCTGTATTTAAGCAGTTTGCACTTGGAGATTCAAGTTTATCCCTAGCAGAGTTTCCATTCTATTGGTGTTTCAAATATCAACATATCAATTGAATCCTAAAGACTTAGCCAATGTGTTAGCAACTGACAAGATTCAGTCAAAGACTAAGATCTTTTGCACTTTTGGCTATGTAGAACCAAGGTGGGTCAACCTATACAATGCCTAAAAAACTTAATTCAACCCTATATAGACATTGCTTTTTATAACAGATAATTCCCAACAAAAATATACCAATGAAAGCATTGACAACCTCAAATCTGGCTAAATTCTTAGTCTCTCAACACTTACTCAAAAATTAGGAAGTAGAAAACTAAACTTCAAACAAATAATAAGGATTAAAATGATTTTGAATTTAATTTTTTTTTTGAGATGCATAAAGCTAAATGATAGATTAGTACATGGGGAAGATTCTTCTTACAATCACATTCAGGTGAATTTCTAGAACTGCCAGTACATGGATAGTTCCTAAAACCCTATTTCTCTTGAAATATGTTTTATCTCCATGTATAGTGTATAGTCTTGTAAATCTTGTACATAGGGTTTGGTGTGTTTTCTTTTTGTTGCGTCTTCTTGCTTGGTCTGGGCAAGCTCCTGGTTTCTTTTTGGGTTCCTTTGTATTTGGTCTGCTTCACCAAGAGATCTATTTCTCACCATACCCACCAGGGGTATGCGTCCTCGAGCATGAGCCAAAGATAGAGCCCTCAAAATTCTTAACATTTTGAGACTTTTTGTGCTTGTTATTCACATGTCACATGTTCCCCATTGGTAGGTTTTAAAGTTTTTCTTAGCCAAGTCTTGTCTTCAATTAACCCATGTTTGATCCTTGAACATTCTAATTTTATATTGACTTGTTTTCCTGGTTTCCTGTCATACAAGTTGTACTTTGAGCCATGGTTATACATTCCTTACCGACCCCTCGGCTATGGTCATTCGGCCATTTCAAGGTTACAAGTCGTTGTGATTTTCCCAAAATCTGATTTTAATATTTTTTCATTATGACTTAAGTCTAATTCATTGGTTTCTAAGGGTTAGTTCTCATCGGCCTAGTCAAGGCCCTCTTTTATGAATAACTTCATTTCATGTGTAGGTTGAGAAGTCACTAGATCATGAGATTTCATTTGGACTATTCCTCGCTAGCCCGTTCGTCTGAAGTGAATGCAATTTAATTACTGCAAGGTTAGCAAAATGTCGCGACGTGTAGGTGGGCCCAACCATTACATCCCATCCCAATGCCCAAAGCTTTGAGATTGACGGTGCTAATTGAGCAAGGAAAGATGATCACCACTATTCCCCACTAGCTCGTGGAGGTAAGATGCAAGTTCTTTAAAAGCATCGAGACCTCCAGGAGAAGCTACCACGTGCACTCTCCGGCTACTGGTGGGTGGAGCCTACAAATACATGGGGAAAGTCTGGTTAGTGAATTTCTATTGGCCATTCATCCAAGCTAAAGCAACAAGGTGAATTCAAATGATATTGAATCAATCTAAGTCATTCCAAATGCCCAACTCAGCTGTAAATCAATGACACATATTAGAAATTGTAAAGTACGCCCATTGTAACTTTTTTGCTTCCCGCAAGTGGGCATTAATGGTGGAGGTGACCAGTAAACTTATTTAATTCCCTTCAAAAATTGTGTATGCGGCCAATTCTTGCTTATTTGGGGTACGAGGACGTTTTGAAAGTGATACAAAGAGTTGAGAAGTGAATTGCATAAGTCATTCCAACTTGTATTAGGGTTTATCACAGTTGAAAGCAGTAAGTACAACAAACACAATTTTAGGCTTTTTTCAGTTTTCTGAGCTAGGGCTTACTTTTAATCTGCTTTTAAATGAGTGTGTTTCATCATTTTTCTTTCATTGCTCTGACTTAGGGTTAATCTTTTCTTTTAAAAGTCGTAGCCCTGTAAATCGTTTAGAATTAGCACTCGTCATAGGTCATAAACTACAACGAGGAAGTTGAATAGTTAAAATTCCTCCATTAGAAATTTGGTATACACAAGCCCATGGATCCCAAAGTACAAGGTGCTTCTTCTTCCACCCAGTCTAGAACCCTTTCTCAGGATGTGATTGACTTGCTACCCCAGTCTATGAACAAGAAATTGAAAGGAAGGGTCTTGTTTCATGGTCCTATTGTGAAGGAAGGGTTGATAGATAAAGCTTTCTTTATCAAGGATGTCAAATTACCTTACACTGGATGGTTGTTGTTTTAACACTAGTTCGGGAATAAGAACCTTGGGGCTCCTTTCAATAATCCATGGAGGTTGGATATGGGGAAGCTGATTATTCCCAATGTGTACATGGATGTAGATCTCTTGAAAGATATCGCCTCAAAATATGACCCAGTTTCTAGGCTAGTCAGAACATTTGATGGGGTGGTTATGGTAAGAATAACTAGGGAAGAAATTGAAGAAGTCTTTGACTTGCATGAATGGATTCAAGACATGGTCCCTCTGGATGTGGATACTATTAGAATAGAGCACAAAAATACTAAGGTGTTCATCAAAACAAGGATGTTGCCTCTACATACTTCAGTGACTGGTAGTGGGAAACACAAGAGGAAAATTAAGATTGATGGTAGGGAGCTCGAACCTTTCCCAATGAGCTATTTTTCCAGCTATTTCAAAAAAACTGTGTACTCTTTGTATCAAATTATTGGTGCCAATCCACCTAACACATTGCAGAAGGAGTACTGTTATTTGGCCATACACTTGCAACACCCACCGTATAGCATTTTTTATGACTATGGAACTTATTTGGCTGAACATATCCATAAAGGGTTAGTTGAATTGAAGGAAGGAAAACAATAGGTGAAGTTCTGGTGGTACTCATTGTTAATGCATATGTTCTTATGTAAAGGGAAATGAGATTGTCCCAAAGAGATAAGATGTTGGCCATACCAATCTTGAGTAAGTGGGTCCCAAGATCAGAAAGATTAAAATTAATATTAGTGGGAGCTGGCTAGCATGAAGATAAGTACCCTCAGGTGCTTCCATTTTATGAGTTTGTATGTGAGTTGAGTGAGAAAAAGTTTCAAGGGTACATAGCCCCACTAGAGTAGAAAATAAGAGAACTAATAGATCAATATGATATGACTGACTTGTCACCACTACTAGACATTGAAGTTGCTAATTACGAATTGAAACCATTGCAGGTGTGGAAAAGGGAACTAAATAAGGTTATTGATTCCTAGGTGGATTAATTTTCAAGGAAGTTGATATTGATGTCTTTAATGATACTTTGGGGAGGTTAACATTTCTTATTAGCTTTCTATAGGATTTTGACAGAGAATCCAATGCAGTAGTAACTAAGTACTCCCCCTACAGTAAGGCCTTGGATAAAATTAATGACTTTGATTGGCCGTTTGAGGAAGAATATGAAGAATGGGGAAGGGTCTATGTTGGAAAGTTTGGTTTGTGAATAGGGATGTGAAACATATACTGGGTGAAGTATTGTATAGGTCTGGCCTTAGAAGTTATAGTGTATAAGACATATGTTTCACAGGAAAATATTAGTTGTTGGTGATATGGAATGCTGATTGAGATGCTAGCTCACTTTTTGATCTACGTCATTTTGTCATCTTGTTCGATGAAACTGATGTGCTGCTATGAAGAAGTTTATCCTTTTTGACATGTTCTTTTTGGAAGGAAAAGTTGCTCCTCACAACGAATGTAAATGATCTTTGTCTCATATGAATTCCATCTACTTTGATAAATGTAAATGTAATTGAATTAGGGAATGTTTCTTATAGCAGTCCAATTAGAATGTGACATGTGTACAGTTGGCCTGAAGCTTGTTTTTGCTCCCTTATTCTATAAAAGAGAATTCAGGGCCATATGTGCGGGTACTTTGTTGAATTCTGGAGCTGAATTATGAAAATTGATAATACAAAGCGAACATAACGAGTCCTTATCTAATGCTTTAAGTCTAGGTAGCAAGTTTTGTTAAATGTATGGTCTCTGAATATTTTTTAATGATAATGGAGATTTTCTGAGTCTATAGTCTCTCCATTTTGGTTTTGTATTCAAATTATTAATGAAAATCCTAATCATAGATCATTTCATTAATTGTCATTGTTTATGCTTTGATACGTGCTTTTGTTTTAGCTCCCATTCATGGAATGAGTTAAAATGCTTAAATCAAATCATGAATTCGTGTGTAGGGCCATTGGATTTGATAAGTAGTTTGTAGATTTTGGTCATAGATTTGTGAATTGTAGGGTAATTCCACTAAGATCATGAGTATTCATAGTTAAATAAATCTTGTATTTCAATTTTCTCAGACTCCTAGCCCATAGATAATGGCACTGATCTTAACTCATTTAAATCTTTCTTATGGCTCCAGTAACCTGACTTGAGAACAATATTTTAAATAATCATTGATCCATCTTGAGTTTGTGGTTTGTGTTGTTTTTGTAATCTCCACTTAAGGCATGTAGTTTGTTCAAGGAACTACCAAATTCTTGAAGAATTTCAACTTATTAGCCATGGATGAGAGTATATCTGCTCAAATATACAATGTACACATGAATTGTCTAAAATAATAGTATAATATACATTGTGGGATTACCCTCCCGGGTTTTGCAGAGCCCGAAGTGTAGGAGATAAAATGATTGGTGTCATATTTCATCAATTGGCCACTTGTCTAGTAGATATTTGAGAATTAAGCCCGACAAGATCATAAGTACCTGTAGAGACCTGATTGGTTTGCTGTAAAAATAATCAACAAAGTGCTCAGTAGTGCATAAGCATGATCTTTCTTTGCATCTTGAATATGTTGATCTTTGAAGTATAATATAGTCATTAATGAGGAAATGAATGTGATTTATTTCTAACTTTCTTGAAACAATGAGGTGAATTACCATTCAATGTTAAAATTATAACATTAGTAGTTAGTCCTATCTCACTTGCTTCATTCATAAGATAGTGTCAACTATGACTAACAGTGTGAATACAAGGTGGTAGATTACAAATGATTCTAAATGATGAGTTTGGAAATTGAGCTGTTAGTATCTAGTGTGAAATCACTTCCTTGTGAATCTGAAACATAAATTTTTGGCTCTTAGGACTTCTCCAACTCTTTTAGGGTTTTTCACCTAAAAGGAGAGAGTTAGGCCAAAAATGCTAACTAGTTCATTCAAATTATGTTATGTGTGATGTTGTCTAAGCCAAATGAAGTAAACTAAATGAAATTGAATGATCTATGAAATAGATTATGAATGTAACACTAAGATCCATGCTATGTTGGAAAACATAGTGTTGTTTGGAAAAATTCTTTAAAGAATGAATACAAATGCAAATTAAACTAAATAGAAGGCTATTTCTTAGAGTGAGTGCACCTAGAAAATTAAAGATGACTAGAAAATAATCTAGAAAACTAATGAAACTTGACTTTAGGCTGATTGGGACTCATTCGCCACCTCTGGCGAAGTAGTCCCAGATCAGGACTTTTCTGCACAAAAGCTATTTTTTGACAGTCGGGGACCTGGATCTACATCTAACTCAAATCTGCACCTCAAGAGGGACTCATTCACCATGCATGGTGAATCAGTCCACTTTTAATTTTTTGCAATTTCAAAGTTATGTCCTGCACCTTGACACCTGCACAACAATTTCTGATGGAAACCTAGCTTTGGATCTCAAAAAAGTCTTGCAAAACAACTCAAAATTATTTTTCTAATGGGGGTTTTCCTTAGTCAAACCCCTACTTGGGTAATTAAACCTCATATGGAGAAAAATTTGCATAAACCCTAGCCTTAGATGTGTTAAAGACTAGGAAAAGTTGAGATGTAACAAAGATCCTATTCTATTGCTCTAGAATAAGACATGCAAGAATGATCTTTATGATGCAAGATATCAACCCTAGAAACCTTACAACACATGAAAAATAGGAATGCAATGACATGCAAATGATAAACAAACAAGATGCAAACCTTAACATGAGGACAAATTGAAAATGGAATATGGAATCAATAGGAAACCAAGTCCTTAGGTGTGATTTGGTGGCTAGTTGCACTTCTTCACCCTAGATTTCTTCATGATTCACCATAGGCCTCCATCATCAATCTTTTGCAATGTTGGATCTTGACAAGAGAAGTGAGCTTCAAGACCTGCAAAAACCTTAGTTTTCTGCCCTAAAACTTCAACTTTTGCTAATGAAACTTGTTGTAAAAGACTTGACTTTATGAATTGCTCTTGAGGAATGATAAAAGATAAGAAAAGATGATAAAAAGATGTGTGAAATGACTTGAAATGAGTATTTATAAGCAACAACACCTTATTTTCCCGTTATTAAATTCCCTTTTAAATTTTAATTTTCCCTCAAAGGGGACTCATTTGCCACCCTTGGTGAATGGGTCCCACCAGAGGGGACTCATTCGCCCAAGGTGGCGAATGGGTCACACTACTGCTATTTGAAGGTGGGTTTTCAAGATATGACATAATTAAATGTCGTTTGTCGGGTATTATGTGATTTCTCAGGTAAAACAGGCCTCTAGATCAAAATTAATGGGTCTAAGGGGCCTGTAAATGTTGTTTTGAAGGGTGAATGATGTGAAGGGACTCAAAAGTGGGTCCAATTATGTGTGAAATTTCTCTTTTCTCAAGAGGGTCCAATTTTCTACGACACATAATATTTTTGCCAATGATCTCAGTTATTTTTAGTTAGTGCTATGATGCTTAATCATTAGATTGTATGCATGCTTGCTCAATCATAGTCTAGATTTGACAGTGATATACATGCATAATGTTTTGTCTTGAGAGATTTTTCCATTGATACAGTGTCTGGTGTAATGTAAAATGATTGGATGTCATTAAAGTGATGGATAGTGACTCACAATATGTGTTGGTTGAGACAGTGCCATAGTGACAGTTGGTATTCGGTTGCTTGTCACTGATTAGTGTTTGTTGCCAACATGGTTCACTATAGTCAGTATCACAAGACAGTCAGTGTTTGTTAGTGAAATGGATTGTTCACTTTATTCATTCCAAATACTTCACTCATAGTGTTTTTTGCTAGCCAAAGGAAGAGTCTTAAATATAAAGGTCAAAAGGTTGATCAAGATGTGGACACATAGATTGCTAAAAGTGTTTAAAGAGAGTATTAACGATTGTGGGCAAGACAACTTTGAGACAGTCTGGACATAGTGTTTCATCCTTGCTTTACTTGCTTTAATTTGATGAAGGATTTCTTGAGATAGTATTTGGATTAGTATTTTAACTTATTCCTGCATCATGGCTTTGGATGCACTTCTTTGATGACTAAATGGCATTATTCTTGGGCACATCAATATTGTCCTTTGCATTGAC
>VDFB02271358.1:702197732-702223462 GCA_007258455.2 Sequoia sempervirens | reverse complement strand
TGGTGAAATTCTATTACTGCTAATCTTTGAAAATAAAATAAAAAAGGATAAGGGTTTTATAAATTAGACTAATGCTAAACCAATCTTACGAACTCAAGAGACAAGTGCTAGATGTCGAAATTCAAACCAATCTTTGGAAAATTTGCTTTTCCTAGTACAATGACTACAACAACTAGACAAAGATGGTGCAATCTTCAACGGGATTCACGAATGATATCCTATTACTCAATACCATCATCAATTTGAACAATGAACATAAGTAATAGAATTCGAGTTTAACAATTTTAAAGTTCAGACTAACCTTGCACATCAAATTGAAAATCATTCAATTGAAAAAGGTATGAACTAACTTCACCATTATCAACACTATCAATCTTTCATTCATCTAACGTGCTTTGAAATCAAATTTTGTTTTAAATTTACTCTAAATTCTACTTTAAATCTATTCTATGTTGAAGGGAGGTATGTAACCATGCAACCACTTGACAATAAAAAGGATTCAAAGCAAATCATGCAATATGAGCTTTTATTATCAAAGTAGCTATACACAACAATTTCATAGGACTCCATTTTCTGAAATGAGAGAGTGAGAGTTTATATAGAGTTCCTAAAACAAATGAATGGTCGAGATCAATCCAAGATCGACGACAAAGATTTAAACAACTCAACCCTAACTAGTGTTTCCCAGAATAACATTTAACAACAAATGGATGAAGAACACGTGGCATATGGAGTATCTTCTTGGAGGCGCATCCTTATCCTCCTGAGTGGCTGTGTATTCGATGAACCTGGACACTATTATGCTGACCCCCTCAATTGTGACATGTGGTGGCATATTGACCTTGTATTCCAACACATCCAAATCATCTGCACTCTCGGCAAAAATATTCTCCCATTCTGACTCCTGGCGTTGGAAGGCATCCCAGATGGACAAGAAGTTTGATGCCTTAGTCAAATTTTGCTTCAAAATCGGTCTAGTGTTGGTGAAGAAAGCCTCTTGGATTTTGAGCTTTAGATTCTCCAGCTGCATATCACTTGCTTGGACAATATCCTTTTCAAGTACATCTGCAGCTTCAAGTAAAATCTTATTTTGGATTTCCCTCATCTGCTCCTCAACTTTAATACTATCCACCTTCGCCTTCTCTAAGACTTCGCTCCGCGCAATCAATGCCCAGTACCAGTTATTGAAATCATATGCAGCTCCTGCTGCAATAACTTTTCCATCAATTAGTTCTTGCTTCGGCACTCCTTTCAACACTTTGAGGCATGGGACAATTCTATCCTGAATATCCTGAAGGTCTTCCCATGCTTCAGCCATAACTGCAATTCTTGAAAGCAAAGAGGAAGTCTGTCCAAAGGCTAATATCAATTTCTCTACAAATGTAGCCGCTTCTCTGCTCTTGCTTAGTATCCACTCCTTAGTTTCTTTAGTTGTGACAATCTCTTCTTCAAAAATTTTTAATCGTTTCTTGTGAAGAGTTTAAAAGTGGAGGAACTATTGAGTCGGCTTGATCAAGAGGTTTGGTCAAATGCTGGATGTATTCCTTTAGGCGTTCAATCTCCTTTTTATATTCTTTCTTCTTTGCTACTTCCTTTTCCAACCTCGCCTTGATGGATGTGACTGAATTGTCCAAGTCTTCCACCTCTTGACCCTTTGTTGTTGGGCCCAAGTCGACAATAGTGATGGCATATTCTTGAGGAGCAATATCTTCTTTCGACTTATCCACCGTTGGCACAACAATTTGTATTGAATGGTGGCCGGCTTTATCCCTCTGGATTGTGGAAAACATTTTGGCAGGCTTCTTCACAATAACTGTCTCTAACCTGGCTAGAAAATTGGCCATATTATCTTCCTCTGGGATCTCTACTAGTACTTTTATTTTCAATCTTTCTTTTAGCCAATCAGGAATTGTAGGCTATTCAATGCCTTCTTCCTGAGCATTCTCTACACATGGAATATCCTGGATTCCTCTAAGAGCGGAAATCATTCCCTCTTGAAATTCACCACCTAGAATATCCATTTCATCCTCAGACTTGAGTATTTCTGTGCCTGTGGGAGATGGGGGTTCATCATTGGCTGGCGGAATTGGCTCAATATGAATCGGAGAAGGAATCCTTATGTTGTCCAATGACTCATCAATATTCAATATCTCATCCATTTTCCTGGACGTAGCAGAATGAGGAAGCTTCGATCTTTGCTTCTTTTGAGTAGGTTCCTCATCTACAATCTTCTTTCCTTTCATCCTTGTAGAGTCGTCGACTATTTCCTTCCTTTTCCTCGAATGGGTGCTCTCGATTGGTTCATCACTTTGCGATGCACCTGCATTTGAAGAATAGGATTCCGTTTCACCCATTAAATTGTAAGTCAGAGTCACATTCCTTTGTCGCAGCTCTTGGACTTGCTGATTTGGCCACCACTGTGAATATTTGACAACTGGCCTCATCAAGGTGGTTAGATTTGTTAGCTCTATTTTCGACTATCTTACAGGAGGAAGAGGCCGATTCTCATCAAAGCCTGGTTGAATATACTCTCTGTCATCCTCAAGCTGATCAGGGACACAGAAGAGCTCAGTTGTTCTAATCAAGTTCACCGGCAGTCTGGACCACTGTCTTTTCTTGACATCATATTCATCTATAGCATTCGCCTAGAAATCTTCCAGGTCTACCTTATGTTTGTACTTCCTTCCATTCATGGTCCCAATGTGGTCATGAGGATTGAAGTCAACTCTGGACCAGTAAGATGTGAAAGGGTACCATTGCATTTCTAACTTGGCACTTTCAGCTGCCTATGCTGATGGGCAAGATTCTTGCATATTCCCAATAAAAAACATAAAGGTGGCAGCTGCCTTCTACTTTGTTCTCTGGAGGCCTTGGTATGTTTCCAGCTGTCTAAGAACTTCAAGCAAGACCATTCTATTAGTGGGATAGATCGGGGGTCGGTAAGAACATCCGGTGAATCCCTTGAACTCTTATGTAGGTGAATTTGGGAAACTAGATAAACCAGGATCCGTACTTGCTGATCAGGCTCTTGGCCTCACGAGTAAGCCTTTGATGTGTTCCTCCTTGAAGTATTCTAGTGATGTACATTAGGAAGGCATCATTCGCTCTCCTAAAGTGTGACTTTTCACAAAGCTGCAATTGCGGGTAACAATCATAAGATTTGAATTCATTTTCCCCATTGCCCACTACGCTTCGGCAGATCAATCCTTCATATCTATAAGTCCTTGCCAATAGATAGACAATATAGGAAATCATGTAAAAAGACTTTGTTCTTTGCAAATTTATTAATTGTTCATGAAGGTTGTCTCTGATCATCTGTGACCAATTGAACATCTTGACGCCTGAGGTGATCTTGTCAATGAAGTAATACATCCATGTTTCAAATGGTGCACCTTGAGGGTTGCCCATTACTTTGTTCAATAGCAATATAATATCTCCATATTCCTCCTTGAAGTCGTAATTTCTTTGGCATCTTCTTGATGGAAGGCCTTGGTTTCTCTAACCATGTCTTATTGATGTTGGTCGCACAAAGATCCATCCAATCTTTATAAAATCTTTTTGCCTCCTCTTTAGTCTTGTACGAAGTTTGGTTATAACTTGGTATGCCGAAAGCCTCTTGAATGGCTAGCTCTCCGACATGAGCTAACACTCTGCCATCAGGTGCAACAATCTGCATCTCTTGTGCGTTATAGTGTATGGCACATTCCACCATTAATTCAGCACACTCCACAGCCGGTGGAAATCCAGCTGCTTGTATGATGCCATTCCTCATCATTCGATGAGCGATTGGTGTCGGCATGAATCCATCTTGTCCATACATCTTCTTGAAGTCTTTAAAATCTACATGTCCAAGGTTGGTGTCTGTGACATTCTTCCACTTCGAGTTGATTTTTGGTTCTAGCTGCAGTCCTTTGTTGGAAAACTTCATCTGTGCCTTTCTCGAAGGTTCTCCTTTGGTGGTCATCAACCTGCAGGAAACATGAAGAAAAAATATTAATTTTAAGATTTTAAATTCTAATTTTTCTTGGACCTTCACTCAAAATTTTCACTTTCAGCTTGTTGAAAAGTTAAATTTTGTGAAAAAATCATACTGAAAATGACATAATTTGGCTAAGTATTTAGCAAAATTTTGCGAGAATGAGTAGTGAATAAGACAAAAAATGATAAAGAATCCGTCAAACTCAAATTTTAAACTTTCAAAATTATACACTTTTGACGGTGATTCTGCCTTAAAATTCTGAAAATTCTGCTTTAGCTCAGAAAAAACACGCCTAGCCTTTAGAAATTCGATCCTTCAACTCAAAAATTCTCACTTTCCGAAAATCTTCTTCAAAAATTTACTCTCTCCAAAAATCTTCCTTCAAGAAATTATCTTTCACAATCTTCGGGAGAGTTAGAATCTCTTTTACCATTGAACTTTGGAAGAATGAGTTGAAAGTGAGAAGTTAAACTCTATAAAGTTTGAAGAATTTGATTATTTTAGCAAATTCATGTTTTTTTCTTAGATTCATTGAACCCAGACTTGTTTTATTTTCTTCGAAATGGCAACTCAATCCTCATTAAAAATCTTTAAGAGACAGTTTCTAATTTTTTACCTAGGTGCCATCCTAGTGAAATCTTTTAGATTTTTCTTCTAAGTTTGAAGATTTTGGCTAAGTGTTGAATATTTCAAAAATTTCTCTAGGTGTTGGAAAATATTAAAATATTCTAAGTGTTAATTTTGATTTTCCAACCTTTTCAACCTTTTCATTTTTCTAATCATGGCAAAATTTTATTTTGTCCAAGGCAAACTCATTATTTCTCATGTCATTTTCCCTTTTCCTCTAGGCGAACTTGGAATTTTCCATGCCATTTTGTGTCTTGGGCGGACTTTATATTAGGCAAGACATAGCATGGCGGACTTGATCCTCTTCTTGCCATTCTCCTTTGACACTTAACCATATCCATACTTAGCCAATTTCATAAGTCTTCCCTTCCTAGGCGTCAATACTTCGCCAAATTTTGAGTTTCCTTTCCTTCTCTTGGCTGGGCGGACTTTAAGACTTCCTTTCCATATTCTCTTTTAGCATGGCAGACTTCACTAACACTTGGACATTTTCCTTTTTAGCCAAGGGCGGACTTTACTTGTGCTTGGACAAGCATCATTCAAGGTAGGGCAAACTTCATCAACTTCATGCCATGCATGGTTTGAGCTTGGGCGGACTTGGCTTAGCCTTTGACAAGGATGGGCGGACTTTACTAGCTTCATGCCAAGCTTGGGCAGACTTCATGATGGTCTTGCCATGTTCTCTCCAAGGTGAGGCAGACTTTGCTTGTGCCTTGCCAACTTCATGGCGGACTTCATGGTGCCTTAGCCATTTCTCTTCTCATGGGCAGACTTCATCAAGTGCTTGACATTGAGTATGGTGGACTTGGAGCTTGCTTTTCCATCTCCATGGCGGAATTTGCTTCTCTTGTGCCATCCATCCCTCATGTCTAGGTGAGCTTAGTGATGCTTATGCCATGGATTTCTTGCTATTATCTGGATCTTCTGGAACAAAACCCCTGCCATGGGATTTTCTCTTGCTTTTTATGATTTTTTCTTGCTTTTTACTCTTGGAGGTGCAAAATTTTGATTCTGAAGATAAAAACGTTGATATTATGACCTGTGGGACTCTGCACTTTCTAAAAATAGAAATTAACAAAAATAGAAAAAAGCAAAAAGCAAAATTTCTAAAAATAGAAAATCTTGGATTGGTCCAAAAGTGCCAAAAATAGAAAAAGCAAAAAGCAAAAAAGCGGAATCCCTAAAAAGTAGGTAGTGTTAGAATTGACTCAAAGCAATGGCCTTCTTCATCCTCCAGACCTTTTGAGCACTTTGACGACGTCTAGGCATTATTCTAGGCTTGGATTCTCTACTTGGCTCGGATGATTCCTCAAAACTCAAAACTCCAAACTCTCGAGGCAATGGACTTATGAAATTGCAACCTAAAGACAGAAACCCCCAAAAAAAGCAAACTACTGGGGGTCCCCATTTGCAATGGGGCGATGTGTGAAATAGGTCGCAACAGGACCCACGGCTCAAAATTGGGTGCCACTTTTTAAATTTGAAATTTTTACTTTATTTTGTATTTTATTATTAATTTAATTTAAATTATATAATATATAGCAGTGTTTATAAACACTATTTTTTAAAATAATAAGGCAATATTATAGTTGGGAAAAAGGGGACATGACATACCTACTATGAGCTTCATGAGAGATTGTTGTTTATTTACACTTATGGTTCCTTAAAAGTCATTTATTTAATATGGGGATCAGAGATGCTTGGTTTTATTTATTCATGAGATGCTCCAACTAAGACATAATGATAAAACACTCAGCTTGAGGTCATTATATACTCATAGATCCAGAGTTATCGCTTCCTATTTTCATGCCATTGACAACCCAAACTGCAAGATGAGATCAATAAGCCAACATACATCTCAGCCAACATATGTCTCAGCAGACTACATATATGAGTTTTGTTAGATATCATAGAACTCAGCAGCCTATAGGCATGAGATCATCCATACAATTTACATCTTGGTTGCAACAAAATGTTAGGAGGTTGACATGGCTATTTTTAGGCCCTTTCTCCTACTTTTTTCTTTTATTAGTGGCTAAAATTGGGCTTTTGGCTCCAACCCTTTTACAATAATCAGAAGGTAGGCATTAACAACATATAGGCTTAATACAAAAAACTATAGACCACCAAAAGTGCATAGGGAACAATGTTATTAACCTATACAAAAAAACAAAGAAGTAGTAAACAAACAACATGAAGACAACAAATACCACAAGGATTACAAGTGAGAAGGAGAAAGGTCCTTCAAAGAATCCACAATATTCCACTCCTCCCTCAAAAATTCTAGATGATCCTCCACAATCTCATTGTCCAAATCAATCACAATACTCTCCTACTTCATTTTGCTTCTAGTCCTTGTAGTTGGGCCAATTTCAAGACAATTCTCTTTCCTCTTAAGCATATTTTTTGAAGCATAGTAATATTGGCAGTGGAGTTCTTGATAGTAGCTTTGCTTAGTTGAATTATCTTACTCAATGAGAAATTTAGGGCTTCTTGTATACCTTCAATCTTTCCCATCTTGGATTGAGGCCCTTCCAATTCCCTTCTTATTTCATAGACATCCCTTAACATACTCCATTGCTCATTACTAAGCCTAACACAAGCCTCTTTTTGGGGCTGGACCTTGTTGACTTGTTGACACATTTGATTCATTTTAACTCTCAGCCTTTCATTTTGATTCATAAACCATTTAAGAATACTCTTTTTGAAGGTTGCAGTCCTTCTCAAAGGAGTCTACTTTGCTTATTACGGCTTTAGTGCAAACCTTTATCTCCTTGCTAACTTCTTGATTATCAACATAATCTCCTTCCTTGCTTGGAAAAGCTTCAATATTGGGAATTGAGTTTTTACCCTTCCTATAAGGTTTTTTCATTTTCGTCTTTGTTTTCTCCTCCCTTTGAAGATTGTTTGCACCTTTGATCCTCTTGTCTTTATTATCGATAGCCTTCCTAGTAGTCAAAACAAAGTCTTCTAGGGCATCATAATCCTTGACCTTGTTATTGTTTGGCACTAAGGAAATTTTGGCATTACTAGCCCTACTCTTGGGCCCCAACATGGAGGTCTTCCTAGAGGGGATTTTTATGTAAATAGATTTGAGAGTGAAGCCCTCCTTACTAAGAATTTGTATGGAAGTGCTCACATTGAGCCATGCTAACTCCACAATCGACACCTTCATAGTAGGCTGGAGAGGCACCTAATTGACCTTAGCAAATTGGTATAATAGATAGATTAAACCTTGGTAGAGTGAGAGTTTTATCTTGTTTAACCAAACATGCACCCTTGATAATTCCAAAGACATTAGCAAGTAAAAGGGGAAACTCACCAAGATCTTGTGTCTAAAGTGGTTGAGCAATGTGAAATGGTAGAACAAACACCTATACCATATACGTGGCTTCTAGAGTGATATGTTTGATCAATTGGGTGCTCACCTCATCTCGTGGTTTTGGATAAATTCCTTGAGATAATTAGCTTGGAATTTGGCTAGCTTCTTTTTTCTTCTTGAGAAGGCCTCAATATCTTTCTTCTTTCTCCTACTTTATGCTTTTATTTTTCTTGAGTTTTATAGCAAATTATATCTTTTTCTACTTTTTGGGACATGCACTAGGCACTTCCTTATTATACTTTGAGCTTTGAACTTTTTATTAGTCCATTTACCACTCTTGGCCTCTTGTGGACATTAATAGCTAAACTAAATTAACAAGCTTGGCTTACTAATTGAGTCACATGCTTTACTAATTCAAAATAATTAAAAGATAGGGTCACCCCATTGGAAATAGAAGATATGATGATTCCCTTTGGATTGCTTGGCCTTTGTTGATTGGTTTATGTCTCTTGATGAAGTATTTTTTCACAACAAGCTTTTAACTTGCTCACAAGTATTTTAATGGACATGATAGCAAGGAGTGAATATGTAATGTCCCCTTCTCAAGCCTAGTTAGTTGTTGTGACCGTTAGCCTATTCTAGAGTTCCCATAGGCTAATTGGTGGTGGTTAGGGGATTCCAAGGTTCTTGGAGAGCTCAGTTTTGGGGTTTCTGGGATCTAGTGATGTTTTGGTGTTCAGATGGTGTTTAGGATGGTGGTGATACTCTTTGTAATGTTTTTGGCCATTTGGGTTGTTCTCCACATTTCTTGGAGAACATTGCTATTTTTAGTGTTTGTTTTGGCATCAGACATCTTTCTTTAGCACCGACTTCTTCTTGGTGTGATCAGTTTTAGTTGTCGGTGCCTTGGTGGTGCTTTTTGCAAAGTGGTTTGGATTATTTAAATTATTACCCTAAAGTTATTAGTTAATGTTATAATATTCACTTTAGTGTCTTAATTTAATAAGGTTATGTTATGTCCCCTCAAGTGGATGCCTAGGGAAAAGGGAACTTGGACATAAATTAATTTTATATTGTCAAAAAAACATTTGAGGATGAATTATTTTGAATTTAAAATTGCTTTTATTCCCTCCAACTCTATAAAAGGAGGATTTGAGCTGTCATTTGGATTATTCAAGTTTGCACACACAATAGGATTCTATTGGAGTGAACATTGAGCTCTCCAGGAGTTGATTGAGGATGGAAACCCTTATCAATATTCACTAGATTTGATGGTGCAAGATCCATCCTAGTTGGTCTGGTGTTTTCACTCAAGAAACACAATGAGTTTCATGAAGATTGGATTTCGGGGTTTAAAAAAAAATGAAAATATTCAAGGTATTTTGAAATACATATTTTGGGAGTGTTTGGTATTGAGTTTCAGAGGGTTTTTTTTTGGAGTGTTTTGGTAGTGATTTGGAGGAGTTTCAAGTCTGGCCGCATACCTTGCCGGGACAGGCCACACTCCTCTTTTTGGATGCCTAGGTTAATGGAGTGATTTCTGTGTTTTGGGTATTGTTCCATTTGACTTATCAGTGCCGGGCGACCCCTTTACAAGTGCTTTATAGTGGTTAGCAAATGATATTATTTTTATAGAGGAAATTGCCCCTTTCAGCAGGCCATACAAGTATTGGTGGTATACTTGGAGTTTGTGCTAGGGTTTTCAGTGAGTTTTGTGGCTGCAATCTCCTCCTGAGTTGGCGACCTGACCTGTTGGGATGATAGCAGATGATAGTTGGCATATTGGAATTCAAAAAAATAGATATGAATTTTTAGGCCAAATCGCCCCTGCATAACCAGTGCTCCTGTATGCTGTTTCAGAGGGTCTGAATCATTTAATTGACCTGGGAATGGTTGTTACTTGCTGGTTGAGGTTGGTTTAAGGGTCTGAGCAGTCTAGGTGAGTTTCTTGGTGTTGGGAGTAGCTGAATAAGCCTATTGCTGCAGCTGGGAGGCTTGTAAATGGTGTTGGAGAATCAGTTTGATATTGACTGTCTACACTCAAGGACTGATACAGCAGGTCTGTATTGGCTCAATAATGCATCCCATTCAAGGTATTTAAAATCTATATGGTTGTTGTTTCAGTGGATGTTTCATAGTGCCTTCTTAGATGTATTTTGGACTCTAAATTTGTAACAGCTGTGGATTGAATGAATGTAATCATCATAATAAAATTTCAACAGCAGAAGTTTCTTAAATTACAAACCTTTCAGTGCTCATATTTGCCAAACTTGCATGAATTCATGTTCATTGCTTGAGTATTTGTTGTGGCATCATTGGATGAATTTAAAAAAAAATAAGGGGGTGTTCTTACAGAATAACACCTCCTCATTTTAGGTTTTTTTGGTATTATTCCAAAGGCATGAGTTGTAAAATGGTCTCAAAGAGTACTATTATGGGAATATCTCAAACTCAATCGTGTGATTCAATATCCCCCACAAGGAAGTCCACTCCAACACCTTTCTAGTCTTTTATTGATTAGGCTAAAGACAAGAGAGGTCAGAACACCACACAATTTACTCAAGCAAAGCAAACTGTACCATGAATAAGATATATTCTATTTCATATCATTGACATAAGCTTCAAAAGGATGAGAAGGTAGGGGAAAAAGAGAATCTTGAATCTTTAACGATACTAAACTATTGCATTCACTTGATATGATCCATATCATCATTCATAAATCAATATTTAATGGAACTAACTCAGCTCATATACTTTATGTACAATGCAGACTCTAAGGTATAAATATTCACAAGCAATGTACAAAATATGTATTCATGAATTCATATGACAAAGATCTTATAAAAACTAGTAAGCCATATAGTGAGAAGAAGAAGTAGAAGAAACTTGTTTTCAAATATGTAGCGTTAAATCATTTGCCACGACCAGTGTTTTAGTACACATCATCTGGTAGTGCTTTTGCTGCTTTTTGCTTTCTCTAGGTCTAATCATTTTTGGTCAATTACGAGGCCCTCTATCATGTTCATCCTTTTGTTGTTTTGCTACCTTTCCCATCTTCTAATCTTGTTATGGTTGATGCCTATTAAAATCTCAAAATTCCACATCTAATTAAAGTCAGATTTATAATTGGGTTATGTCAAAGACAAAAGAGAGGTTGGAATGAAAAACTAGAGATACATGGTATCAACACTCTCCATCCTTGCATTGCTGCTACCATCCTCAAGACATGGGTATGGCAGGGGACATCCCTTGGTCGTCTCTTGTCCTCTAGAGAAATTGAGGACATGCAAAAAAAGAAGTTATTTTTTCAAAAACATAGAGAAAAAGTGCCTAGGGGATCCAACATCCCTCCCATACCTCTTTTAAAACCCTAAACATACCCTATATGTAACCCACTTGTCCATTTACTTTTAACTGTGAACACGAAGAAGAAGGAAGAGGGAGTATGCATGTTTTATGATTAGTCACCCTTGAATATTCACATTGCTCAAACAAGTAAAATTTATAGCTCGTATATATATCCTTTAACATTACTCAAATATTATGCTTCAAAAAGTTCTCAAATATTACACTATATGCATATATACACATACCATCCCCAAAGAATGGCCTCCTTGATTGCCCTTCCTAAAACACGTCTAATTGACCCCATCATCGTTGCCTTGGAAACATTGTGAAAAACCTTTTTTTTCTACAAGCCTCGGTTGTGGAATTGGGTATGGGTATGCGAATGTGGGTACAATATGTTGGTATGACATTCTTTGTGTGGGTTGGGGTACATTTTGTGTATTTTTGTACAAAAAACATATATATATATTAAAAATAGAATCACATTTAAAATATCATTTATCATGCATATGCTAAATAAAACCACCACAAAAACCACAATTTCAAAATTTGACATACTATATAGTAAATACTAATTCTATATCAATTTATCAAACTTGAATGTCACGATAAATAATCATTGTTCAATATTAAAATAATACAATTAGTAATTAGCATTATATGTGTCATCATTAAGACCAACATCATTGTTGCCATGATTGACATGAGATGATGTAGGTAGATTAGAAGAATCACATGGAATGCCATTGCCTAGCATAGTAAAATATGTTGGCTACTTGACTTGTCAAAGGTGAAGATTGTGCATCAATAGAAATATCTAAGTTAGTTTGTTCTTGGTCTACATCCCACAACTTTACTGCCCCATCTCCTTGTACTCATTATCTTTGTGAGTAAGCAGGCGCAAGTTGGAATGCATGTAAACTAGCTCCTTTGCTTTACTTGATGCCAATTGGTTATGCTTCACCAAGTGGATGGAGGAATATGTACTTCAATTTTGTTTATATGAAGAGGAGTTGGCAACCTATTGAAGCAAAGTGAGCATTAAAGTTATTAAACTAATAAATTGTAAATCAAACTTCAATTTTGAAAATATAAATTTTTAAAATGAAAAAAAGAACAAATTTCGAGAGTGCGGTAAAAAATAATAAACTTGTGATAAAATTTAATTGCAAGAGTTTGGAAGGGTGGCGATTTATGACCATTGAGGTACCACCAACAGTGAGCATCCTTCCTATACTTGTCATAGGGAGTGGAAACACCTTGACTAATGTAAGCTATAAAATCAACAAACTTAGTCATAACTACATCCTCCATATTAGGAGTAGAGAAGAGTTTAGTAAATGTTTCTATAGTTGTCATGGAGAGTGGAAACATTTTGGCTAGTGGATGCTACAAAATCAACAAGTTCACTTGTAACTACATTTCCATATTAGGATTAGGGAAGAGTTTAGTAAGTGCTTTTCTATACCCTTTGTTGAATTTTGCATCACAGTATGGTGGCATCTTTGTTGGCATAGCAAGGATCTCTTCATTGTAATGTTTGGGAGTCAACGAAAAAGCAAGAAGAGGGAGTGGGGTGGCTATTTTGTTCCACTTAGGGATTGTTGTGAACAAAGATAGATTATGGAAATTGCCACAGTAGCACAATAAAGAGCCAAAGGTTTTTGTCGACCATGTCATACATCAGATTTGTATGGATTCACAAGTTGAAATTTATTAAATTGTGGAATTTCCTTTTGAAAATTGTGGATTTGTTTCAACAAGAATCTCATGGCATATTTTTTTCTAAATTGTGGATTTTTTATGTTGTAAATCATGTGCCATTAACTAGAAATTTGTGTGGGGTTTTCAACATCAAATTGTGGCTCCTTTTTGCTTGGAATAGTGGGTTATGTTGTGTAAAAATTATGATTACTTTTATGAGAAATTTCGTAGGTTTCCATTTAAAAAAATCACACTTGTTTTTTTAATGAAAACAAAGGTTCTTGAGTAGTATTTTTGTAGTCCATGGCTAGGGCATAGAAAGTTGTGTTGTTTTTGCTTATTTTTCTTAGAGTGTTGGCAAGGGTTTCTATAGGGCTTTCTTCTATGTCTAAGTTCTTTGTAGGTTTTTTTTGTTGCGAGCTTGGGTTTTTGCATTTTGTTGTAGTTCGTGGAAGGAGTCTGCAATGTCAACATAGGGAGGCATTTATTTTTTTGTCTTAATAACTATAGGTTGAGGGAGGGAAGAATAGTATAATGGCCTTGTTACCTAATATCATGTTGGAAGGTAGCCAAAGATTCTCTGGTAAAAATTATAATACTTGAAGCAACATATGCTATCTATTTTCGAGTACAAATGTAAGGAGCCACAAGTTTGAATGCACATACACCAAGTCCTCAACTTTTTATGAACGTAGTCTATTGCGCTTCATTGAGTGGATGCAGTATGTGCTCCAATGCCTCTCAGATGAAGATGAACTAGCAACCTATTAAGACCAAATTAGATAGTTAAGAGTTACAAAATTTAAAAATTTAAAATATAAGTAAAACTTAAAATATAAAAGATTTTGACTATAAAACTTACTTGTGATAGAATTTTGATTGCAAGAGGTTGTAGGTATGTGTATGCTTGGCAATGGAAGTAACACCAACTATGAGCAACGACCATGTACTTGTCTCAAAGAGCATCAAGACCACAATTGCTGGAGCATGCAAAGTATGTGCTCCAATGCCCCTCAGATGAAGATGAACTAGCAACCTATTAAGACCAAATTAGATAGTTAAGAGTTACAAAATTTAAAAATTTAAAATATAAGTAAAACTTAAAATATAAAAGATTTTGACTATAAAACTTACTTGCGATAAAATTTTGATTGCAAGAGGTTGTAGGTACGTGTATGCTTGGCCATGGAAGTAACACCAACTATGAGCAACAACCATGTACTTGTCTCAAAGAGCATCAAGACCACAATTGCTGGAGCATGCAAAGACCATGAACTTAGCCCTCACTGCATCACATCTATCACAATCAGTGAAGAGTCTGCAAAGTGTTGCTTTGTACCCTTGAGTCACCTCAACATCTCTATATGGGGCAACTCTTGTTGTCACAAAAAAGAGTTGAGCACTATAGTATTTGGTACTCAATGCAAAGGCAAGAAGATGCAACAGAGTGGTTGTTTTTTTCCATCTCTCTACAATGATTTTGTGTAGTTCTTTGAAGAAGTTTTCTTCAAGATCTTGCTCTTTTGCATTAATGATGACTTTCATCTTCTCAATCATTGAGTCGATGCCATCGTATACCTCACCCAAACAAGGCCTATCCATGTTGATATAACGGATCATGCTCAATATGGGTTAGTGATATTGTAGAGATACTCAACATGATCTCACCAAATGTCATCTTGGATCATTTGCTTAACTTTTGCTGCCCTTGCGATGCTAGATTGCCTCCATATGGACCAATTTGAGCTTATGACTATGTTAGAAAATGTCTCACAAACTCTCACAAGTTGTCTCAACACAATTGTGTTGGAGGCAAAAATGGGTCTCAACAACTTGTTTGAAAATCATTAATCAAAATAAAAAAAATTATATTTAAAAAATAAAATTAAAACAAAATTAAAAAGATTACTAAAGTGAAACATGTTTATTATTTAACTTACCTTCAACGGCTTCAATTTCGAGAATGTTCTAAATATGCCTTGTGGCATATAGTGGTTGGTGATGAACATTTGGATGTCTTTGGCTGCAACATACACCTACTTGATCCAATCAATTTTGGTGCCAATTTTTTTTAGCATTAGGTTGAGGGAATGGACAACACAAGGTTTCCAAAAAATGTGTGAATAACGCTTCTCAACCAATAATCCAACAACCCTCAATTTTTTGCATTGTCTGTTATAACTTATGGTTGTGTAGGTTTTCTATTTTCCTTATGTTAGGGAATATTTATTTTTCCTACACACATTATTAAGCTTGCTTAGGTTATATTAGAATGGTTAGGATGAGGACATGTGGCATAATCCATCACTCACATGTGTCACTCACACCCACCTTTGGGTAGTTGAGTCACACCCTTTTTTGGATTCTTATGCCATGAAATATTCCCCCTTAATTTTTTCCCAAAATTCAATACACAAATTAGCAACAAGTCACTGATTAGCGTTAACTCCAAAAACAAATCAGCATGGAAGTAACTCTAACCAAGAATGTTCACCAAGATCCCAATGTGGGCGAGGTGATAGCATATGGTAAGAGAATCATTAGGAGTAAACTGAACTAAAATTACAATTCATCTGCTAATGCAGACATCCACAAGCAGTCGGGATACTCCACTTATTTAGTGGGTGAGATTATTACATTATTAAAGGCGGCAAGCCAGCCATTTAAATCCTCACTTCCACTTATTAACGTGGGGGAATACAATCCATACAACCACTTATTTAGTGGGGGGAAACTTACAATTAAAGAAAAATGATTATTTAAACTCAACCACTCAATCGTGGGAGTATGAAATTTAAATTAATTGCAGCAAATAAAATAAATAGCTGTTAGTACTACTAATCAGCTTTACAATGAATTGAATAGCTGCAAATAAGAAGGATATGCTTCCAAATCAATCAATGGTTAGAGTAACACTTCCTCTAACTCTTACAATACAATAATGATATAGAAATGAAGCTCAAACCAGCATTATATCAAAAACTAACAAGTCTGATTAGAAACAGAGAGTAGAGAAAATCAGACCAGCAAACTGTGCATCAATGAAATGCTCATAACTTCACCAAAATACCTCCGAATGGTGTGAAATGAAGTGCAGTGAACCTTTGGAGGATAGGCGCCCATGACAAGCTAAAGAAACAGCCTCAAAAGTCATCCATTAATTTATGGCACAATTCCCAATGCTCTCCAAATGGTATGGCTCTTGAGAAGGGCGATTTAGCAATATAAAATCAAAGATCTGGAAATAAATTCCAATCTCTTGTGGAAGGGGTCGCCTTGGGTCTAGAAACACTTTGCAAACATACCGAGAATGATATATAATTTGCTCAAAAAGCTCTTAATAAAAAACACTTTCAGCTGTAGCAATATCAGCAATACCAAAACTGAGAATAACTCCAAAATCTTCAACAATTGAACTCTATCTGTTAGTTTGAATGAGAAGCAGCAATAAAAAACCAATTAGGTGTTGTCTCTCAAATACGAAATTGATTGGAATCTAGGAGGTAAGCATCCCTCGAAGAAATAATCACAATGTCATTTCAACAGCATAACTTTGTTTTCCAAAACATACATAATCAACTCTTCAATTAACAACAATATATAAGCTTCAGTTGGCAAATGAATGAAATATGCTAACCAATTTTTTCGATAGAATTACACAAGATAAACCAGCACTAGCCAACTGGATTAGCGTTAGCATCAAATTGAAAACCAAGCTTAAAAGAAACTCAACGCCAAGAATGCACACTCAATCCCAATGAAAGAAAGGTGTTGTCATATGGCGGAGCAACTAATGAACAATACTTGAAAATGGAACAAACTCAACGTCAAGAATGTGCACTCAAGATCCCGCTGAGGGCGAGGTGCTAACATATGACGGAGTGATTGATTGAAAACTGAAAACTAATAGGCGGATAACCAGCCATAAGAGAATTTCCACGCTACCACCAAACAGTGGGGGGAAAAGACTACAATTAAAACACTTCGTCTGCTGCGGCAGGCATCCACTTATGAGTGGGGATTCACCACTTGAGAGTGGGTACAAGAGTAATACAAATCAGATTATCCACACTGGCGGTAAACCATCTAGGGGTAATTTAATGAAAAAAACAATAAGTAATTGCAGAATTGGAAATGGTTGGATTAGTAATGCTTAATCTCAACCTTTACAAATTAAACTCTGCAGATTACAAATTACAATGATAGAGAGTGAACCTTAGAAAAAGAAGTATGAATTCTTACAATCATATAACACTCCAAAACTGAATTATAAGACCAAAAATTGAGAACTATAACAGTTTGATATAAAAATCAGAATTCTGGAAATTCAAACCAGCAAACTGTGAATTCATTAAATGCTCATAACTTGGTCAAATTACCTCCGAATGACGAGATATCAGTTGCAAATGCTTCCTAGAGGTTTGACGCCCAAGATGCAATCCAAAAACAATCACCAGAAACTCCAGATTATTTGGCACGAATTCCAATGCTCTTCCCAAATGGTACGGCCTCCTTGGAAAATCGATTTTGCAAGATAAAATCAGAAACTTGGAAATAAATTCCAATTTTTTGAGGAAGGGGACGCCTTGAACCAAGAATTGATTTGCCAAAATACCCATAACAGAATAAAAATCACTCCAAGAGATATAATCAAAATCCAGCTTCAGCTGTAGATAAAACAGTAAACCAAAACTGTAAAAATACTTCAGAAATTCTTCAATCTTGATGCTCAATCTGCTAGTTTGATTTGAGAAGCAGAAATAATCCAACTAGGTGTTGTATTTCAAACACGAAATTGGTAAGAGGCTAGGAGGCAGCATCCTCGAAGCAAAATGTCCATTGTCATTTTGACAGCATAACAGTATGTTAATTTCATGGATGATCAGCTCTTCAAATAGCAACAATATATAAGTTTCAATTGGAAAATGAAGCAACAAGAGACTCTTCAAATTCCAAGAAGTTGAATCACTTCAACTTCCAAAAGGGACGCCACTTTAAGCAATTCACTTTTTTTTTAAAATATTAAAATATCATTCAACTTCCCTTTTAGGAATCCATTTCATATTGCAACAATAAAGCATTTATTAAATAATTAAATGCTCACTTGACCCCTTTATGCCCCCTTCTTTAAAACAACTTGAAGTCATCAAGCCTAGGCGTGGGGTACAACTTCAAGACATGAAAATTGACTAAGTCTGAAACTCAGTCCAAGGAGATAACCAAATACAATGCCCAAGCTGCAACTGATGAATTGCTAAAAATAGCCAACTGACAAATGCCAAACTGAACCAAGTTGATGATGATGCTTCTGCCAAAAATGAACTTACTAAAAATAGTAAATGCCAAAAATAGTAAGTTAACTTCAAAACCATCAGAAAGCCAAATTGAACACTGAACTGCAAAGGATTGAATTGTTGCTAGATAGATACTGCCAAAAGATAGACTTGCTAAAAATAGCAAACTGCTATAAATAGTAAGTCTGCACAACGCCAACTGAGCAGAATCTGAAACAGGAAACCCTAGTTTTCTACTTCAGCTTAGCCTACGGATTTCCGGAAATAGGCTAAATCCAAAAGAAGAGTGTATGGCCAAAATGGGGACATTATAGTCCGCCCTTCCCAAAATTGCTTGTCCTCAAGCAATGCTACAACACTCCAAATTGATCCCACTAAACAGATAGGATCCCAAGGTCCTATGTCCATCTCTTAAAAACCCCACCATGCTGATGCTGCTCTACTCTGATCATACAAATGAAATCATTGCACCATAACTGCACTAACCATCCCTGCAACCTCAAAGTGATAACATGCCTGAATTTCAAGTCGAACAACATGGAAGGAATTGAATCAAAATCCAACAGCGTCTCATGCTCAATAAACTCTGAGGAATTACCATCGGTAATGTCAATGTCAATCACCATTTTGAGAACAATGAAGAATAATTTAAGCAACTCAAAAATATTCTCATCAACATAACTCCTCAAAGTAACAAACCGAGTCACAACAGCAAGTGTGTCTCCATCATAGCTAATTGCAAAGGAAAAAACAACTCTTTGCAAAGTCATAGCAGCTGCATCCTCAAAACTCCACAAGGATGTATAATACCCCCTTTGAATAATGCTGACATATTCAAGAAAATTTCTAAAAATTTCCACCAATCTCTCCCCCATAGTCTCAAAAAATTGAACCAAATCAAGCAAAGGTTCGCTGCCCCTAACACTAGTGCTAGAGATTGAACAAAGATGATCACTGAAAAATAATTTGAACACCATCCAAAACTGATCCAAATCACTATGAAACATCATTTCCCACCTTTGGGACCAAAAACCATCATTGATAAGAGATTGTGAAGAGAAAAAATAAGTATACCAGCTGCCCATGACATCTGAAATAAACCAATTAAAGTCTGATTTTAGGAAAATCAGCATACAAAGAGTAGAACAACTATTTTGACACTGGAAATCAGCGTCCATAATATCACAACTGTTCCTGCCTAAGGCTGGAAACATCCCCTCAAGAGACTCCAACCCATCATTAAGCCATCTTTTGTTCGAAGTATCACTCCAATCCACCAATAGATGAACCAAAGGAATCATCAAATGATTGGTAAAGATGGGGGCAGCATCAAAGATTCTGAGAATTGAATCCTTATCTCTCCAAAGATCCTTTTTTCTACTTGCAACAATCTCCATCAAGCCATGTTGAGAATTCCAAGCATGAATTCCCAACAGCAAGTAATCTCCAACACATTGGGAAGAATTCCGAACATATCTCCAAGAGCCATAGTGAAAGTCTCGAGCACACAAACCCTTGTAATCAGCTGCAACCATCAATGCAAAGTTTGAACCTTTAATGACCAGCATTTTAGAATAATCACTCATCAACAAAGCACAATCTAGGAACCAAAGGGGCAAGTCTGAAAGTTCTCCCACAATTTGATGCATATTTTCAAGACCTGACCAAATCAACCATCTTAAGATAGGTGGCACTCTTCCCTTGGTCAATGCTGAGTGAAGACCAGCAAGTTCAAGTTTGGACATCATTAAATGCTCATTTAATAACCATCCCGAGAGAGTGTTGCCTGACATATAGTTTGGATACTGTTGACGTGGTTTTTGAGACCGCACCAACATAGAATAAAGTTTCCCAATGGATACTCTATCCTCTCTTGAACAAAGTATTCAACATGCTAAGATTGCGAGTAAGATCATGCTTTCAACTCCAAGGTTCCAAATACTTAGAATACCCTCAGTTGGTTTGATGTGAGTTGCTGTGTTCTCACGAGGGGACTTACACAATTGTTCGACAGTTGACAACAGACAGTGGACTAAGGGCTTTCGTGTAATTTAGATGATTTGGCAAGTGAGTGCAAGTTTCCTAATTTTAATCGGAAATGAACTGAATTTAAAGGGGGTAGGGATAAGAAGTTTATGTTCTATTCTAAAATGTAGGACATGGCGATCAATTCACAAGCTTCAACCAAGCTCCGTTTTGCCTCACTTCGGACAACTTCCACGAAACTGGTGCAATCTTCAGAGGAATGACTCAAGATGTTCAAATCACGATTTAGCATGAAGACACCATCACAACGACGCATGCCAACATATAAACCATAATCGAAGTTAAGTTTCACAAAGTTCCAGTTGACCACGCAAGGCGAACCCACCGTCAGCGAGCCCGCTAGTGGTATGGACAAACGAAGTCTTGTTCAAATTGAGCACCACATTCCACAATTGCTAAGTACTTGCATGAAATGAAATCTACTTACTTTAGGCTACTTTAAGATGCTGCGTGAATTGGAAGGACGAAGAAGCCTCTAACAACTATTCACAACAAAGAAGAATTCACCATCAATGAAAATTCTTTTATTATGAAAGCATACATGACAACTTCTTACAAAGTATCCAAAGGGAAGACTTTCCTTTCTTTTCAATCTATACTATCAGCTATCTAATTGCTCTCTACTCCTTCTCTGCTATCCTAACTCTGATCTAATTCTCCTTCTAATCTAATGAGATACAAATGAGGGGGACTCCCCCTTTTATAGTTGGCCAAGTCCAATGGACGGCTCAGATTACAATTGGCTGGATGGCCCAAATCGTGCCACCTCAGCCCTAAACAAGATTCGCCCTAAAAAATGCCACAAAGGAGAGTGGGGTAATAAATGCGGCATTAATGTCCACCATCCTTCTAGAAGATTCCAATTTTGAAACGCGTTCACACTGCCCTTGATCTTCTTCTTGACGTTGTTCTTCAACTTCGCTCAAGCCTCCATTCTTTGTCACTTGAGTTATACTAACTCTCAACACTTAGCCATTTTCTTGCAACTTTCTTCCTTCGAGGTTGAAACTCATAACTTTATCTCCTTCCGAAGGTTGTAATATCATCGTGCTTCACCACTTCAAGTCATCGTGCTCTGGCTTCAACATTTCTCCTGCAAAACAAGCAAGGAGAAGGGTATTAGAACATTTCATAATATAATCTTAACTTACTCCCCTGATTTTCACGTTCTAACCTCCAAGCGTTCATCGCCTCTACTAGCCAACTTCGCGTTCAAATTCATGCCTTAGACAAACGTCATCCTCCTCAAGGGCATATCATCCTTTTGGCAATATCAACTTCAACTGCATCTTCAAGAAATTCATTTCACCTGCTGGAGCTCTGACAACTTTGATTTTATCCATCTCTGGCTCAAGAAGACTATCTTCACGAAGGATTTAAGCAAATTCACCTAGGCAGTTTCTTTCAAATTCATCGTCTGGAGGATTTTACCTTGAAAACACATTTTCTTCACACTTGCCTTAGAAAATTTTCAAATTTCCCTTAGGAAAACTCATCAATCCAATGCCCATAAAAATCTTCATCCTGAAGGCCGCAACGAAGCATGGAAGACTTTAAAATCAATTCTTCATCGATAATCTTCAATACCCAGAAGAGAATTTCCTTTAGAACGCGTCAAACTCATGGGTGCACGACGAATGGGTTCATTCAATTTTCTTGAATTTTGAACCTTAGAAAATATTCTTCCATCAAATTTATTTCATTTCTTCACCCTGAAGTATTTCTTTGCTCTGACTTGGAAAAATTTTATCAACCCTGAGGAGCTGGCAATCACTGACTTCACCTGTGGCAACTCTGCTCATGTTTCAGGAAAATTCCATCACCTCTCCAAACTTAGGCATTTTTCTAAGGGAGAAAATATTTGTGCCTTAGAATTTTTTTGAATCACTTAGCATTTTTGAAGGATTCTCCTTTAGAAAATTTTATTCATTCTTCAACCCATCTTGCCAGTGGTGAGAAAATTTCATCAACTTCACTTAGAAAATTTTTATTCATGCCTAGCACATTTTATTTCTTACTCACCACTTTGCACTTCATTTCGCGTTTGAAAAATATTTTTGAAGCTCCAATGCCTTAGAAAAAATTCCCATCACTCATCTTATACTTTATTTCATACTCAAGGCGCATAGCACACTTGAGGAAAACCACGCCTTAGCACTTTATTTCCACCACCTCACAAGCCTTGGAAAATTCTTTAACACCTACCACCTTGGGCGCATATAGCATTTGAAGAGGAATATTGCCACGCCTAGGGAAATATTTTCAACACTCTTTAGCACTCACCACCCTTGGCGCATTTAACACTTGAAGAGGGACATCTAACTTCACCACGCCTAACATTCATCCTTCCTTTACCACGCCTTGAAGTATTCACTTTCCTTTCACCTTATTTACCCCCTTGTCTTCACCTTTTACACCTTCAACTTGGCGCATTTTGACATGCAAGAAGGATGACTATCCAACTTCCATTTTTTTGTCTCTACTTGACTTCCTTTGGGCGCATTTAGGCATGTATGAGGGATAAGAAATGTTGACTTGTTGACTTGTTTTCATCTTGGTCGCATTTTAGCCTTGATGGAGGATAAACTTTTCAAACGCCTTCATGTGACTTTTCAGCTTCTTCTTTTTTGTCTCTATATGGCCCCATTTGGGCGCATTTTGGGGTGAGAGGAGGATGAAACTCCTTGACTACTTTGACCATTTGCTGCATGGGCGTGGAGGATAACTTCGACACTTAGAATTTTTTAGCATGCCATTACCTTGAGCTGGGCGCATTTTGCTATGGGTGTTGGATGAAAGACTTTGACTTTCTTTGACTCACTTGCTTTTGGGCGCATTTTGGCCTAGGAGGTGAATTTTTTACACTTAGAAAATTTTTGAATGATGCCATCTTGCATGTAGGCGCATTTTGCCTGGGGAGCAGGATGAGTTTATAACTTAGAGAATTTTTTAGCAACTTGCCTTCAAGGTGGGCGCATTTGGAGGTGGCAGGAGGATGAAAACATGTTAGAAATTTTTCGAACACCTTGAAGGCAAGTTGGGCGCCTTTCACCTGTGGTGGAGGATAAACTTCAGACTTAGACATTTTTTTACCTTCCTCTGCCAGCTTCTCCATGCCTTACTATTTATAGTAAGCCCTTCAACTCTTTCACTTCAGGAGCTCGGAATGATTTGAAATTTTGAACACTGCATCCTCACGACCTTGTTGTCCTGTCGACACTGCCATTTTTAGTCACCCTGCTATTTTTAGCTCATTTCTGGAGGTGATTTACTATAAATAGTAACTGCTCGTTTCTGATAGCTCCACTGCTCCGATTGACTTGAAATTTGAATGAGGCGCTCCTCACCACGTGACCTGTCTGTCAACATTGACGCATGCACTCGATTTACTATTTTTAGCCTATTTCCAAATTGACTTACTATAAATAGTAAGTGCTCCGTTTGACTTGAAATTTCACCAGCAGATAGCCTGAAGGATGCTGATTGCAGTGGTTTACACCGGTTTTCAAAAATTCTGACCTTTTACCCTTCTTTTCAGGCTCCGAAGTTGGAAACCCTAATTTGCTCTGCATGCGTATCAAATGATCTCTGTTTGTCCTCGTTTCTGTTGCATTGCGATCAGCTCATGATTCTGAAGTGCTGGGAAGCGGCTACCGGGACGCACCTGCTAAAAATAGTAAGTTCCTTACTGAGTGATTATCTCCGTTTGCATGTCATATCACTGCGAAGCTCCCGAAAAACCCATAAGGAATCATCCGACATGCAAAAGAAACCCTGACATGCAAACCCTAAAAAAAGCCCCAGAAGACTGAATTCTGAAAGTTGTCGTCTCGTTTTGCATGTTATATCATCACAAAGGTCTCGAAAAACCCAGAAGGAATATCCAAACATGCAAAGAAAAACTCTACGTTTAAGCCCTGAAATTTGCTTCGGAAGTTGGACTGTTAAAAATAGTAAGTTGTCTGTTTTCGCTCAAATTTTACATGTGAGCAGCCTGATGTGCTCTAAATGCCGTGTGACTGTCGGAATCTCAAAAGTGTTGACGGATTGCCTGTAATTTCACACTTACTAAAAATAGTAAGTACCTCAGAATCTGATGAAAACTCGCTGAGAGCCTGCTGGAAGCACACTGACAACAAGGTTAAGCTCAATTTTCAATTTATTGACTTCGTTCGACCTTGAACTGACCAGGAAAATGGAAACCCTAATTTTCAGACTTGGCCAATTTCACGCTTAAATTTACTGACGGGCGCAACCCTTTGAAAGGCGGACATCAGAAAAGAGACGGAGCGAGAGAGAAAGAGGAAAACCCAAGCCAAAAGACCAGAATGGAGCAAAAATTAGGGGGTCCCCATCTTGAATGGGGCGATGTGTGAAAAGGTCACAACAGATCCACCAACATTATCTTATACTTAACTATGAAATCATGCATGTCAAAAACATAAAACCTCTTATCAACGTCATCCATGTAGAAATTGTCAATCACCTTATGATTTAACAAATTATGTGAAGATGGTGGATTATTGTACACAATCATAGAAAAAATATTTCCTTCATCCCTTTCGTTGGTGTCTTCATAGAATTCATGCACATCTTCTGCAACTTGAGGATACCCATCATTAGTTGCTGATCCATAGAATGTAGTGTGATGAATATCACACACATTACCAATCATCACATCAAGGTCATGGCTGCAAGCTATCCCTTCTTAAGGCAAGTTCTCTTCCCAACTCAAGAGTTCACACTCTTGATTTACCTTCCAATTACCATCATCTTCATGAATCTCCTTAAAATTAAGCAAGGTTTCATCATTATGGAGTTCATTAATACCCTCAACTATTTGCTTGATCTCCATAATCCTTGTATCAACTTTTGGTCTTTCAAGTGTGGCTACAATAAGAGTTTGATTTTCTCCCTTGCATAAAGAGTGATGAGCTAAGGAAAGATCAAGACAAAGCCTATCAACCTCATTCTCCTTCTTTTGATAGGCATCATAGGTTTCCTCTGCAAACTTAATAGCATGATCCCTATCTGAGAGCAAGTGCAAATAATTTGACTTTATGGATTCAAATGCTTCTTTGATGGTTCGTACCTTAGAAAGAGTGTCTCCACCCTTAACTCCATTCTGTCTCTCTTCAAACTGCAGCTCCTAGTAAAGTTCTTCAATACAATTGTGTGTGCTATCAAATCTTGATAACACCTTAACAATTTTCTCTTTCATAACCAATAAGTTATCTTTCAAAACTTGCAGCTCTTTAGGCCCATGATCATTATGAGCAAAGAAGCTTTGCTCATCAAACATCAACTTTTCTGATTTTTTTTTTTTTACTTGATTCTCAAAATCAGCCTCCTTTCTAATCTTATCACTGCATAACTCCTGAATCGAAGGCTTGTCAACGACTTCTTCAAA
>VDFB02271358.1:702126958-702197632 GCA_007258455.2 Sequoia sempervirens | reverse complement strand
GGAATGTGAACATGATGCTTCCATATTCCGTGCAAAATATCAGAGTATGTCAGATGAGTTCAAGAATAATGTTTATTTTGATTGCTACTTGAATTGTGTGTTGATTAGGTATCCTGAAAAAGTGGGTGTGGTCAATTACATCAAGAAAAAAATTAAAAGAGAAGCAGAACTTGCCATGGTTGAAGAATCAAGGAAGGAAGAAGCAAAAGGATCTGTTTGTGGTTTGCAGCCCACAAGTAAGCAAATTGAAGAGAAAAATCAGTCAATTAGTGTTGAAGAAGACACAAGTAAGGTGCACATTTTGGTTCAAAATGAAAGTGGACTTGATGAAGATACCTTGGCAAATGAGGAGATTAAGTTAAAGTCCCAAAATACATCCCTAGACTTGCATGGGATGGGAAATAATGAAGATTATTATGGTAAGAAGATCATTACAGCAGTCTTGAGTCCTAATAAGGATTCAACCAATGAAGATCTCGAGACAAATGGCTTCTCAAAAGATGCTGGTGGAACAGTTGTGTGGGATAAGTACATTGAAGAAGAGCAAGATGAAGCAAATACTAATGGTGTCTTTGAACCAGCTTATGACCATTACGAAAGTGATGTTGTTGATGGTGATTCCAATGTGTTTTTATCTCCTCTTGTTGAAGATTTAGTGAAGGATAATTCTCTACTTTATGCTGAGCCAATTCCATATGAAGAATTAATGACAAGTGTCCAAGAAGACTTCTTTGGTATGTACGTGGGCACTAATGATAAAATCAGCAACACATCTACTCAATATAATTTCATTCAAGAAAAGAATGACAAAATATTCAAAGCAACCAGCTTTGATGATTCTTTAATCCGATATAATGCTAGTGACTTGGGTGGTAGTGGGTTTGATTATCAAACTACATCTGTGGAGAAAGTTATAGATGAAGATTTCAGTTCAAGTGGGTTGAGGAGTGACTCATTCAAAGAGTCAATAGTTCAAGAGGAGCATGATGATCTCTTTCCTATTGATTATTGCAATCAAACCTTTCACATTTGGGATCCGGGTGCGATGTCACCAAGGTATGATAAAGAACTGGAGTGGGATAAATTCCCCTTTGATCCTGATGAAGTTCAAAAATCAGTTTGCAATAAAAGTAATGAAGTGATCTTTGGAGGAGAAGTTGTAGCAATGGCTAATGAGAACATGATTTCTTATGTTGAAGAGAAGAATGTTTTAAAATCAGCAAATGGTTTGGATGCCTTTCAGAATTACGCACAAGAAGAGTATGAGAACTTGAAAGGTCAAGATAGAGGTACTAATTTGTTTGAAGAAGTTGTTGACAAGCCTTCAATTTAGGAGTTATGCAGTGATAAGATTAGAAAGGAGGCTGATTTTGAGAATCAAGTCAAAAAAAAAAATCAGAAAAGTTGATGTTTGATGAGCAAAGCTTCTTTGCTGATTATGATCATGGGCCTATAGAGCTGCAAGTTTTGAAAGATAACTTATTGGTTACGAAAGAGAAAATTGTTAAGGTGTTATCAAGATTTGATAGCACACACAAATGTATTGAAGAACTTTATTGGGAGCTGTAGTTTGAAGAGAGACAGAATGGAGTTAAGGGTGGAGACACTCTTTCTAAGGTGCGAACCATCAAAGAAGCATTTGAATCCATAAAGTCAAATTATTTGCACTTGCTCTCAGATAGGGATCATGCTATTAAGTTTGCAGAGGAAACCTATGATGCCTATCAAGAGAAGGAGAATGAGGTTGATAGGCTTTGTCTTGATCTTTCCTTAGCTCATCACTCTTTATGCAAGGGAGAAAATAAAACTCCTATTGCAGCCACACTTGAAGGACAAGAAGGTGATACAAGGATTATGGAGATCAAGCAAATAGTTGAAGGTATTAATGAACTCCATAATGATGAAACCTTGCTTAATTTTAAGGAGATTCATGAAGATGATGGTAATTGGAAGGTAAATCAAGAGTGTGAACTCTTGAGTTGGGAAGAGAACTTGCCTCAAGAAGGGATAGCTTGCAGCCATGAGTTTGATGTGATGACTGGTAATGTGTGTGATATTCATCACGCTACATTCTATGGATCAACAACTAATGATGGGTATCCTCAAGTTGCAGAAGATGTGCATGAATTCTATGAAGACACCAACGAAAGGGATGAAGGAAATATTTTTTCTATGATTGTGTACAATAATCCACCATCTTCACATAATTTGTTAAATCAAAAGGTGATTGAAAATTTCTATGTGGATGGTGTTGGTAAGAGGTTTTATGTTTTTGACATGCATGATTTTATGGTTAAGTATAAGATAGCCAGTGGATCTCGCCGTGACCTTTTTCATTAATAATCTACCATTCCAAGATGGGACCCCCTCTAATTTTGCTCCATCGCCCTCTTGGTTTTCGTTTTCTTCGCCCGCTCTCTTTTTCTCGATGTCCTCACTTTTCAGTTGGTTGCTTCAGTCAAGAATTTAAGTTGCTAGAAATGGTCAAGTCCGAATTAGGGTTTCCATTTTCCGCTCGGGCTCATAATTTTAACGGCTTCCAATAAATTGAAAATTGAGCTTTAACCTACACGTAAGAAGCTTCCCAAGAAGTTTCATCGAAGTTTCACCGTGATTCTGTACTACTATTTTGCAGCGAAATTACAGCACCGGTCAACACTTTTGAGATTCCGACAACAATAACGGCATTTAGAGTGACATCAAGTCGCCAATACGCAAAATTTGGATCAAAACGTATTAACTCAGCTATTTTACTGTACCCAACTCAAGCAAATTTCGTGGTTTAAACGTAGAGTTTTTCTCTTCACGTTTTCGATGTCTCCTCTGGTTTTCGACCGTGATGATATAACATGCAAACGAGACGGCTTAAATCTTTAATTCGGCCTTCCCAGGCTTTAGGGTTTGCATGTCGTGGTTTCTTTGTGCCTGATGATTCCTTTATGGTTGAGCTTCGCGCGATAAGGACATGCAAACGAGATAATCACTCAAGAAGGAACCACACGTAGCGTAAAACTCCGGTAGTCGGCTTCCCGCCACTTCGGGGACCATGACATCGCGAATGCAAATGCGGGGAACGCAGGACAAACAGAGATCATTTGATACGATGCAGAAGCAAATTAGGGTTTCCAACCGGAGTCTCGAAAGAAGGGTAAAGGTCGTAATTTCAAAACCGCGTAAAATCCCATCGCAATCAAGATCCTTCAAAGCATCCGGCCAGGAATTTCAAGTCAAACAAAGCACTTACTATTTATAGTAAGTCAATTTGAAATAGGCTAAAAATAGTAAATCGAGTGCATGCGTCAATGTTGACAGACAGGTCACGTGGTGAGGAGCGCCTCATTCAAATTTCAAGTCAATCGGAGCAGTGGAGCTATCAGAAACGAGCAGTTACTATTTATAGTAAATCACCTCCAGAAATGAGCTAAAAATAGCAGGGTGACTAAAAATGGCAGTGTCGACAGGACAACAAGGTCGTGAGGATGCAGTGTTCAAAATTTCAAATCATTCCGAGCTCCTGAAGTGAAAGAGTTGAAGGGCTTACTATAAATAGTAAGGCATGGAGAAGCTGGCAGAGGAAGGTAAAAAAATGTCTAAGTCTGAAGTTTATCCTCCACCACAGGTGAAAGGCGCCCAACTTGCCTTCAAGGTGTTCGAAAAATTTCTAACATGTTTTCATCCTCCTGCCACCTCCAAATGCGCCCACCTTGAAGGCAAGTTGCTAAAAAATTCTCTAAGTTATAAACTCATCCTGCTCCCCAGGCAAAATGCGCCTACATGCAAGATGGCATCATTCAAAAATTTTCTAAGTGTAAAAAATTCACCTCCTAGGCCAAAATGCGCCCAAAAGCAAGTGAGTCAAAGAAAGTCAAAGTCTTTCATCCAACACCCATAGCAAAATGCGCCCAGCTCAAGGTAATGGCATGCTAAAAAATTCTAAGTGTCGAAGTTATCCTCCACGCCCATGCAGCAAATGGTCAAAGTAGTCAAGGAGTTTCATCCTCCTCTCACCCCAAAATGCGCCCAAATGGGGCCATATAGAGACAAAAAAGAAGAAGCTGAAAAGTCACATGAAGGCGTTTGAAAAGTTTATCCTCCATCAAGGCTAAAATGCGACCAAGATGAAAACAAGTCAACAAGTCAACATTTCTTATCCCTCATACATGCCTAAATGCGCCCAAAGGAAGTCAAGTAGAGACAAAAAAATGGAAGTTGGATAGTCATCCTTCTTGCATGTCAAAATGCGCCAAGTTGAAGGTGTAAAAGGTGAAGACAAGGGGGTAAATAAGGTGAAAGGAAAGTGAATACTTCAAGGCGTGGTAAAGGAAGGATGAATGTTAGGCGTGGTGAAGTTAGATGTCCCTCTTCAAGTGTTAAATGCGCCAAGGGTGGTGAGTGCTAAAGAGTGTTGAAAATATTTCCCTAGGCGTGGCAATATTCCTCTTCAAATGCTATATGCGCCCAAGGTGGTAGGTGTTAAAGAATTTTCCAAGGCTTGTGAGGTGGTGGAAATAAAGTGCTAAGGCGTGGTTTTCCTCAAGTGTGCTATGCGCCTTGAGTATGAAATAAAGTATAAGATGAGTGATGGGAATTTTTTCTAAGGCATTGGAGCTTCAAAAATATTTTTCAAACGCGAAATGAAGTGCAAAGTGGTGAGTAAGAAATAAAATGTGCTAGGCATGAATAAAAATTTTCTAAGTGAAGTTGATGAAATTTTCTCACCACTGGCAAGATGGGTTGAAGAATGAATAAAATTTTCTAAAGGAGAATCCTTCAAAAATGCTAAGTGATTCAAAAAAATTCTAAGGCACAAATATTTTCTCCCTTAGAAAAATGCCTAAGTTTGGAGAGGTGATGGAATTTTCCTGAAACATGAGCAGAGTTGCCACAGGTGAAGTCAGTGATTGCCAGCTCCTCAGGGTTGATAAAATTTTTCCAAGTCAGAGCAAAGAAATACTTCAGGGTGAAGAAATGAAATAAATTTGATGGAAGAATATTTTCTAAGGTTCAAAATTCAAGAAAATTGAATGAACCCATTCGTCGTGCACCCATGAGTTTGACGCGTTCTAAAGGAAATTCTCTTCTGGGTATTGAAGATTATCGATGAAGAATTGATTTTAAAGTCTTCCATGCTTCGTTGCGGCCTTCAGGATGAAGATTTTTATGGGCATTGGATTGATGAGTTTTCCTAAGGGAAATTTGAAAATTTTCTAAGGCAAGTGTGAAGAAAATGTGTTTTCAAGGTAAAATCCTCCAGACGATGAATTTGAAAGAAACTGCCTAGGTGAATTTGCTTAAATCCTTCGTGAAGATAGTCTTCTTGAGCCAGAGATGGATAAAATCAAAGTTGTCAGAGCTCCAGCAGGTGAAATGAATTTCTTGAAGATGCAGTTGAAGTTGATATTGCCAAAAGGATGATATGCCCTTGAGGAGGATGACGTTTGTCTAAGGCATGAATTTGAACGCGAAGTTGGCTAGTAGAGGCGATGAACGCTTGGAGGTTAGAACGTGAAAATCAGGGGAGTAAGTTAAGATTATATTATGAAATGTTCTAATACCCTTCTCCTTGCTTGTTTTGCAGGAGAAATGTTGAAGCCAGAGCACGATGACTTGAAGTGGTGAAGCACGATGATATTACAACCTTCGGAAGGAGATAAAGTTATGAGTTTCAACCTCGAAGGAAGAAAGTTGCAAGAAAATGGCTAAGTGTTGAGAGTTAGTATAACTCAAGTGACAAAGAATGGAGGCTTGAGCGAAGTTGAAGAACAACGTCAAGAAGAAGATCAAGGGCAGTGTGAACGCGTTTCAAAATTGGAATCTTCTAGAAGGATGGTGGACATTAATGCCGCATTTATTACCCCACTCTCCTTTGTGGCATTTTTTAGGGCGAATCTTGTTTAGGGCTGAGGTGGCACGATCTGGGCCATCCAGCCAATTGTAATCTGAGCCGTCCATTGGACTTGGCCAACTATAAAAGGGGGAGTCCCCCTCATTTGTATCTCATTAGAATTAGATCAGAGTTAGGATAGCAGAGAAGGAGTAGAGAGCAATTAGATAGTTGATAGTATAGATTGAAAAGAAAGGAAAGTCTTCCCTTTGGATACTTTGTAAGAAGTTGTCATGTATGCTTTCATAATAAAAGAATTTTCATTGATGGTGAATTCTTCTTTGTTGTGAATAGTTGTTAGAGGCTTCTTCGTCCTTCCAATTCACGTAGCATCTTAAAGTAGCCTAAAGTAAGTAGATTTCATTTCATGCAAGTACTTAGCAATTGTGGAATGTGGTGCTCAATTTGAACAAGACTTCGTTTGTCCATACCACTAGCGGGCTCGCTGACGGTGGGTTCGCCTTGCGCGGTCAACTGGAACTTTGTGAAACTTAACTTCGATTATGGTTTATATGTTGGCATGCGTCGTTGTGATGGTGTCTTCATGCTAAATCGTGATTTGAACATCTTGAGTCATTCCTCTGAAGATTGCACCAGTTTCGTGGAAGTTGTCCGAAGTGAGGCAAAACGGAGCTTGGTTGAAGCTTGTGAATTGATCGCCATGTCCTACATTTTAGAATAGAACATAAACTTCTTATCCCTACCCCCTTTAAATTCAGTTCATTTCCGATTAAAATTAGGAAACTTGCACTCACTTGCCAAATCATCTAAATTACACGAAAGCCCTTAGTCCACTGTCTGTTGTCAACTGTCGAACAATTGTGTAAGTCCCCTCGTGAGAACACAGCAACTCACATCAAACCAACTGAGGGTATTCTAAGTATTTGGAACCTTGGAGTTGAAAGCATGATCTTACTCGCAATCTTAGCATGTTGAATACTTTGTTCAAGAGAGGATAGAGTATCCATTGGGAAACTTTATTCTATGTTGGTGCGGTCTCAAAAACCACGTCAACAGTATCCAAACTATATGTCAGGCAACACTCTCTCGGGATGGTTATTAAATGAGCATTTAATGATGTCCAAACTTGAACTTGCTGGTCTTCACTCAGCATTGACCAAGGGAAGAGTGCCACCTATCTTAAGATGGTTGATTTGGTCAGGTCTTGAAAATATGCATCAAATTGTGGGAGAACTTTCAGACTTGCCCCTTTGGTTCCTAGATTGTGCTTTGTTGATGAGTGATTATTCTAAAATGCTGGTCATTAAAGGTTCAAACTTTGCATTGATGGTTGCAGCTGATTACAAGGGTTTGTGTGCTCGAGACTTTCACTATGGCTCTTGGAGATATGTTCGGAATTCTTCCCAATGTGTTGGAGATTACTTGCTGTTGGGAATTCATGCTTGGAATTCTCAACATGGCTTGATGGAGATTGTTGCAAGTAGAAAAAAGGATCTTTGGAGAGATAAGGATTCAATTCTCAGAATCTTTGATGCTGCCCCCATCTTTACCAATCATTTGATGATTCCTTTGGTTCATCTATTGGTGGATTGGAGTGATACTTCGAACAAAAGATGGCTTAATGATGGGTTGGAGTCTCTTGAGGGGATGTTTCCAGCCTTGGGTAGGAACAGTTGTGATATTACGGACGCTGATTTCTAGTGTCAGAATAGTTGTTCTACTCTTTGTATGCTGATTTTCCTAAAATCAAACTTTAATTGGTTTACTTCAGATGTCATGGGCAGCTGGTATACTTATTTTTTCTCTTCACAATCTCTTATCAATGATGGTTTTTGGTCCCAAAGGTGGGAAATGATGTTTCATAGTGATTTGGATCAGTTTTGGATGGTGTTCAAATTATTTTTCAGTGATCATCTTTGTTCAATCTCTAGCACTAGTGTTAGGGGTAGCGAACCTTTGCTTGATTTGGTTCAATTTTTTGAGACTATGGGGGAGAGATTGGTGGAAATTTTTAGAAATTTTCTTGAATATGTCAGCATTATTCAAAGGGGGTATTATACATCCTTGTGGAGTTTTGAGGATGCAGCTACTATGACTTCGTAAAGAGTTGTTTTTTCCTTTGCAATTAGCTATGATGGAGACACACTTGCTGTTGTGACTCGGCTTGTTCCTTTGAGGAGTTATGTTGATGAGAATATTTTTGAGTTGCTTAAATTATTCTTCATTGTTCTCAAAATGGTGATTGACATTGACATTACCGATGGTAATTCCTCAGAGTTTATTGAGCATGAGACGCTGTTGGATTTTGATTCAATTCCTTCCATGTTGTTCGACTTGAAATTCAGGCATGTTATCACTGGGTCGTCAGTCTCGGATCGTCATGGATCAATCGTCAAGGACAAGCAATTTTGGGAAGGCCCGGACTATAATGTCCCATTTTGGCCATACACTCTTCTTTTTAGTTTAGCCTATTTCGAGAATCCAGAGTAAAACTGGTAGAAACTGGGGTTTCAAGGCAGTTTACGGTGTTGTGGACTTACTATTTATAGCAGGTTTGCTATTTTTAGCAAGTCTATCTTTTGGCAGTATCTATCTAGCAACAATTCAATCCTTTGCAGTTCAGTGTTCAGTTCGGCTTTCTGATGGTTTTGAAGTTAACTTACTATTTTTGGCATTTACTATTTTTAGTAAGTTCATTTTTGGCAGAAGCATCATCATCAACTTGGTTCAGTTTGGCATTTGTCAGTTTGCTATTTTTAGCAATTCATCAGTTGCAGCTTGGGCATTGTATTTGGTTATCTCCTTGGACTGAGTTTCAGACTTAGTCAATTTTCATGTCTTGAAGTTGTACCCCACGCCTAGGCTTGATGACTTCAAGTTGTTTTAAAGAAGGGGGCATAAAGGGGTCAAGTGAGCATTTAATTATTTAATAAATGCTTTATTGTTGCAATATGAAATGGATTCCTAAAAGGGAAGTTGAATGATATTTTAATATTTTAAAAAAAAAGTGAATTGCTTAAAGTGGCGTCCCTTTTGGAAGTTGAAGTGATTCAACTTCTTGGAATTTGAAGAGTCTCTTGTTGCTTCATTTTCCAATTGAAACTTATATATTGTTGCTATTTGAAGAGCTGATCATCCATGAAATTAACATACTGTTATGCTGTCAAAATGACAATGGACATTTTGCTTCGAGGATGCTGCCTCCTAGCCTCTTACCAATTTCGTGTTTGAAATACAACACCTAGTTGGATTATTTCTGCTTCTCAAATCAAACTAGCAGATTGAGCATCAAGATTGAAGAATTTCTGAAGTATTTTTACAGTTTTGGTTTACTGTTTTATCTACAGCTGAAGCTGGATTTTGATTATATCTCTTGGAGTGATTTTTATTCTGTTATGGGTATTTTGGCAAATCAATTCTTGGTTCAAGGCGTCCCCTTCCTCAAAAAATTGGAATTTATTTCCAAGTTTCTGATTTTATCTTGCAAAATCGATTTTCCAAGGAGGCCGTACCATTTGGGAAGAGCATTGGAATTCGTGCCAAATAATCTGGAGTTTCTGGTGATTGTTTTTGGATTGCATCTTGGGCGTCAAACCTCTAGGAAGCATTTGCAACTGATATCTCGTCATTCGGAGGTAATTTGACCAAGTTATGAGCATTTAATGAATTCACAGTTTGCTGGTTTGAATTTCCAGAATTCTGATTTTTATATCAAACTGTTATAGTTCTCAATTTTTGGTCTTATAATTCAGTTTTGGAGTGTTATATGATTGTAAGAATTCATACTTCTTTTTCTAAGGTTCACTCTCTATCATTGTAATTTGTAATCTGCAGAGTTTAATTTGTAAAGGTTGAGATTAAGCATTACTAATCCAACCATTTCCAATTCTGCAATTACTTATTGTTTTTTTCATTAAATTACCCCTAGATGGTTTACCGCCAGTGTGGATAATCTGATTTGTATTACTCTTGTACCCACTCTCAAGTGGTGAATCCCCACTCATAAGTGGATGCCTGCCGCAGCAGACGAAGTGTTTTAATTGTAGTCTTTTCCCCCCACTGTTTGGTGGTAGCGTGGAAATTCTCTTATGGCTGGTTATCCGCCTATTAGTTTTCAGTTTTCAATCAATCACTCCGTCATATGTTAGCACCTCGCCCTCAGCGGGATCTTGAGTGCACATTCTTGACGTTGAGTTTGTTCCATTTTCAAGTATTGTTCATTAGTTGCTCCGCCATATGACAACACCTTTCTTTCATTGGGATTGAGTGTGCATTCTTGGCGTTGAGTTTCTTTTAAGCTTGGTTTTCAATTTGATGCTAACGCTAATCCAGTTGGCTAGTGCTGGTTTATCTTGTGTAATTCTATCGAAAAAATTGGTTAGCATATTTCATTCATTTGCCAACTGAAGCTTATATATTGTTGTTAATTGAAGAGTTGATTATGTATGTTTTGGAAAACAAAGTTATGCTGTTGAAATGACATTGTGATTATTTCTTCGAGGGATGCTTACCTCCTAGATTCCAATCAATTTCGTATTTGAGAGACAACACCTAATTGGTTTTTTATTGCTGCTTCTCATTCAAACTAGCAGATAGAGTTCAATTGTTGAAGATTTTGGAGTTATTCTCAGTTTTGGTATTGCTGATATTGCTACAGCTGAAAGTGTTTTTTATTAAGAGTTTTTTGAGCAAATTATATATCATTCTCGGTATGTTTGCAAAGTGTTTCTAGACCCAAGGCGACCCCTTCCACAAGAGATTGGAATTTATTTCCAGATCTTTGATTTTATATTGCTAAATCGCCCTTCTCAAGAGCCATACCATTTGGAGAGCATTGGGAATTGTGCCATAAATTAATGGATGACTTTTGAGGCTGTTTCTTTAGCTTGTCATGGGCGCCTATCCTGCAAAGGTTCACTGCACTTCATTTCACACCATTCGGAGGTACTTTGGTGAAGTTATGAGCATTTCATTGATGCACAGTTTGCTGGTCTGATTTTCTCTACTCTCTGTTTCTAATCAGACTTGTTAGTTTTTGATATAATGCTGGTTTGAGCTTCATTTCTATATCATTATTGTATTGTAAGAGTTAGAGGAAGTGTTACTCTAACCATTGATTGATTTGGAAGCATATCCTTCTTATTTGCAGCTATTCAATTCATTGTAAAGCTGATTAGTAGTACTAACAGCTATTTATTTTATTTGCTGCAATTAATTTAAATTTCATACTCCCACGATTGAGTGGTTGAGTTTAAATAATCATTTTTCTTTAATTGTAAGTTTCCCCCCACTAAATAAGTGGTTGTATGGATTGTATTCCCCCCACGTTAATAAGTGGAAGTGAGGATTTAAATGGTTGGCTTGCCGCCTTTAATAATGTAATAATCTCACCCACTAAATAAGTGGAGTATCCCGACTGCTTGTGGATGTCTGCATTAGCAGATGAATTGTAATTTTAGTTCAGTTTACTCCTAATGATCCTCTTACCATATGCTATCACCTCGCCCACATTGGGATCTTGGTGAACATTCTTGGTTAGAGTTACTTCCATGCTGATTTGTTTTTGGAGTTAACGCTAATCAGTGACTTGTTGCTAATTTGTGTATTGAATTTTGGGAAAAAATTAAGGGGGAATATTTCATGGCATAAGAATCCAAAAAAGGGTGTGACTCAACTACCCAAAGGTGGGTGTGAGTGACACATGTGAGTGATGGATTATGCCACATGTCCTCATCCTAACCATTCTAATATAACCTAAGCAAGCTTAATAATGTGTGTAGGAAAAATAAATATTCCCTAACATAAGGAAAATAGAAAACCTACACAACCATAAGTTATAACAGACAATGCAAAAAATTGAGGGTTGTTGGATTATTGGTTGAGAAGCGTTATTCACACATTTTTTGGAAACCTTGTGTTGTCCATTCCCTCAACCTAATGCTAAAAAAAATTGGCACCAAAATTGATTGGATCAAGTAGGTGTATGTTGCAGCCAAAGACATCCAAATGTTCATCACCAACCACTATATGCCACAAGGCATATTTAGAACATTCTCGAAATTGAAGCCGTTGAAGGTAAGTTAAATAATAAACATGTTTCACTTTAGTAATCTTTTTAATTTTGTTTTAATTTTATTTTTTAAATATAATTTTTTTTATTTTGATTAATGATTTTCAAACAAGTTGTTGAGACCCATTTTTGCCTCCAACACAATTGTGTTGAGACAACTTGTGAGAGTTTGTGAGACATTTTCTAACATAGTCATAAGCTCAAATTGGTCCATATGGAGGCAATCTAGCATCGCAAGGGCAGCAAAAGTTAAGCAAATGATCCAAGATGACATTTGGTGAGATCATGTTGAGTATCTCTACAATATCACTAACCCATATTGAGCATGATCCGTTATATCAACATGGATAGGCCTTGTTTGGGTGAGGTATACGATGGCATCGACTCAATGATTGAGAAGATGAAAGTCATCATTAATGCAAAAGAGCAAGATCTTGAAGAAAACTTCTTCAAAGAACTACACAAAATCATTGTAGAGAGATGGAAAAAAACAACCACTCTGTTGCATCTTCTTGCCTTTGCATTGAGTACCAAATACTATAGTGCTCAACTCTTTTTTGTGACAACAAGAGTTGCCCCATATAGAGATGTTGAGGTGACTCAAGGGTACAAGGCAACACTTTGCAGACTCTTCACTGATTGTGATAGATGTGATGCAGTGAGGGCTAAGTTCATGGTCTTTGCATGCTCCAGCAATTGTGGTCTTGATGCTCTTTGAGACAAGTACATGGTCGTTGCTCATAGTTGGTGTTACTTCCATGGCCAAGCATACACATACCTACAACCTCTTGCAATCAAAATTTTATCGCAAGTAAGTTTTATAGTCAAAATCTTTTATATTTTAAGTTTTACTTATATTTTAAATTTTTAAATTTTGTAACTCTTAACTATCTAATTTGGTCTTAATAGGTTGCTAGTTCATCTTCATCTGAGGGGCATTGGAGCACATACTTTGCATGCTCCAGCAATTGTGGTCTTGATGCTCTTTGAGACAAGTACATGGTCGTTGCTCATAGTTGGTGTTACTTCCATTGCCAAGCATACACATACCTACAACCTCTTGCAATCAAAATTCTATCACAAGTAAGTTTTATAGTCAAAATCTTTTATATTTTAAGTTTTACTTATATTTTAAATTTTTAAATTTTGTAACTCTTAACTATCTAATTTGGTCTTAATAGGTTGCTAGTTCATCTTCATCTGAGAGGCATTGGAGCACATACTGCATCCACTCAATGAAGCGCAATAGACTACGTTCATAAAAAGTTGAGGACTTGGTGTATGTGCATTCAAACTTGTGGCTCCTTACATTTGTACTCGAAAATAGATAGCATATGTTGCTTCAAGTATTATAATTTTTACCAGAGAATCTTTGGCTACCTTCCAACATGATATTAGGTAACAAGGCCATTATACTATTCTTCCCTCCCTCAACCTATAGTTATTAAGACAAAAAAATAAATGCCTCCCTATGTTGACATTGCAGACTCCTTCCACGAACTACAACAAAATGCAAAAACCCAAGCTCGCAACAAAAAAAACCTACAAAGAACTTAGACATAGAAGAAAGCCCTATAGAAACCCTTGCCAACACTCTAAGAAAAATAAGCAAAAACAACACAACTTTCTATGCCCTAGCCATGGACTACAAAAATACTACTCAAGAACCTTTGTTTTCATTAAAAAAACAAGTGTGATTTTTTTAAATGGAAACCTACGAAATTTCTCATAAAAGTAATCATAATTTTTACACAACATAACCCACTATTCCAAGCAAAAAGGAGCCACAATTTGATGTTGAAAACCCCACACAAATTTCTAGTTAATGGCACATGATTTACAACATAAAAAATCCACAATTTAGAAAAAAATATGCCATGAGATTCTTGTTGAAACAAATCCACAATTTTCAAAAGGAAATTCCACAATTTAATAAATTTCAACTTGTGAATCCATACAAATCTGATGTATGACATGGTCGACAAAAACCTTTGGCTCTTTATTGTGCTACTGTGGCAATTTCCATAATCTATCTTTGTTCACAACAATCCCTAAGTGGAACAAAATAGCCACCCCACTCCCTCTTCTTGCTTTTTCGTTGACTCCCAAACATTACAATGAAGAGATCCTTGCTATGCCAACAAAGATGCCACCATACTGTGATGCAAAATTCAACAAAGGGTATAGAAAAGCACTTACTAAACTCTTCCCTAATCCTAATATGGAAATGTAGTTACAAGTGAACTTGTTGATTTTGTAGCATCCACTAGCCAAAATGTTTCCACTCTCCATGACAACTATAGAAACATTTACTAAACTCTTCTCTACTCCTAATATGGAGGATGTAGTTATGACTAAGTTTGTTGATTTTATAGCTTACATTAGTCAAGGTGTTTCCACTCCCTATGACAAGTATAGGAAGGATGCTCACTGTTGGTGGTACCTCAATGGTCATAAATCGCCACCCTTCCAAACTCTTGCAATTAAATTTTATCACAAGTTTATTATTTTTTACCGCACTCTCGAAATTTGTTCTTTTTTTCATTTTAAAAATTTATATTTTCAAAATTGAAGTTTGATTTACAATTTATTAGTTTAATAACTTTAATGCTCACTTTGCTTCAATAGGTTGCCAACTCCTCTTCATATAAACAAAATTGAAGTACATATTCCTCCATCCACTTGGTGAAGCATAACCAATTGGCATCAAGTAAAGCAAAGGAGCTAGTTTACATGCATTCCAACTTGCGCCTGCTTACTCACAAAGATAATGAGTACAAGGAGATGGGGCAGTAAAGTTGTGGGATGTAGACCAAGAACAAACTAACTTAGATATTTCTATTGATGCACAATCTTCACCTTTGACAAGTCAAGTAGCCAACATATTTTACTATGCTAGGCAATGGCATTCCATGTGATTCTTCTAATCTACCTACATCATCTCATGTCAATCATGGCAACAATGATGTTGGTCTTAATGATGACACATATAATGCTAATTACTAATTGTATTATTTTAATATTGAACAATGATTATTTATCGTGACATTCAAGTTTGATAAATTGATATAGAATTAGTATTTACTATATAGTATGTCAAATTTTGAAATTGTGGTTTTTGTGGTGGTTTTATTTAGCATATGCATGATAAATGATATTTTAAATGTGATTCTATTTTTAATATATATATATGTTTTTTGTACAAAAATACACAAAATGTACCCCAACCCACACAAAGAATGTCATACCAACATATTGTACCCACATTCGCATACCCATACCCAATTCCACAACCGAGGCTTGTAGAAAAAAAAGGTTTTTCACAATGTTTCCAAGGCAACGATGATGGGGTCAATTAGACGTGTTTTAGGAAGGGCAATCAAGGAGGCCATTCTTTGGGGATGGTATGTGTATATATGCATATAGTGTAATATTTGAGAACTTTTTGAAGCATAATATTTGAGTAATGTTAAAGGATATATATACGAGCTATAAATTTTACTTGTTTGAGCAATGTGAATATTCAAGGGTGACTAATCATAAAACATGCATACTCCCTCTTCCTTCTTCTTCGTGTTCACAGTTAAAAGTAAATGGACAAGTGGGTTACATATAGGGTATGTTTAGGGTTTTAAAAGAGGTATGGGAGGGATGTTGGATCCCCTAGGCACTTTTTCTCTATGTTTTTGAAAAAATAACTTCTTTTTTTGCATGTCCTCAATTTCTCTAGAGGACAAGAGACGACCAAGGGATGTCCCCTGCCATACCCATGTCTTGAGGATGGTAGCAGCAATGCAAGGATGGAGAGTGTTGATACCATGTATCTCTAGTTTTTCATTCCAACCTCTCTTTTGTCTTTGACATAACCCAATTATAAATCTGACTTTAATTAGATGTGGAATTTTGAGATTTTAATAGGCATCAACCATAACAAGATTAGAAGATGGGAAAGGTAGCAAAACAACAAAAGGATGAACATGATAGAGGGCCTCGTAATTGACCAAAAATGATTAGACCTAGAGAAAGCAAAAAGCAGCAAAAGCACTACCAGATGATGTGTACTAAAACACTGGTCGTGGCAAATGATTTAACGCTACATATTTGAAAACAAGTTTCTTCTACTTCTTCTTCTCACTATATGGCTTACTAGTTTTTATAAGATCTTTGTCATATGAATTCATGAATACATATTTTGTACATTGCTTGTGAATATTTATACCTTAGAGTCTGCATTGTACATAAAGTATATGAGCTGAGTTAGTTCCATTAAATATTGATTTATGAATGATGATATGGATCATATCAAGTGAATGCAATAGTTTAGTATCGTTAAAGATTCAAGATTCTCTTTTTCCCCTACCTTCTCATCCTTTTGAAGCTTATGTCAATGATATGAAATAGAATATATCTTATTCATGGTACAGTTTGCTTTGCTTGAGTAAATTGTGTGGTGTTCTGACCTCTCTTGTCTTTAGCCTAATCAATAAAAGACTAGAAAGGTGTTGGAGTGGACTTCCTTGTGGGGGATATTGAATCACACGATTGAGTTTGAGATATTCCCATAATAGTACTCTTTGAGACCATTTTACAACTCATGCCTTTGGAATAATACCAAAAAAACCTAAAATGAGGAGGTGTTATTCTGTAAGAACACCCCCTTATTTTTTTTTAAATTCATCCAATGATGCCACAACAAATACTCAAGCAATGAACATGAATTCATGCAAGTTTGGCAAATATGAGCACTGAAAGGTTTGTAATTTAAGAAACTTCTGCTGTTGAAATTTTATTATGATGATTACATTCATTCAATCCACAGCTGTTACAAATTTAGAGTCCAAAATACATCTAAGAAGGCACTATGAAACATCCACTGAAACAACAACCATATAGATTTTAAATACCTTGAATGGGATGCATTATTGAGCCAATACAGACCTGCTGTATCAGTCCTTGAGTGTAGACAGTCAATATCAAACTGATTCTCCAACACCATTTACAAGCCTCCCAGCTGCAGCAATAGGCTTATTCAGCTACTCCCAACACCAAGAAACTCACCTAGACTGCTCAGACCCTTAAACCAACCTCAACCAGCAAGTAACAACCATTCCCAGGTCAATTAAATGATTCAGACCCTCTGAAACAGCATACAGGAGCACTGGTTATGCAGGGGCGATTTGGCCTAAAAATTCATATCTATTTTTTTGAATTCCAATATGCCAACTATCATCTGCTATCATCCCAACAGGTCAGGTCGCCAACTCAGGAGGAGATTGCAGCCACAAAACTCACTGAAAACCCTAGCACAAACTCCAAGTATACCACCAATACTTGTATGGCCTGCTGAAAGGGGCAATTTCCTCTATAAAAATAATATCATTTGCTAACCACTATAAAGCACTTGTAAAGGGGTCGCCCGGCACTGATAAGTCAAATGGAACAATACCCAAAACACAGAAATCACTCCATTAACCTAGGCATCCAAAAAGAGGGGTGTGGCCTGTCCCGGCAAGGTATGCGGCCAGACTTGAAACTCCTCCAAATCACTACCAAAACACTCCAAAAAATACCCTCTGAAACTCAATACCAAACACTCCCAAAATATGTATTTCAAAATACCTTGAATATTTTCATTTTTTTTTAAACCCCGAAATCCAATCTTCATCAAACTCATTGTGTTTCTTGAGTGAAAACACCAGACCAACTAGGATGGATCTTGCACCATCAAATCTAGTGAATATTGATAAGGGTTTCCATCCTCAATCAACTCCTGGAGAGCTCAATGTTCACTCCAATAGAATCCTATTGTGTGTGCAAACTTGAATAATCCAAATGACAGCTCAAATCCTCCTTTTATAGAGTTGGAGGGAATAAAAGCAATTTTAAATTCAAAATAATTCATCCTCAAATGTTTTTTTGACAATATAAAATTAATTTATGTCCAAGTTCCCTTTTCCCTAGGCATCCACTTGAGGGGACATAACATAACCTTATTAAATTAAGACACTAAAGTGAATATTATAACATTAACTAATAACTTTAGGGTAATAATTTAAATAATCCAAACCACTTTGCAAAAAGCACCACCAAGGCACCGACAACTAAAACTGATCACACCAAGAAGAAGTCGGTGCTAAAGAAAGATGTCTGATGCCAAAACAAACACTAAAAATAGCAATGTTCTCCAAGAAATGTGGAGAACAACCCAAATGGCCAAAAACATTACAAAGAGTATCACCACCATCCTAAACACCATCTGAACACCAAAACATCACTAGATCCCAGAAACCCCAAAACTGAGCTCTCCAAGAACCTTGGAATCCCCTAACCACCACCAATTAGCCTATGGGAACTCTAGAATAGGCTAACGGTCACAACAACTAACTAGGCTTGAGAAGGGGACATTACATATTCACTCCTTGCTATCATGTCCATTAAAATACTTGTGAGCAAGTTAAAAGCTTGTTGTGAAAAAATACTTCATCAAGAGACATAAACCAATCAACAAAGGCCAAGCAATCCAAAGGGAATCATCATATCTTCTATTTCCAATGGGGTGACCCTATCTTACTTTTAATTATTTTGAATTAGTAAAGCATGTGACTCAATTAGTAAGCCAAGCTTGTTAATTTAGTTTAGCTATTAATGTCCACAAGAGGCCAAGAGTGGTAAATGGACTAATAAAAAGTTCAAAGCTCAAAGTATAATAAGGAAGTGCCTAGTGCATGTCCCAAAAAGTAGAAAAAGATATAATTTGCTATAAAACTCAAGAAAAATAAAAGCATAAAGTAGGAGAAAGAAGAAAGATATTGAGGCCTTCTCAAGAAGAAAAAAGAAGCTAGCCAAATTCCAAGCTAATTATCTCAAGGAATTTATCCAAAACCACGAGATGAGGTGAGCACCCAATTGATCAAACATATCACTCTAGAAGCCACGTATATGGTATAGGTGTTTGTTCTACCATTTCACATTGCTCAACCACTTTAGACACAAGATCTTGGTGAGTTTCCCCTTTTACTTGCTAATGTCTTTGGAATTATCAAGGGTGCATGTTTGGTTAAACAAGATAAAACTCTCACTCTACCAAGGTTTAATCTATCTATTATACCAATTTGCTAAGGTCAATTAGGTGCCTCTCCAGCCTACTATGAAGGTGTCGATTGTGGAGTTAGCATGGCTCAATGTGAGCACTTCCATACAAATTCTTAGTAAGGAGGGCTTCACTCTCAAATCTATTTACATAAAAATCCCCTCTAGGAAGACCTCCATGTTGGGGCCCAAGAGTAGGGCTAGTAATGCCAAAATTTCCTTAGTGCCAAACAATAACAAGGTCAAGGATTATGATGCCCTAGAAGACTTTGTTTTGACTACTAGGAAGGCTATCGATAATAAAGACAAGAGGATCAAAGGTGCAAACAATCTTCAAAGGGAGGAGAAAACAAAGACGAAAATGAAAAAACCTTATAGGAAGGGTAAAAACTCAATTCCCAATATTGAAGCTTTTCCAAGCAAGGAAGGAGATTATGTTGATAATCAAGAAGTTAGCAAGGAGATAAAGGTTTGCACTAAAGCCGTAATAAGCAAAGTAGACTCCTTTGAGAAGGACTGCAACCTTCAAAAAGAGTATTCTTAAATGGTTTATGAATCAAAATGAAAGGCTGAGAGTTAAAATGAATCAAATGTGTCAACAAGTCAACAAGGTCCAGCCCCAAAAAGAGGCTTGTGTTAGGCTTAGTAATGAGCAATGGAGTATGTTAAGGGATGTCTATGAAATAAGAAGGGAATTGGAAGGGCCTCAATCCAAGATGGGAAAGATTGAAGGTATACAAGAAGCCCTAAATTTCTCATTGAGTAAGATAATTCAACTAAGCAAAGCTACTATCAAGAACTCCACTGCCAATATTACTATGCTTCAAAAAATATGCTTAAGAGGAAAGAGAATTGTCTTGAAATTGGCCCAACTACAAGGACTAGAAGCAAAATGAAGTAGGAGAGTATTGTGATTGATTTGGACAATGAGATTGTGGAGGATCATCTAGAATTTTTGAGGGAGGAGTGGAATATTGTGGATTCTTTGAAGGACCTTTCTCCTTCTCACTTGTAATCCTTGTGGTATTTGTTGTCTTCATGTTGTTTGTTTACTACTTCTTTGTTTTTTTGTATAGGTTAATAACATTGTTCCCTATGCACTTTTGGTGGTCTATAGTTTTTTGTATTAAGCCTATATGTTGTTAATGCCTACCTTCTGATTATTGTAAAAGGGTTGGAGCCAAAAGCCCAATTTTAGCCACTAATAAAAGAAAAAAGTAGGAGAAAGGGCCTAAAAATAGCCATGTCAACCTCCTAACATTTTGTTGCAACCAAGATGTAAATTGTATGGATGATCTCATGCCTATAGGCTGCTGAGTTCTATGATATCTAACAAAACTCATATATGTAGTCTGCTGAGACATATGTTGGCTGAGATGTATGTTGGCTTATTGATCTCATCTTGCAGTTTGGGTTGTCAATGGCATGAAAATAGGAAGCGATAACTCTGGATCTATGAGTATATAATGACCTCAAGCTGAGTGTTTTATCATTATGTCTTAGTTGGAGCATCTCATGAATAAATAAAACCAAGCATCTCTGATCCCCATATTAAATAAATGACTTTTAAGGAACCATAAGTGTAAATAAACAACAATCTCTCATGAAGCTCATAGTAGGTATGTCATGTCCCCTTTTTCCCAACTATAATATTGCCTTATTATTTTAAAAAATAGTGTTTATAAACACTGCTATATATTATATAATTTAAATTAAATTAATAATAAAATACAAAATAAAGTAAAAATTTCAAATTTAAAAAGTGGCACCCAATTTTGAGCCGTGGGTCCTGTTGCGACCTATTTCACACATCGCCCCATTGCAAATGGGGACCCCCAGTAGTTTGCTTTTTTTGGGGGTTTCTGTCTTTAGGTTGCAATTTCATAAGTCCATTGCCTCGAGAGTTTGGAGTTTTGAGTTTTGAGGAATCATCCGAGCCAAGTAGAGAATCCAAGCCTAGAATAATGCCTAGACGTCGTCAAAGTGCTCAAAAGGTCTGGAGGATGAAGAAGGCCATTGCTTTGAGTCAATTCTAACACTACCTACTTTTTAGGGATTCCGCTTTTTTGCTTTTTGCTTTTTCTATTTTTGGCACTTTTGGACCAATCCAAGATTTTCTATTTTTAGAAATTTTGCTTTTTGCTTTTTTCTATTTTTGTTAATTTCTATTTTTAGAAAGTGCAGAGTCCCACAGGTCATAATATCAACGTTTTTATCTTCAGAATCAAAATTTTGCACCTCCAAGAGTAAAAAGCAAGAAAAAATCATAAAAAGCAAGAGAAAATCCCATGGCAGGGGTTTTGTTCCAGAAGATCCAGATAATAGCAAGAAATCCATGGCATAAGCATCACTAAGCTCACCTAGACATGAGGGATGGATGGCACAAGAGAAGCAAATTCCGCCATGGAGATGGAAAAGCAAGCTCCAAGTCCACCATACTCAATGTCAAGCACTTGATGAAGTCTGCCCATGAGAAGAGAAATGGCTAAGGCACCATGAAGTCCGCCATGAAGTTGGCAAGGCACAAGCAAAGTCTGCCTCACCTTGGAGAGAACATGGCAAGACCATCATGAAGTCTGCCCAAGCTTGGCATGAAGCTAGTAAAGTCCGCCCATCCTTGTCAAAGGCTAAGCCAAGTCCGCCCAAGCTCAAACCATGCATGGCATGAAGTTGATGAAGTTTGCCCTACCTTGAATGATGCTTGTCCAAGCACAAGTAAAGTCCGCCCTTGGCTAAAAAGGAAAATGTCCAAGTGTTAGTGAAGTCTGCCATGCTAAAAGAGAATATGGAAAGGAAGTCTTAAAGTCCGCCCAGCCAAGAGGAGGAAAGGAAACTCAAAATTTGGCTAAGTATTGACGCCTAGGAAGGGAAGACTTATGAAATTGGCTAAGTATGGATATGGTTAAGTGTCAAAGGAGAATGGCAAGAAGAGGATCAAGTCCGCCATGCTATGTCTTGCCTAATATAAAGTCCGCCCAAGACACAAAATGGCATGGAAAATTCCAAGTTCGCCTAGAGGAAAAGGGAAAATGACATGAGAAATAATGAGTTTGCCTTGGACAAAATAAAATTTTGCCATGATTAGAAAAATGAAAAGGTTGAAAAGGTTGGAAAATCAAAATTAACACTTAGAATATTTTAATATTTTCCAACACCTAGAGAAATTTTTGAAATATTCAACACTTAGCCAAAATCTTCAAACTTAGAAGAAAAATCTAAAAGATTTCACTAGGATGGCACCTAGGTAAAAAATTAGAAACTGTCTCTTAAAGATTTTTAATGAGGATTGAGTTGCCATTTCGAAGAAAATAAAACAAGTCTGGGTTCAATGAATCTAAGAAAAAAACATGAATTTGCTAAAATAATCAAATTCTTCAAACTTTATAGAGTTTAACTTCTCACTTTCAACTCATTCTTCCAAAGTTCAATGGTAAAAGAGATTCTAACTCTCCCGAAGATTGTGAAAGATAATTTCTTGAAGGAAGATTTTTGGAGAGAGTAAATTTTTGAAGAAGATTTTTGGAAAGTGAGAATTTTTGAGTTGAAGGATCGAATTTCTAAAGGCTAGGCGTGTTTTTTCTGAGCTAAAGCAGAATTTTCAGAATTTTAAGGCAGAATCACCGTCAAAAGTGTATAATTTTGAAAGTTTAAAATTTGAGTTTGACGGATTCTTTATCATTTTTTGTCTTATTCACTACTCATTCTCGCAAAATTTTGCTAAATACTTAGCCAAATTATGTCATTTTCAGTATGATTTTTTCACAAAATTTAACTTTTCAACAAGCTGAAAGTGAAAATTTTGAGTGAAGGTCCAAGAAAAATTAGAATTTAAAATCTTAAAATTAATATTTTTTCTTCATGTTTCCTGCAGGTTGATGACCACCAAAGGAGAACCTTCGAGAAAGGCACAGATGAAGTTTTCCAACAAAGGACTGCAGCTAGAACCAAAAATCAACTCGAAGTGGAAGAACGTCACAGACACCAACCTTGGACATGTAGATTTTAAAGACTTCAAGAAGATGTATGGACAAGATGGATTCATGCCGACACCAATCGCTCATCGAATGATGAGGAATGGCATCATACAAGCAGCTGGATTTCCACCGGCTGTGGAGTGTGCTGAATTAATGGTGGAATGTGCCATACACTATAACGCACAAGAGATGCAGATTGTTGCACCTGATGGCAGAGTGTTAGCTCATGTCGGAGAGCTAGCCATTCAAGAGGCTTTCGGCATACCAAGTTATAACCAAACTTCGTACAAGACTAAAGAGGAGGCAAAAAGATTTTATAAAGATTGGATGGATCTTTGTGCGACCAACATCAATAAGACATGGTTAGAGAAACCAAGGCCTTCCATCAAGAAGATGCCAAAGAAATTACGACTTCAAGGAGGAATATGGAGATATTATATTGCTATTGAACAAAGTAATGGGCAACCCTCAAGGTGCACCATTTGAAACATGGATGTATTACTTCATTGACAAGATCACCTCAGGCGTCAAGATGTTCAATTGGTCACAAATGATCAGAGACAACCTTCATGAACAATTAATAAATTTGCAAAGAACAAAGTCTTTTTACATGATTTCCTATATTGTCTATCTATTGGCAAGGACTTATAGATATGCAGGATTGATCTGCCGAAGCGTAGTGGGCAATGGGGAAAATGAATTCAAATCTTATGATTGTTACCCGCAATTGCAGCTTTGTGAAAAGTCACACTTTAGGAGAGCGAATGATGCCTTCCTAATGTACATCACTAGAATACTTCAAGGAGGAACACATCAAAGGCTTACTCGTGAGGCCAAGAGCCTGATCAGCAAGTACGGATCCTGGTTTATCTAGTTTCCCAAATTCACCTACATAAGAGTTCAAGGGATTCACCGGATGTTCTTACCGACCCCCGATCTATCCCACTAATAGAATGGTCTTGCTTGAAGTTCTTAGACAGCTGGAAACATACCAAGGCCTCCAGAGAACAAAGTAGAAGGCAGCTGCCACCTTTATGTTTTTTATTGGGAATATGCAAGAATCTTGCCCATCAGCATAGGCAGCTGAAAGTGCCAAGTTAGAAATGCAATGGTACCCTTTCACATCTTACTGGTCCAGAGTTGACTTCAATCCTCATGACCACATTGGGACCATGAATGGAAGGAAGTACAAACATAAGGTAGACCTGGAAGATTTCTAGGCGAATGCTATAGATGAATATGATGTCAAGAAAAGACAGTGGTCCAGACTGCCGGTGAACTTGATTAGAACAACTGAGCTCTTCTGTGTCCCTGATCAGCTTGAGGATGACAGAGAGTATATTCAACCAGGCTTTGATGAGAATCGGCCTCTTCCTCCTGTAAGATAGTCGAAAATAGAGCTAACAAATCTAACCACCTTGATGAGGCCAGTTGTCAAATATTCACAGTGGTGGCCAAATCAGCAAGTCCAAGAGCTGCGACAAAGGAATGTGACTCTGACTTACAATTTAATGGGTGAAACGGAATCCTATTCTTCAAATGCAGGTGCATCGCAAAGTGATGAACCAATCGAGAGCACCCATTCGAGGAAAAGGAAGGAAATAGTCGACGACTCTACAAGGATGAAAGGAAAGAAGATTGTAGATGAGGAACCTACTCAAAAGAAGCAAAGATCGAAGCTTCCTCATTCTGCTACGTCCAGGAAAATGGATGAGATATTGAATATTGATGAGTCATTGGACAACATAAGGATTCCTTCTCCGATTCATATTGAGCCAATTCCGCCAGCCAATGATGAACCCCCATCTCCCACAGGCACAGAAATACTCAAGTCTGAGGATGAAATGGATATTCTAGGTGGTGAATTTCAAGAGGGAATGATTTCCGCTCTTAGAGGAATCCAGGATATTCCATGTGTAGAGAATGCTCAGGAAGAAGGCATTGAATAGCCTACAATTCCTGATTGGCTAAAAGAAAGATTGAAAATAAAAGTACTAGTAGAGATCCCAGAGGAAGATAATATGGCCAATTTTCTAGCCAGGTTAGAGACAGTTATTGTGAAGAAGCCTGCCAAAATGTTTTCCACAATCCAGAGGGATAAAGCCGGCCACCATTCAATACAAATTGTTGTGCCAACGGTGGATAAGTCGAAAGAAGATATTGCTCCTCAAGAATATGCCATCACTATTGTCGACTTGGGCCCAACAACAAAGGGTCAAGAGGTGGAAGACTTGGACAATTCAGTCACATCCATCAAGGCGAGGTTGGAAAAGGAAGTAGCAAAGAAGAAAGAATATAAAAAGGAGATTGAACGCCTAAAGGAATACATCCAGCATTTGACCAAACCTCTTGATCAAGCCGACTCAATAGTTCCTCCACTTTTAAACTCTTCACAAGAAACGATTAAAAATTTTTGAAGAAGAGATTGTCACAACTAAAGAAACTAAGGAGTGGATACTAAGCAAGAGCAGAGAAGCGGCTACATTTGTAGAGAAATTGATATTAGCCTTTGGACAGACTTCCTCTTTGCTTTCAAGAATTGCAGTTATGGCTGAAGCATGGGAAGACCTTCAGGATATTCAGGATAGAATTGTCCCATGCCTCAAAGTGTTGAAAGGAGTGCCGAAGCAAGAACTAATTGATGGAAAAGTTATTGCAGCAGGAGCTGCATATGATTTCAATAACTGGTACTGGGCATTGATTGCGCGGAGCGAAGTCTTAGAGAAGGCGAAGGTGGATAGTATTAAAGTTGAGGAGCAGATGAGGGAAATCCAAAATAAGATTTTACTTGAAGCTGCAGATGTACTTGAAAAGGATATTGTCCAAGCAAGTGATATGCAGCTGGAGAATCTAAAGCTCAAAATCCAAGAGGCTTTCTTCACCAACACTAGACCGATTTTGAAGCAAAATTTGACTAAGGCATCAAACTTCTTGTCCATCTGGGATGCCTTCCAACGCCAGGAGTCAGAATGGGAGAATATTTTTGCCGAGAGTGCAGATGATTTGGATGTGTTGGAATACAAGGTCAATATGCCACCACATGTCACAATTGAGGGGGTCAGCATAATAGTGTCCAGGTTCATCGAATACACAGCCACTCAGGAGGATAAGGATGCGCCTCCAAGAAGATACTCCATATGCCACGTGTTCTTCATCCATTTGTTGTTAAATGTTATTCTGGGAAACACTAGTTAGGGTTGAGTTGTTTAAATCTTTGTCGTCGATCTTGGATTGATCTCGACCATTCATTTGTTTTAGGAACTCTATATAAACTCTCACTCTCTCATTTCAGAAAATGGAGTCTTATGAAATTGTTGTGTATAGCTACTTTGATAATAAAAGCTCATATTGCATGATTTGCTTTGAATCCTTTTTATTGTCAAGTGGTTGCATGGTTACATACCTCCCTTCAACATAGAATAGATTTAAAGTAGAATTTAGAGTAAATTTAAAACAAAATTTGATTTCAAAGCACATTAGATGAATGAAAGATTGATAGTGTTGATAATGGTGAAGTTAGTTCGTACCTTTTTCAATTGAATGATTTTCAATTTGATGTGCAAGGTTAGTCTGAACTTTAAAATTGTTAAACTCGAATTCTATTACTTATGTTCATTGTTCAAATTGATGATGGTATTGAGTAATAGGATATCATTCGTGAATCCCGTTGAAGATTGCACCATCTTTGTCTAGTTGTTGTAGTCATTGTACTAGGAAAAGCAAATTTTCCAAAGATTGGTTTGAATTTCGACATCTAGCACTTGTCTCTTGAGTTCGTAAGATTGGTTTAGCATTAGTCTAATTTATAAAACCCTTATCCTTTTTTATTTTATTTTCAAAGATTAGCAGTAATAGAATTTCACCACTCGTCATCCATAGTATTCAAAGTCCAAAGTGATGAAAAGTTGAGTGTAAGTCCCCCTTGCAATACCAGCAAAACATAGCAAACCAACTGAGACTATCCTCTATGCAACAGGAACCTTGGAGTCTACTTTGTGAATTGTGATCACTTTGCTTAGCACATTGGAGTCTTTGTTCAAGAGAGAATAGGATATTGTATTGGGTATTTTATTCTAATGTTGGTTAAGGTCACAAAACCCACATCAGCAGGTCCTATTTTCCAATCAGATATAAGACCGAACCTTGGGTCAGTTGGAAGAAGGCATTTTGGATTATTGAAACTGATTTTCTTGAATTCTCAAGTTATCTAACCTACAAGAACAAAATCCCTTTGAGGCAATAACAGAGGTAGGATGAAAACCCTACTTTTGCTAGGCAATCCTACATCAGGGGTTGCACATGAGCAAACCTAGAGATCTGATTGGAATTTTCAAGTTAGTCGCTGAAGAAATTTGCAAGCAAATTGGAATACTGGAGTTCGGGCAAGTTGTGGCCACCCGACACCATATTTGGAGCACCAACCCTGGGCAGAACCCGCAATATCAGTCACTGATCTGCAGGTAAGTGGAATACACCCAGTCACAGCAGTTCCATAATGCCAAGTCATTGAGTTGCGCCTCATTCCAAGTCTTATATGCAGTTAACGGCTGAGGGTTTATGTGGTGGATAAGGGCAGATTTCAGAACTAGTCCTTATTCAGGAGTTAAGGCGACATTTGCAAGGAAAATCTCACATCGCCATCCAAGTATCAGTACTGCCTTAAGCACCCAGTGGCCTCACATACCCAAGGGCTTTTACCATCGCACTAATCAGGAGGATTTATACTCAGTGGAAAACAATAATCAGCAGCCCTACTAAAGTTCGCCATCCCACAAGACATCCAGCAACCAGTCACCGTCCACACCAGCACACAGGGACCAAAGTAGACACAAAAAAATTCACCCAGATATGATTCGCTGGGTTTCAGACTTACTCAGATCTAATGCTGGGCATTAAGCTGGGTGATAGGACATTCCTGTGGACATACCAGTTACTCAATAGCATTGAATCAGTAAGCAAGTTGGAAATTATTGAAACTTTAAGTGTACAGAAACATCTCCGATGTAAACAAATTTGGTATTATTGTTAATCAAGTTAAACTGAGACTATTTACTGCTGCAAACTATGCACTCTGCAAATATATTTTAATTGTACCATTTAGATTTGTTCTTGTCTTTTTTCTACCTGCAAGTAGGAAGGATATTACGAAGTAAGGCATCTAAAAATGTTCAGACCCACAAACTCAGGCTCTAGGAGGCAAACTCTGCAAGTATGCTCTCCTTGTAGAATGTGCTAATTTGATTCTATTCGAAGTTGATGAGGGCAAAGCTGAAACTGCAAGAAGTACTCTTAGGCAACTACAAAGCCTCTACTTGGATTACTTCAAAACCTGGATGCAACCATCTTAGAGACACAAAACTCAAAATAGTGGATAACTTTGGTTCCAAAGGCTCTCTCAGATCTGTCCATGCTACCTTCAATTACCTTTGTACATTTCTTCACAGATCAATGTTAATTTCATATTTCCTAAGCTCGGGAGCATCAATAAATAACTTTAAAGAAGGAAGCCTCTCTGTGTGAAAGTTTAGCTGTCGGAGAAGAGAAGCAACTCTGGCATACCAAAAATATTTGCATTTATGTTTAGCTACATAGAAGATTGCAGAGCTAAATACAGACACCTGTTGTGGACTGAATGGGAATCTGTTATAAAAATAATCCTATGCAGCACTATAACAGCATGGAATACTAAAGAAATGAGGAGTGGGCAAGCTCCAAAAAATTTCCAAAATAACATGTGGAGCTGCTCTGTTTGCTTCAAAATACTTTTGACAACACAAAAGTAAGAATCTCTTGATACGATCCTACCCTCTGTGTCCCCATTATAGGCCCTAAACTTCATATCCACAAAGAATGATGGGGTATTTAATTCATGAAAGAGATGCACCTTCACTCATATGTGTTGAAATTGAAGTTAAAAAATATGATTTTCTAAGGGTATCAATGTTGCATATCCCTTGCCTAGTCTTGTTTCTGCTTCACAGCCAAGGCTAAAGTAAGGCCCAGAAACCATAACGAAGCAGGTATACCACCTCAAATAGTTTTCCTTTGTAAATAAAGATTAATCATGGATGCTACTTCTTGGTCATGTTGAATGTAAAGAGCACTGTCTTTGCAAGATTGACTTGAAGATCATGCTGATCATAAAATGAGGTATACACTCTAGTTGATTCTGGATACCCATACTAGAATGTGAAAGTAAAACAATGTCATACCCAAACAATAAGATGTCAATATATATCCCAAAAAGAATGCAATTGCTCATACCTTCCAAATGTCAGGAGAAAAGATCCTCTAAATTGTTAATGTATATCCCAAAGAGCATGCAAGATAGTAGATGTTCTTCTACACCTATTGTACTGCAAATGTTATTTGTAGTATCCAATTGGATATCGACAAGCTCAAATATATTTCATACAAAGTTCCTGCCAAAGAGATAAAAGTAATAGACACCTAAGCTCAAAACTTGGTGCAATGAAATAATCTATTAACAGATATGCACCAGTAAATGGAGCTTAGATGATCTTCACAACCCAAAGATAATACCCAATTGCAAGAGGAATCACCCTGGCCCCATAAACAATAAAATCCAAATTTGACCTCTGCAAACCTAGTAAGAGGATTCTCCTACTACAGTTTTTGCAATCCCTTCTAATTAATGTAAGGATAAATTGATAATTAAATCTCTATAGCACCCACTATTTTGGATAATAGCAAGATGCACTATCCTAATAGATTGAATGTTGTTCTTGGGTGTTTTGTTAAAACCATTCAATTTCATCACACTCGGCAAACTATTTTCCACTTCTTAACACAAAGCCAAAATGACATTAATTTTATGTTGTTCAAGTGGTTGTGTTATAATGGTAAAAAGGTACTCTTGTAAGAGCATGGCCCAAGTTCAAATTCCTCAATTGCAATAAAGCAACCCATAACATCAATGGCCATGTGGCAAGATTGTGATATTACAATTATGATGTGAGGTTGTGGTGTTAAGATTATGGGGGCAAGGTTGTTGTGTTACAACAATGTTTTGCATTCAAGTGTGACCCATGTTCATGTTGACAATATTGTCATTGATGTCAAAGGTATGTGAGTGAAATAATTAATGGCCAAAGGGCACTAATCGCTGTCCAAAAGCCAATCTGACATCAGTTTTAGATCTCCTCGTTCAAGGCAAGCTTATTAACTTCATATTGACATATTTGCAAGACAAATTTTTATTTATGCTGGCCAACTCCTTTTACTCTTGGCACCTAAGTCTTACGGAAAATAAATTTAATCTATATCCTAATTGGGCCGACCCCCATGCTTGGTGCCCAAGACAAAGTCATTTAATGTTCATGTTGGCTGACTTCAATGTCATATTATTGGAGTTTTTAGAACAAGAAAGTCATATATATAATACATCACTTATGGGCAGCGATGGCGAGTATATGTGAAGCAATAGAGGATTTAGAAGGGCAGCGAGCAAGGAATTATAAGCAATTCAAATGAAGTAGTGAATATGATTATAATATGGAGCACCGAATATAATTTGAGAAGCAGCAAATATAGTTTGACGAGCGGTGAATATAGTTTGAGGAGAAGCAATGATTAATGAGTAGTGTTTCCAATTATTAAGGCAGTGATTACTTTTAAAGAAGGCAGCAATTATTTTTAAGAAGACAGCAATTATTTTTAAGAAGGCAGCGATTAAGGAGAAGTTAAGGGTGGTGATCAAGGTTAATGTAAAGTCATGTCCTTTTAGAAGGTTGTCTCTATTCAAAGAGATGCCTCTTTTCATGAAGGCATGAAAATATAAGGTGTGAGTGCGGAATGAGGAGAAGAGTGTAGAAAATAAAGAGATCTATTGTATATACATCAGCAGATTTGTGTGAAGAGAACATAATTAAAGATTGCTCAAAGGCAGATTTTTGAAGGAAAATTATCAAGAAGAAAAATACTTTGTTAAGTTAGAGCTCGGCGCCTCATATTGAGGTTGGTGCTTCATATTGGAGAGGTTGGTGTCTCATATTGAAAGAGATTGGTCTCTCTACTTAAGTTGGTGCTCAAGTATTGGGGATTGGTGTCTCCAATGGGTTGGTGCCTACAAATTGTTGTAAAAGATTATTTATTTTGGTGGCTGGAATTGGACAGTAGATCTAAGCAATTCTTATTAATGTGGTTTCCTCCCAAAAGGGTTTCCATGTAAATCTTGAGTTCTTCTTGTGTTCATATTTGTTGAAGTTGTGTATTTAAAGTTATTGTAGTTGTTAATTTGAAAAAGTAGTCTTATACTGATTCACACCCCTCTCAGTATAAGCGTGTGCTCATCAGTTCAGAGATCTTAAGAATGTGATCAAAGCAAATCCTAAACCACCATAATTGCAGATGACAACCTCAATGCCCTAACGAATATTTACCAAGAAAAACAGAAGATACAATTTATCGAGATAGCCAAATGCCCTATCCTCAAAAAACTAATACTGCATTTAGGTATTCTCCTAAAATCATTCAACTTCATGATTCATCACACTTGATAAATTAATTATCATCTCTTAACAAAAGCTAATAGAGTATGATTAGTTTAATATATTTCCAACGTTGCAACCTATTTTCTAATAGGAAGAATAAAGGTATCCTTTATAATCGAAAACAAACATTCAAATTGATACATTCCAAGGTGTTCCGGTCCAATGGTAATGGAAGGTAGTTGCAAGAAAGTGACAAAGATTCAAATTATTCTCGTAGCAATAAGTTGGCCTAAAACTCCAGACATGTAGCAATCTTATGCCCTGATTTGCAAATATTAATAAAGTGATCTATGCTTATCCCACATTGTGTTAAAAGCCGCCCATAACTTACACCCAAAAATTACAAAAGAAATGAAAACGTCTTATTACTTTTCTGATGTTGCATTTTATGATCTACCAGGCAAAATTTATAATCATTTATTACAGAAAACATTTGTTTAGCTTAAATAAAAAAACTTTCACCTATAATTTCAGCTCGTGCCGATTCGTGGCCATTGTAGAACAAATAAAAATAAATCAAAAAGTACCATCGATTTGAAAATTTCCTACCAAATGTTGATACCTACATTTTCAGCCTTCCTAAATACTGGGTAGTGTAAAAAGTGCGAAAACAACAGCAAGAAAAAGAAAAAAGAAGACAGTACCGATCTGAAAGTTCCCTATAATCACATAGTAATCCGTATTATTTCAACTCTTCTCTACTACTGCCCATTGTTATATATAAACGTAAACAAGAAGCTTACCTATCAGAGATTTTTCCACATGTGCATGTAGATACAGGGCGAAAAAATTGCGAAAAAAACTATAAATTGGAAACTCTATATACCCACACGCTTATACTCGATATTTCATCTCTATCCAAATTCTGATTATTGCTATATAATTGGACAATAAATAAACAATTCATCCGCCATAAGTTTATACGCACGTATTAACTTGAGAAGATCAATTTTACAAACCTTGAGTTCAGAATCACAATAAATGTGGACCAATCCGAAGGAAGCTCTGCATGCAACCCATAGAAGAGGGGTCTCCCCAAACGCAGAGCCTGTTATAAGTGGCTTCCCTGCTAGTCTCAATGTTGCCCATTGAACATGTCTTACTTCTTTCTCCATGCCTGAATTCAGACAAAGCTTTTGGAGGGAAATCTAATTTTGGGTCTACGAGAAGCGTCGCGGCGTTTGTTTCGGAAGTACTGTTTGGTGTATGTCAAATTTGTAATCCTCTGAAGTTTAAATGGATTCCTTGGGCTATGGTCCCATGGAGAGGGGGTTATCTATCGCTGAGAAATTTAGGAATTTTTTACATAATGTAGATAAAGATTTTATTAACAAATTTAATACTTAAAAAATTTAAATGAAAAATTTTAGGAAGTTGATGTCTTTATAGATTTTATAATTCTAATAATTTTAAATAATTTAATTGAAAATTTAAAAAAATTGAGAAACTTTCTAATGGTATCACGTGAACAAAATAAACCTTTAAATTATAGGGTAAATTTTTAACATTAAAAAATTTAGATGAAAAATTTTAGGAAGTTGATGGTTTTATAGATTTTATAATTTTAAATAATTTAATTGAGAATTCAAAAAAATTGAGATATTTTCTAATGATATCATGAACAAAAAACCCTTAAGCTATAGGGTAAATTTCTAGCACCATCCAAAAAATTGAGAGTTGAAAAGTAGGGGCTTCTCTTTTTCAAAAGAATATTCAGATTCAATGGCAAATTGTTCGTATCTCATTAGACCTATCACTCCTTAATTCTTTGTATGCATATACATATGTATAGAGAGAGGAGGGACAAGGAAAGGTGGCATGGGAGCTACATTATTTCCCACTTATTTTTATACTTGCTTTATCTTTCTCTTTATGTGTGTAGTTTTGATAGATTTTAGCAAACAAGGTAACTAAACCCAACCTTCTTCCCTATCTCTTTATTTGATTTAGCCCTTGTGTTCTAAGCCCAACTCAAATCTTACATGTTTCCTCACCTCGGTGAGAATCACAGTTGGGAATAGGTCCCTTAAATAGAATCATTGGTGTAGATTTTTCTGTCTTATTCAAATTTATTTTTCACTTACTCCTTTTCCAAAATTGGACCATCATGCATTAGCTTGTGAATGAATTTTATTTTTGGGTTTGGTTAACTTAGGAATTTTTAGACTAGCCTAGGCCAAAAAGACTACAAGAAATGTTCCTCTTCTTGAAGGCATTATCACCCTCCTACCACAAGCAACCCAAACCCATGAGCTCAATAGCCTAGTGGAGGCACAAGGCTTGTGAGCCCAATAGCCTAGGAAGATGCAGATGCATAAAAATGTCCTCAATCATTTTTATCCATTGTGTATTTCATATAGTCATTTGCATAAATCATTTAACCATTTGCATAATCATTAACTCATCCATTTGCATAATCATTAATCCATAATCATTTAAATACATTCATTACGCATTTTATACATAATCATTATATTCATACATAATCATTATATTCACACATAATCATAAATGCATTTCATAAATACATTTGCATGAGCATTTGTTCATTTCATAAACCAATTTCATTAAACAGTTTAAATAATCATTTATCCTATTCCTATGCATATCATTTAATAAATCCATTATCCTTATTCTCCAACATATCACAAATTACATTTAATTAAAATAGAATAATTATCATTTCTCCATCTCATTCTTTTATCCCATATTCTTCCTGAAATGTGGATTCACCCATGAGGACATCTATATAAGCCCACTTCCTCCTCACATTTCAAACACAACTCCAATCTCATTTTGATCAAAATCCATTCTACATAGCCTCTTGTGTTTTTTGCTGCAAAAATCTGAGAGCAAAGACAAGATCTTTAAGATAGGATAACAATGGAGTTTGATTTCTTTTGAATGCTCATGTTTTTTTTAGTTTTCCTAGTTTAGTTTCATTTTATATGTGTTTTCATTTAAGAAATGCTCCATTGATGTTATGCTAGAATTTTGATTTGGGGTTTATAGTTTAAATCATTTAGCTTTTCAAATTTTAGTATAATACAAATGGTGAACCCAACGGGAAAATATTTTGGCTTTAATTCATAGAGTTGATGGTTTTGTTTTAAGTAGATTTGAAAATATTTTGGCTTTAATTTATAGATTTGATGGTTTCGTTTAAAGTTTGAGGAGATTTGGCGATGATCTTTAAGCTTCTCTACAAGTCTCCTTCTCAAATCTAAGTCTTCTCCCCACTTCTTATCTTAATAAAACCAAAACAAAAATAAAAAACAAGAACCTCCTCTTCCTCCTCGAATGGATGATTTTATAAGAACTCTAAGTTTGAATTACTTGAATGGGGGAGTGGCATTCGTCATTCTCCCATTTATCCTCATCACGCACTTCTCCACAAGTGTTCACACATGTGTGAGACCTCAAGGAGAGTGGAGTGTACTTGTACACTCCTATCACTAAAGCCTTACAAGGTGGGTCACACACATGCCAAAACCTTGTAGCTTTTCCCAAGTTTATAGATGAAATTTTGACAGTAGGGTTAGAAAGTGACAAGCCACTTTCCAAGCCTCCACTTTTCAAATTCACCATTCCTTAAAATGATAATTTTAGAAGGGTCACATATTGACCCGTCTAAATGAGGGCTTACAAAGATATCTAACCTATAGATATCCAACTTAGGACCATAAAACCATTAAAATACATAAAATGGAACTTTTTACAACCCTTTAAAATCCCCAAAAATACTTAATATGAAAGTTGGTAAGTAGGATGCCAACACAACTCCAAAATCCAGCTTAGTGGCCTCATTGAATTTACAAAAAATTTAAAATCATTCACATTCACATTACAAATAATAATATAATAAAAATTAGACTATAGACCTTACAAATGGACTATATAGTCTAGTTTCACAATTTGATCACAAGAGTGTTTCCTTGATGACTTATGTTTCATTGGCCATGGAATCCACCCACACACTCAATTTCACACATTAGTATATCCATGTAATAGTTATAGTCAAGGAAACATACTTTAAAACATACATAATCATACACTTGATCATTAATCAATCTCATCCAAACAATTAATGAAATAATGTACTATAAAATTTAATCATTTATTATGATCCTATTCAATGCATTTCTCAAGAATATCAATTATTTATAGTCATTCATCTAGTAAACACTTGATAGGTAAAGCACATAATATGTCTTAGGACTGTTGGTTGTTCTAAGTGTTCTTTGCCCCTGGTATTTGGTGTCAAGGTGGGTTGTTAGTCTATGTTGTTTCTGCGGTGTTTTCACTGGTTCTACTTTTTTGCTTGTCTCTTTTTGGCCCTTTGGGCTCTTCGTGTAAAGGTAAAACACCCTGTCAATGTTGTTTATCTTATCAAAAACATGTCTTAACTCATCATGTAGGTCAAAAAGATACTTAATTGAACAATCTCGTGTTAAGCACCTAGAATTTAAGATGCCTAACTAACATTTCATACCCACACATTGTCAATGCACAATTAGGATTATTGTACATATGCCAATCATCATCACCCTTTGCAATAATTTAAGTTATTTTAAACCACACACCATTGTTTGATTTAGTATATCTATAGAATTATAAGACAATATGTAAATAACTAGAAAATAGGTAAATAAAGTCATTATTTACCCCATAGAACACATAATCTTGACACACTAAGTGGGCCTCACATCCTTTTTCTTTTCTTTTTTTATGTAAATTGCTACCATGTTGGGTAGCACACTTCTATTAAAACACAAGAACAATTACATTCAGAAACCTACTCTAGCCAACAACCCAAAACAACCTAGCCCCTTAGAACTACCTACTTAATGCAAAGCATTACTACACCAAATTTGAAAGAACAGTGATAACACCAAGGCCCAGATCAGTTAGTTTCTCCACCATTGAATATAGGAGAACATCATTGTTTGCCGCAACATACTCTAGGAAGATGGACAAATCTTTCCCAACCACCACTGCAATGAAAAATTCTACCACTTCTTGCATCTTGGGGTGAGCTCTAGTCATTGCTACATCGATAACACTGCACACAAACCCCTCATCTGGCCATTCTTTGCTTCTTTCCAGCAGCAAAGTTGCTAACTCCTTATGCACATCCGCTAGCAGGTTCACACATTTCCCAGCAATCTCCTTACTCTTGGTCGAGTACAACATATTCGTGAAGAAATAACTCAGGATTAAACCATCACGAAAGTGATCCTCCTTCAATTTGTGCAACCGGATCACTTTCATTATCGCATCTACTAACTCAGTCAATGGACTCTTGAAGAGGCGGGATATTTGATCCTCATACATTTCCAAAATGTCTTCATTATACTCGCCTCTTCCTATCGAAATCCTATACCATCTAAACAAAGCCAGGACTTCAACCACCATCTTGCCTGCTTGTTCAACTTTGCCTTAGCCCTTCACCGTTGCTAAGCCATTTACCCGACTGGCCATAAATAGAGAATTCTGGATGAAAGCCCGTGGGACTTTCAATCAAAAACCCTTTTCGAGGAAGAGCAACACAAATTTTTGCAGGTCTCACATCCACCTTATGTCAATCCGCACTTTAAAATTTAAAATTATAAAACATAATATTTTTTTAGAAACTAGAACCTAGAGATTAGTAATTCCATATAAATTATTTATAACTATAATTAATAGCTTAATATTTTTATAGCTAATCAAATAATAATAAAATTTTACAAAAAATATAAACTGAGTTAACTTTTAATATTTGATAATCCATTCACTGTCAAAATAAATATTATAATTAGTATTCCAAGAGGTGTTCTACAATGGCAGCAAGACATGAAGTGTCATATCATGATTGTATAAATCAAATCTAAAACATGTTGACACATATTTTAAAAATAATAATTGTAAATTATTTTTTTAGTAAATAAAATAACTATTCAAATATAAATAAAATAAAATAATTCTTAAATAGTTGTATAATAAATATGTCTTAAGTAAATAAAAATAGCTCAAAAGTCTATGGGGCATAGAATGGATGGATAATCATACAATAATCACATGTTATGATCACATGTTTGAACCCTTGAATTCAAACATTTCATGAGTAAGGGCAACTTGAATGTGCTTTGAGTTTATAGGAGTTGTGTTATTAGGACCTCATAAATGGATTCTTGAATCTAGTACTAATTCATTTGTAAAAAAGTCTTCATATAAATAAAATAAAATAATTACTAACTAAAAGCTAAAACTAATGTGCTTGTGTATATATTGCTAGTCAACAATGGAGTCAAGCTCCTAGGATCACCCACAAAATCAAAGATTACATTCTGCAAGAGAGTAACAAGAGCAAGAATTGATTGATTATGGTGAAAAATGTATTATGATCTATTGTTGAAAGATTTACCCATTTAAAATATACATAAAGATGCCTTGCTTACTTAGGCAAGGTTGAGAGATAGTTCTAACTAGGATGATGACAAGTGTCTAAATCCTTTTTCATGAGAAAACCATGGGATAAGATCACATGTATACTAGATACTTCCATAAATATTCTTAACTCACTAAGTAAACTTAACATGTGAACTTGTGTGAATAGGTCTTAACTAATAATTAGCTAGATATCATACCTTATTCACACCATAAAAGGGGGAAATAGATAGGAAATACCCATGTTTACACTAACACCCCCGTTAAGTGCATCTTAGGGAGAAGTAAACAAATATAATAATACAAAGATGTAAAGATGATGATGGGTCCTAACTACTAGGCTATGTTAGGTACCCACATAAATGTAATATCTCACAAACAAAGAAAGGAAGAAAACTCAGAGGGAAAAAATCCTCTCTAAAAGAGAAAAATACTCTTATCATCAAATATACATTCAGTGATCCCCCATAAGAGGAAAAATTAAAGATTATGTAGCCCCTCCACAATATGTAATCTTCTATAGTAATGGTGGATTCTTGAAGACAAAATCCAATGTAATGTCTACAAATAAAAGTCAACCCCTTGGGAAGAAATATAACCAAATATAGATGATGGAAAGCTTCCCATTTCAAATAGGAAATAGTGGGAAGAAATTTTAAGAGGTATGATGATGATGATGTCTCTAAAATCTACTCATGTATCACCATGTCCATGGAAGATTCCATAATCAAATCAGGTACATGCCCAATCAATAAAAAATATGGCAAACTAGGATCAAGTGATGACTAATGATGAACATAATCCAAAGGTAAACATGAGGGGACAGGGTGAAGCCACAATAGTGGTTTACAATTTGATGGTGGAAGGAAAACTGAGAAAAAATGACCCCATGGCAAAAAAAATGGTTTTAAGGGTTTGAATGAACCTAAAAGTTCACCTGAACCCAAAAGGGGTCTGAGTGAACCCATTAATTACTGCTTGCCCACATTTCCCACCCAAAAAAAAAGAAGGGTGGTTCGCTCGAACCCCTAGGGTTTTGTATGAACCCCCCTTATCCCTTATTCTCCCCCTAAAACAAAAGAAAAACCTAAATTTTTACACTTCAAAGCTCGGGTTGAGGATGAAAATGGAGGAGTCTTCACAAACCCAACTAGAATTAGGTAGTCCTCAGAACAAGCTATCCAAAAAATATAATTTTAATATGTTTTGGTTTTATTATGTATTTGTGTTTTTAGTTTTATTAAACATGGGTTTTTTATCAAAAATGAAGGTCTTTGTTCTGCACATGTGGAAAAATAGCAGATTATCAAAAAATAAATAAAAAATATGAGTGCACTAGATATTGAATTCCTTGATCCAACAAAAATAAAAATAAAAATCAATATATACAAAAAAAGTTACATGTTATATAGTCACGCTATGTCTGAATTGTAATTGGTTTGACTTCAAAACTTGATTAAAGAAAAAATATTCAATAAAAAACTATTTAATCAAGTGGAAGCACTAGATATCAGAGTTACAAATCTAAATTCGAAAGAATTAGAATTTTATCGTTCATGGAAAAAATTTATGCGTTATACAATGCGTGTCACTTTTTAAAAATGTCATTTTCTGAAAAAACTAGTTTTCGTGGGAGATGGAAAAAGAAGTGCAATCTAATTCCAAAAAATTGAAAAAAATATTTTTAGAATCTACAGACAAAATGTGACAAGACTCTAGTTTGCATCATCTTCAAATTCCTCACGATTTAGCCGCTATGGGTGCCCGAATGTGAAGATTTAGTTAAAAATAATAATTTCAGTGTCCACGTTGGCCAAAAATTGTAAACCACTAAATTGTGGGATCACCTGACAACAACTATGATAGTTGTCATCAAAGAGGAGAGATAAATCCTCAAATGTGTCCTCCAAAAATGAAATGTGAAACTCCAAAAATAAGTTTGAAATATCTATCAAGTAATCATCCAAAAAGATCTAAAAGACTATGATTTACTTTTTGTAAAGGATCATTGTAAGATCTCAAAGAATCAACTCTAAACTATGATGAAGTGATAGAAGATGAAGATGTGATCTCAATAGGAGGAGAAAAAGAAACATAAAAGGTCTTTGTATCATCAAGATGCTAAATCTCTACATCATATTCAAGTTTCGAGCTATCAAAGGGTATATTGTTTACGTCATCAAGTGGAATGAGAAAATATAATGCATGATCATTTGAGAATGGATAAATATTATGGTCTCCATAGATCTCCCAATTTATGGTATAAAGTGTATGTGGGCACCTAATCTTTGAGACCTTTGATAAAATGGTTCAAAAAATGTCAAATACAATGGTTTTACTAGTAAATCCTTTGAAATGATCATTTTTATAACCCCAAATAGATTTTTTCCAAGGTATATTTGGCTCAAGGATGAGTCCATAAAGATGAGTCAAAATATTGAACCACATGTAATGTTTCAAGATACCTTTTTTCCAAGACTTATAATCATCCTTAATTAGAGTGATTATGGAAGGATGTATTGTATAACCCATGATATTACAATGATAAACTTCTTAAATGATAAAATTAGAGATCAATATATATTAAGTAGCTGAAATGAAGTCATTTGATCAAAATATAACTCTTCCAAGTTCTAAGATGTCTAGGTAATAAAGTAGAATGCAAATATGTGATAAATTGAATAAATTATACCTAGTGCTAAATATAGAAAAAATACATGGATGGCTATATAGAGCTTCTCAATACCTTTCCAATGTCATAAGAATCATGAATATCAAAGATCTAGGAAAAATTATGAGCTTAGAGGAAAAAAGTGAAGATCTCAATTCAATAAAACTATCAAGTAGTACTTATAGATTTTTTTAGAAAATTGCCTATAGCATTGCAAATTGTTTGAAACCAACTTTCTAATGGTATCTCATTTGGAAAATTTGATATTCAGGTAAGCATTTATGGAAAAAAGAAAAAAATAGCTAGTTTAGGCATACAAGATTGGGCATGGTGACCCATTGATGGCTTTATGGTAGAGAAAACTAGTGGTGGATTAATTGAGGTGATATGATCAACAACAAAGGGGATACAAAGTTTATTTAGTTATTTTGATAGCATTAGAACAATAATTGCTATGGTGGTGGCTCCTATTTGGGTGATGGGTGGCTATGTTTCTCAAGCTTAAGCCACTCTTGGGCTAGCTATGACTTGCTATGGATTCACCCATGACTTAGTGCTTGGGTTTTACACTTTTTTATCTAGAAAAAAACTAAATTAAAAGAAATGAATTTTAAAAATCTAAAAACCATATTGCTCACACTAGATGACATAGGGGCTTGTGTAGAAATGCACTGTTGATGTAGACATAATATTCTATGAATATGCCACCCATAGATTCCATAAAATTGTATGAAATTAAATTTTCAATATTTTCAAACCTTAACAAAAAAGACTAAATTTTGTCATCAAAATATAGAGTGCCATATATGAAAAAAAGGGCTTTTAGGACTTTTGGACTCAATGGTGATGCAAATTTTCCCCCAATGTGCACCAAAAAAAATTGCTTTCCTTATTATCTCCTATATTTGATAAGGGGATTATAGATTTGAAGCTCTAATACCATGTTAGAGTCACTAATGGACTTAAGCTTCCAAGATCACATGCAACACCAAAGATTACCTTCTATAAGATAGTAGAAATTGTGATAATTTATTTGTTATGGTGCAAAATGTATTATGATTTATTGATCAAAGACTTAACCCATTTACATAGCGATGCCTTATTTATATAGACAAGACTGAGAGATAGAAAGTTAACTAGGATAATGACAAGTGTCTCTTAATCCTATGTCATGTGACAACTAGGGGATAAGATCACATGTGTACTAAAGACTTACAAAGAAATTCCTATCTCCTTAAGTATACTTAACACATGGAAATGTATGAATAGGCCATAACTAACTAGTTAGGTAATGTGCCTTGTTCACACTATAAAAGGGGAAATCAAATAGGAAATACCCCTATTCACACCAACATATATGTAATAAATAAAATGGCCTAAAATAAATAATTGGCAATCACACCTTAGTATGAAATGGGTATTACCCACAATTATTGCATTTTTTTAACATATAATGGGACAATGCTTGCAGTCTATTTTCTCAATGATTTTCACATCAATTTCACATGTTTTAAAAAATAAATATAGCATTCCATAAAAAGAAACACATATTATTTTAATGTAGAGGAAAAGTAAGCACATGTAAAATATTTAAGAAAAAATGGTAACATATTTTCTTTCACATTGAATGTGTTTGAATTGTGGGATGTGCACCCCCCTTGTTAAAAAAATAAATAGATGTCTTCAAATATTGAATATCAAAGGGCATAATGATAATGAAAAGTGATAGAGAATCATTAATCTTGGAGGCCATATCAATGAGATTAACATATATAATCTAAAAATTTGAGTTTAGATAATAGTATCCTTAAGAAATGATTATATCAGCTACACATATTTATGCTAAATAGTATCTTGTCTCTAATAGCAATAAGAATAATTGATATATTTGTATAAGGAAAAAATTAATTGAAAAATAATATTTGATTTTGATAATAGAAGTAGGGGAAAGGGCCCCTGAACCTAACCAAAAGACAAAACCAAGCCTACCAGCTAGTAGGACTACCACCACAAAACAACAAGGGCAAAAAATAGATAGGGACCCTGCAACAATACCACTACTTTATCCAAAAAAAATTAACAAGAACCAATAATTGAACATAAGCAAAAGACCAAAAAATAGAGCCTAAACCTAAATAACGAGGGAACATAGGCCCATAAAGTGCCATAGCCCAGTAGCCAAAAAACATAAACACTAAAGACCCAAATTACTTTTTGGGATTGCAAATTAGGTTTCATTCTCAACTAGCTACTCCATCTCCTCAATACACTGCTCCATTTTACCAGTAATTCTTTCATTCAACCATGTACCTCCTTTGTTTGAGAGGAGTTCAACTTTCTATGGCCTTTCCTTACCTTGTTCACACCATTCACAATACCGAAAATAACCCTCCTCATAATACCTAGAGTAATAGACGTTAACTTATTGAAAGCTTTGTCTATTTTTTCCATTTCATCTTGCAGCTCTCAAAATTGAGTAAGCTAGAAATCCAATGGCCTATATTTATCCTACATATCCTCTTCCATATCCTCCATGGCCTACTCTTCCACATCTTCTATAACATTCATAACCACACCTTTAGTTTCTTTTTCATTTTTCTTAATCCCTTCATCTTCATCATCCTCTGAGTCTTTGACCACCTGTTGGTCATCAACCTCCATCTCTTCATCCTCCTCACTGCTAGTAGAGTCTTCTAAGAGGTCTTCACCTAGAACCACTGACTGTTCCTTTTTGCTCGTATTAATGATGGTCAAAGCCTCTTCTTCTGGGTCATCACAAGGTTCTTCAAAGCTATGTTTTTTACCCTTGGTCGAATGGCTCACGAGCCTTTCCAACCCTCTTTCACCCTTCCCACTGATAAAGTCATCCATTTTTCCTTGCTCATCCTCATCTCTAATCTCAATAGTTACTTTTTTAACAGTTTTGGGTTCAACACTGTCAAAACCCTTTCTCTTAGCACCTAAGGGGTTACTTGGAGGGTTAGAGCTACTCTCCTTACCTTTCACATTCTGAACAACAAGGTCCCATTTGATAAGGATACCTTTAATAGAGGATTGTTGCATAACATAGGGTATAGTAGGGGGATTCTTAGGAGGAGGTCAAATAGAGGAAGTGCCCTCACCAAGAGTATTGACCTGAGAAGGACATGGGAAGGGTTCCAATTGATTCTCATGGGAAACATTAGCATTAGGGTTAATTCTAGTAGAAGGGCTTGGCAAGGGAGTGATGGCCAAAGTATAGTTATAGAGACACTTAATTAGTCCCTGGTGAAGGGGAGGTGAAGCTCCCTTAGCTTTGCATTGTTTGAGAGAAGATAACAAAATGAAAGGTATATTAATCTTTTCATTTCTACGAATATGGCAAAGAAAGGGAAAGTGGTACCTGTGAATTGTTGTGTACCTACCCTTGAGGGTAAAATATTTCATGATATGCACACAGGAAACCCCATAAGGGGCTGAGATTTGTTCCCTATCATAACCATTTTGGAACCTCACGAGCTTCTCTTCCCCTTCAAGAAAAATGTCAATAAACCTCTGATAATTTCCATTGCTAATTTTAGACACCCTCATACCACTATATTGTAACCCAATGCAACAAAAATCAGCTAAGGGGATACCCCAAACCTAATACTAATAATTTGAACTATGTCATCTCTTCATGAGTTGTAGAATTTGGCAGTAATATCGTTATTATATCCTCTCATATCCATGAAGAAAGGTGTCATGCTTGCATCTTTGAAGAGCCTCCATAGCTCTACATTCTACCACAATGACACACAAAAAAGTGACTCAAATCACTTCCTGGGACCCCCCATGGTGATACAGTTGCTTAGGCAATTGAATTTTTTTTACCCACCACCATAATAGCAACAGTAGGAAAAAAGTGAATAGTTTTCAAAATAATATAGATATCGTCATAATTTAGTAGAATTATAGTAGCCCAAACATCTGCTAGTAGAATGCTAAAGTAGCTAAAATTCTAAAGGGATCTATAGATATCTTTAACCAAAGTCTTATCAGAGATGGGAGTCCGATAAACCTTCCACCAAAGTTTTTCAATATTATTCCAATACCCATAATTTGTGTGTATACAACCACTACACATGATAATAATGGATATTAAGATCTATTTGCAACCCAAACATCCATTAAAAAGATAGTTGACCATCAGAGGCATAAGAAATATGTGAGGATACATTGAAAAAATCTTTGTAGCTTAGATGCCATGATTAAATTAAGTCATAGATCCTTAGCATTAGGATAAATATGATCCACAATCATGTCAATAAGACTCCCCTCATGGTACTCAATAGTGATTTAATTATAGTAGCCCAAACATCTGCTAGTAGAATGCTAAAGTAGCTAAAATTCTAAAGGGATCTATAGATATCTTTAACCAAAGTCTTATCAGAGATGGGAGTCCGATAAACCTTCCACCAAAGTTTTTCAATATTATTCCAATACCCATAATTTGTGTGTATACAACCACTACACATGATAATAATGGATATTAAGATCTATTTGCAACCCAAACATCCATTAAAAAGATAGTTGACCATCAGAGGCATAAGAAATATGTGAGGATACATTGAAAAAATCTTTGTAGCTTAGATGCCATGATTAAATTAAGTCATAGATCCTTAGCATTAGGATAAATATGATCCACAATCATGTCAATAAGACTCCCCTCATGGTACTCAATAGTGATTAAATAAATGAAATTAAAGGGAAATAAATTTAAAAGCATAAGTCCCTAAGGTACTTACCTTTTCATTATAATTAGAATTATCCTAGGTCATGTGAAACTTTCCCTTAAAATCTCTTGTAATTATCAATTGATGATTATATCTCTACCAAACCATATATACGCATATGGTTAAAATATGCAAGCAAGATGACATCATCCGATCCACCCTATACTCCCCCTCTCCATCACTTTTGGTACATACATCACCATGTGAGTTGGACCTTATCTTTTGTAGCATGTCAACATCTGAACATTGTAAATAAAATTCAAAATCAAAATGGGGCGGGAGTTAATTGGACCATCCCTTAGATAGAGTAACACCCTAACAATCAAAGGTAAGAGATACATCATTGTCAATTAGGGTAGGCCCCTCTGAACTAGTCCTTAGCCAGCTACTCCTTAATTTGAGTCAAAATATTATCAAACTCCCAGAACTACCACTAGGGGTAAGAAAGCCCCACATTGGAGATCATATCCGCAGTATTATTTCATTCTCTTAAGATATGAGACACAAAGAAACCTTCCATAAAAATTAACACATGTTTTGAATCTTGAATAAGGCTATTGATTTTCTAAGGGGCTTGACCAAACCATTATGGTAGTCAATGATCAATTTTGAATCTCCCTCAATAATTACTTTGTCAAAGCCAAGTTCTTTCAGCCTCTTAATACCTCTCTAGGCAACAATTGCCTTTGCCTCCACATTGGTAGCATGTATGATATATTTAGCGTAAGCCTTGATACACCTCCCACAGTGGTCTATTATCAGACCTACAATAGTAGTCATCCCCATATTCCCTTTAGAATAGCCACCAAAATTTAGTTTAACCCAATCCTCAGGGGGAGGCCTCCAAAGAGTCAATTTCCTAATGAGAATATTGGCCTAGTTGATCTAGTCAGGTCTTGATTGAGACCCCAAAGCTACTTGATTCTAATGGCTATTTAGTTAGGAATGGTTTTTGAGAAGCCAAAGACTTTCAAATTTAGGTTTTCTACAATTTGTTGCTTTATGCAATTGAACACCTCTCCATTGCTCCTTTTCTTTTCCCTAAAAAATCTATTATTTCATTCCTTCCATAGATGTTAGCAAACCGATGGGGGGACCTATTTCCAAATCTCTTTAATTATGGGATGAGAAAAAGGGCTAAAGTTCCATTAGCTCACAAGGTCTTTTGGTCTCTTGGAAACACTTGGTCGAAAAGGAGATTTTCCAGGGCTAAAGAGTAAACATCCCTAGCAAAAGGACAATGGATGAGCAGGTGATTGATAGATTCCTCTACTGAAAGACAAAACGCATATGTTCATGAATTGAAATCATTTCTTATTAAGAACATCAACAGTGAGGATTCTTCCATGTAAAGCAGCCCACCAAAATTAGTTGACTTTTGAGAAGATTTTGAGATTCTAGATAAGATTCCAATTAAAATTTTGATCAACTAAAGGGGCACCTTCCAACTTGTTGTATGCAAATTTAACTAAAAAGGCCCCCGATGGGTTATCACACTAGATTAGTGACTTTTTTTAGTGGCTAATATTCGCCAATTAGCTAATAGTTGAAATTTGGGAATCCAAAATTGGCTAATAGTTAAAGCTATAATGTGACTTGAATCGCCACATTTTTACAAAAGTTTATTATAGTCTTATTTAAATTGCCAAATAATTTATTTTATTAAAAAATGTAACTCAAAAATTCACCATGATATTCGATACATCATTAGATCAAATTCGCCTAAATTTTATAAATTATAGTAGAAATCTATATTAATTCACCAATAGTATATCATAATTATTAGTTTCTTTAAGGCCACATTTCCAATCTTTAGTTTCTACAGTTGATTTACAATTTAATATAATAGCCCTTGTTATATCCCATGAGGTAAAATATACCTGCAACATATAATTCTCATGGGTCCCGCAATTTCGGGCCCCATGAACATTATAGATCGTGGTTACATTTTAGCTCATATAATACAATAAGGGTCGTTAGATCAATGATACAAAAGAAATTTTGGGCCCCATGAACATTACAAATCACATGTATATTTTACCTTGTAGAATACAATGAGATCCATTAGATTATATTTTAACTCAATGGTGGAAAGTAAATATTATATTCTATCCCTTAAACCCTACTTTTCCATAAGAATTATTTTTTTAGATTAGTGGATTCACCATCATAATTAATGCATTTTACTATTGTTTTTCAATATTTGCTAAAATTGGGGCGGTGGGCCTAGCTCAATTAGTTAAAGCATCCTATTGTAGGCAAGAAGTCACAAGGTCTAGTCTCCCCACCATCCTTGTGGTACTAGAAGACGTGTCACACCAACATCACCAATCACGTGAAAAATGTTTACCAGCGCACTACAGTTTATAGGGGGTGGCTACCTGATTTCGATTCCTGTAGTCTAAAAAGAAAATTCGCCCAAAATTTTCTACAAAATTTTAATGATGTAAAAAAATCGTCAATAAAATTAATATTTTTTTGAAAAAAAAGAAATATTCACCAATAGAAATTAATATTTTTTCCCAAAAAAATGAAAGATTCGCCAAGATTTTAAATCTTTTTTTGAGGGGGGTTTCTTTAAGTTATCACTGCACTAGATCCGATCATCAACACCACCTTAAATAGACAAGAAACAATCACCCAAAAAGGAGCTAAGGGTGGAAAAAACTTCAAAATGAAGCATCACATTACTGCCTATGCTTAATCTTAGGTCAATTACATCCCATTCAAAGTTCTTCTATCTAGGAGTCACCTCAAAACAGTTGATATGCCCATGATGGAAGTTCCATAGAGACATAAGAGGTCTTGTTTGAGGGGAGATAGATGGGCACCAAAGATAGCTTAGGACCATTTCCCGACTCCTCATCCCAAAAATTGATAGCTCTCCCATTCCCCACCTTCCTTTTGGATCCTTGAAGTAGAAAGTTTCTAGTTTTTAGAATATTATTCCAAAGGAAAAATCTTCTTGGTAAATCTTGAGGGGACAACAAACAATCAGGGGAGTCATTCCTCATATATTTAGCATCAAGAATGCTCAACCATTCTTTCTTTCCCTCGACCATGAACCACCCCATCTTGCACATCAGGGCCTCATTGAACTCCTTTAATCTCCTAATTCTAAGTCCCCCATTCTATTTTAGGGAGCACACTTTCTCCCAAATTACAAGAGAAATCTTCGATTTCTCTTTTGTTTCCGACCAAAGAAAGGTCTTTTGAATTTGTTCAATCTTCCTTATGATGAAAGCAAGCATTTTAAAAAGAGATAGATAATAGACACGAACATTTTGAAGAGAAGGCTTTAGGAGCCGAAGCTTACCAACTTGGCTGAGTAATTTGGACTCTTCCATCTTGCTATCTTCCTTTAGATTCTTTCAATTATGCTAGTCGAAAATGAGTTAGGAGGTTTCCTAGTGCAAAGGAGAAGGCCCAAATAAATATCCAGAACATCAACTACCTAACACCCAAGGATTCTTAGAATCCTATCCTTCACTTGTTGAGTAGTATCAGAGAAATAAAACCTTCTCTTATTTTAAGTCATAAACTGGCTAGAGGAATCAACATACTTGTTATGAATAGCCTTTCAGTTAGCTGCTTCCACCATAGAGGCAGACCCAAATAGAAAGGTATCATTAATGAATTATTGGTGGGAAGTAGGAGCCAATGAGGAAGCAACACAAATCCCATGTAGGTGGCCATGATGAAGATTCTTTTGGAGATTTCAGCCCAATACTTCAACAACAATTATAAAAAGGTGTGATTATAATCATAACATGACCTAAATATACCAGATCCATACAAAATTAAGCAAGATTTAGTTAGTTAAGCTATAATCCCAATGAAATTATTGAAAGCTTCAAACCAAGCAACCATTAAACAAAACATGAAATAAACCATAAATGCATAAAGGAAAGCTAATTTAAAACTCAAAACCTCATCCCATTGGGGGATTGGTGTTGTATTGATATGGAATACCAACCCTTTCCCAATCCCTTAGACTGAAACAAGCTTGGTTTGATAGATTGATGAGTGATAATGGTGATTTGAACCACAATGGATGAAAATTGATCAAATGAATGCTAATGGATGAAATGTGCAACTCAAGGATGAGATAGATGATGCCATTGGAAAGTTCTTCTTTGCCAATGGCATCCCGTTTCATGTTGCTCGATCTCCTTATTATAAGGATATGATATTGATGGTGGCAAAGGGAGGACCATCATATGCGCCACTAGGTGAGATGAAATTAAGGACCACAATCTTGGCTAAGAACTATTCCAAGATCAATTTGTTGATGGAGAAGATGAAGGAGTGTTGGGTTAAGACAGGATGCAGCATAGTCATGGATGGGTGGAGAGACATTAGCCATTGTCCTCTCATTAACATCATGGTTACATGTACTGAGGGCCCATATTTTCTTAATGCAATTGATTGTTTAGGGCATCACAAAGATGCTAATTTTTAGTTTGAGATTCTTAGGGATGCTATTGAGGAGGTTGGGCCATAAAATGTGTTCTAGGTTGTGATAGATGCTGCACATGTGTGCAAAGCTGTAGGGAGACTTGTTGAGGCTACTTATAGGCATATTTGATGGACCCCATGTTGTGTGCATGCCATGAACAATGCACTCAAGGGCATGGGAAATATTTATTGTATTAGATTAGTGGTTAATGATGCGAGATGTGTAGATGTTTATTTACAACCACCACACATCACATGCACTCTTCAAGACCTTTGCTAAGAAGGAGTTCTTGAAACCTACTGATACGAGATATGCATCCTATTTCATTCTCTTGGACATAATGATTGAGTTGCAAGAGGCACTACAACTCATGGTCATGACAATAGATTGGAGTAGGTGGGTCGAGTTTGAGATAGAGCAGGGGAGGAGGGTGAAGGATACGGTGAAGAGCGATGTGTTCTAGGCTTATGCAAAATATATTGTTGCCATCATTAAACCAGTTTTCCAGGTTATTAGGTATGTGGATGTGTGCACCTAACCTTGGAGAGGTGTATGAGTGCATCGATTCTATGCTTGATCAAATGAGGGTTGTTGTGCAAGAGAGGGACCCCACATTAGCATTTTACCATGAGAACATTCAGCCAATCATTCATAGGAGATGGGAGAAGCTCAACACTCCCTTGCACATGGCAGCCTATGCACTTAATCCTATGTGGTACTTGACTAGGCCTGGTAGAGTGACACTGATAGAGGATGCATAGGTGAAGGTAGGGTTCTTCAGGTGCATTGAGAGGATGTATGATGATGTAGATGGCAGTGTGATTCACACTAAGTGGACCAAATTTTCCACTCTCAGGGGTTATTCAGATACAACCAAGATGGATATGAAAACTATGGCACAAGAGGACCCAATTTTGTGGTGGAATTGCCATGGATCGGGATATTTGATTACCACTCTAGCCATCCGATTGTTATCTTAGGTTTCTAGTTCTTCAATTGCTGAGAGGAATTGGTCTACATATAGCTTCATCCACTCTCTTAAGAGGAACAAATTTATCTCTAGGAGAGCAGAGAAGCTTGTGGCTGTACATAGTGCTTTGCATCTCGTTAACTGCAAAACACTTTTGTACAAAGAGAGTCTAGCAACACGGTGGGATGTAGAGCTAGAGGAGCCATAAAAGATTGATGAGGATGCTTTCGTTTTGGCTTCAGATGCAGGGTTGGTTGGTGTTAGTTTGGTTGAGCTTGATCACGAGGATTCCAGTAGTTCAAGTGATGAGGAGTTTGGGGATGCTTAGAGGCCTCCCTTCACTATATTTTTGCATTTTGTATTTATTTTGATTATGATATCAATGTACTCATGCTACTCATTGTAATCATTTTTATCATTATGATGTGACATGTCATATTTTCGATATTCATATAATAGAAATCTCAAATTCGACAATTTCATTTGTCAAATTTTAATATTTTATTTGATTGCTAATAGTATTCAAGTATTCAAAATGTTAGTATTTGCAATTTTACTACTTTGCCAAAGTTTAATTTGAAATGTTATTTGGAAACATCTTTTTATAACTAGTTATTCAAGTACCATATATATCAGCGTCGTCCCCCCGCCATCCCCAAACTTAAACCCCTTGTCCCCCCACCCTCGAGACACGTCCCTGACAGGGGATGCATCCCCTTCAGGAAACTCCACGGAACAATAGTAGAATGTTACCAATAGGATAAATAAAACTTCAAAATTAAGATAATTACTCAAGTTCACAAAACAAAGAAAAGTACTAACCATAAGTATTTTCAAAACATGGTCACCATAAAAATTGCGACCCTTTTTAACCGCGTAGCAAAGAGTGATAGAAACCATTGACAATGAAACAAAGTCTTAAGGAAAAAAAATTAGGAATAACATCTCAATTCTCTTGAATTGATTTTAGTCATCTTTGAGCCCAAAAAGGCAGCATATTTCTCTTCGATATCTTATAAAATGTAAATATAGCAATGGTTTGACTCTTGAATTTGACATACATTATTGGAACCCTTTGAAGAAAAACCCATTTGAATGTAATCCTGATACCAAGCTCGAATCTACTTGGAAATGTACTGAGTCTGAAAGTGGTAAATGAGAAACTTTACAAATATGCATTGTCAGAAGGACCTAGTGGAGCATTTTGTGAACATTCAGTAGATGTGGTTCAATGTTTGGGAGTTGAAAAGGCTAAAAGAAAAGTGGCTTACATATCCCAGGACATTTACAAGATAACAAAGTATATGAAGATGCCATGCTGCTAGAATATCAGTACGAAAAATATTCAAAAAGAAACAAATTATATTAATTTCCACGTGTGACCAAAACACAAGTAGGTTAATGGGCCTTAAAAGTACATCAATATACAATAGAAAATTCAATGAATAGAAAAACATATAAAGCATTGTAGAGAAGCCGAGAGAGAAAGGAGACCATTGGAATAAAATTTTAACACAACCTCGTATGATGGTGTACAATAAGAAATGAAGGGTCATCAATGAAAGATGGGATGCTTCATATGTTTAAGGAGGTCATTGTCGAGAGGAATATGTTATCCAAAAGCAGTTATAAAAACTGAAACTTCCTACATTCAGTTCTCCTTCAGTTTGTCATATCTTATTTTCACAGCTCCGTTTGATCCTTTTTTAAAAGTTTGTTGAAACAACCTTCCAAATATAACCTAGATTCTTCAACTGTCACATAGATTAGATATTCAGGGGAGCAAAATCTCGAGCATGTGTTCTACTCCATGAACACGTAAGAATAGGTTCTTGGATCATTAATGCTACTTAAATGCCTTGCTAACAAGCACAAGTCAACAAATCTCTCAAGAGGGTCCAGTATGGTGAAAAGGAGGTGAGATGGATTTAGGGCATTGAAAATATAAGTTAGCAAACATTTAAATTTTAGCTAAATTTAGCTAATATACTTGTTTAATTAAACTGGATAGCACTTAACAAACCATGTCACAATAATACCTCAACATTACAACACAACATTGTTAAATGATTATGGTTAAGAAAACAACAAATTATATGAAGCATCATAATTTTATTGCATATATTTCCTCTTACCTTGGTATGATGCAAGGGAAGATAATAAGATCCTTTAGTTGCTCTTTCCCACAAACAAAAGTTTGATGAGTTCACAAAACCCAAAACTAAGTGATACGATATTCACAAAAATAATGTAAAAATCAATTCATGGGAACTAAATTAAATAAAAAATCAATTGTGTAATGGAATAAAAACATGGGAAAGGAAAAATTTGGCGATAAAGCTAATAGATAAACTTAAAAAATTAGAAAAATAAAGTAAATCCTAGGCTAAGACTTTCCAGATACAGGCACTGCAATTAGAAATCAAAAGAAATCTAAGAATAAAGCTCACAATATGCTTCTATAAAACCCCCTATAAATCAAACCTAACGGAAAATATAAAAACACGCCTTTGTCTGCAAAACCCACCAAAATTTTACACAAATCTACTGCTTACTCTATGTTATAGTGAAATTCATAAATAAAATCACAAATTTAAACTTTTAAATTAAACAGAAGATACTTGCCTAAAGAAAGAAATCCTGACTTCCTTGTTACACGATCCTATTGCAATGGTAACTATGTTGGCTTGATCATTTGCACTTGTTAAAATATAACGTTGAAGATAAAAAAGCAGTAGATAAAGCTGGTAATATACATTGCAGATAAGGCTAGTAATATGAGATAAAACCTTGATTTTTGGCTTTCATTTTCAATAGGAGAAAAAACTGATACAAACACAAAATGATATACCAAAAAAGGGACGTGAAGGATATAAGGCTGTAAAAAAAACTTTTAAAGATTTTATCTTCTTTGCTTTAAAATAAAATGTTGTTTTTAAGATGCCATGAAAGCTCCAGTTAAAGCTTGCTTTTTTTTTCCATCTTTGTTTTTGCCTACTTTCAGTAAACAAGGTTATACAAATGCATGGGAAGCTCGCGTAAGATTGAATCAGGGCCACCTCGGGCCCCACCTTCATCGTTTTCAGCAAAGGAAAAAATTAGAGGTAAAAACAAAGTAAAATAAAATAAAACATAATACTTAAGTTTTTCCCCTTAAAATCTGCCCATAACACACCCAATTTTTAAACCAATCATATGGATGTAAGATAATTTTTTTAATTAGCAAAGTTAAATATTTAACAAGTTAGCTTTTACAAATTTTAATTTAATTTTAAATTTATTACAAATATTATTTTTCATTGATTAAAAATCAAATTGTTAATAACTAGATAACTAATAAAGCAAAACTCATTGCAATAGTATTACCTTACGAAAAGTACTAATAATTTATATAAAATATACTATACAATAATTTTAGTTTTAAAAATTTCTATTTTAAATGTTATTAAATAATAAAATAGAATAAAATAAAATTCATTCTCAAGTTGTTACACAATTGGCAACTATATTTTAAAAGCACAACATAAATTAATGAAATCATATGATCTTCTATGCTCCATTATATCTATGAAATAGCACTTCAAAATAATAGAATTGTACACGATGCTTTCATTGAGAATTGAATTTTATATGAGCTCTCCCCATTATAAATATTGAAGAGGGTAGTGACATAAAACAGACAACTAGGACTTTTTGCCCCACTATGTTATATCATTGGCAAACATCTTTGACTATTGATTTTAATACTTATTAAAATTTTCCAACTCTCTTATATCATTGTCAAACATCTTTGACTATTGATTTTAATACTTATGAAAAAAACTTTCAATTTATTTTACTCAAACTTAATATTTTTACTTGAGATATCTATCGTTACATTTTCACTAACATTCAAGCTCCTACTTCACTTCAAAATACATCCCCCGTTTACATTATTCCACCGAACATCTCTATTGCTATCACTATCAGTGTCGCTTCGGTCTGCTTGTTTGTCCATGACTGCAGAGCTCGGCATGTGCAGAGTTTGAGGCTCCACTTTCCCTTCCAGCATCCTTACCACTTGTTCCATGCTTGGCCTCATCTCCTCATCTCTTTCAATGCATAACAACCCTACAATGCTTGCTCTTCTCACCTCTTCAATATCTGCCTCTGCTACAACATTCTCATCCACAATATTAATCGTCTTCCCCTGGTAAATTTGAGTTGCAGCCCACGGGGGAAAATAATACTTACTTGAATCTTGCACGTTTAAATCTATATTTCTTCGGCCAGAAATGATTTCCAAGAGCTTCATACCAAAACTGTATACATCAACCTTTGGAGTGATGGGAAGACCGGAGATCCACTCTGGAGCCAAATACCCCCTCGTTCCTCTCGTTGTGGTCAGTACGCGGCTGAAATCTCTACCCACAACCTTTGCCAACCCAAAATCTGCCAACTTCGGTGAAAAAATACCATCCAGCAGAATGTTCTCGGGCTTTACATCGCCGTGAATGATGCGATCTCTGCATTCCTCGTGGAGATAAACTAAACCTCGTGCAGTGCCTAAAGCGATCTGGAATCGAGTCTTCCAGTCGAGGACCTTCCGTTTACTTTTAGAAATGCTAGTGAACAGTAAGGAATTTAGAGAGCCATTGGGCATGTAATCATAAACCAGTAAGCATCTGGATCCTTCTGCACAAAACCCTCGAAGCCTGATCAAATTCCCATGTTGTATGTTTCCAAGAGAACTGATTTCTGCTCGGAATTGCTTATCATGTTGTCTTGAACCTTCCAATTTCTTTACGGCCACAAGCGTACCGTCTGTTAGAGATCCTTTGAACACTGACCCGAATCCTCCGCTCCCCAACTTAGACCTAAAATTCCTTGTTGCAATCTTCAACTCCTTGTAACTAAATATTCTAAGAAAAGAGTCTGAGGAATCCACACACGTCTCCATTGGTCGTTGCCGATACCTTTGCCACATTAAAAATGAGAAGATACTCAAAGCAACAGCGACAGCACTCACAATACTTGTTGATTTGAGTTTGGAGGACCATTTACGATCCTTTGGAAGTGCAGAGGCAGCTACTCGAACGGAGATACTCCATCTGCTATTTGATGGAGATTTGTGCATATTTAGCAAATCTCCAGACCAGATTTGGCAGGGCCCAGAAGGAGAATTGAAAGCAAACGCAGAGCACGAGCAGTTGCGGAGGCAGGCTTTCTGGCAATGTTTCTGTGTGGGTGCAGGGTATGACGAAGCTGAGTCATCAGGCAACGTTACACTATGGTCTATAAATTCGTCGGTGCTTCCTTTGAAGCCGCAGTTTAAGGGGCTCTGCCGAACACAGCCACTTGTCCACCACTCTTGCGAATCCCAGGCGCGATTGTCTGCCGGGGTAAAGCCTTCCACGCAGCTGCAGAAATCAAGATTGTTGGAATTGCAGGTTCCATAAGCGCCACAAAGACCGTATACGGCGCATTGATCTCTGGGGCGACTCCCCGTAATGATCCATTTAATGCCATCAAACAAAGTATATCCTTGCATTCCTCTGGACTTAATTTGGACAAAACGTGAGATCCCTGTCAGCAATCCATAACTGAAATACAAACCAGAGCTAGTACTTTCAAAGCTGATATTGAAGTAGTCCCCGATTGGCATTTCTGGAATTCCACTCAAAGTTTTGCCGTCCCAATTTCCACTCTCCCAAAACTGGACAGAATTGTTCCATGTTAGCACGAATTGAATAGCCCCAGATGGATCCAAGTGAAAGGACAAAAGTCCAGGAGCGGGATCCAATGAGTTTTTCCAACAGACTAGCTTTTGCTGTCCACCGAACTTCATCCCGGGCAACCAGGTATCTACAGGATAGTCGAAACTCTGCCAAACAGTCTCAGATTTATTGTCATCACTCAGCACTAAAAAATTACCAGAGTCTAATAGCACAGCCCGCGAGGGTTTGTTTGATATGTTGGCGGACCAAAGAGACGTGCCCTTTCCATCAAACAGTCCCAAATTACCTTCTCTTGAGAGCTTCAATTCGCCAGGTCTGTTTTTCGCCGGACTCTCCCTATTAGCCACCCAAACGATGATCTTCTCTGGTAGTTTGGCATACCAGATGCCAATATACCAGTTATTGCTTCCATTTGGGCTGAAAAATCCCAATTCAAACGTGCCATTCTTTGAAATTATTGTCTGATTTCCAATAAGTGAGGCGCCCGAGGAAAGAGAATCTCCTCTGCAATCGAATAACCCTTCACAGTTGTAAATTATATTCAGTATGGTAAGAGCGAAGATCATACATTCTAGGAGACCGTTCCTTTCCATTTCCTTGTTATTGGTTCTCATATTTATTGAGTTGATTGGAATATATAGTATAAGTAGAGCGCTCCGTTAAAACACAGAAAAATAATATCTTTTTGTGTCGAACTCAAAGAGCGCATTCTAAGTTTTGGATGTTTAGGTGCCAGATGTGGGTCCGTTCATTTCGTCAATGTCCAGTCCTGTTCAGACAGCACAATACTACATAAAGCCCCAGTTAAGACATTAATTTAAGACAAAAGATTAATTTTGTCTTAAATATATTTTAAATTTTTAATTGTTTTAAATTAAGACAATTAAAAGAAATACTTTTTCCTAAAATAATTTTTTCATTTTCCCTCCCTCAATTTTCAGCATGCATTTTCGACATGCATTTTCGTTTTATGAAGCTTCTTCCTTTGAATAATTTGCACGGTATCCAGAATGCACAGAACACTCAAGAAGAATAAAAAACACCAGAACAGAAGAAAGAGGCACGAGGAACAGAAGCACAACACCGCGGGCACAGAGAATAGTGAACAGCACAGGGAGCACAAAAAAATGGGGGTTTTCCAATAGCGACAAGGGCTTTTTAATCAGAAACGACAAGGGGTGTGTGAAGCTCTGAGCAAATCGAGGGCATAGTTTATATTCATAGCCATTTAACAACATTGCCCTGGCAAGTATCCATTGTCTGTAAATAGTTTTCTACTTCTTAATTATCCGACTGTCTGTATAATTTCTCAAATTTTAATCATTTCATTTGTTTCTCCTGTTGAAATTCTAGATTTTGAAACACATCTACAATGCCCCTCAATGGAATCATGTTGGAATGATTGCTTTTAAATATTTATTAAATCTTTGTATTTTGACACGAATGCTTTCAAAGTTTAATATATTTAGGGCCACAAACTATTTGGAATAGTTGATTGGAGTGTATTGTCTTCGCACTGTTAGTGTTAAAAAAATTTAACTAAAGGAGGTCCTTATAGTTACAGTTTTCACAAGAGTTTAACCAAACAAGTTTCGGTGGAGAGGAGAGTATCCAAACATCGTATCAGGTACAGGCTAAAAATGAAATGTGGCTTCAGAGAAGGTATCCAGACACTGCGGGGCTAGGATTCAAAGCTATAACTTGAAAGAGGCTTTTAGAAAATTAGAGGAGAAGAAAATTGCACAAGGTTTGCCAATGTTTTGCAGACTCCACTGTTAAGGGAAGGGTGTAGCTTGAGTTTCACAACAGTCCGAACATGCAGTTTTAGCATGTTGACGACAAGTCCTAGGATGCATCTCAAATGTGCAAAACAATTAGAAGAGAATAATGAGAAATGGTCCATTGATTGTGCGAAAATAGGTTTTAAGCCTCTGGTTTCTACAGAAAGTCTTCCTTTATCCCTATACGCCAAATGGAATTCTTTGGATGATGCACGTCAGGTGTTTGAGAAAATGCCTAACGAACTGTTGTTTCATGGACAGCCATAATATCTGGCTATGAGTAAGGAGGATTTGATACTCTTTGACAGAATGCAACTAGAGGAAATGCAACCCAACGAGTTTACCTTCGGTATTGTGCAAACTTGGGATTTCTGAATACGAAAAGTAGCATCTTTAGGGATGACGGAGTAGTCAGATGTGGGTAGTGCTCCTCTCGAAATGCATTACAAGTATGGAGAATGCACACATTGTATTTGACAAAATGCCTCAAGGAAATGGAATGCCTTAACTAGGGGATGTCTGCACAATGGAAATGTAGATGAAGCTCTTGGGCTGTCACTGCTGTCAGTAAACCAGTTTCTTGGCTCTTGATTTACCTTTTTCATTAATTCTTGTTAGCTCCTTTCAAATTTGACTTCATCTGGGTCCACTTGTTGTTAATGCTGCTGCCTATTTTTATGACTTACCGACCCTTTCTTTGCAGCTCCCTCTTCTCAAGAAGAGATTTCCTAAAGTTGGTTTTTAATTATCAATGATTGGTTTGTCCCCAGATTTATACTTCGTTAAATTTTTCAGCTTCTCCTGCATCACCTAATTTCGATACTGATTTGGCAGTCTCCTCTGAATTCTAGATGCTATCTTAGCCAACATTCAAGCCACCTTTCCTGTTTTGATTCAATGACCACATCACGGAACTAGATGCCCCCTTTGACTTACTCTATTTTCAGCAATCCTTTAGTACCTATGATCTGCAGACTTAAGTCTTAAATTGGATAGGATCACATTTGAAAAAGAATGTGGCGAAGGAAATATTTGGGGGAATAAGGAAGAATCTACTCTGGGAATTTAATTTAACACATAAAGTAATAAGAAAAATGTGCCGATTAACCTGTGGCTTTAAGATCTAAAAAGCCTCATGAGTATAGATCAAGAACAAATCACAATTATCCAGTAAGGAAACAAAGAAGATATGCTCCTAGATAGAAAGGTAGTACATCCATAAATACATCCGCCAGCCATCCAGAAAAAGATTTCCTCTTCGGAAATGTTTATCAATTATCACCACAAACATCATGTTACAATCAACATTAATTTTGCAAATAAAACTTCATTTACTTATTCAAATTGCTCGGCATACAAAAATCGCCTCACTCATTGACACCATAAAATAAAAGTAGCAGTAATGCAATTTATTTCTTTGGTATGTTAGAAATTAACAGAATCAATTATAATGTGATTGCTTGAACAAAATTTTGTTCAACAATAAAGAAAGATCAAATGCAGTAAATTACCAAAGATACAAGTAGATAAAAAACCCTAAAACAGTCTCCCTGCAACTTCCAACACTTCGATATGCATGGTTCAACAAACCTTATTTCAGATTGAATGCCTCAAACTACCAAATACACTAATATTGGCCCAGAAAACTTTGTTAATATTATCAATATGAATGTATAAAGCCTCTTGCAGCAAGTCTGAAACCTTAACAATCCAAATGTTGGCCTCGGCATACCTAGAACCTACATTATGTTGTTACAGCTGCACTAACAGAAGAGTAATAAGTTGATTGTTTAATGAGAGATCCTGGTGGTAGGGATTTTTAGATACAATGAATCATTGGAATGGATTAAAAAATTAATCACTTCATCCTTATTGTAGGATTTTGCAATGGGATTTGACCAATGCTAAATCCCATTCCTTGATTTATATACAAAAAATTGCAGCAACCCTCTACTTGACTCCAATCAACCTTACCAATTTTCTTTCATTATTTTTGATTTTTCCAAGATGTACTTCCCTTCCTTATATTTTTGAGTTTCTTCATTAGCCCTATCGTACTTCCAACCCAAAATTTCCTTGCACTTGGAGCAAGACACGTCTGCAACTGTATGTAGGCCGGCCATCAGGTGCCTGTCTTGCTTTTGCCCTTCAATTATATTCATGACGTGGGAAAAATGAAATGCCCTGCCATTTCTTCCCCGACGCAATAGTTATAAATATGTTAAGACATATTATATGTTGCTTTCCCTTATACAAAAAACAAAGAAATTCAGAAAGAGAACATGTGCTATCTCAGAAAATATTCCTGCCATATAAAAAATGTATCTAATAACAGTTTTCCATGCCAGGCAACAGGTTAAGGCTAACTAATTTCCAAATCATATGAAAGAATGAATAATTACAAACTAGGCAATTTTCTTCCAATAGATAAAAAGATAATCCTTATTATTAATCAGCTGTTATTTTTGAAAATGTAACTGCTGAATGCAATTTGATAATGCTACCAGCTGTATGAAAGTTGTGTTGTGTAAACCCACACATATCTGAGGAACATAAGAAAATATCAAGTAATACAAGACATGACACTAAACAAAACAAAAAGTGTGTAGATTAGCTCTTGCCAATGTCCAATCTGGTAAGGCAACCCCCAACTTCTAGCATATGTAGAGGTGAAAATGTTAAAAACTTCTACCATTCTAATTCAATGGGAACACCATAAGCTAGAACTGCAAAAAGGAAAATCTGAGGAACAAAAATGAAATACTCCTTCGCAAACTTATCCAGAAACAAATATGTCAGGATGATTTCTCCTATGCTACTTTATAAATAGAGAATGCATTCTTTTGTATAACACAAACTCTCTAAATCTGTCCACATAGAGCTCAAGACGTGCTCCAGATGCTCTTCACCCATGAATATATTCTATACATTCTAGTTACTTTTGTTAAGGGGTGGCACCAAAAAGTCTAGTAAGTAAAACAAAGAAGTCTGTCGTTCATTAAAGCATGATGAAAGTTTCTTAGAAGCCTTATATGAGAGTTAAAAGAGAACAAGCTTGCACACACACAGAGACACACAAACACATACAGAATACACAAAAAATGATCATTTATGACAAATGTAGGAAGACTTTCTTATTTTTCAGAGTCACACATGTTCGTCTATCACTCAAGATAGCTATTGCTAAGTGTCTCACATGAAAGTGCTTATGTTTGTTAGCCATATATAAAACATGGAACATAGGCAATAACCTTAGAATTGTTTTGTACTTTGAAATGCAATGGTTAGTGCTGGAGTAATCTCTGAACTCATTTCACAGATGTGGCTTGTTTGTTGTTTTGGAAAGTGTTACATTCAAACAATTATTTCATCACAGGTTTCTATATTGTCTGTACAGTTATGGCTGTTCAAAGGAACGGTTTGTTTGGTCACTGATTTCTGCTGTTGCTATTTCTGCCTCGGTCATGGAGCCACCATTGTTCATGGATTCAAAATTTATGGGTTACACAGGTTTGTTTATCTTTTTTTATCCCAAATAAATGAATTTGAATGCCATATTTATTGCATATAAGTCCTTGAATAGTGGCTTTTAGCTATTTAGATTTGAAATTTCACCAGATTTAAGAATCATGTCATTTGGTTGTTGTGCATTAATTGAAGATTTGATGGTTTTTGAAATCAGCCTCCCACAAACATTTTCTTGGCAGCTTTAGTTATTGGTTGATCATTTATCATGGAAGGTGTTATTTTTGCATGCTGGTTTTTCTTTGTTGTTAATTTGTTGAATTGTAATTTAGATCTGTGTAGTTTTCAATCAATTAGATTAAAAAGCAATCTTTTTAAATTGTTATTTTTTTCCAGGTGCTTCTCTTGTTGTAGCATTAGGTGCTGTTCAGAATGGTGTTGTAGCAGAAGGAATGACTGTGCATGATTATTTATGGAGTGGTCATGATCCTACTTTTGTTCTGCATCAGATTTATGCAAAATGTTCTTGGCTGGTTTAAATGCTAGTATGCTATTAAGGAAGATTAATGTATTCTGATTAAAGTGTAAGACACTTATTACATTAAATCATTGCGTGAGATAAAGTAAATATTGTACATACATATATGACATGTTTACTTATTTAGATTCCTTTTCTATATTAAATTCCTTTCACTTTAGAATTCTTAATGATCTTTTTGGCTTGCTTAAATGATTGCAGATTCATTGAAAAAGACTGACGGTACCATTATTGTTATCTAGCCAATGCCATTGTCTCTTGAAGGTGGCGGTGTTTATTGAACTAGGTATCTGGATTCACGGTGCATTAGAATGGCAGAGGAAAGATTAACTTTGTTGAAATACAGCAGGGAAGGGTCTGCATCAATCGCACAGGCCTTTGGTAATATTATTGTGTCTATTGTAGATATAGGTGTCCTGAGCCTCCCTTATGCATTCAGAATCAGTGGATGGGCAGCCGGTGCATCAACCATATTACTTTCAGCACTGTTGACATATTATTGTATGATGCTTCTGGTGAAGTTCCTGTCTTGTTTAAGTTCTCATAACAAAGTTGAGATAACTTTTGCATTCTTTTTTCTATTGGATGGAGCAATTTCTAGTGACTCCAAGAGTCTGTTAAAAATAAACCCGGTTGGCTATCTGGCATTCTGTTTTGTTTATATTTTTGGTTTTGGTTTTTATGTTCTTAGTTTTTGGGTTAAATCTCAGGGCAAGCTATGGCTTGCCAGAAATACAAGCTTAACAGCATTCTGAAGATGTTTTGTAAATTTGGATCATGCTAGTATGCAACCCATAATTATTACATCACAGTTTTGTATGACTCATAATAATTAGATCAATTATTGGCTAGCTTATTGCAGTCAAGGGGATTTGAACCTCAAATAGGCTTTCACTAGTGTGCACTTAGTATTACACTGCAATCCACTAGACTTACTTGGGATAGTTGGGCTACAATCCATTGAATATGATAGGGATAGCAAATGCTTATCTTTAGCAAAAGACAAATTCCCATTTTATGAATTAGTGAAGAATTCAAAAACCCATCCGCACCATCCCCATCTAAAACTAGTATTAAAAGATCATCTTTGAATAAACCCTTGAAAGACTTTCTTTAATGGTTTAATCAATTGAAGTAAGTTCTCAAATATTTATGAAGAAATCCAATTCCCATTTAGAATGAAAAGCTAATTTATCAATACACCTTTGAAATACCTTCTGTGATGGTCTTTAAGAAAACCTCATTTAATGGTTGTTGTAATTCTTACAAGCTTTGCTGAAATTTACGTGAAGAATCCTCGCCCCATCTAGAATTAGTCTTATAAGGTCATCTATGAAAAAACCTATTAAAGAAAAACTTTGTTTGATGGTTTCAGTAGTTCTTGCAAAATTTATCTGAAGAAACTCAGATGCACTTATCATTGATTTTTTTCCCTCAAATGATGAAAATTGAAAACCTATTTGTTAGCTTATATTAGGCCTTCATATTGAAACAATTTTTGAACCCTTGCTGAAAATTAATAAATATAGTCTTATTTCTTCATTGTAGATTTCTTGTGCTGAAGGTTGAATATTAGGATTCATGGGCATATACACCAGTTTTTTGAATCCAGGTTATTATAACATATGTAAGGCTTCAGCCTTACTTCTAGAAAATAGACCGACAGACTTCATGGTAGATTTCTAGAGATGAAATTCCATTTGTTATTTGTTACATTAGTCCCAAAAACATATATGGAACCTACCATTTAAAATTTGCATAGTTACCAGATATCGGGATATGAACACTGATACAAGGACAGGGGCGCCATTAAAATTAAGATACATGAGTAAATGAGTAAGGGTTGGGGATGTGGTCATCATTCGTGTACTGTAGTTTCCTGGTAACTTTATAAAGAGTGAATCTCATTTGTAACTTATGAACCACCAGGGCCACAAGTAGGGCATAGTTGATGTTAGAGTTGGTTACTTTGAGTAATTTTAATTTGAAGTCATGGAATTCTGACCTGTGGTTGACTATAACACTAGGTTAGTGTCTCATTGTGACCTTAATTTTTGAGGTAGTTATGCATTGTGTTAGCTTGACTAACTTGATGAAGCGTATGCCCTCCTCTAGCAATTGCTTATAAATAAAAGTCATTAATGATGCATTTGTAAGAAGCTGGAGTCATGCGATTTCAAAACTGTATTCTCTGCTCCCTCCCTTTAGCATTAATTCATTGTTATAGTATTGTGATTCTTCTATGTTGTGATAATCTTCTCTTAGATCTTACCTTTGTTAAACAGGGGTCTAACCCATCTAATGATAACATAGAATGGTTTTATAAGGATACAACTATAAACAATAACTAGGATCAAAGCTTAAGGGAGGAAAAAGAAAAGAAACTTATAGTTACCATTTGATGGGTTGTGTACAGGTGAAATGCAGGGACAAATTAGAAATAGCTTCTTGTAAGGCATGCATTTACTCTCCCTCAGTACAAGTAACCTCAAAACACTTACCTTTGCAATTCTTTTTTAAACCTATTACCACGTGGAAGAAACTACTACCCAGGTTGGAATGAAATCCTCAAAATAAGGAAAAAAACATTATTCTTTTTGTATTTTCACTATACTTGATAAAAATTCTTTTATAATTTTTTTTTAGTACCGACAGCTCATTACAGTTGAATTGGAGCATCTATTTAAAAAATCAGAAACCAAGAGATTTTATGCACATCAAAAATACAAAGCTGGCAGCTATGCATAGGAATTGGAACATTCCAATGTTGTTTATGAGAAGAATCCTCAATGTACAGACAATATTATTCTTCTTGGGGCTGCATATTATCAGGTATGCTGATCCATTAGGTGGAATTGAGTTCTTTGGATGCACATGGTATTTTTTTTTTCTATGATAGTTGAAAGCAAAACATTTTGTCATTTTCATGAGACTTGAAAATTTATGGAGTGATTCTTTATGATGATTTGGTTTATCAATAATGATATAAAAGCGACCATGCTGCAACTGTTTTTGTTATTTATAAAACTACTAAATCGTTTAATTTTGATATCTGGGCAGCTGCATGATTTTGATATGTGCATTGCAAAAAACAAGGAGGCAATTAGAATTGATCCTCAATTTGCTGAGTGTTTTGGGAATATGGCCAATGCTTGGAAGGTATTATTTTATGCTCTATCAAGTTGGAAGGTTCAAGTAATATTTCCAATTATATTAACTGATTGACTCAATATAAATAGAGTGGCTCATCATGCATGAAAAGTTAATGTTAATACTCTTGTTATTTCTGATCCAGGAGAAAGGCAACATTGACCTGGCTATCCAATTATATTTGATTACCATTGAGGTATATCCTGGATTTTTTAGACTGTTACTTGATTAATTTATTATCAATGTTGGGTCATTTTTTCAAACTTTTAATTTTTTCTTTTGGCATTGTTGGCTAGAGGCTCTTATGTGGTAATTGGATCCTTCATTTACATGGAGCATGTTTTAAGTTTAATTTTTTGTTTTATTTTTACTTATTTTGGAAATTAGTGATGCTTGATATTGATTTGGTAAAGTCTTTAAATATGTGTCTTGCAACTTCTCCAATAGCTTAGGATTTTTGGTGTGTTACTAGTCCAGTGAAATGTAATTCTCTGCTCTCTAAAATTTGTTTATAAATGCTTTTGTTATTAGATGAATTCGATAAAGAGAATTGAAGTAGGGGGAACAAAATAATTGAAATGGTGTTGATGATGGTTGCAAGGATGGTAGTATTTTTTGTTGGGCTAGAATTTGGTTGGGTCACATGGAACCTGAACAAGATCTAGTTATTTATTCTAATTATGTGGAAGGGGTTAGGCTTAAAATGGAGAAGAAACTACCAAGTAATGATAAAACAAGCAATATGAAGTCATATAATAAATTAATTTAAACATTTACTAATACAGAAACTTGTACTAATTATTTTCTATAATTATTACCAGCTATAAGGTCTTGCCATTTGTTGCTGGAGTTGCAGTGTTTTGCTTTGAGGGCTTCAGTATGACATTAATACAAAAACTTGTACTAATTATTTTCTATAATTATTACCAGCTATAAGGCCTTGCCATTTGTTGCTAGAGTTGCAGTGTTCTGCTTTGAGGGCTTCAGTATGACATTATCACTGGAAACTTCAATGGGAGAGCCACAGAGATTTGGCAGAGTATTGGGTTATGCTTTTTTCTTCCTAGCTACTCTTTATATTGGTTTTGGATTGATAGGATATTTCGCCTATGGCAATGAAACTCAAGATATAATAACGCTCAATCTTCCCAATGATTGGTCTACAGTTGCTGTCAAGGTAGGTCTTTGCACAACCCTTGTATTCACATTTCCTGTCATGATGCATCCTATTCATGAAATGCTTGAGATGAAATTGATGAAAACTAGCTGGTTCTGGAAACTTTCTTATTTATTCTCATGGATGCAAATGGTGCTGTTAAAGGTTCTTTGAGCTGGTAGTATAGACTGATGTGAAAAGTGGAAGCTAATAATGTTAGTTTTTTTTTAATCCAATTTTAACATCTCTATATTGATTATTTGTAGGTGGTACATGCTTGTTAATATTCTTATTACCTTTTTGATTGGAGGCCTTTTAGGGTGGATTGTTATGACTATGTACCCATGAGAGGAGTGCTTAAAGATGTTCAAGGTCACTTTCAATGTTACAAGGAAGACTGGCTCGATGGATTCAGCGCAAGATTCAGGTAATTAAAAGTGTTTGCTTTGCCGTTATTCCATTTCTTATTCATAATCAATTCAATCTCATATATTATGCTATGTTGTGAGCAGAATATTGAACCTAACAGCCTATATATTCTTTGCTTTGGTTGTTCCTGTTATTGCATTTGGGGAACAACTTAATCAACAAACTGGTAAGCAAAGTGAGAATAGCAAATAAACTAACTAGACAAGAGATTAAAGTAATTATTATTGCTATTTATTCATGTCATGTAGTTTTAAGTCAAATTTATTGATCTATGAATAGTGGTTCACAGTAATTTTTTTTTTCCTTCCAATAATCTAGAGAGGGATTCTATTCAGGTCCTCACCTTGTAAAGATAACTTTGTGTAATTTTTATTGTATATTTGAGTCTGTTGTCTATTGTACTCTATGTGAATATGTTCAATAGGTTGATCTATGCATTGCATTATAAAAGTATGCAAAAGACTATCTATTAACAGAGTGTAACAAAATAAACTGACAATTGTGTATTTTCTCAGATGGGCTGTTGAGTTGTATGCACGCACTTGCATCTACAACAATTTGTGGAATTATACACTCAGTAATTGGGGGTCAACCATTGGTAATTATAGGAGTTGCTGAGCCTACTGTACTTATGTATCACTATTTGTATAGTTTTGCCAAGGACAGAGAAGAATTTTAGGGTGGATTGTTATACTTATGATGTAAAAATGGACCATCCTTTCCACATGGCTGGATGATAGTGCTCCTGAGGAATGTTGTGATAAAAGAGCATGGTTTTGTTTGGGGCGGTCTAGCTTATGAATGTGCCAAACCATAAGTCTTTCATGAAGACTACCTTCTTTCTTTTTGTTCAGTTGAGAACCTAGATAGGACAATTCCACAAACAAGATATTACATGCATAGACAGTGAATGATCATCAAATGGCATGTCTATTGAAGGAGAGTTACAACAGATTTATGGAGAATGTCGACTTAATCATTTGGAGGATCACAGAGGATAAAATGTGGCTGTTAGAAGCTCTTTGTTTCACATGGGCAGAGTTGTATAATGGAGAAATAACAGTTGAAGGCATTGTTCCAGTTTTTATCATAAGTCCACGTGCATTTCCTCCTATATGAACATTTGGATAGCTTTTGAATGTGCCTTATCAAATATAATTGTATCAAGTGGCAGCGTTGCTGATGCTGCACCTTTTAGTCTTATCACCATTGAATCCATTATTGAGCAACTTCAATCATATTGCAGATTAGCTTCTACCATAGTCAGTGTTTTGAAGCCTTAATTTGCATGGAGGGGCATTGTTATGAGGATCATTGAAGGAATGGGATAAATGCATTATTCAATAGCCAATATCTTCATGCAAGTACAACCCCAATGGTAGCCTCTCTTAGTGCAGACCTATTGTAAAGAAAAACACAGTCAACATTCCTCAGGCTCATCATGCAAGTGGGATCACAGAAATAATTAGTTGCAGTGATTGTTGTAGTAATGGAAGGGGTAGTAGATTTGTTTGATGAAAGTGCTTTGGAGTTTTATAATTCTGAGTTTCATAGCTCTGTCTCATAGAAGCATGACTGAGCAAGTCAAAGGTTGCAGTGTTATTCTTCAATAGAGGGCAGTGATGAGTGAAAGCAGTTACAGTCATTATGATGCTTTTAGTGTGTGCAACTGTTATCTCCAGGGTACAAATGCATGCTTTCCATTATCTTTGAGATACCAAGAATATGAAGGCACAAAGGTGAATTTCTAACAGTGGCAAGATTTCTTAGATTTGAAACACCACTCAAGGGTCCTAATTTTTGGGGAATTTTGCATTGATTTTGGCAAGGGCAGAATTTAGAAACACATCAGTTGTTTGCAACAGTAGAGGAAAGTGTCCATATTAGCAAGTCAGTTATTTCCTTCAGTTTGAAAGCTAATTTCAAGGTGTTTGCAGCAGTTTATCAGAATCAGAAGCCCTTTCTTCAATGAAAGTTTCTGATTTGAGGGTTTCGCTTTATAAAGGCTTCTCTTAAGACTTATTTTTTAGTTCTTCCTTCTTTTTGCTCAGCAAAAAACTTGTCTTGTAACTCTTTTCAAAGACATCATTGTAATAGAAAAACTCCTTTCGAATCAATAAAATGGCTGCAGGGTTCCTTCTTAGTTCTCTTTTTTCATTTATGAATCCTTTGTTATGTCTCATTCATGCAATCTTGGAGTAGGAATCTCATGTTAAATGCAGGTCATATGATTTTTTGTGTTGTTTTGAGTGGATGTAATTATGAAGAATCTGTTTTCCTTCTAGAAAACAGGAGGACAACGGGGATTTAGAAATATTGAATGTTGAAAACAACACTAAAAAATAATTTAAAATAAATTGTTAATTTTTTTTAATACATTTTTTCATATTGTCTCTCTAGAGACAATAGTTGGGATTAAAGATATATTGTCTCTAAACAACTATTGTCTCAGACATATTGTCTCTAAACAACTGTTGTCTCTAAAGAGACAAAAAAACTTATGTTTCATATTGTCTTTAGAGAGACAATTTTTAAGACAACAACTTAAGACACTCGCTTAAAAACATTATTTGAGACAATAAGCAAGTTTTTTATTGTCTCAAATTAAGACAATTTACTCAAATATTGTCTTAAAAATTGTCTTAAACACCCCTCGTATGTAGTAGTGGCAGTTGCGGTTCAAATTTAAACTCTGTATCTGCGCGGAAGTTTACTGAATGCGCTTAAATGTTTGACCGCATAAAACAAGTCTCATGGAAAATAGTTGGTGCAGTAGACAAAAGACATGGGTGTCGTTTCATCGTGTGAGTGTAGAATATTCTGTTTAGAATAATTTTTTTAGACAATTTTGTTAGTTGTTAAAGATAATGATTGTTTAGTTGTGTAATTTTGTATGGAGCTGCACTGACAGTTATCGTTTTAGATAGTTCATCTTCAATTATATATATTATACTCATTTCTAAACTATTAATTTGTACAATAAAATAAATTACAACTTGACTGGTATTCCTAAATCTTACAATATGCAGGTTTTGGATCATCAATTTTTATTTGCCTGCTTGTGCCAAAATGAGAGCTTTGGAACAGAGTATAGATAGAAGAATTTTGTCAGTTGCAATTGGTCTAGTAGACATGTATGCAAAATGTGGAAGCATAGACAAGACACGTTTAACTGTTTGACAGAATGCCTATAAGATAGTCGAAGCAGCAGTGGCGGGTTCCTTTTCAATTCATGCGCTTTGACAGTCTGATAATTTTTTTCCTTTTCAAAATTTAACTGTTTGAAAAAGCTTCATTTGGCCATTTACAATTAAATCTCAAAAACCTGTACTTTCGATCTTAAAAAAAACAATGTCTAATATGTTTTAAACATCAAAGTCTCCTATAATTTTTTTCACTTGCTTGAACAAATTTACTTAGTGCAGTTATAAAATCTAATTTTTTTTTAAAATTAAATCGATTTATATCTAAAGTGGAATTTATATGAAGGACAATGTAGGTCCACTGAATGCTCATCGTTGCAGTCAGCGTTGAATGTGCGTGATTCCCGTAGTTACGTGCTATTTCCAACTCATTTTTTCTATCCATTTGCTCCCAAATTGCCTAAATAAAACCCAAGTTTTCTACGAAACGTAGTGAATGCTTGTTGAAATGAATCTCAGCT
>VDFB02271358.1:702098267-702126858 GCA_007258455.2 Sequoia sempervirens | reverse complement strand
GCGATGCTTAGAATAAAAAATCTATATGGGTTAATGGTTTAGTGTTCATCTTTTAGTCTTTAGGTCATATGGTTTAGGGTTTAGGGTTTTTAGGGTTCATGAGATGTTTAGAATAACAAATCTATATGGGTTTTAAGGGTTTAGGGTTCATGAGATGCTTACAAGAACAAATCTATATGGGTTAATGGTTTAGGGTTCATCTCATAGTCTTTAGGTCATATGGTTTAGGGTTTAGGGTCTCTAGGGTTCATGAGATGCTTAGAATGACAAATCTATATGGGTTTTAAGGGTTTAGGGTTCATGAGATGCTTACAATAACAAATCTATATGGGTTAATGGTTTAGGGATCATCTCGTAGTCTTTAGGTCATATGGTTTAGGGTTTAGGGTTTCTAGTGTTCATGAGATGCTTATAATAAAAAATCTATATATTTGTTAAGGGTTTAGGGTTCACGAGATGCTTACAATAACAAATATATATGGGTTAACATGGTTTAGGGTTCATCTTGTAGTCTTTAGGTCATAGGTTTAGGGTTTAGGGTTTCTAGGGTTCGTGAGATGCTTAGAATAACAAATCTATATGGATTTTAAGGGTTTAGGGTTCATGAGATGCTTACAATAACAAATCTATATGTGTTAATGGTTTAGGGATCATCTCGTAGTCTTTAGGTCATATGGTTTAGGGTTTAGGGTTTCTAGTGTTCATGAGATGCTTATAATAAAAAATCTATATGGGTTTTAAGGGTTTAGGGTTCATGAGATGCTTACAATAACAAATCTATATGGGTTAACATGGTTTAGGGTTCATCTCATAGTCTTTAGGTCATAGGTTTAGGGTTTAGGGTTTCTAGGGTTCATGAGATGCTTAGAATAACAAATCTATATGGATTTTAAGGGTTTAGGGTTCATGAGATGCTTAGAATAACAAATCTATATGGATTTTAAGGGTTTAGGGTTCATGAGATGCTTACAATAACAAATCTATATGTGTTAATGGTTTAGGGTTAATCTCGCAGTCTTTAGGTCATATGGTTTAGGCTTTAGGATTTCTAGGGTTCATGAGATGCTTAGAATAACAAATCTATATGGGTTTTAAGCGTTTATGGTTCATATCCTAGGATTTAGGTCATATGGTTTAGGTTTTAGGGTTTTAATTCATTCTCTCAACTCCCCTTAATCCACCCTCTTACATCCCTTTAATTCATTATATAAACTCCCCTTAATCCATCCTCTTACATCCCTTCAAGTCATTCTATCAACTCCCCTTAATCCACCCTCTTGCATCCCTTTAAGCCATCCTCTTAAAGGACCCTTAAGTCATATCCTCTTACATACCCTTAATCGACAATCTTTCATCCCTTAAGTAATTCTCATAATTCCCCTTAAGCCATCTTCTTAGGACCCATTAAGCCATATCATAGGGTTCATGACATGCATCCCGTTAATACACCCTCTTACATCCCTTTAAGTCATTCTATCAACTCCCCTTAATCCACCCTCTTACATCCCTTCAAGTCATTCTATCAACTCCCCTTAATCCACCCTCGTGCATCCCCTTAAGCCATCCTCTTAAAGGACCCTTAAGTCATACCCTCTTACATACCCTTAATCCACAATCTTGCATCCCTTAAGTTGCTCTCATAATTCCCCTTAAGAAATCCTCTTAGGATCCATTAAGCCATATCATAGGGTTCATGACATGCATCCCCTTAATCCACCCTCTTACATCCCTTTAAGTCATTCTACCAACTCCCCTTAATCCAACCGCTTACATCCCTTTAAGTCATTCCATCAATTCCCCTTAATCCACCCTCTTGCATCCCCTTAAGCCATCCTCTTCACTCCCCTTAAGGAATTCTCTTAGGATGCCCCTTAAGCTGTATCCTCTTAGGTCCCCTTAATCCATCCTATGGAAAACATCATTTGAATTTGTATGGAATTTATAAGATCCAATTTTCTAACTTTTACTATATATTGTTCTTTTCTTGCATGAATTGTTTACTTAAATGACTCATAAAAACTATAGTTACTTTACTTACATTAATTATTTTTGGAGGTTCTTATCAATTCGGTCTACCATGTGATTGTCACTATAAAATTATTTTATTAGGAGACTATGTAAATATCAATTTGTGGTCTTGACCTAAAAGTTGATAAGCTTTAATTTTTTTTTCATGCACATATATGTTTCATGATGTTATATAGTTGTATTAAACATCAATATACATTTATATGTTTCTTTGATGTATGAACTTCAATGAAATTATTAGTCACTTTTAAAATATCTTGTTCCAATTTTATAGATTACACATTTCATTTCTTGTATTTACCACATTTTATATAATTGTTCAATTGTATAGATTATACATTTTGTGCATACAAAGAGATAGATTTTTGTTTATTGATTCAAATATTTGCTAGAATTGGAAAATAGTTAAAATTACCTACCCTTAGTTTATTATGAATATGATCTAAACTATTTAAGGAATGTTTTAATTTGTCACCTAACCATGTGATAAATTATATATATGAAATTTGATTCTAGATAAGAATTTATATAGTGCATGTATTACTTGAAAATTAGATAAAATATCTATACATACATGAGTGCATATAATTATCAAAATAAGCATAACACGATCATAATTGACTGCATATATAATCATCATATTAAAGTCAACTGATATAAATAAACAAAAACATGATAATATTAATCGATATAATGTATGTGAAATGGTCCATGAAATACCATGTTCAAAATGTATATGTCAAGTCCAACACATATATTTAAATAAAACTCTAGAGATCTATAGTCCATAAAATTTAAAACCATCTAACTATCAGGCTGATCGGTCATATCAAGTGTCCTCTTTGTTCCATGTTGACTAGATGTACCCGCATCATGTTGTAAAAGAGTACAAGAAACTTGAAATTATATTTAAAGTTATTTAGAAATTATTTTGATATAATTAAACATATTTAAACTTAAAAATATAATTTTTTTGATAAAAATAAATTTAATTAAATATCTAGTAAATACAATAAAAATGATTTTTAGTATGCATAAATTACCATATGATCATGTGAATCTACTGGCACATTTTTTTCAACGGGTAGTGTAACTGTCAGTTGAGAAGATTCAAATGCTTGATCTACTATATCCTGCATATTCATATAAAGCAAACAATATGTTAAAACCTCAAATGTATATATATTTAAAAGGTCCATAAAAATTGTATAGGAGATTTAGTAAAGTTTACAACCTTGAATGATATGACCTCATGATCATGCACTTGAGATTTCCCATGCATAAATGCTGATGATGCCTCAGGTGTGCCCACCATGGGTATCTCATGGAATCCCTGCATATAGATGTACAACAATTTGTATAGATCAAATTCACACATGTGTATGTAAATGAACAAATTAAATTAGATCTATGAATTTAAACTTAACAAACTTTTGAAAGAACACACTTGAGATGATGATGTCTTAGGAGTGCTCACCACAACTTGTGGTTGGTCAGTACTAGGTATTGTATGACCTCCCTGCATCTAGATATAATATATCATTTCACACATGTGTACAAATTCAAATTAAATTAGATGTATCCACACAAATTATTTAATATAGATTGGTTCAAGGACCTGACCAAAAGGTGAGCCCATATCTACAACACTCAACATATAGACACGATCATATTGAGTTCTAGGCATCGTCTGATCATGCATCTACACCGAACACTTGTTGAATTAATATTATATTATATATATAATTTGATGTTAAATTATTTACATGAATTTTACACATTTCAAACAACTTAAATTTAAGTTCAAAAGATGAACATACTTGTGCAGGATGATCCTTAGAATATAGTAAATTCATATATGACTCTATCCCAGATGCATGTGGGTCACCTGAAGTGGATGCCTAGGTATTCCCATAGCCCAAGCCTCCATGCTCTCTATTGGCCACTTCGGCCATCAAGTGTGTAGTTTGATGAATGAGATGTCCTGAAAGCAAAATCAATGCTCCTAATGTTGATGACATGGTTTGCTGCTGAAATGCAATAGGAACACTAGGAGAAGGAGGAACAATAGGAGCAATCAGAGCATGTCGCTGAGGATCGACAAGTGCTCCTAGTCTATGTTGGGGCATGCCACGCCCAACTCCTTGAAATGAACTCATATCAAAATATTTGGGTTGTAAACCGAACTCAAACTCAGCCCATAACTTTCTCAAAAACTATAGGGGAACCTTAGAATTTCCATGTGGTGGATTATTAAACACCATCCACCATCTATCCCAAAAATGTGTAGCTATCTGCAAGTGCCTACACCATAAAATTGAAATTCATTTTTTGGTGGGTGGAATTGGTTGGTTTGTTTGGGGGTTAAAAAAATGTTGGCACATGGATTTTTTTTGTAATTTTAAGGTCATTAATTTCTTTATAGGACAATCCATTTGCATAGAATTTTCTGCTCTCTTCTCTCCATTGATGGAACCTATCTAGGTTCACATCAATAGATTGAACAAAATTGACAATAGTTTGCATCATAGATACAAATTATTCAAGATGGGGGGGATTCTAGGCTCATTTTTTATCAGATCTATATTTCCCCAAATCACAATAAGGTTTTGTCTAATGCTCTCTCTCAATTGAGCTTGATCTACTACAAGGGGTGAGGTGTTAGGAGGTGGAAGGTGTGGAGGTGCGGGGTTTTATTGTGGTGGTAGATCTGGATGTATGTGATCGGTAGGAATTTGTGCATAAGGTATAAAATCCTCTATGTTAAATTTTGGATCCATGTGAATGTAATTAAATGGAAACTACATGTTAAACAGTTAAAAATATATATCAACAAAATAATTAAATAATGCACATAATTAGAAAGTTATTTAAAAATCACATTGAACGTGCAAAAGTTCAAAATACATTTTATTTGAAGACCATTCTATTTATAACATTAAAAAATACATAACATTATTTAAATCCATAGCATGTACACATTAAATTGAGTCCAGTGTGTGGTTGTTAATATGAAGGGTTTGTTGTTACTACCAACTCTTAGAATGCAACTAAAAATGGAGATAATTGTCACACCAAGGTCATAAAATTTTAATATTTAATCCTACCTACATGTTACTTAAAACTAATTATTGAAGACCTTTTAGTAACCCTTCCAAGAAGAATAATCAAGTATATCAAAAATATAAATCCACTATATAATTTAGATCAATATGTATACTATAATTAAGATACCTAAAATATCTAAGGATGCACTAAATTATATTTTGTGTAAATGGAAAGGGAACTCATATGTTGTGTCAAGTATAAGTGCTTCTACATCAAAACTTTGTAGAGGATGACATATTTGTCATAATTCATATAGGTATTTTATGTTAAACCTTTAATAAATGCGATGGTTCAATTATAAATAGTTTTGAGTCAGATCTATATGTGGTACATAGGATACCTCTCAGTGAAAATAGGGAGGTAAGTTCTATTTATAAGTACATAGGATACCTCTCAGTGAAAATTCCTAGGAATTTGTACAAGGAACAATGAAAAATAATTTGGGTGATATTATTATGTTTTATTAATCTTCATTACATATTTAAGCACATCTAATGTACTTAAAAAAAATGTGGAAGTATGGACAAAGCAAGTGAGCTATTTGAAAAGGTTCCTCAAAGAAATGCTTGTAGGATCTACACAAAATGACTTCTCAAAGGTAAAACACAATGTAATTTGTAGGTGTTAAATCCGTTTTAACAATCTTTACTAGGATCCTCTTTGCTGTATGCAATGGGAATTCAAATAGGGTATGGATGTCCGTCAAAAACATAATGAACAAGAAATTTTTGTTAGATGATATATTTTGAAATGCCCTGGTCAAAATGGAAGCATTGAGAAGAGTGTGTGGATTGAATGCCTCAGAGAGGTTGCATCTCAGACAATGGAAATGAGATGATTACAGAGATATGAATAAATTGATTTTGCAAGGAAGCCCTCAAAACTTTCAAATTAATGAATTCCTAAAATTTGAGAAAGTATGTGAAGTTCAAATAATGAAAAAAATGAGGAGAAAGCAGAACCAAAAGGGGGCCTAGATAGAAATAAGTTGACAACCACAAAATTGCATTACCATAATGTGGTAATATTTTGTTAAATGATAATGGAGGAGTGACCATCAAAATATATGGAAATTTCTATCAAATGTTGTAGTTAACAAGTGCTCTCTTAGACATGTATACAAGCTGGTGATGGCATTTATATAGATTGGAAATGGGCAATGGACTTACAAAAGGATAATGGTGAAAGTGTTTTATAAAATGACAAAATTGCATTTTACCACACATGTGAAATGTTTTCTCTCCAGGGAAATATTTCACCATGGATAAAGTGCTTTTATGGAGAATGTGAGATAAGGTAAAATTACAAATAAAATACAGGGGTATTTCTTTTTACCAAAATTAAATATTTTCATCCAAAAAGTGAATATGTTTTTACAAAGATTACAAAAGGGGGTGAAATGCTTTTGCTTGGAGGTAAAACAAAAGGAATCAAATAAGTGAATGTGAACAGCTTGGAAAATACACATATATGAACATGAAGCATGATTGCTTGTAAATGGTGTGGGAATTATTAATTTGCCACATGTTTATATTCCCATATGAAATGTTTATTCAAGGGAGTGCAAGAGGGGTGAAATAAAGTAGAAAAAATATATTTTAGTTACATGACAAAGGTGTAGATCTGATATTTTGAAAATAAGAGGGAAGAGTATTCTATTTTTTGCAAATTAGATATTTGAAGAGGACACATGTCACCAATAGATAAAATTTGGATCTAGTCTATTTAGACTTTATATTCTTTTTCCTCTTATTTTGTAAGAGGGTTCTGAAAATGGGTTTTTTGAAAGCATGTAGATAGATAGTGTTTAGTTTTGATTTGTGGAGAGGATGTGTAAGTCTGTAGTAGTTTTATTGTATTAGCAATGTTAATCAGTTATACAATTGTAATGATACTGCCATGAAGTCTCCATTTTGTATGCATTTGATCATTTGAATTAAATACATCAAAGACACTTCAATTCATCTTTGTAGTGTCCCTGTAGATGTGTTATTTGTTCACTGATCTCTTTCAAGGAAAGAGTTAAATCTCTTTATTCAAGTAGCTGTGATCTTTTGAGAGTGAAGCAGTGACTATGTATTACATATTTTTCTTAATGGAGAAGAGTATTGCAGTAGAACAATGGGGATATGTTTAAATTTTTTTAACCAAACATGTATTATCCTAAATTAACACATCCAACCAAACCTGCAAACTAGGGATTTTCTACAAATTGGGATATCCCCATAGCCATGTGTTATTTTTATTCTAGATATGTGCTTCTTAATCTTGGTAGGTTTGGTTGAAAAATCATTCAACAACAAGCTGAAATTTGGGATGCACATTGGATATTGCATCCATGGTATTGCTATGGGAAATATGCTGAAAATTAAAAAGAAGATGAATCAACACTCACTATATTTTGTTCATTGTATGTGCACTGTTCTTTGGCTGAGGTGAGACTTTGTTTTCAATCATACACTTCTAAACTGTTTCCACAATTGAAAGGAGAATCAACCTGTGGGCATATTAACTTTCTTCTTTTCAGCTTACAAGAATTAGGTTCTCCACAACTATCTTTTGTTTGACCCTCGACTTGTTTTCCATCCTTGCAAATTTGAATCCGCTGCTTGAAATTTATAAGTCTATCTTCAAGTTCATACTAGATTGGTTGATACTTCAAGTTTATTGCTTGCAATTGCTAAAAAATTGCTTTGGTTATTGTGGAAAGATAATTTTGCATGATTTATTTCTCTTAAAAGATCTTCATGCTTTGTATCATGTCCAACAACAATTTCTTGGACTCTCTTTAAACGAGAAAAAACACTTGGTTTTGTAGAAATATTATTAGACCTTAGAGTACACATGCCACTAGAAAAATACCTAGGCTGTAGAAAAGGAAACTTAGGCAGTCCTATAATATTTGATGCCAAACCATCTTGAAACTCATCTACACTTAGTGACGAGTTGTCACTAATGTTATTTGCATGTGAAATACTTAGAGGAACTTGCCTCAAATTTTGACAGTCTTCAATTACAGTGCTTGTTAAGGTTAGAGGCAAGAAATATAAAGATAATTTGTACTACATGGCATTTCAGTCTCACTGTAATAGAGTGTACTATGGTTTAGGGGATTTGAAGCTAAGATAAATTCCTTACTATTATTGTCATAAATTTCACCACTTGCATTTTTATTTGTTGCATTACTGAGAATTTCTCTCAGAATAAATGCATTCTTTACATTCTCTGTAATATTTGGATACCTTACATAAAATGGCTAGAAGTTAGAATTTACATCTCTAAATTGATTTTCCCATTTACTAATAAACAAATTTAATAGAAAGTTCACTATATTGTCTTCAGCATACCCATTACACCCCAAGATGCGATTGCTAATAGTAATATTTAACTCACTTAAATCATCGTTAAAAAAAACTCTCAATATAGTAAAATAATTTTATAAAAAATAAATTAATTCAAATTTAATATTTTTAAATAAATATATTTAAGACATCTATTCTTTAAACATGTTCACAAACATTAAAGCTACTATTTTACTTTAAAATACATCCCCATTCACATTATTCTACCCAACATCTCCATTGCTATTGCTCTTAGAGTCGCTGCAGTCTGCTTGTTTGTCCATGACTGCAGAGTTTGAGGCTCCATCTTTCCTTCCAGCATCCACTCCACTTGTTCCATGCTTGGCCTCATCTCCTCCTCCCTTTCAATGCATAACAACCCTACAAGGCTTGCTCTTCTCACCTCTTCAATATCTTCCTTAGCTACAACACCTTCATCTATAATATTAATTGTCTTCCCCTGGTAAATTTGAGTTGCAACCCATGTGGGGAAGTAATACTTACTTGAATCTTGCATGTTTAAGTCCAAAGTTCTTCGACTAGAAATGATTTCCAAAAGCATTATACCAAAACTGTATACATCAACCTTGGGAGTGATGGGAAGACTAGAGATCCACTCTGAAGCCAAATGCCCTCTCGTTCCTCTCATTGTGGTCAGTACATGACTCAAATCTCTACTCACAAGTTTTGCCAACCCAAAATCTGCCAACTTGGGTGAAAAATTACCATCTATAAAAATGTTTTCGGGCTTTACATTGCTGTGAATGATGCAATCTTTGCATTCCTTGTGGAGATAAATTAAACCTCGTGTAGTGCCTAAAGCGATCCAAAATCAAGTCTTCCAGTTGAGTACCTTCAGTTTACTTTTGGAATTACTAATGAAGAGTAAGGAATTTAGAGAGCCATTGGGCATGTAATCATAAACCAGTAATTGTTTGGATCCTTTTGCACAAAACCCTCGAAGTGTGATCAAATTCGCATGTTGTATGTTGCCAAGAGAATTGATTTCTACTCAGAATTTCTTATCATGTTGTCTTGAGCCTTCCAAATTTTTTATGGCCACAAGCATACTGTCTATTAGAGATCCTTTCAACACTAAGCCAAATCCTCCGCTCCCCAACTTAGACCTGAAATTCCTTGTTGCAATCTTCAACTCCATGTAACTAAACATTCTAAGAAAAGAGTTTGAGGAATATGCACACATCTCCTTCAATTGTAGCTGATACCTTTTCCAAATTAATAATGAAAAGATACTCAAAGCAATGACGAGAGAACTCACAAAACTTGTAGCTTTGAGTTTGGAGGACCATTTATGATCCTTTGGAAGTGTAGAGGAAACTACTCAAATAGAGACACTCCATTTGCTTTTGATGTTGAGTTGTGCATATTTTGCAAATCTCCACACTAGATTTGGCAGCGCCTTGAAGGAGAATTGAAAGAAAATGCAGAGCATGAGCAGTTGCTGATGCAGGCTTTTTGGAAATCTTTCTTTGTGGGTGCAGGGTATGACGAAGCTGAGTCATCAGGCAACGCTACACTAAGGTCTATAAATTTGTCAATGCTTCCTTTTTTGGTTCTGTAGTTCAAGGGTCTTTGCCGAACACATCCACTTGTCCACTGATGCAGAGCATTAACGCCATTAGGAATGTGGAGCATTAACAAATCCCTCTTGTATGTGGAATTGGTTGGGAACATTCTAGTCTCTTAGGACTGTTATTTACTATTTTTAGGCTTCAGTTTCAAGTAATTTAATGTTTTTAGTTGTGGTCAATTTATAGTTGTCCCTAGTTATTTTTATTAAGTTGAGTTAGTTAGAGTCTTAATATTTGGGTATTCAGGAACAGGTTACACAGACAACAGATTGGCATCTTCCCGGAGAAACAAAAGAAAGATACTGATTTTATGGTAGTTGATCTGTAGAAAATGGAGCTTAGTTTTTTTTAAAGATACATGAAGCATTCTGTCTAATTTCTAAGTTTAATTAAATTCTTATTCTTGTTTATGGCTTGTTGTAAGGGGTTATGCTATTAAATTTAGTTGCTCATATTTTTTTTTAAGAAGATAGAATTCTGTTATGAAGAATTCTTGAGGGTTGCAGGTTTGAAAATTAGTGCTGCATCATCTTGGTATCAGAGCACAAACCTCAAAAAAAATTTAAAAAAAAAATGGCTCAAAGAGGAGCTCAAATGGCTTGGGGAAAAAGAGGTAGGAGAAATGCTAGAATGAGAGGTAATGCCATGGATGAGGCACTTAAAAGGTTGTAGGATCTAGAGGCCAGATTGCTTCATGAAGACTCTGAAGAAGAACAGGAAGTTCAAAGAGGGCGAGCAACAGTCACAAACCTAATGGAAAGACTTATTGAGGCCATCAAAAAACAAGGAACTAGAGTCAAGGTTGAGGTTCCTGATTTTAAAGGTGAACTAAATCTTGAGGTGTTCTTGGATTGGATTCAAGACTTAGAGAAGTTCTTTGACATGGAAGGGATTGAGGAAGATGATCCACGAAGGGTGAAAATTGTAGCTTCAAAGATGAAGTCTCATGCAGCTCTATGGTGGGAGAATCTCCAAACCACTAGGAGGAGTCAAGGAAAAGAGAAAATTAAGCTATGGCCAAAGATGCTGAAACATCTAAAGACTAGATTCTTGCCATTAGATTATCAATAGAATCTTCTTAGAGAATTTCAAAACTTGAAACAAAAGGAGTCCTCCATATCTGCCTACATTGAAGAATTTATGAAGCTGCAAATTAGGACCAATTTGCAAGAAGATAATGAGCATGTTGTGGCTAGATATATCAATGGGGTTAGATTCCAACTTCAAAATGAGTTAGATTTACTCAAAGTAAGCAGTGTGGATGAAGCATATCAACTAGCCTTGAAAGTTGAGGAAAAATTTAAGAGAGTTGGTAGAGGGCCAACAAAAGGGGTGGTAGTAGCTCTAATAGAGGAAGAGGGGGTTCCTCCAAATCAACTACTGAAGAAGATCCAGAGGATAATATGAAGCCTACCTTCCAAGGGAGGGGAGGTTTTAGAGGTAGAGGAAGAGGGCAACCATATTTGGGAGGTTGGAAACCTTTGAAGTGCTATATTTGTAATGAAGCTCATAGAGTTGTAGAATGCCCTCAAAATCCCAAAAGAGCTATGATGACTCAAGAAGAAGGTGAAGAGCCATTGGTAGAAGAGGTGGAAGTAGAGATAGGAGAGATTTTGATGTTGAGAAGGACCATGATAGCTGGAGAAAAAGAAACCACCAAAACTAATTGGAGGAGGAATAGTGTTTTTTGAACACAATGCAAGTGCAAAGACAAAGTGTGCAAGGTGATTGTGGATGGAGGGTCCACATATAACTTGGTATGTATAGACATGGTACATAAATTAAATTTTTCTTGCATGCCAAAACAAAATCCTTATAATATTTCCTGGTTAAAGAAGGATCATAGTGTGCTTGTGAACCAGTCTTGCTTAGTTGAATTCAAAATTGGTCCATATGAAGATAAGGTGTTGTGTGATGTGGTACCAATGGATGCTTGCCACTTGTTATTGGGTAGACCATGGCTATATGATAGAGATGTAACCCATCATGGTAAGGAAAATACTTATGAGATACAACATAGAGGACAACTCCATATTTTGAAGCCTTTTAAGGAAGAAGAATCAATAGAAATAACAACTTTGACACTATTTACAGTAGGATGGAAGGAGTTTTTAAGAGATTCTAAGGGAAATATATGTTATTTGCTGTATTTCCTTTGGAAGTGTAGGAATTGTTGCAACAATATTCAAACTTGACACCAAGTGATCTACCAACTGGGCTACCTCCCTCTAGAGGAATTACTCACCAAATTGATCTAATTCCTGGTGCCAAACTTCCAAATCAGGCAGCCTATAGAATGGTTCCTCTAGAGAATGAGGAAATAAGGAGACAAATCACATAATTAATGGAGAAGGGATTTGTGAGAGAAAGTACGAGTCCATGTGCTACACCTGATTTACTCTCCCCTAAGAAAGGAGGAAAGTGGAGATTATGTATGGATTTGAGAGCTATTAATAAAATTACTATGAAGTATTGATATCCACTACCCAGGATGGATGACTTATTAGATTGCCTGTCAGGTGCTAAAATCTTCTCCAAGATTGACCTCAGGAGTGGTTATCATCAAATTCGGATTCAAGAAGGTGATGAATGGAAGAATGCTTTCAAAACCCAGGATGGATTATTTGAGTGGTTGGTGATGCCATTCAGATTGTCCAATGCTCCAACTACCTTCATGTGATCAATGAACTAGGTATTTAGAATGCACATTGGGAAGTTTGTGATAGTCTATTTTGATGATATCTTAAGTTTTAGTAAATCCTTGAAGGAGCATGTAGAATGTTTGAAGATAGTACTTGATATACTCAGGGTAGAAAGGTTATTCATCAACCAAGAAAAAAGTGAATTTTGCAAGGATAAGCTAGTATTTTTGGGAAATGTTATTTCATCAAATGGATTGAGCATGGATCTAGAAAAGGTCAAGGCTATTCTAGAATGGCTTACTCCTCAAAGCATTATTGAGGTGAGAAGCTTCTATGGTTTGGTAAATTTTTATAAGAGATTCATCAAGAATTTCAGTGGCGTAAGTGCACCATTGGTAGATTGCACAAAAGGGAAGATCTTTACTTGGACAAAGGTAGCTGAACATAGTTTTGAACAACTCAAGACAAAGGTTGTTGAAGCACCTATTCTTGCCATACCTGATTTTGAGAAATTTTTTACAGTTGAATGTGATGCTTCAGGAGTAGCTATTGGTGGAGTGTTGAGTCGAGGGAAAACCAATTGCCTTCTTTAGTGAGAAATTAAATGAGGCCAAAAAGAGATACACCACTTATGATAAGGAATTTTATGCAGTGGTACAAGCATTAAAATATTGGAGGCACTATCTCTTACATGAGGAGTTTGTTTTGATGATTGACAATCAAGCTTTGAAGTACATAAACTCACAAGGTAAGCTGTCCCACAAACATGCTAAATGGGCTACATTTTTGCAGGCCTATACTTTTGTTATTCAACACAGAAGTGGAAAAACCAATGTAGTGGTTGATGCATTGAGTAGAAGACGTCATTTGTTAGTTGTTATGAGTCATGGCCTAGTTGGTTTTGAAGAGATGAAGGAAGAGTATGCAAATGATCCTCAATTTAGCCGCATCTTGACAATTTTAAATAGTGCAAACCATAGTCACATGCAACCATTTGAAGACTACATGTTGTTAGATGGATTTTTGTTCAAGGGATCACAACTTTGTATTCCCTTGGGTTCACGAAGGGAAAATCTCATAAGAGAGATGCACTCAAATGGATTAGGTGGGCACTTTGGAAGGGATAAAACTTTGGGATTAGTAAGCAAGAAGTTCTTTTGGACCAATATGAGAAGAGATGTTAACAAGTTTGTTGCTGATTGTAGGGTGTGTCAAACAACAAAAGGAGGAAGCCAAAATACAAGCTTATACATGACCTTACCTGTGCCTAAAGAGCCATGGATTGATATCTCAATGGATTTTGTTTTGGGGCTTCCAAGAACTCAAAGAGGCAATGATTCAGTGTTTGTAGTGGTGGACTGTTTTTCTAAAATAGCCCATTTCATATCATGTAAGAAGACTAATGATGTAAGTCAAGTGGCACATTTTTTTTTTAGAGAAGTTATGAGGTTGCATGGTGTTCCAAAAACAATAAAAAGTGACAGGGACACAAAGTTCTTAAGTCACTTCTAGAGGGTCTTGTGGAGGAAGATGGATAGCAGATTGCAATTCAGCTCAACATACCATCCCCAAACTGATGGTCAAATAGAGGTGCTGAATAGAAGCCTAGGAAATCTATTGAGGTGTTTAGTTGGGGAGAATCCATGGCAATGGGATTTGGTGATACCCCAAGCTGAGTTTGCCTCTAACTCGCATAAATAGATCAACAGGTAAGTCTCCTTTTCAAGTTGTATATGGTGCAAACCCTAAAGGACTTGTAGACTTAGTTGATTTGCCAATAAGTCCACATAATAACCAAGAAGCTACATAATTTTTAGAGAACATTCAAGAAATACATCAGCAAGTTAGACTCAAATTACAGTCCAGGAATGAATAATATACAAAGAAAGCTGATTTGCATCGGAAAAGAAAAGTTTTTCAAGAAGGAGAATTGGTCATGGTACATCTATGCAAAGAAAGGTACCCCCAAGGTGCCTACAACAAGTTAAAGCCTAAGAAAATTGGACCATGCAAAATCATTAAGAGGATAAATGACAATGCCTATCAAATTGAATTGCCTGTAGATTTGGACATTAGTCCCATCTTTAATATTGCCAACCTTTATTCATATTCAACTGGAACTAGAGAAGAACAGTTAGATGATGAGAAAAATGAGTGGAAAAATGACAATTGGGCTAAGCATTTGCCAAGGAAGAAAAGAGAGCAGATTGAACAAGTACTAGATACAAAATTGGTGACTACTCGATCAAGTTCCTATAAGTTGTATTTTGTTAAGTGGGAGGGCCTGCCTAATTCTTACAACTCTTGGGTCTCAGAAGCTAACTTACTTAAGTATAGCAAAGCTTTTCCACCTCATGCACTAGAACCAGAAGAGCCAAGAGATCATGCACCAGAACCAGAAGAGCCAAGAGATCCTCACCTTCTTTTGAGTAGGGGTTTGAGTAGGGGAGGATGATGCAGAGCATTAACACCATTAGGAATGTGGAGCATTAACAACTCCCTCTTGTACGTGGAATTATTTGGGAACATTCTAGTCTCTTAGGACTGTTATTTACTATTTTTAGGCTTCAGTTTGGAGTAATTTAATGTTTTTTAGTGGTGGTCAATTTATAGCTGTCCCTGGTTAGTTTTCTTAAGTTGAGTTAGTTAGAGTCTTAATATTTGGGTATTTAGGAATAGGTTACGCAGATAGCAGATTGGCATCTTCCTGGAGAAAAAAAAAGAAAGATACTAATTTTATGGTACCTAATCTGTAGAAAATGGAACTTAGTTTTTTTTAAAGATACATGAAGCATTCTGTCTAATTTCCGAGCTTAATTAAATTCTAATTCCTGTTTATGGCTTGCTGTAAAAGGTTATGCTATTAAATTTAGTTTCTCAGATTTTTTTTTTTTTTAAGAAGATAGGATTCTGTTATGAAGAATTCTTGAGGCTTGTAGGTCTGAAAATTAGTGCTGCATCATCCACCACTCTTGCAAATCCTAGGCACGATTGTCTGCCGGGGTGAAGCCTTCCACGTAACTGCAGAACACAAGATTATTGGAATTACAGGTTCCATAAGCGCCACAAAGATCATATACGACACATTGATCTCTGGGGCGACTCCCCACCATGTTTCATTTAATGCCATCAAACAAAGCATATCCTTCCATTCCTTTGGACTTAATTTGGATAAAACTTAAGATCCCTGTCAATAATTCATAACTAAAATACAAACCAGAGCTAGTACTTTCAAAGTTGATATTGAAGTAGTCACCGATTGGCATTTCTGGAATTCCATTCAATCCACTCTCCCAAAAATGGACATAATTGTTCCATGTTAGTATGAATTGTATAGCCCCAAATGGATCCAACTGAAAGGACAAAAGCCCAAGAGCGGGATCCAATGAGTTTTCCAACAGACTAATTTTTGCTGTCCACCAAACTTCATCCCGGGCAACACGGTATCTACAGGATAGTCGAAACTATGCCAAACAGTCTCAGATTTATTATCATTAGTTAGCATTAAAAAATTACCAGAGTCTAATAGCACAGCCGGTGAGGGTTTGTTTGATATGTTGGTAGACCAAAGAGACGGGCCCTTTCCATCAAACAGTCCCAAATTACCCTCTTTTGATAGCTTCAAAATGCCAGGCCTATTTTTTGCTTGGCTCTCCCTATTAGCCACCCAAACGACCATCTTCTTGTTAATTTCTTATAACCCAGCTACAAATTAATTGCACAATAAATTCATAGAAAAGAAATCTGATTTATAACAATTAATACACTGGGTTAAATAACAACTAATAACAGCGGAAGAAAAAATAATATGAAGCCAATCACAAATAGATAATAACACAAATTTACCCAGGAAACCCCAATGTGGGGAAAAACTTGCAAATGCTGGATCTTCTATTTAGCCTAACAACAAACTTTTCTTTCGAAAATACAATATGAGTTTGCTACAACAATCTTACATTTATAGAGTCTAGCTACTTTACTTAGAGTGCAAGGAAAGAATCTTTCCTTGCTTTCTTTGGCTTTATTTACACATAAAATCACTCTTGGATTTATCTTATCCTCACAAACTTGAAAAAATTCTATTAAAGAATAAAAAATCTTGCTATTGCTAAAAATCCAACTCGAATTGTTTTAAAGCATATCTAATCTTGAGTTGCTTTAAAGTGATTTAAAGCATATCCAACTCAAGCTGCTTTAAAACAAACCCATATCCCACCTTTCGAGCTACAAAAATCAACACTCCCTCTTAGCGAGGAAGGTGTTCTGCACAACACCCAACTTTTCCCTAAAGAACTCAAACTTGCTTTTCATCAAGGCCTTCGTTAGGATATTTGCTATCTGTTCATCCATAGGAATGTAATGGAGCTTCACTATCCCCTTCTCCACACAATCTCTAATGAAGTGGTACTTGATCTCAATGTGCTTTGACTTGTCATGAAACACTGGATTCTCAGAGAGTTTGATACAACTCTGGTTAATGCGGTAAATGATTGTAGGATCCAACTCCTGATCAAAGAGTCCAGCTAGAAGTTTTCAAAGCCAGATAGCCTTACATGTAGCCATACTGGCTGCCATATACTTAGCCTTTGTAGAACTTAGTGCAACTGACTTATGTTTCCTACTATACCAAAAGACTGCTCCTGATCCCAAACTGAAACTTCACCCTGAAGTGCTCTTCTGATAAGTTGTATTGCCTGCCCAATCTGCATCAGTAAACCCCTCGAGCTTCACTCCATCCTGCTGAACATACTTCAACCCATAATCAACTGTGCCTCGGAGATATCTCAAAAAATGCATCGTAGCTATCCAGTGCACACGTTTAGGTTCCACCATAAACTGACTAAGTGAGTTCACTACAAAACAAATGTCTGGCCTGGTGTTGACTAGATACATAAGAGAGCCTATCAACTATCTATATAAAGTGGGGTCCACTGCCTCTGATCTAGAAGCATCAATCTTCTTCCAATTGGTCACACATGGCGTTGACATAGGTTTATAGTTTTCCATTCCGAATCGCTTCAAGATATCAATTAAGTACTTCCCTTGTCCAAGGAAGATCTCTCCCTCTTTCTGCCACAACTCCAATCCTAGAAAGTAATGCATTCACCCCAAGTCCATCTCAAACTCTCCTACAAGATCCTGCTTGCAGTGTGCTATGAGCTCCTCTGACCCTGTGAGAAATAGGTCATCAACATATAGCAACAATATGAGTTCACCCTTCACCTAGGAACATAGTATAGGTTCGAATCCGCCTCACTCTTGATGAAGCCCACACTTTGCAAGTAACTATCAATATGTGAATACCACACCCTGGGAGCTTGCTTGAGTCCATATAGTGCTCTTTTTAACTTGCATACATGAGAATCCCTCTCATGTGCTTCAAATCCTTCTGGCTGCTCTATATAAATCTCTTCTTCAATTACCCTGTTGAGGAAGGCCATCTTTACATCCATCTGGTGAATCCTCCAACCCATTTGTGCTACTACAGAAATGATAGCTCTTATGGATGAGTACCTGGCAACTGGAGCAAAATTCTCATCATAGTCAACTCCCTCCTTCTGAGAAAACCCCTTAGCCACAAACCGAGCTTTGAAATTTTCCACACTACCATCTGCAGCATGCTTAATCTTATACAACCATCTCGAGCCCACCACAGACTTATCTTCTGGTCATGGTACTACCTCCCACACACTATTCTTCATGATGGAAGAATACTCTTCCACCATGGCATCTCTCCACACTTGGTGCTTGGATGCCTCCTAAAAGTTAGAAGGCTCTACTTCAATTAATTCACTCATAAGTGCCACATAATCAGAATAACGTCTGGGAGCCCTTCTCTATCTGACTGAATCTTGAGGATCACCTACATATTCTTGAGCCTCTCTCAATGTTTGCTCAGCTGCCCTGTTTCTCCTCTTCTCACTAATAGGAATTTGAGGCTGAGGAATTATTTGTTCCTCTATCTGATCATCCTGCTTGATCTGCTCTCCAGCATGCATGACTGAAGTTTGAGGAATTTGTGCTACCTCAACTGTGGATGATTGTTCCTCCTCATTCATCAAGTTACTTGACTTCTGAAGAGCCCTCTCTTCCTCAAACTTTACATCTCTGTGAACCACTATTTTCCTGAGAGCAGGAATGTAAACCCGATAAGCCTTAGAAGTTTCACTGTACCCAACAAGGATACCCTTCTCTACAGTAGGTTCCAACTTAGTTCTCTTCTCAATAGGAATGTGACAATACACAAGGCATCCAAAGATGCGAATGTGCCCCAAATCTGGTTTCTTACCATTGAACGCCTCTTCTGGAGTCAACTTTCCCAACACTTTGTGAGGTCTCCTATTCTGCAAATACACAGCTATGTTGCAAGCTTCTACCCATAAGAACCAAGGCATATCCTGATCATGAAGCATGGCCTTGGCTACTCCAACTATAGCTCTATTCTTCCATTTAGCAACCCCATTCTACTAAGGGTTGTATGGAACTGTCAACTCTTTCTTGATACCTTCCTGAGCACAAAAATCTTTGAAGGCATTCGAGGTATACTCACCTCCATTATCAAACCTCAGTATCTTGATCTTCTTCCCAGTTTGGTTCTCCATGAGAGCCTTAAACTCTTTGAACCTACTGAAGACCTCATCTTTATTCTTCATGAAATATATCCACGTCTTCTTGGAGAAATCATCAATGAAGGTAATATAATACTCATATCCATTCAAGGATGTTGTTGACATGGGCCCACACACATCTAAATGTACAAGATCCAAAATCCCTTTGGATCTAGTGTTGCTGCTTGGAAAATTGGTCTTGACATATTTCCCAAGAGCACAACCCTTGCACACCTCATGCTTTTTTGTCTTCATCTCAGGCAGTCTCGTCACTATTTCCTTAAGAATATTAAGTGCTCCATGGTGAAGGTGAGCCATCCTCCTGTGCCACAATTCTCCTATCCCTTTACAACTACTAACCAATGCATGTGCTGGCTCAAACTGTAACCAAAACAAGCTGCCATGCTTGACTCCAATCACTTTTGCAACCATGGAATCTTTGGGATGAATATAGACTTTTCCCCTCTCAAAGGTCACAATGTAACCCTTGTCTTCCAAAGTAGAAACCAAGATTAAATTCTTTGTCATGCCAAGGACATACAACACATCCTCCACCAACAAAGGTTTACCAGACTCCCTCTGAAACTTGACAGTGCCAATACCAATTGCATGGTACTTGGCATTGTCTCTGAGCTCAATATAGAAATCCAACTTCGTCTCCTCCAACTTGGTGAAACATTTTTTGACTCCCGTTATGTGGCAAGAAGCCCCACTGTCAATATACCATACCCTGATGGAAATTGAATTTGAGAGATAGACAATCAGTGAAAAATCATTCTCAAATCGTGATGCAAAATCATCCACCTCTGCTGTAGCAGCAAATTGCTTCTTTTGCTTGTCCTTATTTTTCTTATTCAGACATTGATTGGCATAGTGACCCATCTGATGGTAGCAAAAACATTTAATCTTGCTCAGATCTTTCTTCTTTCCACTCTTGGAAGAAGAATCTTCTGTTTTCTCTTTATTGGACTTCTTCTTACCCTTGCTTGCAAGAGCAAGATTTTCTTCATCTTGACCCTTCTTCGTCTGATCTCCTCGATGAGCACCTTCACGGATCTCCTCCTAAACAAAATCATCCCAAAGTCTTGCCTAATCAGGTAGCCGATCTCTGCCGACAACACACTTGACAAACACTTCCCAGTGCTTTGAAAAACCATTCAAGGCTATACGCACCAACTCATCTTCATTAATCATCTCTCCAACAACAGCAAGCTCATCCCTGACCTGTGTTAGCTTGGACAAGTAAGAGGTCACACTCTCGCCTTTGGACATCTTGGTATTATGCAATTTGTCCTTGAGCATCATCTTACGACTTTGATAGTGGCTCTGATAAAGTTTTGCGAGCATATCTCACATCTCCTTGGCGGTATCTTTCCCTGATAAATGAGAAATTAAATGATCTCTTACTCCATCCAAGATAATCCTCTGAGCCTTGGCCTCTTTGACTTCATGCGAATCTAAGGCAACATGATCATTTATTGGTGGAGTCACTTTTGTGCTAGCATAGATCCACAGCCTGTTCTCTTTGAGAACAGATGTAATCCGAACCTTCCACTGCAAGAAGTTAGATGCACCATCGAGCCTGTCCTCGTATTGAACACTGGTTGCCATAGCCACAAAAGAACTGGAGACGAAAATCTAATTTTTTTTTCTTGAAATCTGCATCACAAATCTTGGCTTTGTATTCAGAGTTTAGTGCTCTGATACCATGTTAATTCCTTATAACTCAGCTACAGATTAATTTCACAATAAATTCACAGAAAAGAAATCTGATTTATAACAATTAATACACTGGGTTAAATAACAACTAATAATAGCGGAAACAAAAATAACATGAAGCCAATCACAAATAGACAATAACAAAAATTTACCTAGGAAACCCCAATGCGGGGAAAAACCTACAAATGTTGGATCTTCTATTTAGCCTAACAGCAAACTTTTCTTTCGAAAATACAATATGAGTTTGCTACAACAATCTTACATTTATAGGGTCTAGCTGCTTTACTTAGCATGCAAGGAAATAATTTTTCCTTGTTTTCTTTGGCTTTATTTACACATAAAATCACTCTTGGATTTATCTTATCCTCACAAACTCGAAAACATTCTATTAAAGAATAAAAAATCCCGCTGTTGCTAAAAATCCAACTCGAATTGTTTTAAAGCATATCTAATCTTGAGTTGCTTTAAAGTGATTTTAAGCATATCCAACTCAAATTGCTTTAAAACAAATCCACATCCCACCTTTCGAGCTACAAAAATCAACACTTCTCTGATATTTTGGCATACCAGATGCCAATATACCAATTATTGCTTCCATTTGGGCTGAAAAATCCTAATTCAAGCGTCCCATTCTTTGAAATTATTGTCTGATTTCCAATAAGCAAGGCGCCCAAGGAAAGAGAATCTCCCCTGCAATTGATTAACCCTTCACAGGTGTAAATTATTACCACTATGGTAAGAGCAAAGATCATACATGCTAGGAGACTGTTCCTTTCCATTTCCATATTACTGGTTCTCATATTTATTGAGTTGATTGGAATATATAGTAGAAGTAGAAAAATCAGAAATCGTTTCTCTCAGTATCTTTTTTGGGTTAGATCCACATAGAGCTCATTCTAAGTTTTGATCGTTTAGGTGCCCGATGTGGGCCCGTTTCTTTTGTGAATGTCCAGTCCCATTCAAATAGCAGTTAGCGTTCAAATTTAAACTCTGTTCCTGCGTGTATATTGGCGAATGCTCGTAATTGTTTGACCGCATAAAACAACTGATACCGAGTGTCTCATGGAAAATGGTTGTTGCGGCGGACAGAAGACATGGGTGTCCTCACGATGCAGTCGCACCGTTTCACCATATGCAACCATCAATTTTTATTTGCCAGCGTAGTCCCGGCTTGTGCCAAAAGGGGAGCTATGGACATACATCACAGGGTAAACGATAGAAGAATTTTGTCAGCTGTAATTGGCCTAGTAGACGTGTATGCAAAATGTGGAAGCATAGACAAGGCACATGAACTGTTTGACAGAATGCCTCCAACATAGTCGAAGCAGCAGTGGAGGGCTGGTTTTAAATTCTTGCGCTTTGACAATCAATGATAATGTTTTCTTTTCAAAATTTAACTGTTTGAACAAGTTTCATTAGACCATTTACAATTATATCTCAAAAACCTGTACTTTCAGTTTTATTAATCTTTAAAATTATTTTTAAAAGACCAAAATCTAATATGTTTTAAACGTCAAAGTCTCCTGTAATTTTTTTTCGCTCGCTTAAACAAATTTACATGTGCATTTATAAAATCTGAAACATTTTAAAATTAAATCGATTTATAAACAAATTTACATGTGCAGGTCCACTGAATGCTCATCATCGCAGTCAGCGTTGAATATGCGTGATTTACACCTCTTTTTTTCCATCAAAACGAGTGAATGCTCTTTGAAATGAATCTGCAGCTTACACCTGTCAACCTTTTGGTAGAGTAGGAAATCTTTTTCTTAAGTGGTAAAACTTTACACAACCTCTTTCTATAAAAACAATTCATCCACTTAAAAAAAATATAAACAATATCTAATTTTATTATAATTTTTTTTTTAATTGCTGCTGAATTCAATGATATTTAAAATAGTCACAATTTTAAGAATGAGAAGTTTTATAGAAAACAAAATATGACTAATATGCATTTTGTTTAGTGGATTGAATTTGTTAGTCTTTTTCTTTGAGTAGGTGAGGTATGTTGATGTTAAAGTCAATTAGGAAAAAGTAAAACTTGCAATTAAGTCATAGTCAAGGTTTCTTTGGAAAAATAATTAAACTAGCATTTGTATTTTTATTGGAGAAACAATAAGAATTTAGTTGGAAATATATTGCATTGGAAAAAATATATGTAAAACACTAACAATTTCTCGAATTATTTTTTAAAAATGTGATTTTTTTTTATCAACATTGTGAATCACATATCATGATCCATCATCAATAAGATAATCAACTTTGAAACTTTAATACTCATCATCTCAAGAAGCTTAGCTTTCAAACAATTTTTACTCTCATGAAAAAATGTATCATGCACTATATTTCTATAATTCTTTACAATATGATTTGGAAAGTTACATATTTTTTTATCAATATTTTAGATCACATTTAATGATTCATCATTTGGAAGATTTATTAAATATTATGGATATTTTTTAAATGAATAACTAGACTTTAATAGAACTTGACTAATGTATAATAATTAAATATTTTTTTACTATAATACTAAATTTAATATTTGTACAATAAATTATTATACCATAATAAATTTCATTAGAAAATCTAATTTTGTTTTTATATAAATACTTTTATGACTAATTAAATAATAATAATAAAATAACTTTTTTAGCTAAATTAAATTTTAAAACTCACTATCAAAACAAAGATATTAATATTAATTATAATTATAATTATATTTAAATGTTGAGTTACATTTATTTAAGCCCATCTTGTGTGAAATCTTCTATTTAATTTTAAAATGCATCGTTAACTTACATTAGTCTAGTTAATAACACTACAATTCCTCACTATTAGTGTCACTTTGGTCTGATTATTTTCCATGAGTGTAGAGCTCGACATGTGCAAAGTTTGAGGCTCCATCTTACCTTCTAACATCTACACCACTTTTCCCATCCTTGGCATCACCTACTCATCATTTTCAATGCATGACAATCCAACAATAGTCTCTCTTCTCACCTTCAATTTATTTTCATACTCTATGACACCCTCCTCCACAATGTTAATCATATTTCCCTAGTGAATTTGATTTATGGCCATTCAAAGAAGGTAATAATTATTTGGATCTTGCATGTTTAAATCCAAATTTCTTCAACCTAAAATGATTTCTAGGAGTGTCATACCAAAACTAAACACATCAACCTTGGGAGTGGTAGAAATATTGGATATCCATTTTGGAGCCAAATACCCTCTCATTCCTCTTCTTGTGGTTAGTACATAGTTGAAAGCTCTACCTACAAGCTTTGGAAACCCAAAATTTTCCAACTGATGAAAAATTATAGTCTAAAAGAATTTTGTCAAGCTTAACATCACTATGAATGATGCACTATCTATTTAGATGTGAAGTCTAATAATTTAACATAGTAAAAAATGTTTCATCTTCAGTATTTTTTGTCTCTTCATCTGCATTGACGAGTCTTGTATAAATTAGGGAATGAAACATTTTTTTTTGATTCGTAAGAGAGTATATTGTTGAGAAATGGTGCCTCAAACATATTGGTGTTCGAGCATTTGAATTGTCGAATAGACAATTGAATATCACCAGGATGAAGTCACTAGTCTGATCTAAATCTCTTTGGTGGGAAATGGTTTCTTACCTAAGCTGCGGGTTTCTAAGTTTTCCTAACTTAAGTTGCAGGGTTCTGAATTTTTATAAACTTATGACTTGGCAACTTTGTTGTTCTTTTTGTTTTCGACATGTCACAGCTTTTGAGAACTTCGCAACCTCCAACATGAGGTTCGAAAGTTTAGTTTTCAAACAACATAGCAATCTCTTTGTTGTCGGCGTGTTGCGGGTTTTGCGAACTTTGCAAGGTCTCCGACTAAAGGTTTTGAAGTTCGGGTTTCTCCCAACTTGGCGATCCCTTTGAGTGTCAGCGAGACATTGCATGATCGATAGGACTTCAAAAGATGTCTCCTCAACATTCCGGTAGAAGGCTGCAAGGACCTTGTCGAAGTGAATTAACGTTGTCGTTGGGACGCTGGATCATGTCTCTTCGACATACAGGTTGAGTATGGTGGAACCTTGTTGTGACCTTGTGCGATCATTGAGACATTATGAGATGTCTCTTAGACATGTCGGTTGAAGACTTGCTCATTCTTGTTGATGAGACTTCGGGAGGTTGTCATGAGTTGGTGAAAAGTCTCTTCGACATGTAGGTGGGGGTGATCCCACAAAGATGGTTTACGATTTCTGGGAGATTATGATTTTTGTTGAAATCACATATTTTTAGAAAATATAATGATTTAAGCCTTAAAAAGTTCCATTTAAAGCATTCCAATTGAAGAGAGTTTGATCAAAATACCTTAGATCAAACCCCCTTGGATAGAACCCCGCTAGTTGTAAACCATACCTATAATAGAGTCTCCTCTACACCTATCAAAATGCTAATAAAAAACCACTTTTCATTTACCTTTTGGGGGATCAAATGAATTCATTTAAAATATAATTTTTGTAATTATGTATTCCTTATTATAAGCTTCCCAAAAAGTATAATTTTAAATAAATTTAATTTTATTATTATATTTATTTTTTTATTTCTTGTGAATGTAGGTTTTTCACTGAAAATCAAGCTCTCTGTTATGCACATGTGGAAAAATAGAAGATTATCAATTTTTTTTTTGAAAAATATGAGAGCACTAGATATTGAAGTCCTTTATCTAATTAAAAAAAATTGAATTTCGATACATACAAAAAAAGTTGTGTTATATAGTCCACCTATTTCTGAATTGTAATTGGTTTGACTTCGAAACTTGATAAGGAAAAAATATTCAATAAAACACTATGAAACCAATTGGAAGCACTAGATATTGTAGTTACAAATCTAAATTTGAAAAAATTAGAAATTTATCCTTCATGGAAAAACAATTATGTGTTATATGGTGAGCATCACTCCTTAAAAATGGTGTTTACTGAAAAAAACTAGTTTTCAAAGGAGATGGAAAAATAAGTGTAATTTGATTCCAAAAAAATTGAAAAAAATATATTTAGAATCTATAGACAAAGTGTCACAAATCACTAGTTTGCATCATCTTCAAATTCCTCATGGTTTAGCCGCTATAGGTGCCTGAAAGTGAAGATTTAGTTAGAAAAAATTAGTTTAGTGTCCAATTTGGCTAGAAATTGTAAAACAGTATTGTGGGATCACCTGTGGATGTTTGGGACTTGGTGTTAGTGTGACTTTAGGGTGTTTTCGAGACTTTGGTGAAAGTCTCTTTGATAATGCATGTCTCTTCGATAGACTAGCAGTACAATGAGTTGCAAGACCTTGTCGATGTGACATCGAGTGCTCGAGGAGAAATGGTCAAGTGTCTCTTCAACACTATGATGACTAAATGGTTGGAAAACTAGATGCTTGTCGATGTGACGATGCAAGTTTAGTGTGAGATTATCTGATGTCTCTTCGACACCCAATAATTAAAGTCTTGGTGAGTCTGATGGAGTAGTGACTTGCATGGTGGTAAAGACTTGTCAGTGGGAGATGACATTGTCGGTAGGACTTTGAAGGTGGTCTCCTTGATATGACGGTGGCTGAATCGGTGACCTGTATAAAATTTCTTAGTGGGACCAGATTGATGATTAGCTGGAAAGCGGTGATTGGTTGCATGTTTGTGATAGTTAAGTTGCTCATGGTTGTTTGTCTATTGTAGTTAGGGTTTCTTGGAATAATTAAGAACATAACGTGAATGCCATTGAAAGGCAGTGGTTGAACTAGCTGAGGGGGAAAAAGAATAGGTTTATGCTATTGAATTCTCTCTAGATGGAACAAGATGAAAATCTCCTGTAAAGGCTTAGAGCCTGAATTGTATTGTAACTCTTTTGTTGTTGAATAATACAATGGCTAGATCTTTTGGAGTGTGGGGTTTTTACCCATAAGGGTTTTCCCCACGTAAATTTGTGTGTCAATTTATGTTTGTCTTTCATGTTGGTTGATTATGCAAATTTGAATTTATGCATAGTGTTGAATCTAGTTAGTTCTACATGTGGTTTTCTCAGAAGGGTTAATGTGGGAAATCAACTATGCTTGTTTCTGCTTTCTGGCATAGAGTTGTGTCTTTGAGGCAATTTCAAGAAATTAAAATTACCGAAGGCATTGTTGTTCTTTGATGTTTCTATATGAGATGAACCCGATTTCCCTTACAAGTGGTATCAAAGCCTTCTTCCGGGTTTTGCTGCTGCTTGCATGTGTAGGTTTGTGAGTTGCATGTACTTGCAGGTGTGTTGCATGTGGGTGATCCCACAATAGTGGTTTACAATTTTTGGCAAAACTGGACATTGATTTTTTTTTAACTAAATCTTCACATTTAGGCACCTATAGCGATTAAACCATGAGGAATTTGAAGATGATGCAAACTAGAGTCTTGTCACATTTTGTCTTTAGATTCTAAAAAATATTTTTTTCAAAATTTTTGGAACCAGATTGCACTTCTTTTTCCGTTTCCCATGAAAATTGGTTTTTTTCAAAAAACAACATTCTTAAAAAGTGACACACACCGTATAACGCATAACTTTTTTTCCTTGAAAGATAAAATTCTAGTTATTTCAAATTTAGATTTGTAACTCTGATATCTAGTGCTTCCACTTGGTTAGATAGTTTTTTATTGAATATTTTTTCTTTAATCAAGTTTCAAAGTCAAATCAATTACAATTTAGACATAACACGACTGTATAACGCATAACTTTTACTGTATGTATCAATTTTTCTTTTTTGTTGGATCAAGGACTCCAATATCTGGTGCACTCATATTTTTAATTTTTTTTTTGATAATCTTTTATTTTTCCACATGTGCAAAACATAGAGTTTTGTTTTCGGTGAAAAATCTATATTAAATAAAAATTAAAAACAAATAGATAATATAATCAAAACATATTAAAATTATATTCATTGGATAGCTCGTTTTGAGGGGAACCTAATACTAGTTGGGTTTCTGAGATCTCCATTTTCATTCTCAAATCGAGCTTCAAAGTGCAAAATTCTCAATAATTTTGGTGCCTCAAGGGATGAGGGTGAAAAAATGTTGGTTCGGTCAAACAAAAAAATATTGTTCAGTCAAATAGGGGTTCGACCGAACCAATGTTTGATCTAACACATTCAACATAGAATAAAAAAAATGATTTAAATTGGGTTTAGTCAAAAATTCTAAAGATGTTTGGTCGAACCCAATCTTTTAAAAATTAATTTTTAATATTAATATAAATATTAATTATATATTTTTTAAATTATGACTTGAGAGAGGAGGGAGTGGGAGAGAAAGGGAGAGTGGGGGTAGGAGGCAGGGCTTTAATTTGATGGCCGTATGACCGTGTTTAGAGATTTTTTCCATATAATACAATCAAAATTTTAAGAAGATTGTATTGGATAAAAGGAGATATTTTGGATAGACTGTCAAAATTTATATAGAATTATAATGATATATATGTTTGATTTATATATAATTTTACATACACTAAGGTATATCATAATGTTTTAAGGGCACCCTTGAATAGATAATCGTCATTAAAATATTTGTTG
>VDFB02271358.1:702023264-702098167 GCA_007258455.2 Sequoia sempervirens | reverse complement strand
AACAAAATACAATGGAATTTGGTCATTGTTTGGGTATAAACCATGTGCTGTGAGAAATCATGGGTAGATAAATGAGGCCATAGCATGATCGACACATCTAGTGACCTGGTATCCCCTAACCTTATGCACATTTTGATAAAATGGAAAACAAGTAAGCTTTATCATTTCTTTGGTGACACTATCTTGTATTTGTTTAAGGGGAACGTCACCATGTACTTCTTCCCGCATGCAAGAAAGAATAGCAGTCACTCTATCTGGGGAATATGCACTAGTCCTCTCAAGTTCATCTTTTAGTTTCTCTAGACTATGCAATATTAACATGCATGGTTCACTATATATCCCTGGGTTTGCACCTTGTGCTAATGAATCTCTCAATTTTTTAATCTCATTACTACTATTTGCAAACAAAGAATCTGGCACAGGTGGAACATGATATGCATTTTTCATGTTATATATATATATATACAGTACACCTAAAAAAACAATGAGACTTTGGTAATAATATATCTAGATAAAAGGAATACAAATCTAAAATAGAATTTGTAATAATTCATCTACTCATCAATAATATTTTCATACCATTAACAATTTAAAAAGAATTGGAAGACAACTATAATCTATAGCATAGCATCCTTAAATGGTTCAAATTTTAAATGAAACGACGAAAGAAAGAATAAGAATACAAAGATTAGTATAAAATTATTTGAAAATAATTGGGGATAAAAATATTTAATCTAATAGTTGTTAACATGAATTAACTTCAATTATATAGCCAAGAATATCAAAAAATTATAGATTGGAAAGCAAAATAATCAGACATTTATCATATTTTTATATGTATAAAGTTTAGATACCATCAAACTATTTAAACTTATGGATTGCATAAAGCTATAAATTGAATCGTTAAAACTAATTTATTAAGAATCAAATCTAATAAAGTTTGACTTCATTGCATACTTGTTATAAATATCTCACTAATCCAACCATACATATTATATATGTTAAAAATGTATATAATTTTTATGCCCATAATTTTTCACTATAACTTGATGTGGATCTCCTTCAACTAGATCAATTAAAAATTATTTGTAATGTTGGAGGAAAATGGATTTAATATCATTAGAGTTGTCATGGAACTACCTCTCTTGATCAATGATAGATATTATCCACTCTCGAGAATGTAAATATGTTCGAGATAACTAAAAAATAATTTGTATCCCTTATATCCTTTCATCCAATGTAGCCTATCTCTTAATTGAGATCCTCTACCACAATTAAGTTCAAATCTTCTAAGTTTTATCTCAATGAAAGCAACCACTCATTGTAGAAAAGTTATTAGTAAGTGCTAAAGCCAAAACAAGTTTTTTTTTCTATTTGGATCCATATTTTTTTTCCATTCTAGATCTCTTTCTAGCCATATTTTGTTGGTTCTCAGTTGTGTTCTAGTTGGTTTGTCCTTGATGACAAAATTCACCCTTGGGTATCATATCAACATAACATTCAAGTGGTCTTAGCGACAGAGGAAAGGTATATCGACATGACATTGATCGTGGTCTTGGCGACAGTGGAAAGGTCTATCAGCATAAGTATTTCTCACCGCTAAGAGGTCTTACCGAATGAGTTGGGTCTCACTGACTAATACATAAGGAGGTTCATCGGCATACGTAATCACTATCGGCATGTTGTTTCATCGAGTGCTTTGTGTCTTGGCAACTGACACAAGAAAGTTCATATCGACAAGAGTTGCGACATCGATATGATGTCTTAGCAAAATTGGTATGTCACACTGACCTCGGTTGAAAGATCATATCAGAAAGACTAATTTGATGTCACAACGATCGGGATCCATCTCCAGGCATCTATCGGTGTGACATTCTCTTTTGTTTTGGCTACAGAAAAGGATTATATCTGCATAAGTTATACCATCGGTATGTGGTCACAATGAAATTGCTTTGTCTCACCAATCAGAGGTTGAATGGGAACATATCGGCAAGAGTTTAAGGCTTCGGTGAAGGGTCATAGCGAAAAGGGTGATGTCTCCCTGACTAATGCATGTGGAAGTCTTTCGGAAGGAGTGTTATATTCAGTATGTGGTCTCACCGAAGACATATTATCTCACCGACTGTGCACCGAAAGGTCTTATCGGCAAAGGTTGTGGCTTCGATGAAATGTGATAGTGATTTCATGGTGTCTTACCAACTTGTGCACAAAGGTTATATTGGTAAGAGTTAGATTCATCGGTATAGGGTCACAACGAGTTTGTAATGTCTCAGTGACTTAGAGTGGATAAAGCATTTCGGTATGACTCATGTGCATCGAAGAGAGGTCTCGGCGAGTGACCTCCAGTCTCACCAATGGAACATAAAAGGTCTTTGTCAGCATAGGATTAGTCTTGTCTCAGTGACACAGAAGATGGTTGGTGACTTTCAGTATGACTCAAGCATTCTACTAGAGGTCTCCCAGATGATGGTATGCTATAGTGACATTCATAAGATAGAAGGATGCATCGGCGAGAGAACCAAGGGATAAAGTCTTTCAATGAAACATAATGAAATCTACATAACATCCGATAGCAGAATGTCACAGCAAAAAATAGAGGGATGATTGATGGCGATAAAGTTTCCTTCGACATAGGTATTGAATTGTCTCAGCGATCAAGGATGTATTGCGGGGTGTTTCAGTATGACTCAATGAATTCATTGGAATGTCTACCCGATTATGGATTGTCTCAACAACACCGGATGAAAGGATGAATTTCGTTAAAACAAAGCATCATCTACGAAACATCTCACCGACAGTAGAATGTCACAACGACACATAAGAGATAAAAGGGCTTTCGATGAAACACACTATGATCTGCATAGGGTCTTTTTGATATCAAAAGGTTACAACAACAGTGAATGAAATGAAAAGGGCATCTCAGTGAGAAACTTGCTTATGTCTCAGCGATTGGAAAGAACATAACACATGGCTCTCGGCGTAACATAATGTCTTTGATATGGTTTCTCCTCGACGACAGAAGGTCATGGCGATGCACAAGGACCAAAGGAGCGATCAACGTTATAATTGCCTTCGACAGGACTATCTGGATGTCTCAGCGAATGATTAATGAAGACTCAATCACTATGGCCGACATGGATTTTTCTAAGTATAGTTGCATGCCAACATCATTGATTGGCATCGAATCTTAGAACCGTTACATGGCAGAATACTCATTGAGTTTCCTTTTTGAGTAGTTACATTTTTGAAAGAATGGATGATTTGCAGCTCTCTGGATAAGCATTACTCTTGATTTTTACCATCATCTACAGACTGTCATTATTCAAATTCTTGTGAAAAATGCATTCTTTGAAGACTTTCATTATGACACACATACTTGAAATGTATATAAAAACCTGTGTTGAAAAGAGTGTAAGTTCTCTGGTTGTAATCCTGAGAGTATTCTGCAGATGAGAAAATAGAGAAATATGTGCTTAACTGAAAACAGAGAAATCCTCTGAGTTATTATTATTGTTCAAAACATAATTTGAGGGGTTGGTACTCCTTGAGATGGGTGTCTCAAAAATGAGGGGTTGGTGCTCCTTGAGTGGGTGCTCAAAAATCAGCCTATAAGGCATTGTGAACAGTTGTTTTTGAAGATTAATCCTGTAAGGCATTTCGGGAGTGGTTTTTATACCCTAGGAGGGTTTTCCACTCGGAAAAATCTTGTGTCTCTTTGTTCTTCTGTGTGCTCATTGCTTTACTGTGTTGTTGATTGTTTCAGTTCATTGTTGGGATTATTACTTTTCTCAATTCTGTTTATGAACGATTACATTCAACTCATGAATGCATTAATCAGAATATTATTGAGATCAAATATGAGCTATGGTTTTTGAATTTTTGAAATTTGGTCAAATCTGTAAAGACACTAATTCACCCCCCCCTCTCAGTGTCATTTTAACTCTGACATATTCTTATTGTAAGATCATAGTAAGGTAGTGCAATAGATTTAATTGCATCATTCCACAATTGTATCCACTTACCATTTTGATGAGGTCTAGGAACATCAACCAAAGGGATATTAGGAAAGCAAGGTGATCAATTTGATTGAGGTGGGAAGTGTTGAGCTTGAAGGATAGATTATTAGGTATGAGGAATAAGAAGTTTGAAAAGTTAAAGAATTGGGAGGTGATATGTGAGATAGGGTTTAATAGAATCTACTTAAATAAGGGTGTTTTGTGGAGAGGGGACAATGGAAAGAGAAATAACTAAGTTTTAATCTATCAATACAACTAAGTTTCCCTTAGTTCACCATCTCTTTAGTTGGTCCAAGTGAACTAGTGATGAGTATAAGAATATTTTTTTTGTCTAAAATGGGATCTAAACCCCTCATGGTATTTCTAGTTAGGATGTAGGAATTCAATTATTTTTTAGAGAGTTTATGGGAACTAAAATAACTTGTATCTTTGTTTTTTCCACCATATCATATCATATTTTTTGTCTAAAACTTACAATTATGACATATTCTTATGACAATTAAGAGCATGACTATAGAATATTTACAGTAAAGTATTGATTGGTCAACATTATGAAAAATCATAAGAAATATTTTAAGAAATAGCAACTGTGTCAAGGAAAAAGATGTGGACATTTACAAGAACTTTTTTTTAAAATCAAAAGTGGGAGACCACTTATAATTTTATTTATATATAATATTTTACATATAGCTGGTTCAGGCAGACATACTGGCGGGAAAGAACCAGCAAGAAAACCCCTAGTTGCAGTCCGAGTAACAAATTTTACAAAATATCAAAAAGACCAGTGAGGTCCTAGTACAAATGACCAATTGTCTAATTACAACATATTACAAAAGCACATTGGTTGAATACATCAGTACAAAATCATCAATCTCCTCCATGGAAATGGTAGATCTGTATCTGTTTAGAACTTGGTAGAGATGCACGAAGAAGTGTCATGCATTGTGGATAATAACATGCCTTGGGATATGTGAACATAGGTCTCTTATGAAACAAAACCTTCTTTGAATAATTAACATTAGAAATTAATACAGTTTGGCGAGCATATTGTATAATCATACTAGAAATCAACAATGGAAGATTGAGAGTCTCAACTAAGAATTCCACCAAGTATAGATAACATTCATACTAGAATCCAACAACAAAAGACCAAATTTCATAAATAAAGTTCATGTGTTATATATCATGCCTTTGAGGGGTCCACAAGTACCATGAACCTTTTGAAATCCTTCTCCATCTAAATGCATCCATTCCAAGACCATTGGGAGGTGGGTATACAATATGAACCAAGTATTAATTTCTAATGTTAATTATTGAAAGAAGATGAAGGTCCTTATTTACCCTTAAATGACATTTAAATTGGATATTTTAATGTTCAATATAATGAAATGTTTAAAAAATGAAAGTGACAATAATATTGAAAATAAAAATGTTGAACATGAATGTGAAAATATTGTAAAATTTGATGGAACACCTATTGATAAGAGTAGCATCATAGAAGAAGAAGAAGAAGAAGAAGAAGAAGAAATACATCAACAATTTCTTGACTAATGTGGATATGAACCCTATGACATTGAAATTGCACTCAATAATCAACTTGTTGATAACAATGATTAAATTGATAGCTCACATGAACCAATGAAACTCAATGTGTCTCCAAATTACATAAGAAGAGAGAACCTTTGTGAAGAAGAAAAAGAAATTCAAAATCCATCTTTTTGTAATGAGTTTGTTAAAATTTAAAAACATTCAAGAACCCCAAAATGGTTTGAAATTGATGAGCATAATAGAAATTCTTGAAGGCAAGAGGTCATCACAAACCATTCGGTTGTGGGCTTAAATTTTTCAATGAATGGTTTTCCAATAAGACATTAACCAAAAATTCCAAATTTTTATACAATTACTAAAGATGTACAAAATGAGACCTTTACTAAATAAATTTCAAAGATTCATGTAAACAAAAAGTTTGATCGAAATAATATTGTTGTTAAAGTTTTTTTAATGCATTCAATTCTATTGTAAATAATAGTAAGGAAAAAGATAAAAGAGTTGCTCATAGAGTAATAACATCATTAGTAAGAAATTAAAAAATTAAAAAGGCTCAATTATTAAGGTAAACTTGTCTTGAATTAAGCCTAAATCGTAAAACATTATCAAAAGTACTATCAATAAGATCATGATTAGAAAGTCCTATTGAAAATCATACTTGGGCTTTTAGCAATAGGCTTCCATGAGTCGATAAGAAGCTAATTAATAGCACAAAGGATGAAATTCAACAATTTTGGCACTCTAACTCTAGATTTACATATGAGGTTGGAAACAACATTTTTTATACTCTACCTAGGCCATGATTCTATTATGAGTACGAAGAGTTTATGATAGAAATACATCCATTATTGTTGAGTTAAAAGTAGGTTAAATATTATTTTTCTTAAAAATTCACTTTTATATAAATGTAGGTGTTTTGGAGAACAAAGCTATAGTATGAATAAGTGATTGACATCAATGGCTATAAATTTCAAGGTGGGGAAATTCAATATAATTCATAAGGTGTTATAATATTAAATGCTTTCATTGTTTAGTTAGTTTTAATCAATGTTGTATGATTTATTAAACATTTTTTTAATATTTAAATGTAGGTGTTTTGGGGAGTAGTAGTGATAGATCTAGCTCATTGAGAAAGGATATAGGTAGAGAGGAGGAGTGACCTTGACAAGGATTGAGACATGGATCACCTCAGGGTGGTAGATATGAGTGGAACATATCCATAGAGAAGGATAGGCTAAGAGGATAGATATAGGAGACAAATACCTTAGGGGCACCTTTTTAGTTGTGTGTATGCTCTACAGAGTGGATTTACTCATGAGTGCTTTGATGTATTTGAAGACACATTTGTATGAGAACATAGATAATATGATATGGGAACTATTAGTTGTGTTGATGATGGGTGTGATATTTTATGTGTATGTTGATGATGTGCATGATATATATAGTTATATTTCTTGTATTTGGATGCTCATAGGTATGGATGTTCATGAATCTTATGTGTATGTCTAATGGTGGCATGTGGAAGGATAAATATGGCTATTGAAAACTTTACCATTATCTTGACAACTAATTATGGCTATATGATTATCTTATTGTAATGAACCTAAGTTAATTCGATAGATATTAGTGAAGTTGAATTAGGAAGCATGGATTGTGCTTTATTATACACATTTTACGTTTAAAAATATGGGTCTAATTTTTGCGATATTGAAAGTCAGTTAAATTTCTTCAATAGTATATCCAAGGTATAGGGATATATTAGTGGTAGGAGTAGTGTAGGATAAAAAGGATAATGTATAAAGAGGGGAAGGTCTAGAAAGGTAATGACATGGTAATGGAAGGAGAAGTTACACTATAAGGTTAGATTTTCATAGGATAAGGAGGAATGGTATGAAGAACATATCTGTATAGGATAGTGCTAGTAGTAACAATTGTGTGAACATATATAAAAGGATGGGAGATAAGAAAAATACTAGTGGAGAGAAAGGCGGTAGGACATGGGTGGTGGATCCCATGGAAGTGGTAACTATAGTATGATAGGAGGAATCATTATAAGAGGATGAAGGGTAGATGGATGCATAGAGGGTACACCATTATTAAAATCATTAGAGTGGTAATATTATGAATAGTATTAATTCCCTAAGGATAGCCACCTAATACATTATATAAATTACTAGCCAATGAGTGAGGATATTTAGGGTGGAGAGGTGCATCAATACGTAATTATCAATTTAGGAAAATATCTTGTTTAGCAACATATGTATCTAAATCATAGTCTTGATCATTATTTTTCATCTTCTTTAATGTGGCTCTTTATATGGTTGTCATTAGCTATTATATCAAAAAATGATTCAATCGTCATTTTATTTGCTAGCCATATTAGAGTTAAGATGAAAACTCCATAAAACAAGATTTTAAAGGATATTAATTTAACTAGATAAAAGATCAAGGAAAACACTCTCAAACATGCAATATACCCCAATTGCTTAGACAATGCATATTTCCTAATAATGTGTGCAACTAAAAACTAATAACATGTAATGAATGGATGTAGGTGATAATAATTAAATAATCCTAATTGAACTAGGGTTGTCCCTTTTATATATTTAAGAAGTTGTAAGAGCATTGTATGAAATTGTAAGATGGGAATTACTTATGAAATTTTATATGACACATAAGAGAATAAAAAAGGGGGGTTACACTAGAATATTGATTAGAATTATGAAAATCATCAAGATCATCTTAAATAATGGGTTTGAATATGTCAAAAATGGAGTGTCAGTTATGAGGAGGAGGATTTGAATTTTTTTGACAAGATGTAAAGCATTTGCTAAATACATCCTATAAACCAAGTCAAGGAATATGGTGTTGGAATTTGTGCCAAATTTGGTGCCATTTTTAGGTCATTATTTTGGCTCATGGCTTTGGTAAACCACACTTGGTTTATGGTTTAAATTTTTCCTATTTATGGGTGCTTGAGATGGAGAAAGCATAATGATTTTATAGGTATCATCATGCTACTAGAAATTACTCCATATGAATCACATGTTGATGATACTACTATAAGGGTATGCACATGAATATTTTATTGTAAATGATATTATTATCAAATAATATAATTGGTTCATGTTTTTGGTTGTGGGATTTTTCTTCCAAGAGGATTTTCCCATGTACATAATTATGTTATAAATTTATAATTTATACATTTTTCTTGTAACTAAAATTAAATCTATTTTGCATATTTATCTCTTGATAGGTTAATATGGGAAGTGTTTCCACACCTCAAATTCCTTTTAAAATACTATCCAAGTCTTAATCAGTTTACATCCTCTATCTTATTGTGCAATACCTACCTACCACCAAAAATGTGTAGAGATGGACATTTTTAATGTTACAAATGATACAATTTGTGGTTCTATTTGAACTTCATAACTTTATATTGTTTGTTTCCATATGCTATTAAGTTCTTATATATGTTTCACTTGGTCTTTCCATTTAGGAGTAGGCTATCCATAGCTTTGATTGCTAAAATGGGAAGGCATATTTCATTTACACATAGGACATAAAAATGTATGCAAAATGGGGAAGCAAATCCAATTTGAATTCAACAAATTTGAAAAAAATTGCATCTAGAGTTTTGAAATTTAACAAATAAATGCATTTTGAACTCTAAAAAATTTGAATTTCAAATACCTGGTGCTCGATATGAAAGTCAGGTTGATGAAGTTTGGAGAGACGAAGTTGAGGTTGCATTTTCCAGAAAGAAGAAGTCAGTTTGCTCACCGTCACTATAGTGTCCCTCTAGTTTTGATAGTTGGTTTTAGTTTGTCTTTGTTCAGTTGATAAGTTACTTATGATATTTGGTTGGTTGTTTTTATTTATGTATCCGATATTATGGTAGACATGTGTGTGACATGGTTCATGTTGTAATGATTGCTTATGATTTATCATGCTCATCTGTGTTGGTGAAGAAGATAGTATGGCATTACTCATTCATGAGTACCCTGCTATGCTACGATTCTTATTCACGGTGTGTTTTCTAACATGAGTATATGTATGTTCTAACATTGATGTTTCTTGCAGACACAGGTATCGGGTAATGGCTCCACCTGCTTGTCAGGTCTGAGTGTACCCTAATCCAATTAAGTCATGTTGATTTGAAGATAGTGTCTGGTCCTTGTTTAACCATCATTCTTCGTTGAATGAGTATCCTATTGTCGCCCATTGTCATTTGTTGTTTTGTCTTGTCGTGTCAATTTTTTCAGTGTTATTTTATTTGGAAATTAATTACTATTTAATTTAGTTAAATGACTAATTTGTTGATATATCGATTAAATGCAAATTTTTTTAAATATTAGAATAAACGTTTATGTTATGTTTATTGTTTAATTTATTAATTTAAATTAAGCAAGTCATTTAATTAAAGGAGAATGCGAAAAATTGTGAAAAGGAATTTCTTTAAAAGTAATCAATGAGTTACTTGTACAAATATAATTTAAGTGAAAAGCAAGTATTTTAAAGAGTTGATTTCTAAAAGTTAAAATATCTAAAATTTGACCTAAAGGAAAATATATTTGATATTTAATGTTTTTAACTGGATGAGAAATTTGAGGAATGCATGTTTACAAATAGTAAGTTATGACTTGAGATAAGGAATTGTATTAATAAGCCTTTAGGAGTTGCATTTTGATTCACGACATCTCTCAGGAAGAATTATCATGGCAGTAGTTTTCAGGAAATTTTTGCATGACTGTGTTTCTGGAAATTTTTTTTTATCTCAGATTTTGTTGCAAGCACAATATTGTGTAGGATTGTAAAGATTTATTTGTCAAAGGTCTGGTGATTTTGGGCAGATTTGACAGGAGCATCAGACTTTGCTTCAGCTCAACTAACAAGCTTTGTCAGGGTTTCTTTATTTTGTTCTTCTTGTAGTTTCTTAATCCATAGTTTTAGATATTTAATTTGAATGTTGTTCTAGAAAAAGCTTATTCTGTGGTAGAAATGTTTCTCCCAGCCTGACCTGCACATGCAACAGAGAAATAATTATAATAGAATTATTAAAATTTTAAAAGAGGAACATAACAAAATCAAGATTAAGAAGATTTAAATGGAATATAGTTTTTTTTTATTTAGTAATGTATTATAGGACGTTCATTATGTGTGAATCATACTTGTTAGCTTTTCTTATATTAATTATGTAGAATTTATTAGACATGGAAAACCAATGTAAATAGTAATACTTAGTTTCAAGTCAGCTATGAAATCTGGTATCAATAGAACGAAGTTTTGTTGGATATGGTTGTAGATAATTGATTCCTTATGATCAATTTTAGGAGATACAATACTTGAATTTGGAATTTAATCGGTCCAGTAGTTACTTCAATTATTATGGTTTCTTTAATTTTCTGTCATAGAGAAATTCTCTTATTGAGAGGGCCGACCTACTATAGATTCGCGTGTTTCCAGCCTTAGTGACATGTTTGTATCCATAAACTGAAGTTTCTCCTGTATTATCAACACATTCCTCTTTTTTCTTTAGATTCTTCATGTATTGCATATTGACCATGGAGGTTAATCATTTATGCCACACAATTGATTAGTTTTGAATCCTTTGATTTTAAGGAAATTTTCCTTAACGTAAATCTCTAGGAAATCTCTATATGTTTATAAGTAAGATCTATTGTGAACATCGATAAGTTCTCTATTTGAAAATTCAATTTTATTTTAAATCAATGGTGCTTTTCCTATTAAAAACATTTATACCAGCTTTTATGGCTTTGATTGAATTGTGGTATGAAGTTTCTTTTGAACCACTAGCACATCCTTCTTTGTCAAATAACATTGGTAGGAACTAATCAAATTACATCTTTCATATACTTGATAGCGTTTAAATATACGCCTCTCTTTGTCTTTGATGTCTATGAAACTATAATGGCTGATGTAGTTAAAGTATTAAAGTTATGGAGGTCATGTTCTTACAAATGATAGAATCTCCTAAATCCATCTGCAACTTCTCCTGAAGCAACGCTTAAGAATAGAGTGATGTAGAGGTTTGAGAAATCTCTCTGATTCTATTGTCGACTTGTCGAAGTTGTAACACTTAAACATAATGGAATATTTTAAGGGAATAAATATGAATCTTTGCTCCTTGATTTCCATCTACTGCCAGTCACTGTAGCCGCACTTGAGCATGTTGGATGAATAGATTTGAATGCTCTCCTCGGTGCTATTCACAACCTCTTACACTTATAGCGCATGAACATAGAGGTCTGCAGATGTTTATTACACTGTGCCAAAGCTTGGTGTATCAAGGATTTTAGTTCTTGAGATTCATGATAGTGTACTTTGTCTGGAGGATTGATGTGTGGTTCATAATGCAATGTACCCTGCCCTATTGTATTAGAGAGAGTTAGTCTGGTGTCATATAGTGAGGAATACCTTCCGCTCCCTATAGGGGAAAGGTTTACGAGCTCCATGCCATCTCACCGGAAATTCTCTTGACTTGACCTATTCAGCTTGTTCCTCATTCTTTATCATTATCCATATAGCTGACTATAGAACTGCTTCGGGAACATCAAAATTCTTTCTTTTTAAATGTACCTTGGGTTGAAAAGATCTCCTGAAACTTCTGCATGCATTTCCTATCATGGTGCTCTTACTTCTTGCATGTCAAAATAACTAATTGTACTTTTCCTGAGTTATTTGCACTCAACTTGTTAAATGCAGCATGGTGCGTATTCATTCATCATTAAATTTTACCCATCTAATTGTCTTTGTTGGAGTCTGTATGTGCGCCGTATATTCCTGCATGTTGTTGCCTTAGTTCGGTGTGCTTTTAAATGAACCAGTATGCTTCATAAGCTATTAGTTAAGAATATGATCTTTTGTGTTTAGTAATGGTTAGCATGATTATTCCTCTATGTTAGGCGTCAATTTTGAAATCTGCTATTAAGGGATTAGTATCATAATCACCAAACCATATGCTCCATATAGATTATCGGCATTGTAGATAAATTTGTCGGTCTTTACGTGATTGGAGGATCAAAATTGAATTACATATGAGTAACGACTGTATGTTAATCTTATCCTTTGACTAATGTCCTAAAATTTGTGTTTTTTAAAAAAATAATTAAGTTGTGGTTAGTCAAATAGAGGAATGTGGTTATTAAGTTGCGTATACTTGAAGCTAAAAGTTTGTTTATGTCTTTTACCCTTTTCAAGGTGCACATGATTGTAACCATTAGTTTTTTCTTTAACTTATGTTCTTGTAGTATGTGTACGGTTCTATATAGATTCAAACTAATATATATAATTTTAGGATATGAATAAAGCACAATCTAATTTATAATGTATTAGATGTAAATTTCTTTGTAGGAAATTAATTAGTTTAAGAAAAAAATTATTTTATTTCGATGTAGAATTTGTATTATCATAATGAAGAATAGATATAGACTTATTAAAATTAGTATGTTATTAAATTTTAAATATATTTTTAATATTTGTAATCTTAAATGATATTGTGAAAATTTATTATGTGATTTTTATTAAAGAATGATCATGGATGGATTTTATTTATAATATTGAACTTTTTTTTTTTAAATTCAAAGAGTTATCTTTTGTTAATTTAGCTCATAAAGATTTATGGATTTATTTGATGGAAATCTTGTATATATAAATTAGATTTATAATAATAGTTGTGGTCATATAATCTTTTGAAGAAGTAGTTAATTCTTGGAATTCTATTGTCAAATGTTGGCTAATAATTTGTGCAAAGAGAGATTTAGGCTTAAGCTATTCTTTATTAAGGTTTTGATCTCAAGAAGGTTTACAAAGTTGATATCTTGTTTGTGTTTTGGTAAAATTTTTTTGTTATTATAAATATTTGATTTGTTTATTTTGTGTGAGGCATGATATTCATTTGATATCATTATTTACGAAAATAGTTTTTCTCATTGCATATCATACTTATGTGGTATTTTGGAAATTAAACCTTGTATGATATGGTTGTTACCTTTGAGGTGTTTGAATAGTTCCATGGTTGGACCTTGTTTGAGAAATCAATAATTATGGCGTTAATGTAAACGCATGTTGGCAGTCTATGATATTTTGATGTTGCATCATGTTTATAGGGAGAGTGGCTTGCGATAGGGGCCAGAACCCGAAGTGGTTGCTAGTGTAAGCTATCGTGGGTTTCTTCTAATTCAGTGAAAAATAAATAAACCTGGGGTTGATTAAATAATAAAGATTAATAGAATGCCTCACCTAGCACCTTAATGCTCATTTAGGTTAAGGGTGGGTTGAGAAGGCCTGGAATGGCTTGTCATCTACCTTGTCTTTCTGAAAGGTAATTCAACACCACATGAGTCTATCTAAGGGCCGGAAATCATTAGAGACTGCCAGGGTAACTCTGGAAGAGGGCCGATAGTCTAGGAAGATTCACCAGGATAACTTAGAACAGCTATGTGATGACACTCTGTCCTGAAGCATGATTGTAGTCCCTTGTGTGGAGTTAACTGTTATATTGTGGTCATCTTTGAAAGCATATGATGTGGTCATGTTGTTATGTGTGGTTAGCCATGTAATGTATTGTATGTTCATTGTTCTGTGTTTGATTGTCTTCTGGACCTGTCACTATCTCCTAGCATGGAGGGAGTGGACCTTCGGGTTCCACGCGGTTGGGTGGAAACCATGCTACACTTTCATTGGAATTCTCTTATAGATGGCACTATATATTTGTAGCAGATTCCTATTACTTCTTTGTTTGTGACAATGGATGTTGAATGTGTTCAGAGATGTGGATATTTGATATGAGGAGATCATTACCCTATTTGTATAATTACCTTATGTTTATGGGCGTACTCTTTGTAGCATCATTATGACGTATTGAGATTTATGAGAATCTCACTGGATGTAATCTGAATATATATAAATACCTTGATTATTTAAGTTTTGAAAAGTGGATCATTTAAGAATGTGAAATGCATTCGTTCTTTATGATTTTTAATTTATGGTAAGATGTTCTTATTATTAATGTTAAAGTAACGTCCTCTTGGAATCTACTTGACATTGTTTAAACGAATGACTTTCTAAAAAAAAAATATTTGGTTAATTCACTAATTAATGCTTTGTCCTTTGGATTCCCTATCGAGGCATTATAGTCACGGTCTCAATTCGCCGTAAGCATCAGGGCAAGCAACTGGTAAATTTAGAAAGTGAAAATGACAGTCAAAATGAGAATGTTTTTGTTTTTTGTCATATTTAAGGGGTTCAGTCGAACCCATGTTCGACCAAACCCATTTAAATATGATTATTTTTATTTAGGGTTTGTGGGTTCGGTTGAACCCATAATGAGGTTTGGTCAAACCATTGGGTTTGACCGAACCCCTTGAGTTTGGGGAAAAGGAAAAAAACAAAATTTCCTTCCTCATATAATTTGTAAACCACTATTCTAAAGCCACCCATGTACTTGCATGGACTCACATGTGGCTTGCATGTGCCTACATGTTAATGCATGTAAGAGTTCTTGGTGTTTTGGTTATGTGGATTCCTTTTGTGAAGATTTCTTAGCCTGGCAAACTTGAGGAAATCTGAAGGAGTCGACTGATGATTGATCCTTTTGTGAGTAAAAGTCCTTGCTCTTTTGAGACAACACACAACATGGAAGACAATGAAGATGGAGAAACTAGAATTGTTCATACTAGAATGTTGTTATTTGAGGTTCCTAGTTGGAAGCGCTATAACCTTGATGCATGAGGAGGAATATTTTGCTTCGTGGTTGTGTTGCAACAAAAGATTTCATATTGGGTGTTTATGTGAGAGGCTCCCTGATGGTATGGAGATGCTTGGGTTGTTATTTAGCCATGGAGTACTATGCTTGTGCTGGGTGCTTTGACCTGGTATTGAAGGCATTGTTCTCTGGTACCCTGATTGCATGTAGGCTATGGAGTTGATCATTAGATGATCTGAAAGCTTTTGCAATATCTTGTCTCTCTCATATTCATGTGCATGTTGGTGGTTTTTGAGTTGGATTGAAATGGGCCTAGAGTTCTTGAACTCCTATTTCCTTTTAAGGATGGTTTGTACTTGCATGGCTTAGTGGTTTTGCAAGTTTTACACAGTTAAGCAAAACTTGTGGTTATGTGGAGCTGTTGTTAATCTATTTTCTAGACCTTGGCTTTTGGGGTGTGACTAGATGAGATAGTTGTAGTTAGACATGGTTTGAGGAGGTGTGATATCTTCTCTGCATGGGAATGTTGGTACGTGATTTTTCACTTAACATTCTTATGGTGTTGCTTGTTGGGTTCCTAGACTATGATGCTCGAGTTGTGAACATGATTGGTGAATTGGATATGAGCTTGATCTGGTGTTTGAGTTAAGTTGTCTATGTTGTTATTCTCCTTAAGATCACAATTTTGCAGTTTCCAGTGCGATGATGGATTTGCATGCTTCATTGATTGAATCTATGGGGTGAGTAATGTTGTGGGATATCTTTACCTACATGTTTCCTATGGGACAACTCAGAAGTGGACTGTCAATATCCACAAGGTTTGATTCCGTGTTGGTGCAGATCTATTAGCTTGCCTTGTCTCTGGTCACTTGTGCATTGGCATGGTTACTTCTGGATGAGAGGAAGGATGACATTGAGTACTTGAATAGTCGACTATGGGGACTTGTAGCATATGTAACACCCCGCCATGCAACCCTAGAGGAAGTTGCAATTTACTACTCAAACGTACTATTTTTTTTTGTTTAAGTATAAAGAACATGCAAGATCACTATCCATTGCCAACAACCTCTAAGGTAATGAGACTGAGATTACTTAAAACCCCATCAAGAAACATGAATTAAAACATAACATTTAATTACTTAACAAATTAAACACTCATACATTCCATCCATGATAAAAATTACATCAAAGGCATAAGAGATACCACTTGATCCCAATAATGTACTTTACAATAAGATTACAATACTCATTCCCCGAATGAGGTAATTCCAAAATACAAGGTTACAATTTACAACTTCCACCTCGATACAAAGAAGGGTAATAAATTACACTAATAACGGAAAAGAATAAAGAATGAAAGGTAACTGGATCCCACGAGCTCTCCAACTGGAAATCTCGACCACACAAACCAAAAAATCGACCCAATGGATTAAGGTGCACGTTCCACCCAACCATGTGATACCCAAAGGCTCACCTCTTGTGCTAGGAGATAGTAACAAGGAATCCTATACAAGACCATCAACCTCTAGAAAAAGGATAACTAACATTGACACATCCAATCACATGAACCATACAACCATAAGAATAACACAAGTACAACTCCAAAATTATTGGTAGAGGTCCCATTGCTTCCATAAATAAAATAGATTGAGTATGATAAGAAGACCATATACATAAAACCAAATACCAACTATTGTCATAGAAAGAGTGTCATCACACAGCTCGTCATGGGATATCCTCTGGGAATCTTCCTAGGCTCTGACCCCCACTATGAGTTGTCCTAGTGGCCTCTACTGAATCCTGGCACCCATGCTCACTCATGCAGAATCAAATACCTCTTGTAAGGACAAGATAGATGACCTTGCCATTCTAGGCCTTCCCGTCTCATCCCAAGTCTATACAAGCCCTTGCATCCATGAGTGAGGCTCAATTATCTTAATTAGTGTGAAATACCACCTAACATCTAAGTACATTGATTTAGTTTTCACTTGATTAAACCACCTTTGAAGGTTTCCCAGTTTACCTCTTTGGGCTCTGGCCCCTAACATAAGCCACTCTTCTACTTGAAAACATACCAAACAAAACCAATCACCAAGAGAATCCCAAGTGTATACCAATACAATAAAACCACTCCAAATCTAGGAGGAACACATAAATACAGCTCACTCCAAACACTGGAGACAACAAAAGTCAAAACTCTCTCCAAATACTGGAGGCAAAAAAGGTCAAAACCCTCTCCAAATACTGGAGGCAACAAAGGTCAAAAACCCCCTCCAAACACTGGAGGCAACAAAACACATAATTCATTCCTTCCAAAGGAGGCACAAACCACATAAACCACTTTTAATCCAAGGGGACACAAACTATCCCCATTCATGAAAATCAGGTAAGACAATAGAATACGGCTATACACATTACCCAAAACAAACCCAAGGTTGACTAACACTTTACGACACCCACAAAATTAAAAGAAACCCAATCTGGAAGACTTCAGAACATTTAATCTATTTTCATGAACCTCGAGAAAGAACAAATCAACACTAAAAAGCACTTCGAGCAATTAAATAAGCTACAGTTAGGATTTCCCAAATCCAGTCAATCTCAGTTTCCATTACTTGCATTTATCCAATAAAATATACCAAATTCATTTCACGACGTTGAAGTATTTAAACACCAATCATCTACTCTAAGTTTTGCAATTAAATTCCATAATCAAAATTACTTGATAAATAAAATATTTAGATAAAATAGAATTAATCTTTATTTCAACTTAGAATAAATTAATCAATTAAAACTCATCTATAAAGGATACAATCTACACTAAAAAATATATACCTAAAAGTATATACACAATGTATATACTATTATATAATTATATATTTAAAACTCCAAATCTCAGTTCAACACCATAAAAATAATTTATTTAGAATATATAAAATATACATATATACATTATATATATACATATACACACTAAATGTGTATGATATATATACATATAAGATATATATAAATAAACTATTATAAAATAATTATTATTTAAATATTAAAATAATATTATATGTATATACATATAACATATATTTATATTATATATATATATATATAAATATATATTATTATATACAATATAATAATAAATAATATTAAATAAAAAAATTTAAAATTTTAAATAAAATAAAAACCCCATAATGCGGGCCCCTCCATATGGGAGTGGCCAGGCTGCCACACAGCCTCCCATATGGGGGGTGCTATGTGGGTAGCGTCACTGGCTGTATGCCGCTGCTTGTAGGCAGTGACACTGCTTCCACACAACGCCTCCCATTGGGGGGTGCTGTGTGGGAGCAACACCTCCCTTGGGGGGGTTCTGTGGGGGGTATAGGGCTACGGCTCTCCCCTCCACCAACAAATTTTTCATTTATAAATAATTTTTTATAAAAAAAACACCCAATATCAATAAAAAATGACAGAATAGGGTAGTCCCCTGTGTTTTTTTAAAAACAATAGAAATTTTTTTCCCAAAAAACAAAAATGAGAAAAACATATTATATATATTTGTAAATATATCTGTGTGTGCATATGCATAGGTATATTTACAAATATATATACCTAGATTTTAATTACTAGTTTAAATTGTGCAAATGATCAACATAGTTTGTAATAACAGAAATAAAATTGCCAAAACAACAAAGGGTTTAAAAATTTCAGTTTAAATGAAGATTTTCTTTTGGATTTTCTTTCTAATTTCCATTGTGATTGTTGTTTTAGTTTTCTCTCTTAATCCAACAACTGTTTGCAAGATTTGGAATCATTTTCTCATGGTTTTCTTTACATCTAAATAACATTCAAAGAGTTTTTCAAACATACAAGAAATGAAGATGAACCTAGTGTTTTCTCCCCAAGCTTTGAAGACTCTAACAATGGTGATTCCAATCTCCTCTTCAACTCCAAATTCAACCACAGCCAAACTCCCCACCAAAATCCAAATTGAAAAACAAATGAAATTTCATTTCTTTACATAGAACTTTCCCCAAATTTGGTCAAACCCCTAAAAATATCCCACCCACTAAATTTATTGAGCTTTTGGAGGATATTTCCTTGTTTTTTAAAATTTTAAAACAATTTCATTTCCAATAATGATATTACAAAATTTCATAATTCTAATTAAAACCCAAAAGTCTCAAAGTTGCAATAATATGTTTTATTCAAAAAATTCAAAAAGTGAAATATAATCCACATTTCTATTTTTATTTTAAATTTAACTTAAATATATAACATGATTTCCACTTCCATTTAAAATTGAATCCTAAATATACAATAATGGAAAAATAACTATTTCATTTAATTTATGACCATTGGCCTAGTTAACCAATAAACTAAAAATGATTTTATTAATTAAACCAAAATAATCAATTTGAAATAAAATAATATTCAACATTGAGACTAGATATGTTAAATCATCACCTAACCATACTACCATTTAATATCCTTTAAAATGCAAAATAAGATCGCTAACCAGGGAGGAAAGAACCAAATCAAAACTACTAACTCAATGACAATTATGACTAGGGTGACAACTTGGCATGGAAAACCTAGCTACTATCTCCCAATCGATTACCGTTGGTCAATGGACACACTCAACCTGTGAAATCAGGTGGATTCGATGTCCTGTACCTGTCAACTTGCAAACAAAGAGCATATCGAACATGCATATATATGATATAATAAAACACACCGTGAAGGGGGAAATCTCAGAATCGTGGGGTGCTCGCAAGCGAGTGATACAATCCTGTTCCCTTCACCAATACACTCATCATAGACTGACAGTTCCATCATCAACAAATATCTCACACAATAACATGAACAATAACTAATCATCCTTACACCAATTTAAATCATGTCAAATAAAGCATCAAATAAAATACATCACATCACACCAATAAATTGTCGCTCTATAATTATCGAACCAATCACACACACATGATACATCTCAATAACCAAAAAGTACATCAAAGCAAACAAGGACACACTGTCTAGCCAGAACGCAAAATGGAGGGGTATTACATCCTCCCCCTAGGGTCAGGCTTACTCCTAGAAGCGTGCAAACACCCCTAGGACAAACTCCACAAAATCACACATAATCAATGGTTCTAAAATTGAACCACTCCATATCTCAACATAAAAACAACAGCAACCCATGCTATAATCAACCCAACCAAGCACACTGTCAATCTATACAAATCAACATGGTGAAGCAACCACCAACCACATCTCCAAAACACATATCCATGGATTAACATACATGATACACATATGCACCAATACACATCACCGAGAATAATCACAAGGCCACACATAGTGCAATATCCTTATAATGTTAACTCAAGACAAGATATGCAACATTATCACTTCAACATTCATTTAACATTTTGCATTTTGAATCCAAGTACAATAATTTAACCTCTCATGATTTCTTAAGATTTAACAATAAAGTTCGGGACTATAGGCCTCACCAACAAGATGCACCTATTATGCAATTATCATTAACATGCAATGGTTTCACTAATCCATTTTCTCTAAAGTTTTCCTTATTGCAAAATGATTTTCTATTCATATTGTACATTTTCCATGATTATGAATGCACTTGGGGACTTAGGTCCTTTACCCAAGGTTCGATCTAATAAAACCAACCTTCATGAATACATAAGCATTTTCTCATAAGATACAACATACCATGGGTTTCAATACACCACACACTCAAGGACAAGAATCTTCGTTAAACCAATGGGAAGAGAGAGAAGACAAGAGATATTTACAGTTCTAACATAGGAACGAATGCAATCATGGTTTCATTATCACACAATCACTTTCACACAAATGCATCAATCAGATGAGAATATGCACAAATCTCTATGAACTAACAACATGATCATTCATTTTCTATTACTATATTTCATAATTTCAAAACAATATAACATGCAAAAGCAACTCCAAAACCACATAGGTTCAATCAAGTAATCACTGGCACAATGGGGTAAAGCACAAGAAAACATGCATTAGATACTTGCATGGTGAAGAAAAACAACAAGACTCCAGAAGAGAATATACACCAAAGGAACTTCTTGGCACCCTCAAGGTCAAACAAACCTTCCCGCAACATGAACAGAGAAACCAAACAACGGTAATTTTAGGCAACACATGTCACCTGCAACCCACCAACAAGCTAAGGTCCAACATGCTCACCTGCAACATAGGATAGAGGGAAATAATTGATCTCAACCTCAAAAGACTCTCAATCGAGGGAATCACTCCAATCTTGAAGGGTAAGGCAAGACCTAGGAGGCATCATTCCTCCACAACTCAAGACAAGGTTGGAAAACTCAACCCTCAAAAATGCCATACTAAGGCACTCAAGGCAAGATGTCCTATGACTATCTCGTCCCAAAAAGCACTTGGAACACACCCAACAAACACACTACAACCACACTCCAGAACCACTCAAGGGTCATGACTCTTTATACAACGAAAGAGACATGCATCAAGAAGAAAACCAATCAAAACACACTTCTTGGTAGGCTCGCGGGCCTAACTAACCCTCACTAAAGCATTCATCAACAAGACATGGAAGGGTGGAAATAACAACAAAACTAGTTGTCGTCCACCACACACAATACATCAAATTCACACACTACACAAATGTCCATAATTCTTTCTTTCGGTAGGAAAGATATCGGTGCATTGTACACTACACCGAGGATCCTATCCTTTCCACTAGTTTCCTGCACCATTGGACCTACACCATGTAACAACTTCTAGGTAGACAAGTGAGATCAACCCAAAAAGGAAAACATAAACCAATGAATAAAGCACCTAGGTCAACGCCATGGCTCATAGTGCCTAGCGTATAACCTACACAACTAACATCTTAATGGGTTCCACATTATCCTAGAGTACCCAGTGTTTAAACCTAGGCTCTGATACCATGTGTAACACCCCACCACGCAACCCTAGAGGAAGTTTCAATTTACTACTCAAACGTACTATTTTTTTTTTTGTTTAAGTATAAAGAACATGCAAGGTCACTATCCATTGCCAACAAACTCTAAGGTTACGAGACTAAGACTACTTAAAACCCAATCAAGAAATATGAATTAAAACATAACATTTAATTACTTAACAAATTAAACACTCATACATTCCATCCATGATAAAAATTACATCAAAGGCATAAGAGATACCACTTGATCCCAATAATGTACTTTACAATAAGATTACAATACTCATTCCCCGAATGAGGTAATTCCAAAATACAAGGTTACAATTTACAACTTCCACCTTGATACAAAGAGGGGTAATAAATTACACTAATAACGGAAAAGAATAAAGCATGAAAGGTAACTGGATCCCACGAGCTCTCCAACTAGAAATCTCGACCACACGAACCAAAAAGCTGACCCAACGGATTAAGGTGCATGTTCCACCCAACCATGTGATACCCAAAAGCTCACCCCCCGTGCTAGGAGATAGTAACAAGGAATCCTATACAAGACCATCGACCTCTAGACATAGGATAACTAACACTGACACATCTAATCACATGAACCATACAACCATAAGAATAACACAAGTACAACTCCAACACTACTAACAGAGGTCCCATTGCTTCAAGAAATAAAACAAATCAAGTATGATAAGAAGACCATATACATAAAACCAAATACCAACTGTTGTCGTAGAAAGAGTGTCATCACACAACTCATCATGGGATATCCTCTGGGAATCTTCCTAGGCTTCGACCCCCACTATGGGTTGTCTTGGTGGCCTCTACTAAATCCCAACACCCATGCTCACTCATGCAGAATCAAATACCTCTTGTAAGGACAAGATAGATGACCTTGCCATTCAAGGCCTTCCCATCTCATCCCAAGTCTATACAAGCCCTTGCATCCATGAGCAAGGCTCAATTATCTTAATTAGTGTGAAATACCACCTAACATCTAAGTATATTGATTTAGTTTTCACTTGATTAAACCACCTCTGAAGGTTTCCTAGTTTACCTCTTTGGGCTTTGGCCCCTAACAGAAGCCACTCTTCTACTTGACAACATACCAAACAAAACCAATCACCAAGAGAATCCCAAGTGTATACCAATATGATAAAACCACTCCAACTCTAGGAGGAACACATAAATACAACTCACTCCAAACATTGGAGAAAACAAAAGTCAAAACTCTCTCCAAATACTGGAGGCAAAAAAGGTCAAAACCCTCTCCAAACACTGGAGGCAACAAAACACATAATTCACTCCTTTCAAAGGATACACAAACCACATAAACCACTTTTAATCCAAGGGGACACAAACTATCCCCATTCATGAAAACCGGGTAAGACAACAGAATACGACTATACACATTACCCAAAACATACTCAAGGTTGACTAACACTTTACGTCACCCACGAAATTAAAAGAAACCCAATTTGGAAGACTTTAGAACATTTACTCTATTTTCATGAACCTCGAGAAAGAACAAATCAACACTAAAAAGCACTTCGAGCAATTAAATAAGCTACAGTTAGGATTTCCTAAATCCAGTCAATCTCAGTTTCCATTACTTGCATTTATCCAATAAAATATACCAAATTCATTTCACGACGTTGAAGTATTTAAACACCAATCATCTACTCTAAGTTTCACAATTAAATTCCATAATCAAAATTACTTGATAAATAAAATATTTAGATAAAATAGAATTAATCTTTATTTCAACTTAGAATAAATTAATCAATTAAAACTCATCTATAAAGGATACAATCTACACTAAAAAATATATACCTAAAAGTATATACACAATGTATATACTATTATATAATTATATATTTAAAACTCCAAATCTCAGTTCAACACCATAAAAATAATTTATTTAGAATATATAAAATATACATATATACATTATATATATACATATACACACTAAATGTGTATGATATATATACATATAATATACATATAAATAAACTATTATAAAATAATTATTATTTAAATACTAAAAGAATATTATATGTATATACATATAACATATATTTAAATTATATATATAATATAAATATATATTATTATATACAATATAATAATAAATAATATTAATAAAAAACAAATTAAAATTTTAAATAAAAACACAAACCCCATAAGGGGTGCGGGCCCCTCCCATATGGGAGTGGCCAGGCTGCCACGTAGCCTCCCTCGTATGGGGGTTGCTGTGTAGGCAGCGTTGCTGCTTGTACGCCGCTGCTTGTAGGCAGTGGTGCTGCTTCCACACAGCGCCTCCCATTGGGGGGTGTTGCGTGGGAGCAACACCTCCCTTGGGGGGGTTCTGTGGGGGGTGCAGGGCTACGACCCTCCCCTCCACCAACAAATTTTCCATTTATAGATAATTTTTTATAGAAAAAAACACCCACTATCAATAAAAAATGACAAAACAGGGCAGTCCCCTGTGTTTTTTTAAAAACAACATAAATTTTTTTCCTAGAAAACAAAAATGAGAACAACATATTATATATATTTGTAAATATATCTGTGTGTGCATATGCACAGGTATATTTACAAATATATATACCCAAATTTTAATTACCAGTTTAAATTGTGCAAATGATCAACATAGTTTGCAATAATAGAAATAAATTGCCAAAACAACAAAGGGTTTAAAAATTTCAGTTTGAATGAAGATTTTCTTTTGGGTTTTCTTTCTAATTTCCATTGTGATTGTTGTTTTAGTTTTCTCTCTTAATCCAACAATTGTTTGCAAGATTTGGAATCATTTTCTCATGGTTTTCTTTGCATCTAAATAACATTCAAAGAGTTTTTCAAACAACATACAAGAAATTTGAAGATTATTGCAAAAGAGAAACAAGAAATGAAAATGAACCTGGTGTTTTCTCCCCAAGCTTTGAAGACTCCAACAATGGTGATTCCAATCTCCTCTTCAACTCCAAATTCAGCCACAACCAAACTCCCCACCAAAATCCAAATTGAAAAACAAATGAATTTTCATTTCTTTACATAGAACTTTCCCCAAATTTGGTCAAACCCCTAAAAATATCCCACCCACTAAATTTATTGAGCTTTTGGAGGATATTTCCTTTTGTTTTAATTTTTAAAACAATTTAATTTCCAAGAATGATATTACAAAATTTCATAATTCTAATTAAAACCCAAAAGTCTCAAAGTTGCAAGAATATGTTTTATTCAAAAAATTCAAAAATTGAAATATAATCCACATTTCTATTTTTATTTTAAATTTAACTTAAATATATAACATGATTTCCACTTCCATTTAAATTTGAATCCTAAATATACAATAATGGCAAAATAACTATTTCATTTAATTTATGACCATTGGCCTAGTTAACCAATAAACTAAAAATGATTTTATTAATTAAACCAAAATAGTCAATGAAATAAAATAATATTCAACATTGAAACTAGATATGTTAAATCATCACTTAACCATACCCACCATTTAATAGCCTTTAAAATGTGAAATGAGATCGCTAACCAGGGAGGAAAGAACCAAATCAAAACTGCTAACCTGACGACAACTATGTCTAGGGTGACGACTTGGCACGGAAAACCTAGCTACTATATCCCAATCAGTTACCGTTGGTCAATGGACACGCTCAACTTGTGAAATTAGGTGGAGTCAATGTCCTGTACCTGTCAACCTACGAACAAATAGCATATTGAACATGCATATATATGACATAATAAAACACACCGTGAAGGGGGAAATCTTGAAATCGTAGGGCTCTCGCAAGCGGGTGATACAATCCCGTGCCCTTCACCAATACACTCATCATAGACTGACAGTTCCATCATAAACAAATATCTCACACAATAACATGTTACAATAACTAATCATCCTTACACCAATTTAAATCATGTCAAATAAAGCATCAAATAAAATACATTGCATCACACCAACAAAACTGTCACTCTATAATTATCGATCCAATCACACACACATGATACAACATCTCAATAACCAAAAAGCGCATCAAAGAAAACAAGGACACACTGTCCAACCACAACACAAAATAGAGGGGTATTACAGCGTATGTATCACGATGTCATGAAGAGTTTGATACATGTTTTAGTTTAAGCTTTTGACAGTGATGGTGTGGTCTGCTTGGTTTAGAGATCTTGGTGTTGCTTGACATTGTTGTCAGATAGATATGTTAATATGTGAACCTAAAGGATTTCCAGTTTAGTAGATGCTTGGAAAGCTTGGTTGTCATGATTTAGTGGGATCTTTAGTAGTGACTGTGGATTCATCACTTGGTGGTGAATGATCTTTTTTAGTGTTGGTGTTACTTGGAGGGACTCTTAGATCCTGTTGTTGCAAAAGGGTTCTTTCACATTTGCATGGAAACTATTTGAGGATGTGTAACATCTTGAACCATGGAGGACGTCTAGAGTCTTTGGCTGAGGTGTTGGTGGTGCTTGATAGGTGATGCTGGTTTAGAGTTGTTTCATGTCATGTTATACTCTTGCTTGTGTATTAGAGTTTTGGCATGAGGCATTGCTCTTGAGACGATGGTATGTTCACCTGGATCATGGATCTCCTAAGGGGGATGTATAGATCATGATGTCATGATAATTTCCTGATTAAGATGATTGGAGCTTTGATAATGGTATGGTAATGCTTTGTGTATTAGGTGAATTGGTCATATGCTTGAGAACTTCATGATGGTGCAATGATGCATTTGGAGTTTAGCATGAGATGATCGGTTGCGGGTGCTCATGGATACATGGAGAATAAGGTGAGGTTGTATTTCTCTTATGAGAGAAGTGATGTTAATGGTTACTCTTGGTGAGATTTCAATAGAAATTCCAAGGAGCCTTCACCTTAGTTGGATGTGAGTTCAATAGTGACCAATGAGGAGATTGTTCTTGGATGAGTCATAGTGGCTTGTATATCTTGGAGGAGCATTCTCATTCCCCACTCTTGGTCTACTCGACATTGAAGTCTATTTGAGAGGTATTTTCCCATTGTATCTTTTAGATGTGTTTTATGCTTTCTTTCATGATATGGATCTTGAACTGCTATTTAATGGCTTGGAGGATTCATAGTGGAAGATGGATAGCATGTTTTTCTCCTTGTGAATTTGAGTTGATAAGAACAATTAGGAGATGCTTTATGGGTGTGTTTTCTTGAGATGGAAAATGAAGTAGTTTGATCTTCTTTGAGAGGCTTACATCTATATGTTGTGTTTGATCTCTTGAGGTTGAATGGGTTTGGATGTCGTTACAGATTTTCTCTTGGGGTTGTGACAAAGATCTCACTTGACATAGTTGGCATTTAGAGGTGTATGTAGGAGGATTTTCTATAGGTTCATGATGTGCAGAGTTACTCTCTTTGGTCTTGGTTGTCTTCTTGGATGTTTGGTTTCACATTACATTGGTTTGAGGCTTGGTCGGAGCTATAGTGATCACTAGTTTGTGGTCATGTGTTTTCACTCATGTTCTTGGGTGATGACATGGAGGTTCTTTATCTCTTTCCTTTGTTGGGTGTGAAGAACTTGGGAGAGTTGTGTAGACTTGTGGCAAGAGTTGTTCTTACAGGTTGTCAGTTTACAAATTTTGCATATCATTGTGGATGTTTCCTTGGTACTACATGATGTTGGTATACATTTCTATATGATGCTATTGGTAGACTTGGTGTGCCTTGAACTTTTTATATTTATTACTCATGTAGTGGGAGTTCCTAGATGTGTTTTGTCTTCTTCAACTAGTTGACACATAGAGCTTGTATCTGCGGTTGATGGCTTGGTTGTATTGTTAGCATGAGTTTACTGATGTTGATACCTTTAAGGTATGACAAATTGGATGAATCAACACTTCCTGTGGGTGCTATTTTCAGTTGTGTGCATTGATCAGTTGGATGGGAGCAATCAGTTTTCTAGTTGTTGTTCTAGCTAGTGTTCTATCTTGTTTTCGAAGGATAACTTCACAGTTGTGTTCATGTTGAGCACAGTGGAGTGGTGGCAGTGTGTTGAAACCCTTGCTGTCAGTTGGTTTCTGATGGTGGTGTCTCAGATTAGATTGGTGCATATGTACACCATGGCTTGTTCCTTTTCTTTGGAGGATGGATGGAACTATAGCCTGATATGGTAAACATTATAGATGTTGTTGTAGGTGTCTTGGTTGATACAGAGGATTCACACTTTGATTGGTAGTCAACACATTCTTTGAAAAGTGGGAGAATGTTGAGAAATGGTGCCTTAAACGTATTGGAGTTTGGGCCTTTGAATTTTTGAATGTAGACAGTTGAATATCACTAGGACAAAGTCACTAATCTCATCGAAATCTCTTTGGTGGGAAATGGTTTCTTACCTAAGTCACTGGTTTCTAAGTGTTCCTAACTTAAGTCACGAGGTTCTGAATTTTCATAACCTCCATACTTGGTGACTTTGTTGTTCTCTTGGTTGTTGGCATGTCAAAACTTTTGAGAATTTCACAACCTCCAACATGAGGTTCAAAAGTTTGGTTTTTGAGTGACATAGCAATCTCTTTATTGTCGGCATGTCACGGGTTTTGCAAACTTCACAACCTATGACTGAAGGTTTTAAAGTTCAGGTTTCTCCCAACTTGGTGATCTCTTTGAGTGTTAGCGAGATATGGCGTGATCGGTAGGACTTCTGAAGATGTCTCCTCAAAATTCCAATAGAAGGTTGTAAGGACCTTGTTGGAGTGACTTAATGTTGTCGCTGGGACATTGGATCATGTCTCTTCGACATGCAAGTTGAGTCTGGTGGAACCTTGTTGCTGTGACCTTATGTGATCATTGAGACATTGTAAGATGTCTCTTAGAAATGTCAGTTGAAGACTTGCTTGTTCCCATCGATGAGATTTCAAGAGGTCATTGTGAGTTGGTGAAAAGTCTCTTCAACATGCAGGTGGATGTTTAGGACTTGGTGTCGGTGTGAATTTAGGGTGTCATCAAGACTTTGGTGAAAGTCTCTTCGACAATGGATGTCTCTTTGATAGACCAATAATACAGTGAACTGCAAGACCTTGTCGATGTGACATTGGGTGATTGAGGAGAGATGGTCAAGTGTCTCTTCAACACTCTAATGACTGAATAGTTGGTGAAATGGATGCTTTTCAATGTGACAATGCGAGTTCAGTGTGAGATTGTCTGATTCTCTTCAACACCCAGTAATTGAAGTCTTGGTGAGTCTGATGGAGTAGTTACTTGCATGGCGGTAAATAATTGTCAGTGGAAGATGACATCGTTGGTAGGACTCCGAAGGTGGTCTCCTTGATATAATGGTAGCTGACTCGGTAACCTATATAAAATGTCTTAGTGGGGCTCAATTGTTGATTAGTTGGAAAGCAGTGATTGGTTGCATGTCTATGATAGTTAAGCTGCTTGTGGCTATTCATCTATTGTGGTTAGGGTTTCTTGGAATGATTAAGACCAAAACACGAGTGCCATTGAAAGGCGGTGGCTGAACTAGTTGAGAGGCTGGGTAGCCGAAGGGGAAATAGAATAGGGTTATACTATCGGATTCTCTCCAAATGGAACAAAATGTAAATCTCTTGTAAAGGCTTAGAGCATGAATTGTATTATAACTCTTTTATTGAATAATACAATGGATAGATCTTTTGGAGTGTGGGGTTTTTTACCCATAAGGGTTTTCCCCACGTAAATCTGTGTGTCCATTTATATTTGTCTTTCATGTTGGTTGATTTTATAAATTTGAATATGTGCATAGTGTTGAATCTAGTTAGTTCTACATGTGCTTTTCTCAGAAGGGTTAATGTGGGAAATCAATTGTTCCTATTTCTGCTTTATGGCATATACTTAGTTGTATCTTTGAGGCAATTTTAAGAAATTAAAATTACCGAAGGAACTGCTATTATTTGATGTTTCTATCTAAGATGAACATGATTTCCCTTACATATAAATTATATTAAAATATTGAAAAAGGTACAAAACATCTGCAATCGCAAGGCTTGAGATTAGAATCCCCATTCAAACCAACCCTAACACCTTCCCTTGGAGTGCCAAGAAGGCCTCCCAAAATTTGTAGACCAGAAACCAACTAACTCCTAGCTCGCTGAAATAACACTAGGGCACTCTACGTTGAACCCAAAGAAACCTATTTTCAAACTATAAAATTGACAAAAAACTACGTGCATTATTTATAGACACATGATATTACTAGGCACCACCAAACCTGACACCTCAAGCACTAGTTAGAAGCAATTTAGCTTAGAAAATTGTTCAAATTCTGCCACTGATTCAAACTCGTCTACCGGCTCCATCGAAAGCATATTTTTTAGGAAGTTCACACCAAAGGCTACAATTTGTCGATGCCTGACTAAAAACATTCCTTTGACCTCCAACAATAGGGGATAAATATTTATCACCTCACCCATTACCTTCACAAGCGGCAGGTCTCGGGGCCGAGGGGCACCGCGACCCAAAAGGGCAGACTTTAACACCTCATCCAAACCACCTAGAAGCTCACTTTTGACTTAGAGCTTGTAGACCATAGTTTTTAATTCTACCTTTGGAGTCCTCACAACCAACATCAATTCCAAAAAATGGGAGATGATGTGGGAATTAACCCTGAAGGTCTCATAGTTCTGTAAGAAATCCTTCCCTAAGATCATCTTGACCACAACCATCACTTGAGCATCTATCCTCAATAATATCCGCTTCAACCACTGGTCAGTTATATGCTTGAAGGTCATCTACCCCACCTTACAATCTAGTTGAATAGGGGTATCTTGTCCAATACTCACCACAACATTTGAAGAGATCTCAACAACAAACTTAGAGCATTCCACCATTGCTATCGCTCAGAGCACTCAAAGAAATGAGATGACAAAACTAGCCAAGCTGATAGAATTTTTTATCTTTCTCCCACCTTGTTATCATTTTGTGCATAAGCCGTCATGTCCTGTCAGATTTCATTTGTGTCAACCACCTACCCTAGATCGTGTAATGGCCTCATCATCCAATGCTAGTTGAGAGATATGCTGTATCAACTCTAGGTTAGTGGGATGTAAAAATGATTACTCAAGCCACCAATTTTCAAGGCTTGATACTTAGAGCTCATCTTATTTCATTATTTACCTTTACTCCATTGTAGTGGGAACGAGTGGTACGATGACTGTGGACACTCACTTTGGACAACTCAATAAACTCCTTCCTCATGAAGGCCACCTCAAATTCCAAACAAACCTTGACCCCCAAAGGGAAACTAATCAAAATAAACATTGCTTTCCTGCCAAATGTTGATAAACATGGTCTCTTCACATCCTTGTTGTGGAGAGATGCCTACCCATCCACCCACTATCGGCTCCCCAAGTTATGTGAGAAATTCTCTCACTGTTATCCCGTAAGCCCCTAAATTTGATAAATGGTCCGCATCCATATTGCCTTCTATGTAAATGTGGTTGAATATGACCTAATCAAACCTATCCACCTAGCTAAATGGTATTTCTAGATTACTCCCCAACTTCTAATTTTGAACTCTTCTCAACCTTAAAGCATTGATCACCAAAGAGGAGTCACCTTCGATAATGATTTTCCTAAGACCTAGTTCAGAATATAAGCCCAATCCCCTAATCAAGGCTTGGAACTCGACAACATTATTGTTTTCATCAGGAAGGGGAGTCACCAATCTTCCCAAAGTGTGACCCTCATTATTTCTAACTATACATCTAGCTCCAGAGGTCCTCGGGTTGCCCTTAGAGGCCCGATCAAAATTTAATTTTTCCCAGCCAACATCTGGCGGAACACAACACACCTTTCTCCTTTCAACTGCCGATGACTCACCACCATTACCTACAAATTCCAAGACATTTAGGCCATTCCAACTCCTTCTAACCATTGCATCCCACATTGTGAAGTTCACTTTCCTCGAATTCAACTCTTCCATTCTTGAGTTGACCACTTCCACAATACTAGCCTCAATTTTACTTTGCAACCTTATTTTTGACATTTCCTTGTCCTGAAAGATTCGACGATTTTGCTCCTTCCAAAGCTCCCAAATGATGATTGAGGGGTTGATGATCCAAAGACTTCCTAACATTTCTTGTTTGTGAAGTGTTGGCCAACTCTATAGCAATTCAATAAATTTGGCAGGAAGTGCAGAGGACCAATGGAGTTTTGCACAAAGCCAATTCCAACATAGTTGTAAGTACTTACAGTTCAAAAAAAGATGACCTCCTATTTCTTCCTCCATTTTGCATAAGGCACACCTCAAAGGCCCTTGGTAGCCCAACTTAATAAACCTATCCACAGTCAAAGCTCTACCGTGAGAGGAAACCTAGGTGAAAATACAGGCCTTTGGAAGACAAAGCTTGTTCCAGCAAAGGCTAGTAGGCAGGTTGGAAGCGAAGGTACCTGCACTCAAAATTTTTTTTTAACCATCCTTAATCTTATATTCCCCATTCTGAGTGACATTCCATTTGATTTGATCATTTCCTTTCCTTAAAAAAATATTTCGATTCTTCAAAACCTATTCAAACAACTCCACCTCATTCCTTTGGGAGTCCATCAACCTTATGCTCTTCAATTTGTTGTAAATTTTTCTTTGCTGAGGTGGATCCTCCAAATAATCTCTTACCCTATCACCCCATGCCTATTTTGTAGCCATCCTTACTTGTGCCAAGTCCTCAAAGTCAACTAATTTCTCAAACTCGTTCTAGGAATCTTCCCAAAACATGGTAGACTATCCATCCCTCACTTCCCAAGTCAAACATGATCCAAAATTACGTCCCGTGAGCTACAAATAAAATTCCAAATTCGAGAACCTTTAGGGAGGTTGCTAGTTGTCAAAATGGAGTGTTCACCCCCGTCAAGGTACTTTTCCCTGAGAAAATTTTCCCACTTCAAACTCTAATTTGTGTGGAAGGCCCAAACTAGTTTTTCCCCGAAAGCTTTATTTTGAAGCAACAAATTTTTCACTCTTTCCCCATCCGCCTCTTTCTTTTCACACACCTTTTCCCATTTTATCAAATGAAACTTATTTTTCTCCAAATTTACCTTCTAGAATATATCCTTCATCTGTTTATTTAGAGTCTTGCTTTCTCAAGTAGATAAAGGGAGGAACAACACCATATAAGTTGGTAGGGCAAAAATGACCGATTTCAACATCTTCAATCACCCATCCCATGAAAGCCATCTAATTTTCCATGAGGCCATTATGTCCTTCACCTTGTCAATCAACATGCTCCAAAGATTTCCTTTCTTCACTCCTTTATCCAAAGGGAGGCCAAGATATCTACATGGAAGCTTCCCTTCTTTAAAATCCAAAATCCTCAAAATCTAAATCTCTCTTGCAATGGGTGTATTTAGAAAAAAAAACTTCCAACTTTTCCTTGCTAATCTCTTGCCCAGAGGCCAAAAAATACAAATCTAGGATTCCTTTTAGCCTATTAGCTTTTCTTTCTGTAGCGATGCCAAATAGAAAATTATCATCAACAAACTACTGATGGGTAACCACACTAAGTCTATCAAATGAAACTTGCCCCATCTGCCTCTTTCTTTTCACACACCTTTTTCCCATTTTATCAAATGAAACTTATTTTGCTCTGAATTTCTCTTCCAAAAGAAATTCACACAAATGCACGCTTTTGTTAAAACTCATCATATCACACAAAGCATTCCACTATAACATTTATTCAACACCAAATCTCACAAAAATTTCAATAAAAATGGGAAAATTTATGCCTTCACAGATTCAAGAAAACATAATTCATCACTTCAAAACAACAAGTTTGCAATTTTCATGCACACTCACCATATTCACACACATAACTCACATCAATAGAAACCACATCACACAATGACACAAGGGTTCATAGTGCATCCCTGACAGGAAGGATATTGGTGCATTGCGCACTACACTGAGGGTCCTATCCTTTCCCATCATTTTCTTGCACCATTGCCCTGAGACCAGCTAACAGAGGAAGCTTAGGTTTACAACAAACACAACAACGAAAAAAATGAAACTCTAGACTCCAGGGACTAAACACAAGGTTACATAGTGAGCACACATAGTGCCCAGTGTATGAACCTATGCTTTGATACCATCTGTAACGCCCCGTCGTGCAAACCCCAAAGGACAACTAAAGCAACAAATACCACACATTTTTTTTTTAAAAGTAAAACTAACATGCATGAGATGCACAAAAGTTATGACATGAAAATTCATTTAAACAAACCCAATATCATTTACGTCCCTTGGGGTACACGAGGATACATTACGAAACTTAATGCCATACATCAATGATAAAGAATGAAAGCAAAATCTAATACATGGAAAAGCATACATATAAAACCATCAATAAGAATCATTCACTTAAATAAATACAACACTTTTAATAACATCTGATATGGAAACATATCCACACAAGGTTTACCAATGCCAAAATATTACATCACATCCTTTTCATTACTTTACACTGTTCAAGTCTTACAATGATACAAACTTGTTTCCCAATATGGGTAGGAATCACATGACAAAATAGAATGGTACAACTCTGGAGTTACCGCAACAGCACCAATCCGCACATCTCAATCCTTGACTAGGGACCCAATGGGGTGCTTAGCATGTTCCACCCGACCACGTGGGTCCGAAGACCCACCCCTCGTGCTAAGGAGTTGACAAGAAGAGACCTCAACCAAGAACATCCAAACAGGGAACCACAAGACTCAACATCATACAAAGGTATCACAAAACAAGGATTACAATGACATAATCAACAACATTCATGAGTCAATAAAATCAAATAAAGCTATGAAACTCATCACATTTAACCCAAGCAATAACAATTAAGCAAGTTACCAAAGAACATTCATAAATCATTTTCACAAGAATCTGAAACAACATAAAGATTACAATATCCAAAGGTGACAAGAAACAAGAACAAGGGTGTCTAGTGGAGAGTGTCATCGCATAGCTCTCATGGGATTCTCCTGGCCCTTCCTCCAACTAAGGTGCCGACACCCATCTATGGATCTCCTAGCCCTTCCTCCTAACTGAGGCACCGACACCATAAGGTAGCTAATGCGGAGCCGGTAATCTCTCATGAAGATGAGACTACAACTTTGCCGACCATGGTCTTCTCAGTCTATCACTAGTCTATAATAGCCCTAATGCATAGATGAGGAATCCAGTTTTAATTATCTTGTGTGTTTTACTACCCATCCCCCTAAATTCTATTGTTTAGGTTATCACTTGTTTAATTACTCTTTCGTGGGTTATCCTGAGTCCTTCCTTATTTTGAGGCGTCGACGCCCACAAAGAGCCACTCTCCCTAAGACCCCTAACATAAACCAAAATAGGCAAGGGTTGTACCGTAATCTAAAAAAGTAAATAATCTCAAGACAAAACCACGCGAGGCATTAACCATCTCGCTATAAACACATAATCAAAGTCTCAACAATTCATGTACAACCCTTTTAAAATCATGATATCAAAACACTTGCCACATCAAGGGGCACATAAAGAGAGAACATCAACATTCAATAATCTCAAGCCTCTGGAAGTCCAAGAAAATGATGGACCAAGAACATACAAACTAGGGTAAAATTTTCGACATAAAACTTCAACATATAGAATTTTCCAACCCAAATTTCAAAGAGTAAAGACTTGTCAAATCAATGTAAACTCAAAATGAATACACATCAAAAGGATCCATCAACAATCATTCATAACCCTGACACGAAACTAATGGAGTAAAAACACCTCTGAACCAAGTTATCATGTAAAAGAATGACTAATTAATAACAACAAACTCATTGCTATTCATTAAGATTCCATATCTTTTCATATGCTACTTCAACCATAAGCCAACATTCTATCTACTATGATACCATATGGTTGTTACACATTTTACTTGCAATTTAACGTATCATCTACACAAAAATTTTCTCACCATTTATAATAATGATAACTAAATGTTGTATTTTACACAAAAGAAAAAATACTATTATCTAATTGAATCTTCCTTTAATTGTTGATTATCACTTTTACTAAATGATATAAACATTTATTTAAACTCACTAATTCCCAATATATGGAAAAAGTATATGAAAATGGAAACAAATCAAAGTATATATATTAAAATCTACTTATTAATCATTAAACTCCTATTCTAACTAATTTATTATTGCTTCTCGATAATAAATTACTATTAATTTTACTAAAAGAAAAATAAATAATTAAATAAAATATATCTATAACATCTATATGTTTATTTCCCAAAAATAAATTTAAAAGTTAAAAGATAAAGTAATAATTTATACAAATATAAGCATTTTAAAATCCATTACCTTTACATATATTTATTTTATTATTATTATTTTTAAATTTCCCCAAAGGGAAGGAAAGGAGAAAAGATCAAGAGGGATATGATTATTATTATTTTAAAATCCCTTATACTTCGTATTCTCCCTTATTTTCTTATTAGAAATAATAGGATCTATCCTTTATTTTTAAAAGTAAGGAAGACACGGGGAATAGGGTGATGGTAAGATAGAAAATAAAGAAGTCTACATACACATGGGAGGAATAAGGTGCACATTCACTTAAAGCCATCTACAAGACTGATGCGAGTGAATGTGTTCTAAGAAATGTAAAACTTTTTCCAACATCCTACGGCTTTAGAAACATTCAAGAGACAGTGTTCCTATGGAGATTACTGGTGATGTTAAATGAAACCATCAGAAATATAGGCCTGCATTATTCTAATGTGCACAATAACAGATACTTAGAAATGATGAAGGGACTTTCGTTCAGACATAACAATAGGTTATTCTGTCATATGATCGTGAGAATTAAAATGAATATAGGCAGAGTATTTCCAACACACTTTTGTTTTGTTTTAGTTGAATCCTGGCAGCAATATGTATGGTATAGTGCCATAAACGTCAAATAGCTCTCTGCCTGAAGTAGACAAACTCAGCTAAGAAGAGTGTTTCCCTAAAGACTAAAACAAAGATATACTAAATGTAAACAGGGTATAACCACGACAAATCCCAATCAATACATAAACTCATGGCTATATGATTTACTACACCTTTGTAACTGTGACGGTTTGCCAAGGTTTCAGGGAGGCTCATAATTCTGTTCAGGTGCAATCAGGTATTGGATGGTGTAGGATAACCACATTCATGCAAAAATAATTGTACTTGGCATGGGTCGCATATGATGGAAAGAGAAGGTATGCTAAAACTTTAGGCAAAGAGAACTCATTTTCCACCTAGATCAAGCTTCCATGATGGACTCTAATGGGATATTTGAAAACATGATGTCTTGCATAAATAACACCACAGCCTATTCTGCCTTAAGTGGACAAAAAAAAAATGACAATTACAGAGCGATTTTATGGCTAATTCCTAACCAAATGTGGGACTTTGATATTACATGCTACAATTGCTCAAGGAAAGGATTTAACTTTGATGGGCTATGCATGGTTACTTTCTACTACCACAAACTTGCCAACCAATCTACGAAAAATATAATTCTTTGGATGCCATGACTACAGAGATATGATCATGGTGTATTTTCTTTTAAAAGCCTAAATTACATTTTTAAGTAGATCTCACACAAAATAAAGGAGATGCCATTAGTCTGGTAAACTAGCGAGAATGGTGACAAAATGCTCAGTGAAATGTGGTCTTGCCCAAGCCAAAAGTATCCCAACACAGAAAAATAAAAATAAAAACGAACTCATGCAATGCAAGGTCATTCGATCCTATTTCCAGACACTAGAGACTTATAGGAAAGGTAATTGTAGGGCCAAGTGACACCAATATAAGAGTACAATTTAAAGAAAAGCCAAGGGCTCGACATCATCCAAGGATAAAGAGCAGAGATATTTTGCTTACAAAATATTATTGAAGGGGTCGGAACAATACCGAAAAATGTCTAAAGAATACAGATTGATCACAAGGAATGTCAAAATCACTAAGTATCAAACCTCAAAGTGTACAATTTTAAGTTCTTTCAAGACAAGAATCCACATCATTCACTTAATTCGAAGAATTCATGCTTACTCTTTGGGCCATCTCAGAGGTAGCAAATGTGTATTTTCCAAAGCACGAATCCTTTAAGAGGCATCACAAAGAGAGAGGGGGAGAGATTTAAACTGTCTCAATGCCCATTCAAGGTTAAGAACAAAAGATTCCAATAACTTGAAAATAACACATGGGTATGCTTCTTTCACTGGTTTATTACAGAGGATGGAACAATAGGTCTAGATTCATGAAAATATTGGAGGATACATAAGATAACAACTAGAGGATTCACAAATAACTTCTTGAATTTATATCAGAACCTATCAAGTATAAGTAATTATGGAGATCGAATCCTAACTTGATTAAATATGCCAAAAGTCTAGGTAAGAGCAGATATCAGAGTAGATTACAGAGAAATTCAAGAGCAGGAAATGGCATCGAATGCCTTATAAAATTTAACACAACAATATTTCTGAACTATTTCCTAAGGTGCAACCTCCGACTATGGGAAAAGATCAACTTATCTTATAGCATCGTGATAAGATTGAGTGTGATAGGAGTGACGCTCCGGCACCAGTGACCCCAGCCTTCGAGTTGCTAGAAGAAAGATATATTCATCATCACGCAATACCTGCCATTGTTAGATCTGAAACATGCCTCCCCCCAAACGCTTGAAAGCTGTATTGAAAACAATATCAGTTGAAGAAAAATCCCCTCCCCATTTTGTGAGCCCAAGGATAAGGGAAAAAAAGATCTCCCCTTTCTCCAAAAAAAATCCACATACATACAGCCTAAGACCGAATAAGTTTTCGAAAACACCAAGATCAATAATATTAGCAAGTTACCGATTCAAATCTAGTTTCTAGTTGTGCATGTGCTTGCATGCAATTCTTTCTGTCTTTTTTTCTGCTTGAACCTCTATTCAAAAATTATTTTTCTTATTTGTTAAAAGTCACTTGATTTTTCCCATCTTTTAGGCTTTACTAAAACAAAACTCCACTTTTCTATCTTTATTTTGCTTTAACAACAATTTCAATCTTATCTTCTACTTTCATATTCAAGATCCCCATTTTTTTGTGATTAACCAATTATCTCTCAAAATGATAATTTTTCAACTATAATTTGAAACAGAATTCTATCTACACAAATTAAATTCAGTATTTATTAATGACTTAACATTATATTATTATTACTTTAAATTATAATTTTATTTGAATTACCTTATAAGGAATTCTATTTTAATTTACTAATTTTATTATAAACAACCTTCCAATCAATTTAATTTAATTAATTGTTTAAACATGACTAATAACATATTATATTTTTTGCACAATCAAATAACATAGTGAACAATGAATCCCAAACAAATACTTCACACAAAATTCAAGAACAACCGACATGGAGGGGCACTACAATGTGCTCCAAATATTTCCTTTCTTCACTCCTTTATCCAAAAGGAGGCCGAGATATCTGCATGGAAGCTTCCCTTTTTAAAAACCCAAAATCCTCAAAATCTAAATCTCTCTTGCAATGGGTGTATTCAGAAAAAAAACTTCCAAAATTGCCTTGCAAATGTCTTTCCCAGAGGCCAAAAAATACAACTCTAGGATTGCTCTTAGCCTATTAGCTTCTCTTTCCATAGTGATGCCAAATATAAAAGTATCATCAACAAATTGCTGATGGGTAACCACACTAAGACTACTGGTTACTTGAAAGCCAGTCACCAAGCCACTTCTTCTTGCTCCTTCAATTTCCCTTCCTAGGGCCTCAGCCATAATGATGAATAAAATGGGGGATAGAGGGTCACCCTACCTCATTCCTTGAGAGACATTGAAAAAGTCTTCAGGGGAGCCATTCACCAAAATAGAGAATCTAGGGCTCTTAATCCAACCAAAAATCCAATCCAACCAATCCCTTTTGAAGCCAAAGGCTTCCATAATCTTGAAGAGGAAGCACCAATTTACCTTTTCATATGCTTTCCTAATGTCAAGCTTAAGAAGCATCATAGGTTTCTTCAATTTCTGCATTAAATGGATCACTTCTTGGGAAATGATCACTCCATCAAAGATCAACCTTCCTAGGACAAAACCAATTTTTTCTTCCAAGATGATTGAAAGAAGAATGAGTTTGATTCGATTAGCAAATTCTTTAGCCAAAATTTTATACAAGGTGTTGCATAAAGAAATTGGTCGAAATTCCTTAGACTAAAGTTTCTCTTTCTTGGGGACGAGCACAATGAAAGTGTTGTTTATTTCTTTTAAAGAACATCCCAATTCTCTTGAGTCTTCTATTTTCTCATAGACATCATGCCCCAAAATATCCCAAAATTTCTAAAAAAAGACTGTAGGAAACCCGTCGGGCCCAGGTGCCTTTTTTGGGTGCAATTGGAATAGGGCCACCCTTATTTATTCTTCAGTGAACTTGCTGAAAATATATTTGATCTGGTCCTTCGATATCACCCTAGAATATTCTTCAGCATCTTGTTTTGAGCCCACAAATTGGAGCCTTCATAGTCATTTAGAATATCTTGAAAGAAACCTACTGCTATATTCCTTATTTCAACTAGATCATCCACCATTCACCCACTTAATCCTTTAATGGTAGAAATTTTGTTGACTTCTCACCTTTCCATTGTTGAATTGTGAAAATAATTCGTATTTTTATCACTAACCTTCAACCAAAATTCCTTGGACTTCTGTCTCCAAAATATTTCCTCTTTTTCCATAGCTTCATTCAACCTCCCAAGCAAAGAATTTTCCTCTTCGTAACTATTTGCATCCATCCCCTCATCTATCACCTTTCTTTCCACCTCTACCAAGCCATGTTCAATCTTTTTTCTTTCTTCAAAAATGTTCTTGAAGCTAGCTTTGTTCCATTGCTTTAAGTTCTGCTTCACAAATTTTAACTTCATCATAACATTGAACATTTTGGAGCCTCCTAGATTGCACTCCAACCACCATTTCTTTACCAAATCACTGAGGTTTGGAGCCACATAGATTCAAACTTGAATGGGAACCTTACTAGACTTCATTCACCACAAATTTCCAAATGGACAGGAAAATGATCTAACCCCACCCTTGGGAGGATGTTGCATTCTAGTGTGAAGGGAAACTTGCTTAAGTCCCATTTGAAGAGGAACCCATCAAGTTTTTCTACTATACTATTGAAGCCTTTCCTCCTATTTGTCCAAGTGTAATTACCATTCCCCATTTTAGCTTCCATTAGCATATTTCAGTAGACAAAGTCTTTAAAATCAACTTGTGATTGAAGAGGTCTTCCCACACCCCCTCTTTTATCAACTGATCTCAATATGGCATTAAAATCTCCCCCCAGAATGCAAAAATCTTGCAAAGAATAATTCAACACTAAGTCTATTTCATGCCAAATTAACATTTTTTGAATGCATGAATTAGGGCCATAAACATTAATAAGAATAAATCGAAGGTTTGAGATGAGACTTCTTACCTGAAAGACGATCCAATATCTGTTGGTATTGACTTCTTCTATCATCACCGTTTGTGGCTTCTAGACAATCATCAAACCACCAGAGGCCCCATCAACATCAACCCCTAAACATTTCCAAGATTTTCACTTAATCCCTAAACTTTCCCGCTCTTTCTCATTTAATTTTGTTTCTTACAACATACCTACATCTGCTTGAAATCCATCTAACTGATGCCTAATTAGGCATCATTTGTTAGGGGTGTTTAAGCCCCTAACATTCCATGTTAATATTTTCATGGTTGTTCAAGAAGAGCATCACTCAAGCCCCTACTTTGAGTATCTCATTAATCTTCTTCTGGCCACTGGCCTCCTTATCCCATTTGAGCTTTTCCCGGTTCAAAATTCTGCCCCTCCTTTTACTTTCACCACAATTTGGGGAGGTAATTTAATTAGGGAATGAAACATTAGTCTCTAAGGAAAATTTTCATTATATTCTATAATTAATAAAAGAAAAATAAATAATTACTTTTCCTTAACAGTTGGTATTAGAGTGTAGTGTCAAAAATTGTACCCTAGGTCAATTTCACACTTACACATGGCACCCGATACATTTATGACAAAATACATGATCGATATTTCATGATTTTGACCTCATAGATTGTAACGATGAAGCATTTGTAGCCTATGGTTTAAATTTCAGATTAAATTGGTTAGATGACAGCACAACGCAAAGACGTCTTCATGTCACACACATGTCCTGTTAAAATTTAAGATTCAAATGAGAATATTTCATATAGTTCATTTGTGACGCATGTCCCAATGCCCAAATATGATTATAATGACTATTCCTGTCTATTCCAAGAATAAAAATGGCCTTTCTCTCTCATTTTTATGGGTTCTAGGAACATTTTTGGTCCTGGGGCTCTCTACTTCTCATTCTTAGTAAAAATCTATCCAAATATTCTCACAAGTTGTAACAACAAAAACTCATCTTACACATGATCTTTTCATCTCTATTGTCTCAAGAGAGGGGCCACAACTACTAGTAATGCTCTCTTTCTTGTCATTTTATCAATCTCATCTATTATCATATTAAAAATTAATCTCATCTAGCATATTTTTTATGGCACTAGGGGTTCTCCTCCATAGTAGGGTTTATTTTTATCACATGTGTCTATTTTATTTTTGTGCATTACAATCTTGTTTGGCTATCTGTGGAGGTGAAAACACCAAAGCAGGGGTTTGATTGAGTCAAACCCCTATACAACCCCCAACATTTTTCCTCATCTCATGTGTGCAAGTGTTGGACACGTTAAAAAAACAAAGGACCTCACTCTGATAGTTTCTAGGCTTTATTTGTATAGATGATAGTGTGAGTGTGCAAACATCCTTATGATGCACTGACATCCAAGGCTGGGACTTTTCTCGATTGGTACAGTATTCTGTATATTCTATACTTTCTATTTCTATAGACTAATTATTTTATCATTTTGAGTATGCAAATTATTTGAAATTTTTAGTTGTATTAATTATTAAACATAGCTTATATTTTAGTTTTAAAATGTTTTTATTTCCAATTCACTTGAGCTAGGTCAATTAAGGTAGTTGAGAGACAATTTTCTCCTCGAGATCCCTTTATCTTAAGGGTAGAAAATTCCCTCCTCTACACAAATAAATTACATAGAATAAGAAATATAGGATATTGACAATGGAGAATAAAATAATTCTTAAGATAAAACTTTGGGATGTGGAAGCTACAAATCAAAGCACTTTTAATCCAAAAGGATCTTTTGATCATGTTAAAAGGAAAATTAAAAATTTAAACTACAATGTTAGATGAATATTGGGACAAAGTAGATTGGAAGTAGTGACCACAATCACTCTCCTTATCCAACAATATAATGTTCAATGTCTCAATGGAAAAAATAGTTAAGGATTATGGGATCATCTATCAAACTTGTATGAGAGGTCATCTATATTGAACAATGTATTTATAATGAATAAATTATACAATTAAAATGAAAAAAGGGAGACAACTTTATAAATCATCTAAACAAGTTCAATGCCTTGATCAGTTAGTTACTTTTATTAATCATAAAATTTTGAATGATAAGATCAATGCTCTTGTCATTGTGTTCATTGTACCTAATAGTTGGGAATGAATTTTTATGGTTATTAGCAACTCGACATCTAGTAAGAAGGGAAGTGTGTTAAAATTTTTATGATGTTGTTGGGATTGTGCTTGCTGAGGACATAAGAAAGAAAAACCAAGGTACTTCATTGGGAGACACTTTGGTAACTAGCATCAAAGGGAGAACATAAGAACAAGGGAAGGATAATTAGAGGGGAAGATCAAAGTCCAAAAATTGATCAATTTATAACGGTGAAAAAGTTAATTGTTGGTATTATGGTAAGGAAGGCCACATGAAAAAAAATGTTGGTCATTGAAGAACAAAAAGGATGAGAAGCAGTCAAAATAAAATGAGGCTAATATTACTTATGAAGAGGATGTAGGTGCTCTTATTTTTTTACCCATTCATAGAAAGAGATAAAATAATTATACATCTTATTCTTGTTTAAGTCTACTTATTAAATCTATATAAAAGAATAGATCTTTATTCTAATTTTAAACATACCATAACCATACCATTATACCTTTCTTCCTTATACAAATTTTACATGGTTCTAAATTTATTTTAAGCTATTAATCTCTATTAAATCCTCCAATTTATAAAAAATATGTTGCATAATACAACTTCAATCTCTTAAGGAAAAACATTAAAATGCAAAGGATTCAACCCTCCATTCTAGACTAGTTATAAAGGTATTTATAAGGTTTAAATATGAACAAGGGATTTTTTTATCAATTTTTATAAAGATAAAACACTTGAATATCCCACTATTCTATGTTAATAAGCTATATGAAGTAAAATTCCAACCACATTCAACACAGTGCTCCCCTTTTTATGCTATATTTAGCAAGATAACCTATAACAATAGTTTCATACTTTGTAGCAAATGTATTTTTCTTTGTTTTACAACTAGAACTATTTTTTTTACAATAAATCTATCGAACACATTATACATAATTTTATTTAAATAAATTTTACAAGCAAGAGATATTACCACAACCACATGAAGAGTGTTTTACATATCACACAAAGGTTTATACAATTAGATTTCATTCTTATACAAGAGTGCTCTTAAGGTATCTTCTCAAATTTCTTTCTTTACACAAGGACAATATGAATATTGTAACATGTTTTAATATATCTTGAAAAAAGAATCTTCAATATACACATTACACAAAAATATCCTACATGGCCCAATGTGAAGCTCACCTCCTAGCTATAGGCTTGCTCATAAGCTACCCATGAACTAGGAGGCCCTTAAGGAAGTTGTGTTACACACAAACAACACAAAACTACAAAATAACCATTTTATCAATACACTTGCAACTATGAACACCCAAGGATAAAAAGAATAAACACACCATGAGTATTCTCCAAGATTCACTCATATAAGGAGGGAATAAAATCCTTCCCAAATCAAAACATCAAAATATAACAAGAAAGTAAACAACAAATATAACACATAGATTTCATTTATCTTTCCTACACACATCCATAATACAAGAAATAAAAGGGATGCTTGGAGCCTACCTCTCCAAGTTATCCAAGGTTTGAGGAGATTTGGTGACAATCAAGTTAAGCTTCTCTACAAGTCTACTTCTAAATCCAAGTCTTCTCCCCACTTCTTATCTCAATAAAACCAAAAAAAATCCCCTCTTCCTCCTCAAATGGATGATTTTATATGAACTCCAAGTTTGAATTACTTGAATGGGGGAGTGACACTTGTCATTCTCCCTTTGATCCTCATCACACACTTCTCCACAAGTGCTCACACATGTGTGAGACCTTGAGGAGAGTGGAGTGTACTTGTACACTCCTATCACTAAAGCCTTACAAGGTGGGTCACACACATGCCAAAGCCTTGTAGCTTTTCCCAAGTTTAGAGATGAATTTTTGAGAGTGGGGTTAGAAAGTGACAAGTCACTTTCCAAGCCTCCACTTTTCAAATTCACCATTCCTTAAAATGATAATTTTAGAAGGGTCACATATTAACCCAAGTCTAAAATTAGGGCTTATAAAGATACCTAACCTATAGATATCCAACTTAGGGCCCTAAAACCATAAAAATACATGAAATAAATTTTTTTACAACCCTTTAAAAACCCCATAAAGACTTAATTTGAAAGTTGGTAAGTAGGATGCCAACACAACTCCAAAATATACCCTAGTGGCCTCATTGAATTTAAATCATTTAAACAATCATTCACATTCACAAATTACAAACAAAAATACATTAAAAATGAGACTATAGTCCTTAGAAATGGACATTAGTGTTTCCTTGATGACTTGTACATTCCATTTACCTTGGAATCCACCCACACACTCGATTTCACATATTAGTATATCCATGAAATAGTTATAGTCAAGGAAACATACTTTAAAATATACATAACCATGCACATGATCATTAATGAATCTCATCCAAAAATTAATGAAACATTACTATAAAATTTAATGATTTATTATGATCCTATTCAATGTATTTCTCAAGAATATCAATTATTTATAGTCATCCATCTAGTAAACACTTGGTAGGTAATGCACATAATATGTATTAACTCATCATAGAATTAGACGGGCCATGAGTGAGGGTAACACGAAGGTTTTTGCTCTTTCAATGGGGGCCCTTCATAGGGCAACTAAAGAAACAATAGTGGTCGAAGAAGATGATTTGCTTGTTCAACACGTGGGGAACTTTGGAAGATTTGTTAAAAGTGGCAAGGGGTGTATTCAAGATTACTAGATCAGGGTCCAAGGATGGAGGATTCCATTCCATTAGAGGGGGAAGAGGAGTAACCAGAGATGCAAAGGAAGAAAGAAGAGAGGGAGTAAAACTTACCTGTGCTGCGGTGGTCAAAACATTTTGCAGTGCTGACTTCGCTTTTGCTTCTCCTTGGATTTTCATGTTGAGTGCACCTAGATCCTAGATACTTCTTCCTTTTGCATGACCTGAACTAGTAAATTCTAATCCTTTGGCAGCTGATCCCTCTAAACCTTGGCCATTAACAACCACAGTAGACCCTCTTGGGGATTGTCGGGTCCTTTTCCCTTTACTTTAGGCACTGGTAGAGGAAGAGGCTTGTGATTTCCTTTTCCTCGAATCCCTCTGACCTTCGGACCTAAGGACAAGAAGCACAGTGCAAAATTTGATCCTCGTCAATTTCAACACTAGTCTCTGGATTACTATTGTTTGAATTGGCCTCTCGATCATATGTGTTCTCGAACTCCTCATCATGTGGTTGAAAGCTACCAAACAAGGCACTAGGGAATTTCATCTTCTATCGAAATCTCTAGAAGTCTGTCTTCATTCTTTTCGACCATCCCTTGTGCTTTAACTACTTGTTGAGGGATTTTCCCATCAGGATGTTCTTTTGATACTTTGCTTGTAGTGGATAGAAACTCAATCACCTTGGTTGCTTGAGTGGAATGTGAGCCAAGTCCATATATACCTCTGACCTTTCTTGAGCCGAATTCCTCCTCCCAAATTATTCCCAACTCTCAAGTTTCAATCTAAAGTGCTTTGTTGGGTTATAGTTTCACTTGTCATAAATGAGAACTAGTCCTATGATCACCAATAGATTTGTGAGCTCGCCCTCAGCCTTTCACTTGTTCAATGTTAGTTGACTATTGGAAATCATGAGGGGAAGCAGGTATATCTTTGTTTTGTTTCTTTTGGTGCCATAGACATTGTCGATAAGGGTTTCATAATGACATGCCTCCAACGCGAAGATTCTATCTGTTACAAACCTTAGGAGTTAGAAAGTCTCCCCGGTGAACCATGAAGCCTAATAAATGTGAAATCCTCTCCTAAGAAATAATCCATTGGATTCGACTGATTTTCCATCCACTATGTGACATCAGAAGAGAAACGGCCCATAGGCCATGGCAATGAATCTTGAAGCACTAGCCTTAGAAAATGATCTGCAAAACCAATAATAATCCCCTATTTTTGAAAGTACATGGGTCCATACAAAAATAGGATGATGACAACTCCTTACATCTAACCTAGACACTGGTATATTTTTCTCTAGCAAATCTGAATTCTAATGCAGAACTAAATGAGCCAAGAAAGAAGAATACTTGAACTTAGACTTAGTGCTATAATTTTTTAGTTGTTCCAGCATGTTTCCAGCTATCACCTCAACAAAGTCATAATATTTTTGGCTCTTTTCCCTCTTAAGCACAAAAGCCAGGCCCACCTAAAAAGGATGGACCTCCTCATCATTATCAAGGCCAAAAGCCAAGGCCAACATCAAGAATACAGATTGTGTATCCTTGAATTTCTTACATGAAAGAGGAAAGAGAAGATGACCTTTCTCTGGTCATTCCTTTGCTTCGTCCTCATAAAATTTTGTTTTCCTAGCCATTTCTTCTCCTAAGATGTCCATCTTTTCTTCATCAAAATGTTCAACACCCTAGGTCATAGGGATACACAACATATACAATATGGATTCAACTGAAATGGTAACTTTAATCTTGTTACCCTCAATGGCTCCTATCCTTTTTTTGAATCTCTTGGCATAGGCATCGACCAACTCAAGGCATGGGTGTATGATAGGTATAATGAATTGTGGTAGGCCGCAATTCTAGAGCTGAAACATAAAATGCTCGGATGACTCATGTTGTATCATTCTTCAGAGTGCACCCTTCCTAAAGCTCTTAGGGTTAGCTAACAACCTGGGGTTTAAAATATTGTTGGTGATATCTTGCACCGCCTCTCTTGGGATGTGTTTATTTGGCTGCACCTTTTTTGCAAAATTCAAATGGCCACTCCTAAAGTGTTGGAGTGTTGCTGAATGAGTTCCGCCCCAAAATATCTGCATAACTAGGTATTTTTCTTGAAGTTATGAATTTTCTACCATGGTTGTATCAAGAAGTTGTAGAAATTTTCTTTAACAAAAATGGTCACTTGCATTTTTTTCTCCTTGGAAAAATCTACTTCTGGTTGCAATTAATTCCTCGCGTGTACATGTTAACGATACACCATTACTACTGGTTCATTAAATGTTGCCACTGAGATGATACATGTGAATTAGTACATTCTCCCCACCACCTTCTTTCACAAATAACTCATTGCATTGGAACACATTCTTTTAGTCATGAGAAACATGTTGAAGTGATGCAAGGTACCTTTGAAAATACGTGCCCATTAATTTGTCGGAACTTAGTGCATTAATCCTTATCTTTTCACATAATTAAGCTAGCCAACGTTGATGATGGCAATGGGCACATTTCAACAATCAATATACGAGATCATTTACTTCCAATGCCCAAATTTATTTCTTAAGACCTCCTATCAAATTCTCTATATGATTTATCTACCTTCCTCCATTTTTCCTTAATATTTTCCCATTGTCGTCCAACCAAAAATGGACCTTCAATTGGTTAGGTTAGCTGGCTCATCTTTTCTATATATAGCTATGCAAATTTATTGCAACATTCATTCAAAAATATAGCCTTTTAAGTTTAGCAAGCTTTTCATTGTTTCCCATTCCGCCATAATTCATTGCTTCTCACAATGTTGGCTGGCCTACGCACTCCTATTCGGGTTCTCCCATGGAGGCCACAATACTACTTTGTGGGATAGGTTACTTGTGACATAATTAAGTGCTTGGTGAAGAAGTGTGACCACCTTTCCTTGGTTGTGTTCAAGTGAATAGTTGGCCAGGACTTCATTGACGACGACAACTAGCTCCAGAGAAACTACAATGTTATTTCCCGCTTTGTTGCCTTTTTGCTCAATTTGAATGTGGCCAAACCCATTATAATTGAATCATGCCACCAAATTTTCAATGTTGCACTAATGGAAGGAATTCACAAGATAGTGCAAGTGGCTATCCCAAGCGCCATCAATCTCCACAAGCATGTGGACTTTGGGAGACATACTCTTGTTGCCATTCCTTTCTAACTTTCACACCATGGACCTTAAGATGCACTGTTCATCCTCTCCACCAATGACCATTTACCTGCTACGGAAGTATGGCATGGAGTGTGTTTTGGATCTCACCTAAGGGAAGCACTTCAAATTTTTGGTATAGAGCCACGGTGACAAGGCCATTGGTTTGCACAGTGTGGAGCCTACATGTGTTGTGTGTTCACCCCCATTTTTCTTTAACTTAGAAGAAAAAAAAAGGAAGAAGAAGAAAAATAAGAATAAAACCCGATGGCGAGCCCCTTTGCTTCTTGGACAATGGTTGGAGGCTTTTCATTACTATTTTTTGCACCTTGCCTCCTTTTTGCATCTTTTTGCTATGTAACTCTTTTTGGGTTTGCTTGAGAAAGCCTCATGTTTAAATTTGAGCATTAGGCTTGTATTACATTGTAAATTTTTGATGAATATAATATAATACAAAATTTTTTCTTCTTCTGTGTTGTTCAATGGCTTATTCTAAAAATTTAGAATGTATTTACAATTTTTTTTATATATGGTACATAACTATTAATTTTTTTAAAGAATTATGTATTTTAATTGAATAGTTTCAGATAAATACCATTCACCACTATATCTAAAGAGTTGCCTTCCATATCTATAAAGTTTGTAGGCATTCTTTTCTTTGCACACACTAATTTGGAAGGGTCCCTTTCATAGCGCTTCAAATTTTGTGTGTTGCCCTAGTTTTGTAGTATGTGCATCATACTTTAGCACTAGGCTCCCTTATCTCAATTTTGTATTAGAGGTTTTCTTTTCAAACCATCACTTTATCGTTTGTTGATGGTCGATCATGGCTTCATAAGATTTTTCCATGTCTTCTTCTAGTTTGAGGAGTTTTTCCAACCGTACTTCCATTTCGTCGCTTTCTTCAATTTCTAGGGCTTTCAGTAGTTGTCAGGCAGGAATTTCTATGGAAACGAGTAACACTACCTCTTTTCTGTACACTAGTTCATAAGGGGAGGTCTTTAGGATTTGTTTGGGAGTGATCCAGTCTGCCCACAAAGCATCTCATAGGTTCTTGTGCCAATCCCTCTTTCATTCCGAACCAATATGCTTGATTAACCTAATTAGGTTTTTGTTGGATGATCTCGCTAACCTATTTCCTTGTGGGGAGTAGTTTGATGAAGTTTTGATCAAAATCCCATGTCTGATAGAAAAATATGACATCCCTAAACCTACAAAGGCTCAGGCATTATCGAATATGATTCAGGTTTTTCTGGCTTGTGTGGCCCAGATTTAGTGATTTGGGACTCATTTGCCACCTTGGGCAAATGGGTCCCACCTAGATTTTTGTCTCTTGAACCAGTTTTCACACATTTCTAAGCACTTTTTGTTTTTGGTCCCATACATTATGTCTGATGGCACTCATTCACCACCTTGGGTGAATGAGTCCCATGTGGCCCAACATCAAATTTAATTCAACTTTTTGGTGATATTTTATTCTTCTAGATCTGATGTCGGCTTGTAGTGTTGTAATTTTGATATTTTTTGCATAATTGAGTATAAATACAAGGCTCTTTCACTCGTATTGTCACCTAGCATTCAAGAGATCATTAAACACTCACAAGAGTATTCAAGAGCATTCAAGGGAAGATTATCAAGAATTTTAGAACATTCTTCAAGCATCAATCATCATGTCAAAGACTGCATCCATCATGTTTGTTATTGTGCTAACAATTGTGATGTAGGTTTTATGATTCAAGCAAGTGTTTCATGCAATATCAACATCATTCAAGCAAGAGTCAAGAACCACATCCATTGCATCAATCTCAAGCATATTTTCAACACCTTATTGTTAGGGTTTGGTGAGTTGAAACATTTCTCTTTGTTCTTTCATTATTCTCCATCCATATTTGCTTTCATTTCAAGGCTTGATTACCAAAACTTTGGGTTTGACCAAGGAAAACCCCTATCCGCTAACCCAACAGCATTTTCCCCTCTCTTTTGTGTGTGATTTGCAAGTTTAGGTTGCATATTTCCTAAGGAACAAGATTGGAGAAAAGTTGCAAATCATCCAAAGTTGTCAAAGTTGTCGTCAATCCTTAGAGAACCTTAGAGAAGACCTACATGTTGCACATCTAAGATTCAAATCCAAAAACTAGTTAGGAAGGATAGAGTAGTCAAAGAAGAGTAGGATTAGCCTTTGAAGTTGTAGAAAAGCCCAAATGGACTGATTCACCACTTCTAGCGAATGAGTCCCAATTCCAATAATTTTTTCAAGATTTTGCAGATTCAAATACCCTTTTGTCTTAAGCTTGTTCTTGCACAGTTTCCCAGAAATTGGACTGATTTTCCCAACTTGGTAAATGAGTCCCAATTAGTAGTAAAAGGATTATTTTCAGTGTTATAGATCTACATTTAGCCTTCTCTATATTTCCAAGTGCACACATTTTATTTTATAGTTTTAGGTTGCATTTCATTCACTTTTCTAGGTCATTTAGTGTTAGTTTGCATTCAATTAGGATTTTTCATTCCATCTTGTGTTTCATTTTCTTTTCCAAGTTTATACATGGTGGTGAACCCCTCATTAGATCATATTCACCACCTAGGATAGCCCTCTTACAAGCTCTCTTTCTCCTTTGCATTGAGATGTCAAGGGTTTGTTGTTGAGTGAAAGTTAGTGAAAATTTCCCCCTTTTATGTCCTAAAACCCCCTAAAGGTGGGATAGACCCAATTTTCCACCTTTCAGGTGTAAATACATTTTTTACCTATCTAGGTCTTATTCACATGTTAATTCCACTTAGTTCCTAGGAAGGAATCTTTCTAGTTAAGCATTAGTTGTCACTTATCTTATCTAGCTGGCATTATTTAAGGCTTGTGTCCTAGGTTACTATGAGTTAGTTGTCTCATATAATAGGATTAAGATAATTTTCATGATCTTGTCTAATCCTATTCCTCACCTTTCCTATATAAGGAAGGCTTCATATGTACATTCACGAGATTAGAACAAAAAAATCTATTGAGAGGGGGTGAATCAGTAGATATTAAAAATTTACCTCTTAAAACCTTTTGTGAGGACTAATTTCTTTAACCCATAGGATTAAGATACTTTTCATGATCTTGTCTAATCCTATTCCTCACCTTTCCTATATAAGGAAGGCTTCATATGTACATTCACAAGATTAGAACAAAAAGATCTATTGAGAGGGGGTGAATCAGTAGATATTAAAAATTTACCTCTTAAAACCTTTTGTGAGGACTACTTTCTTTAATCCTTAATTTATAGATATTAATCATGTGATACAAAAATATGCATGCACATAGAAACATCACATAACACCAGATATACATGGAAAAATCGATATGGGAAAAACCATGGTGACAAACTTTGCTTGAGTCTACTACTCAAATCCAGGGTCACAATCCAAATCTCTATTACCATGCTTTTAGGGCTACAACCCAAGGATGAAACAAAAACCTAATTTAGAAGCCACAACTTCAAGGAGACTGCAATCTCCTATTCTGAGCCACAACTGAATATATTAAGAAAAATCTCAAATATGCATAAACTTGGTTCTACAAAACCTAAGATGCATAAATACATACAATAAATTTTTGCACTTACTACAACTTACTTTAAGTTGTTGAAGTTGCACTCTCAGCAACACACACCCTAATCTCTACACTCTCCTCTGCACATAGAATAATCACTATTCTATCTTGTTTCTCTTGTCTTGTTTTCCTTTCCGCAGTGTCTCATACATCTGCACTATACACACTCTTCTCTCTCTACCTCTACTACATGTGCAGTGAACATAATTATGTTTAGCACCTTGTGCACTTGCTGACCTCTCACACACACAACAAATAGAACCCTATATTTCACTTCTCATATTGTCTTCATTTTGTTTAACTCCAATGATTTGGAATCTCAGCCTCAAGATTCTCACATTCACATTAGTGTTGTAATGTGATTGAAACATTCACATTAGGTCTTGGGCCCTTATGAAGTAATGGATTTAAATGGTACCTTACTAAATTGTTGTGAAGTCTTGTGACACTTTCACACTTTCCTAATGTTTTATTAATGAAATGAACATAATACACCTCATTTTAATCTTAATCTTACCTTATTTCAAGTGTTGTAAAGTGTTGTCACACACTTTCATACTTTCATAGTCTTGTCACTAATAATTGGGTTTTCTTGCGCTTTAATTGGCCCTATTTTGCATCCACAAGTCTCATTTATTGCATCTTTTTGAGGATAATCCTAACACCAATCATTAACCAATCATAATTTAGGTGTTTTTAGCTTGTGTGGCCCTAATTTAGTGATTCGGGACTCATTCATCACCTTGGGCGAATGGGTCCTACCTAGTTTTTGCCTCCTAAACCAGTTTTCACACATTTCTAAGCACTTTTAGTTTTTGTTCCGATACATTATATCTAATGGGACTCATTTTCCACCTTGAGTGAATGAGTCCCGTGTGGCCCAAAATAAAATTTAATTTAAATTTCTAGTGGTATTTTATTCTCCTAGATCTGATGTCAGCTTGTAGGGTTGTAATTTTGAGAATTTTTGCAAAATTGAGTATAAATACAAGGTTTTTCACACACATTCTCACCTAGCATTCAAGAGATCATTAAGCATTCACAAGAGCATTCAAGGGAAGATTATCAAGAATTTTAGAACATTCTTCAATCATCAATCATCATGTCAAAGACTTCATCCATCATGTTTGTTATTGTGCTAACAATTGTGATGTAGGTATTATGATTCAAGCAAGTGTTTCATGCAATATCAACATCATTCAAGCAAGAGTCAAGAACCACATCCATTGCATCCATCTCAAATATATTTGCAACACCTTATTGCTAGGGTTTGGTGAGTTGAAACATTTCTTTTTGTTCTTTCATTATTCTCCATCCATGTTTTCTTTCATTTCCAGGTTTGATTACCAAAACTTGGGGTTTGACCAAGGAAAACCCCTATCCACTAACCCAACAACATTTTTTCCTCTCCTTTGTGTGTGATTTGCAAGTTTAGGTTGCATATTTCCTAAGGAACAAGATTGGAGAAAAGTTGTGAATCATCCAAAGTTGTCAAAGTTGTCATCAATCCTTAGAGAACCTTGGAGAAGACCTACATGTTGCAAATCTAAGATTCAGATCTAGAAACTAGTTAGGAAGGATAGAGTAGTCAAAGAAGAGTAGGATCAACCTTTGAAGTTATAGAAAAGCACAACTGGACTAATTCACCACTTCTAGCGAATGAGTCCCAATTCCAATCATTTTTCAAGATTTTGCTGATTCAGATACCCTTTTGTCTTAAACCTTTTCCTGCACAGTTTTCTAGAAACCAGACTAATTCGCCCAACTTGGCGAATGAGTCTGAATCAGTAGTAAAAGCATATTTTTCAGTGTTCTAGATCTCCATTCAGCCTTCTCTATATTTCCAAGTGCACACATTCTATTTTATAGTCTTATGTTACATTTCATTCACTTTTCTATGTCATTTAGTGTTAGTTTGCATTCAATTAGGGTTTTTCATTCTATCTTGTGTTTCATTGTCTTTTCCAAGTTTAGATATGGTGGTGAACCCCTCATTAGATCATATTCAGCCCATAGGATAGCCCTCTTACAAGCTCTTTTTCTCCTTTGCATTGAGATCTCAAGGGTTTGTTGTTGAGTGAAAGTTAGTGAAAATTTCCCCCTTTTATGTCCTAAAACCCCCTAAAGGTGGGATAGACCCAATTTTTCACCTTTCAGGTGTCAATAATTTTTTTACCTATCTAGGTCCTATTCACATGTTAATTCCACTTAGTTCCTAGGAAGGAATCTTTCTAGTTAAGCATTAGTTGTCACATATCTTATCTAGCCAACATTATTTAAGGCTTGCATCCTAGGTTACTATGAGTTAGTTGTCTCATATAATAGGATTAAGATACTTTTCATGATCTTGTCTAATCCTATTCCTCACCTTTCCTATATAAGGAAGGCTTCATATGTACATTCACGAGATTAGAACACAAAGATCTATTGAGAGGGGGTGAATAAGTAGATATTAAAAATTTACCTCTTAAAACCTGTTGTGAGGACTACTTTCTTTAACCCTTAATGTAAAGATATTAATCATGTGATACAGAAATATGCATGCACACATAAACATCACATAACACCAGATATACATGGAAAACTTGATATGGGAAATACCACAGTTACAAAGCTTGCTTGAGTCTACTGCTCAAATCCAGGGTCACAATCCAAATATCTATTACAATGCTTTTAGGGCTACAAACCAAGGATGCAACAACACCCTAATTTAGATGCCACAACTTCGAGGAGACTGAAATCTCATGTTCTGAGCCACAACTCAATATAATAAGAGCAATCTCAAATATGCATAGACTTGGTTCTACGAAACCTGAGATGCATCAATACATACAATACATTTTTGCACTTATTGCAGCTTACTTTATGTTGTTGAAGCTACACTCTCAGCAACATACACCCTAATATTTTCACTCTCCTCTACACATAGAATAATCATTGTTCTATCTTGCTACTCTGCTCTTGTTTTCCTTTTTGCAGTGTCTGATACATCTGCACTATACACACTCTTCTTTCTTAACCTCTACTACACACATAGTGAACATACTTTTTTTAGCACCTTGTGCACTTTCCAACCTCTCTCACACACAATAGATACAACCGTATATCTCACTTCTCATATTGTCTTCATTTTATTTAACTCCACTGATTTGCAATCTCAACTTCAAGATTCTCACCACCATTTAGATCTTCTCAAATCTTTTGTTAGGGTTTCCTTAGCTTGCAAAATTCACCAGCAAGCTACCTTTTCCTTGAGCCACACACCACTATCTAGCTCATCATTAAATCATCTAATAGGTTCTATCAAATATCTTCATTGTCACTCTACCTTTGCATCAAGATGATTCCACATTTAATTTGATTATAGACAATTTTCATCATTGTCTCTGTCAAACCCTAAAATTTGATTATGCATTCCATACATTCTTTTGTTCATCCAATTTGATTTGATCTCAATCACATGTTAGGGTTTACCACATATCTTGGTCTACATCATACATGTGCATCAAGCCTTGCAACATTAAATTCTATCTTAGAAGGTTTGCTAAGAATAGCAACTCGTGAAACCCTACAATCAGATATGTATTAAATACGTTCTCCCGTTCAATTGATCTAATTTGATCTCAATCACCTTTGTAATCTATTATGCTACCTTGAAGATCAAATCTTTATTTAATTAGTCACTTGGTGCAGCTAGACCAATTAAATCCTTCCTCTGTATCGGTTACCAAACAAAACCCTCTTCACATTGAGTTAGCCGTTTGTGATTATTGCATTCAAATTTGGGTCATTGATCTTCTTCACACCACAATCCATAGGCTCTCATTCATTATCATATCTTTTAAAACTTTGCAATCAGATAAAATACCTTTAATCATGCACTGTCAATCTCCATCGACTAATGATCATTGTTCGATCAATCGTCTTTTGATCTTTGTTGCCAATCTCATTCATACATCGCTTGCCATATGTGGAGTCCACCAGAACACACATCCAAAGTCTATTATGCCCTCGATCTCTAACATTGGGCCCACACAAACCTACATGTCATCCATGTCATCGGAAATGTGAGTTGGTTTGTCGATCAAATCTTCTTCTCCCACTTGTCGTCACGTGTTATCATTCACCATCATCACCTTCGCTTCTTTCTTTGTTGGGTCCCACCATCTTCATCGATGGTCAATATCCATCCACCATGGATTAATCTCCACTGTACTTCGCTAACCCAACGAGACTTAGCTAGGATCCTTCAAAAGCTTAGTGGGACTGATGAGCACCGTCGGACTACCTTAATCACAACTGTTGATCATGCACTTGTTACTGATGGCCTCAGTGCAATCATTCATTTCCATTTGGTTATTGGGTCCCATAGTCAACATCATACTCCTATCGCATTTCTCAAGTGGTCCCCACCATCCATGCAACATCCATCTCACTATCGTATAGCTGACATCACCATCCACATAGATAAGGTCCCACAAAGAAACACATCCATTACTTGTGCAATTTTGGAGCATCAAAAGGGAATCTACAATATTCTCAAGAAGTCTCCCAAAAAATACTTAAATATTAACTCCCTTTAGAATGATTAAGTTACTTCAATGAAGACAACATCACTCAATACATCATTCCAATGTGGGGTCCACATATTGTCATCAGATGTCCACATCATTGCCATGTCACAAATTGGTAATCCACAACAAGGATGTGGATTACCATTTACTCAATCTCACCAAGCCACATGTCAGCATCAACATTATGGTTGGGTCCAATGTGGAGTGCTTCCTTACTCCTTATAGCTCCATTGCTTAGTTTTCATAAATCTTAACTTAAGAACCTCTTTGTCGAAGGTTGTGAACTTTTGAAAAACCATGACATAGCGATAACAAAGAGAGCCTTGTTCCCTATCACTCCATTAGCTAAGTCGCCAAGTCGAAAGGTTACAAAACTCTAGAACCATGACATAGGTCAGAAAAACTTGGAACTCCATGACTCCATTCACTTTCACCGAATTGACGGTAATGTATATCCTTAAAGCTCTAGGCAGAGGAGCCAATCACCTTCATGACTATCAAGACATAAGTTACAACTAATGCAATAGACAACCACCGATACCAAGTCAACATCAAAATAGAACATTTTAAGGATGCCATGATTGCAAACACATTAGGGTTTATCTATAAACCCTAATAACACCCGAGAATAGAATTAATTCATTTTTGGGGACGTCCAACACTTTCTCGACCTACAAAGCACATGACTGGAATTCTCTTGAAAAACCCATCACGAATAATGAATCTACCACTCAATTCACCATCAAGACCCCTACTTTCTCATCCATCTTTTTTCATCATGCCAACAAACTCCTTTGTCTGATTTTCCCTTTTGACATCAATGACAACTATATGCACTTTAGCACAGGATCAACACACTTCTCCTCTAACCTGCTTTTGAAATCAATGACAACATATTCCAACAGTCTAATCCTATTCCTCACCTTTCCTATACAAGCAAGGCTTCATATGTACATTCCATATTCATTTTGGAATTCTTGCATCTTTAATCATAGCATGATATTTTTGCCATCTCTCTTGTAGAAGTTAGTTTGTCTCGTAGGTGATCCTAGGGTGTTGAGGAGTTCACCATAAACTCCTACAATCACAAGGAGTTGAATTAGGATACTTCATAAATAAAATATTGCATCAAATACTAGGTTGCAAGTTTCCTATAAACACTCTTTGGATGTCAATCTCAGGAAGACTTTAGGAAATTTATGAATAAAGAGATTAATATCATGTGAAGAAGTTTGTTATCTTTTCCTTAGGCCCTTGTTTACAATGAACTAATTCTATTGATGTAACTTTAGGAAAAAATTTATTTCTTGAAAATGTTGGAGAAATGTACTAACAAGTTATGTGAATGAATTGATTGAGTTATTTGGCAATGATCGAAGCCATTCTAAGGCCATATATTTTAATGTTCAAGGGAAGAGTTTTTCTGATATTGCATCTTGAAAAATGAAATTAGTGCATAATGCAATAAAATCTGACACATTGTTGTATCACCCTTACCAAATTATACTTTTCAAATAGGGGTATCTCAATATTTTGAGATATGGGTGCTTTGAGAATGTTAATGAAAAAGGATTACATGTAAGGTATTGCAGAGGTTTACCATATTGATTTTGGTTTTTAATGTTAAAATTTATTGTTGAAGCGATGCCACATTTTTCAAAATTTTGTTTATGATTGGAGCATTCAGTGACATGTTTTGAGAGTTTGTTGAATATAGTGGGCTAGAATGAGTGACCAATGGGTACTATGTTGCATGTTTAGGAGGAATGATGAGCATGAAGATATTATGAGTGAGATTAAAAAACTACATGTATTCATATTAGGAATCCCTAAGCTTGGATTTAGTCCATTGGTATATTGTATGTTTGATGCCATGATTGGAGGTGTAAATGTGGGAATAGAAGGTATGGTTATTGGAGAGGAAACTTATTTTCCTCAGTTTTGATAATTTGTGAATTCTTCAGCACATCTAGGTTCCATAGGGATGTTAGTATGATCTACTATGTGAGCTAGACTACATAATACTTCTATTCCTTGAGCATAATTTATCAACTTCCTAAGTTTTTCCACAATAGGTATTGTGTCTCCAACTAAAGGTTCAGTACATAGATCTAGTCTTGATGACTTTTTTCTAAATACTTGTCCAAATTATTTTAGTTTATCATTAGGAACATGGGAAATAATAGCCTCCAAGTCCACATGAATGTTAGATTGTGAGGAAGTCATAGGTAATGTGTCATTAGGGATGGAATCCAAAATGGATTCGGTTGAAGTCATACCTTGTATGAAAGAGTTATAAGACTCAGGCTCCACAATAGATGTGGTTATAATGTGGGAAGCCATAAGTTTGAAACTACATCTAATAGGGATATTAGTACTAGGACACTAGTTCGTGAAGCTAATATGACTTTTAGAATACTTAGGTAAGCCTACTATGTAAGGAAAGGTATAGGATAGTCACAACAAACCAAATGGAGTGCAAAATCAAAAAGTACAAAAAACACAAAAAGACTTGTGATCCAAATCTAGGTGAAATTTGATAGGTCTAGGGCATGATGCACCCTAGATTGGTACTTTTACTAAATTCAAATTTTTGATGCATTCTATAGTGTTTATATATCATATTTTTTGAATTCTTGTAGATCTACCAAAAAATAAATTTCTAGAAATTAACATAATTGTGATTTTTCTATGTGAAATAAAATTTTAAGCGATAAATATGATCTAAAATGCAATTTTTAGATTGTAAAGTACAAAAATTGACTAGTCCTAACTTGAAAAATCTGAAAATTGACATCTCTCAATGTTTTTGCAATAATAACAATGCCGTTTTCTATTTTTTCACTATATACATACATCTAAATTAATGTTTTGGACAATTTCAGATTTGATATTCCCTAATGTACATTTACTAATGCAAGTATGAGGGTATGTGTAGGATCATGATGGGCCAAAACGTGGGGATATGATGGGTATGTGTAGGGTATGTGGATGATGACTTTTTTTTTACCCAAAATTGATGAAACGAAAAGGGTTTTTAAAGGATATTCTCAGCTTTCCACCAATATAAATTATGCTTTACCTTGAATTTAATAAATTATTATTATTCATTTTCTATTTGAATTATGACTAAAGTCCTGATTGATAGGCTGATTAAAAAACATCTATATCTTTGAAACAATATCACATTTCTTGAATCCAAAACATTCGTCACATTCTAGGCTTTGTATACTATAGGATTAAAAAAAAAAATTCATGAATTTTTGACCAAGTTAAGGTGGTCAAATATACGAGTTTTTATATTTTTTAAAAGTTGTAATAAAAATTTCATAATTGGGTATGTGTAGGATCATGATGGAAAAAATAGGCCCTTAAGTGGCAAAAAAATCAGAAAAAACAGAGTTACACAACTTGACGTAAAAAAATGAATAAGTTAACTATATTATTTCAAAAATATGTAAGAATAAAATGTGTAGAAAATTGAATGTAGTTTCTAAACTACTAGGTTTGTTTCAAAAAAAAAATCTATTTGGTGAAATTTGAAATTTCAATGTAGTAGTACTTAAATTTTAGGGAAAAAATAAATAGGTGTCTGTCTAACCACCCTAACCACAATAAAATGATAATATTTTTTTATAAGACTCTATATAGAAGTAGAGGACTCATGTCCCGATGTGATGCATATTTTTTGTAATTTTTTCCAAGTAAATAATTAATTATGAATTTTTATTACAATTTTAAAAATTATAAAAATTGTATGTCTGACCACCTTAACTTGGTCAAAACTTCATGAAATTCATCTTTCTTTGTTTAATCCTATAGTACTAAGCATATAATGTGATGCATGTTTTGGATTTAAAAAATGTGATATCATTTGAAAGCTATAGATGTTTTTCAATCAACCTATCAATCATGACTTTAGTCGTAATTCAAATAGAAATGAATAATAATTACTTATTAAATTCAAAGTAAAGCATAATTTATATTGGTGGAAAGCTGAGAATCTCCTTTAAAAACCCTTTTCATTTTATCAATTTTGGGTAAAAAAAAAGTCACCAGCCACAAACCCATCATATTGCCACTTTTTGGCCCACCATGATCCTATACATACCCAATTAATTATTTACTTGGAAATAAATTACAAAAAAATATGCATCACATTGGGAAATGAGTCATCTTAATGCAGGGAGGGGGCAACACAAAACCCTCTCAACTGACTTAATTTCAACATAAACACTAATTCTCAATTCACTCGGTATGTGCAAAAACATGATGGGCCAAAAAGTGGTGATATGATGGGTATGTGTAGGGTTTGTGGCTAGAAATTTTTTTTTACCCAAAATCGATGAAACAAAAATGGTTTTTAAAGGAGATTCTCAGCTTCCCACCAATATAAATTATGCTTTACTTTGAATTTAATAAATAATTATTATTCATTTTCTATTTGAATTACAACTAAAGTCCTAATTTATAGGCTAATGGAAATTTTTTTATAGCTTTCAAACAGTATCACATTTTTTGAATGTGAAACATACGTCACATTCTATGATTCACATATTATAGTATTAAAACAAATTGAATTTCATGAATTTTTGACCAAGTTAAGGTGGTCAGACATACGAGTTTTTATATTTTAAAAAGTTGTAATAAAAAATTCATAATTAATTATTAACTTGGAAAAAAATTACAAATAAATATGCATCACATTGGTACATGATTCATCTACTTATATCTAAAATATTGTAAAAAAATATTATCATTTTATTGTAGTTAGGGTGGTCAAATAGACACCTACTTATTTTTTCCGTAAAATTTAAGTACTACTGCATTGAAATTTCAAATTTTCACCAAATAGATTTTTTTTAAAAATAAACCTAGTAGTTCAAAAACTGCATTCAATTTGTTATAGATTCTATTCTTACATACTTTTGAAATAATATAGATAACTTATTTAAATTTTTACATCAAGTTTCCTAACTCTGATTTTTCTAAATTTTTCGCCACTTAAGGGCCTATTTTTTCCATGATGTTCCAGCATATACCCCACTATGAATTGCAACACAAGTATGAAAGAAAGTGCAACATGCAAACTTACATTAAAATGAAAAATCTGCAATTACAAAATAAGCAAGTCTCATTGAGACTATGGGCACCACATATGCCCTTTACAACATCATAGAATTCATTAGAAAAAAATTGCAACATTCCATAGAATTTCATGTGCTTCTCAAGCACTAAAACCAACCCACATGCACACTCTGTCACTCCTCAGCAATGGCTACAATAAACTTATTGAAGCCTTCACACTTTCCTGCAATTTCTCCTTAGAGAAAATCCATGCCCACTAGTTGTGAGTTTCCTACACTTTGAAAACTAACTTCAAGATGCAAATGAATTATCTTTTATTACAAACTTTCCAAATCTTTCAAAATGAAATAAAATTCAATTTCCCATTTCAAACTCAAAAATCATCCTTCCAAAAAATCCACACCCAAAAGGAGAGAATTTCTAAATTGAAATTCAAAAATATAAAAAATCAAACTTCTCACTTGTGCAAGCAACCAGTCTCACACACACTTTACTAGTAGTTTCCAAAATTGAACTCACTCATCAAAGTTGCCAATTTGATCACCTGGGTGCCCATTTTGACAGTTCCTATTTTTTAGGGATTTGTGGTAGTTGAAATTTGATTTCAAATCCAAATCTCAAAAATTTCTTTTAACTTGCAAAAAAATCAAAATTTGAATTTTGCACTTCCATTTCCTTTGCAACGCCTTCTTTTTTATGCATAATCATTCAACATTGAAATGTTAATGTAATTTAATTTCAAATTACATTATTTCATTAATTACAAATATTTGTGGCAACCATTTATTGAAAACCTAACAAAAATTAATATAATTTTTTTTGGTTGATGCAGGATTGCATGAGCCCATGGATCATCCTACATTACCTCTACTTATATCTAAAATCTTATAAAAAAATATTATCATTTTATTGTGGTTAGGGTGGTCAGACAAACACTTACTTATTTTTTCCCTAAAATTTAACTATTACTGCATTAAAATTTCAAATTTTCACCAAATAGATTTAAAAAAAAAAAAACCTAGTAGTTTAGAAACTACATTCAATTTTCTATAGATTCTACTCTTACATATTTTTGAAACAATATAGATAACTTATTCAAATTTTTACGTCAAGTTGCCTAACTCTGATTTTTCTAAATTTTTCACCACTTAAGGCCTATTTTTTCCATGATGATCCTCCACATACCCATGAACTAAATCTACTTTACAATGACTGAAATTAATCCTAGATTTCTTTTGGATAAAAAATGCAATGCAATTTTTTTTTAATACTTTTTTTTGATGAATATGGAAGCCTAAATGGTGAATCCAAATAACTTAAGTTCACACTCAGATTTAAAATGATATATTTCATATTTCAAAAGATCTAAAGTGTTTGAAATAGTTAGGTTCACCAAAATGTTTAGTTGGGAAAATGGATCAAGGGTATAAACCACACTCTTCTCAATTGTTTAGTGGATTAAAAGTGATCACAAATACCTACTTAGATACAAATATTGATGGAAGATATAGAATGGTGGATCAGGGTTTGAATCCACTAATTTTTGTGTTGTTGTGTTGATTTGGATGATTGTTAATTGATTGATTTTGAGAATACAATGATCTAACTATGTAAAATATGAAAATCCAAGTCTATTATGATTTTTAAGTAATTGAATGTAGAAATTTAGAAATAGATTCCAAAAAGGAATAAGGCAGACACAAAGGAATTTGGGGTTGAAATATGGTGCAAAACTAGCTAGTTTGGGGTGCATTAAACCTTAGAATGTGCTCTTGTTTTATGAGACTTGAAAACATATGCCTAAGGTCCCTAGTTTGCAACTCCCGTCCTTTTGGAGTCACTATCAGAACTTTGTGTGTTGAGAAAAGCTAGCTTTTGTGTCTTAACAACTTGTATGGCTTGAATGCATGAATGAGAAACTAATACTTAATCTTCCTCCACTAAATTCTTCAAATCTAAAACATGCACACATGAAAGAGGGGGAAGTTTTATTCTATATAGGATACCTTGGTGTTGTTCATCATGTTATTTTGATTATTCCCTTGATTATTATTGGAGCTAGGATTAGTGGTAGAGGGACTAGGACATTGGGAATGCTTAAGAAAGTAATTTCTGTACATCTAAAGTTGAACATTAGGTGAAGAGGATTGCTTCCTCTCCACATATACATCACCTCTATCAATAATATATTGGATGTCATTCTTAAGTTTCATGAAACTTATTAGTGGGATGTCCCTTAATCCCATGATAGTCACATTATTCTTTATCTTTCAACCATGCTGGCTTTGGTTTGGACTCATCAAATGGTTGAGTTATTGGGAACATGACCATGTTTGATTGAACCAACTTACATAAAACATCTATAGGTTCTCCAAGAGGAGTGAAGTTACATTTAGAGTGTTTTTGGTTGTTTGATCAAGGTGCACCTTAAGGGACCAATATGGTTTTTCTATTAGGATGGGTGGTTGTGGTTTGATTTACATTCAATGTGTTGGCAACCTGGACATGCATAGTATCAATGACACCATCATTCACATTTTTTTTTTAATTTTTATTCCAAAATTGAGGTTTTTCACAAGATGTTTCCTCATTATTTCTAGTAAAATTTGACCAAACATTTAGCTATAAGTTCCTTCTTAAAAGTGACACCTTGATCTATAATCTCATCAAATGAGGATGCGTAATGGATTTGTAAATGGAAATCCATTTCCTTCTTTATTTTTTGTACAAATAGGTTGGCCAATTATTTTATAGTAAGGGCCATAGAAGATGGCTAGCAAGATCTCTTTTTCTTTTAGTTAGTTATCAAAGCTTTGTCCATTACATTGTTTGTTAGTACAAAGGTCTAACATGGTAACTTTATGTTCTACATTTTAGGAGAATGACTTACAATTTTTTTTGATAGCTCTATGAAGATAGTGACGGAACCATGAGGAAAGTGTAAGAAAAATTCCAAGTCTTGACCATCCATGCTACGGGGTAACAAGTGGAGATAGTTTTCATTATAATACACCTATTGAAAATCCATGAACTCTTTAAAATAATCAAAAGGATCACCTTTCCCTTTATATTTATAAAATTTGGGAATTTAAAAGTGTTGGGGGAAAGGTACTATTGAAATTAAATGGTGAGAAGGATATGGGCACAATTATTCAAACTTCAATAATTTCTTGGTGTTTTCATCTTGCATATATTTCAGTTTGAATTTCATGTCTTGCAATAAATGTTTAAGGAACGATGATGGTTGAGTAGCCATTGGATGAGATTAAAGGATTTAGTTGTTGATTGTGAGGAGGTGGAGAAGGATTTGATTGATTCTAAGGTGGATTGAAGTATGATTGTTGTGAAATTTGGGTGAGGTATGAGGGATTTTGTGGAACACTAAAATAAGGTGGATTTTATGGATGATTATAATATGAGGTATTTTGAGGGATATATGTGTGTGTGTGTGTGTTGGGAAAGATATGACAAGGTTTGTGGTTGAGTGGTATATTGACCTTGCAATATAGTTTAATTATGCGAGACTACAGGAGCATGTAAAGTTTGAGATGGCACCATGAAGGTGGATTGTGGAATATAAGAGGATTGGGGAATATGAATTTAGATTATGGTATATAAGCAGAAGATGGTAGGGAGGTGTGAGAAGTATGAAATACTAGTTGATATGAATGTGATTGAATCAATATGAGAGGAATATGATAAGGTTTATGTTGATGACGATTTTTCTCGCAACAATAGGGTGAATAAATTCTTCACAGATAAACCACAAAGAGCCTATCATTCTTGAAATATATGGAACAAAGACAATCTAAAGGGGGATTCTTCTTTATCAGGAAAATATTGGCTTAGTTCAATTGCAAGTCTCCAATAATTAGGTCTTGATTGTACTAGGTTTTCTCTCGGGTATAATATGATATTGTTGTTAATCTCAAAGGGAATATGGTTAATTGAAATTATATATATCAAACATGGAGTTTTAATTTGGAACTTAAGAACAAATATATCATGAAATCAAAATATTTGTAAAAATTTATTTCATGAACATCAACAATTTCTTTGCTATCACTTAAGTAGATTTAGCATTAAGCATTCAACAATTTCATAGAAAATGAAATATTTTCAATAAATTTCCATCCATTCACTTATTTTTTGGAACATTTTCAAGGAATTTAAACATCTATTCTAAAATAAAGCATAAAACACTAAAAAATTAAAATTCTTCTAGTTATTCTCCATGCATGCCCCAAAGAATCAACTAAAATATAGCAAACTACTTTATACTTCACCAGATTACTTCACAACTACATATAAAATGGTGCAAGCTTTTAAAGAGAGGGGTTTTAGTTTGGACACCAAGTAGGTTATACATGCACCCTTAAATGGTGCAACACACAGTCTTGCTTGGTTGAACTAATAAAACCAGCTACAAAAGATTCATGATATAGGTAGCTATCTAATTGGCTCTGATATTAATAAATGTATATGTGCATACAAAATTTTACACATGAATGATTCAGAAAACAAGGAAAAAGAAAAAAACTTAAAGAAGTTTTGGCTCTTTCGACATCCACAAATTTTGAACTTAACTTAAAATGAAAGATCGTTTGTCCTTTTATAGAACACAAGGAACAAGTAGGATAAGAAAAATACATGAGAGGAAATTCAAGGGACAAATCACATCAAAGCACATGGAATTTAGTGACTGATAAGAGAATTGCAATCAAAGTCAACGAAGGTCAACTCCAATTGCACATAGAAACTCTTGAGGTTTTAATCTTTAATCTTCAGGGTTCCTTCTTGGAACCAAATAAATCTTCTCAAACAAAATGTAGGAACTTCCCACAAAATCATAGATATTAGGTGGAATTTTCACCCCTACACTTTAGGTTCTTCCTCAATTTAAACATTCTAGGAATGAGTCACCCCTAGAATAGGTACACTTCTTTGCCACATTCTTGAACTCCAAAATCTCAGGATTCTGGTATCTGAAACATCATTGCAATGAACTCCTGTAATCAAAAATTCCACAGACTAAATCCCTTTTAAAAAAAACATTTATAAACATCCCATGTAAATAAAACCATTATTCAAATGTTAGTACATAAATCTCATAAATAGCATGCTTCGTAACATATCATAAATCCTTGCATAATTATCTTCTACATATACCAGATTACTAGACTATCAGAAGATCATTACATAACCTTAAGGTTTTAAAAAAAAATCATTTCACATCATTCCCCGGTACCTGGTACCCGGTATTCAGCTTTACCCATGAACTTTCCCCGGACTTCAATTTTACCAGAGCTTCCATTTTACCAGACTCCAAATATTGCACCAGAACACTTTGCTTATATATTCTCACCACCTTTAACTTTCAAATGTTTCTGGTTCCTGGTATCCAGTACCAAAAAAACTTACATTACAAAGTACTTTTTGATTAAAGATTTCTCTTTACTTTTTCTCTTTCGGTGATCTTTTCAACTTGCTAGCTCTTGCCACAAGAGCTATTATTTTTCACTTGGGTCCCAAAGTCTTATAGTCTTGGGGTGTGTTGTGGGAATACACAAGAGTTTAGAAGATGGGGTGTGTGATATGGGAGACAGTATATTACCCTGAGAGATAATATGGGCCCATATTTGGGGAATGGATGGTTGAATTTTTTATGGTAATGAGAGAGGAATTTGAGAAGAGGAAACAAGATGGTGCTCCGAATTGGGGATATGTCCCAATCCAAGTCCCTATGAAGAAATCTAAATAGGAGAAGGAGGTATCTAAATCACTACATCATTACCAAGCTCAAATAGAGGGCCCCATGAATTTTCAGGAGTAGCTCCTATGGGGAAGTAGGTCTAACAATTTATGATAATGGGGATGTGTCAAAATGTAGTGGAATTTTAGCACCACACATGATGATATTGAATATGATTATATCCTTGAGCACATCTGTGAGTTGATCCACCATATCCACATTGGCAAGGTTGTCCAAGAACTCTTGAATACTAGGAGAAAACCCAGGTTGGGAGACCCTCTCCTCCTTAATGGAGACTAATTCTTGAGGATGATTAACATTTTATAGTCTCATTTTCATGTTAGATTGTTAGGGTTCTCTATATCCAAGCAAACTAGTAGTGTACTTGTTTTGTAGAAAAAACAAATCCTAGACCTAGTGAATATATTACTTGGATCAATCTTTCTTCGCAACAACATTAGAATCCAAGCCAACAATGTGATAAAATTGACTAACAACCTAAAAGGAGAGCCAATCTATGTTGAACTTGGAATTTTTGTTTCCTTCAAAATTGATTGGATTTAATATAAATTTATTGACCTAATTAACTAAAGACCCTAATTTGAAAAATAATTTATTTGTACAAACAAAACAAAAAATTAATAGAATGAAGATATAGCTAGGAAGCATGGAGTTTTGTGTACATTTCCTACAAATTTGGAGCCAAACTAGGAGGTCAAGGTTAGTGGCACCCCTATCTGAGAAGTATGAATTAAGATTTGCAACTTTTTGGCATGTAACATATAGATTTGTATTGCACTTTCTCACTCTATAATTTTTCATATCTAGATCTAAACTTTTAAAATCACAACAAAGGGTGGAAAAGGGTGGTTATATTGGATTTTTCCTCAATCAAACCATCGTTTTGGTAGTTATACCTCCATAAACAACCAATACATTGATAGATAAAGTGTGTGTACTCTGAACCTTAATTGTGTCTAAGGTTGTAACAAGATAAAATGTAAACTAAATGATAAAAACCTACTTGTGTGTGTTAGAGAAGGATTTATAAATGACCCAAGAAAGATTAACCCAAGAGAAAGTCCAATACCCTAGGGAAAATCCAAATGCTCAAATACCTTACTTAGGATAGCAAGGAGATCAAAGTTTGAAGATGAGTACATGTTGAAAATAAGTCATTAAGTGCTTGAAGGGATCCAAAGCTATCTCCAAATTTAAACAAGTTCTTCTATTGGAATCAAATCCAATCAATGTGCTAGCTTGATTAATTATGAAATTCACTTTATAAATCTATAAAAATGGATGTATTTTGGCAGAGTTTTGCTATAATTGTAATTGCTTCTTCTTAATTTTGAAATAATAATTCATATTTTATAGTGGAACATATGAATAAATTAAAGTGTAGGATGATTCATTTAAATTTAAATTTTTGGATTAATTTACTTCTAAGCCTCAATTTTGAATTCACCTCTCTAAAATTAGAGACTAAGATATACAAAAAATCAAAATTCTTAGGCAAAACACTTTGACTAGGGCATTAGTGCCCCTACATAGCTACTTTTAACACATTTAAGTTTGATTTATATGTTTAGGGTCTACTTAATTAGGAATCATTTAGAAAATGAGAACTTGTTGAGGTTAATTTGGTGAAATATGATTAAGAAGGAACTTTTAGGGTAGCACTAACATGTTCTCTTGGGTTGAAAGGAAAGGTCAAGCCTAGTGATTGTTTCTAGAATTCACTATTGGAGTGAATACAAAAGATGAGTTCTAAATAAAATTGTGAAATTATAATTTCACCTTTAGGGAGTACAATTTTTTATGCTACAATATATGGGGGTTGTTGTTGTTCCATATATTTTCTAAGCTCCAAATGTGTGGTCACTAGCATGGAAGGTGGTACATGATTAGCTAGATAAATTTTGTTGACCTTAATCTTGAGTACATGACTAAACAAGTGTGGTTTCACATGGGATTTGGATGGTTTATTTAGCACTCCTAACTATAATTGATACCCTATGTTGATTTTGATGGTTGGATTTACTATTGAGATATGCTTAGTTCTCAAGAAAAAGTGATCTAAAAGAGAAACTATACCTCAAGCTCAAGTTCAAATATATTGAATGAGATATGAATAACTTAGGATAGGAAAATTTCCTAATAAAGTAATATAATGGTGGTTGGATTTAAAATTTAAGTTCTCAATCAACTGATTTTAAAGGCTATATTTTTTATGGTCGATCATTTAGGTGATGATAAGATGCATTTAGTGATGTCCCTTGTCCTAAGAGGATGTTTTTTTTAACATGTTTTAGATGGATGAGGTGGAAACATTTATCACTAAGGGGTAGCTATGAAGTGAAAATTTTATTTTTTTGTGGCATTCGACTTGGAAGAACACAAGTTATTTGGAATTGTAAGGGTTCACTCTCTATAATTTGTATGGAAACAAATTCACCCAAACTAGAGAAGATTCTCCCATGTCGGTCATAGATTTTCCATAAATGAATTCTCCCAAGAATAAGGCATATTTTCCCAAGTGAAGGAATATTTTCCTAGTTATGATTTGATGATATTTTGATGAAGTTATGAAGGAAAATCTGAAATGTGGGGTGGATTTTCTGAACTATAACTAAATTTCCCCTATTACAAAGTGGGTTCACTTGATTAAGTCTATGATTGGATTGAAGATTTACCAAGGAAAATTCTTCTAATGCAGTGTGTATTCACCCAATGATGACTATGACTGGATTGGAGATCTGACTACCTAGACATATTTTACCAAGTACAAAATGGATTCACACAAGTGAAGGTGGATCCGCCCAAATGCATAGTGAATTCACCCTAAGGTGATTGGGAAAAGATGGAAAAAGGACTAAATACCGCATTCAAAAAGCATAAGAAAACTTGCTATCGAATGGACTAAATATGTGTATGAGTTATCACAAGAAGAGATACTAGATTGCACAAACATAGATTATTCATGTAGGTTTGACAATGCAGGCTTATACTACAAGAAATAAAACCCTCTATCGATGGCTAGATAACTAGAGATCATGACCCATAAGGGTGAAGGACCTCTTATCAATGCTGGTCAAATGGTGATTCCTTCGTAGAATCTATCTGAGTACACAAAGGTACATCATGAGTAACTTCAAGATATATCATGCATCCCCTACACCATATTGAATAATGAGCAAAAGGTCTTAAGCTACCTGGGTAAAATAAGCAATCTAATGCATCATTGAAATACTAGGATAATACATAAGGCACATCTGTGAACACTATCTCGTCACAAGTGTGTTAGATTTCCAGAAATCTATTGCTAGACCAATATACTTCCACAAGAGAGAAATAATGGCGATAATGCTTGCTATCAATATGCAAGATTGATTCACAATTAATTGATACAAATGTACAAGATGAAGCTTGCTTATAAAAGGCAAGCATGCAACAACTAAATCTTATCTTGAGCAAAAGGTAGCTCGATAAGATAAGGATAAGATCCTATAACTTAGGAATTAAAGATTGCCTAAGTAAACTTATGAAGATGTAATTAAATAGTTAATTACACCAACACCCCCCCATAAGTGCAACTTAGGGAGAAGATTATAATGCAAACTACTATGGGTCCCAGAAACTAGGCCATGTTAGGTACCCATTTACAGATGCAAATGAAATGCAATCTCTCATAAAGCAGAGAAAATGGGGAAAACCCAGTGGGAAGAAAACCCCTCTCCAAAAGAGAGAAAACAAAAAACAAGCATGATGAATGTAAACATGATGTATGAAGGACTCAATGATACCCCCCAAGGACTACATCCATCATGAATACACAATAAATTACCCCCCCATAAGAGGGAAGTAAAGAGATAAGATATCCCCCCTATGATGTATGATCTCCTGCAAGTATGGTTAATGTCTGAAGACAAAACAAAATCCAATGCCTACAAACAATTTTTCTCCCCTTAGGAAGAAGATACACCAAGAACAACTGCAGAAATGATTCCCATTCTAGATAGTAAGTAGGAAGAGGAATCCATATGTATGAAGATTGTGTCTCTGAAATCTGCTCATGTGTTGCCAATTTCCTAGATGGTGAAGATGATGCCACAATCCAATCAGGTACATGCCCAATCACAACAAACTGTGACAAACCAGGAACAAGTGGAAATTGATCTTGAACAAACTCCATAGACAAACATGAAGTGATAATAGTGGACCCATGACTATCATCAAATAAGAGAGATAAACCCTCAAATTGGTCCTCCAAATCTAAAATGTGAGACTCCACAAACAAAGAAGCAATGTCTATCAAATAGGAATCCCAATCAGGAAGACTATCAGGAACATCTGAAACATCTGCAATCTTGTCCAAAGGATCACAATCATGGGTTATCAATTCTGAAGAATGAACAAGCACATGTGAGTTGGAAAGAGGAGCTTCAAGAGATGGAGAAGAATCGTGGTCTCCATATACCTCTCTAATTTGATTCCAAAGAGCATGAGGACATTCAAAGTGAATAAGTGTCTCCAAAATGTCATCATTTAAATTTTCAAAAATAACTCTAAAGACTCTAGCCCTAAAGCCTTTCCAAATGAAATACTCAACAGCTGTGCTAGGACAAGGAACTTTATCAAACAAATAGGACAATAGATTCCTCTCATCTAGATGAGTATTAAATTACTCCATTTCCTATAGTTCCCATTCTCCAAAGTAATTAAGTCACCCATATACAAACATATGAGCTCCGAAAGCCAAAAAAATATCTGTCTTCAACCTAGAAAATATGGCACAAAACTGAAAAATCCCTACAAAATATCTATACCACTGAAAAGTTGACTCTTCCATCTTTCCGATGATATCTCGTTTCTAAAAAATTGCCTTCGTATGCAAAAGTTATGATAAAATGAAAAAAAGGCCTATAAATAGGCACTTTGGGGGCAAAAACACTGCATAAACAAACTAAATAGGTGCTATTTTTCGGCACCCACAGCCTAAAAGTTGGTCCTCCATAAGACCGCTAGCATTTCAAATGCAAAAAGTAAAAAACTCATCGGCCACAAGACTTAGGGTTTCATAAATCCGACCTTGACTAGTATAGAGAAACCACCGGTCTTATAAATAGGTTGGCAATTTTTATACAAATATTTTTATATAAAAATATTCAAAACAAATAAACTCCAACCAAAAAAAAAAGTCTTTATACCACAGTGATAGGCCGATCCAAGTTGACGCCGATTGATGCTAGCCACAAGGAATATTGGGAGAATATGCTGATCAATATATGACTATAGTTGGCAATAAATGGCAGACAACCACAGGCGATGTACCCGTCGATAAGAAAAGACAGCCGACCACCGAATATACCAAGCACTAATCAAGCACAGACCAGAGTACTGAGGATGCCAGCGATGAAAGAGAATAGTACCCGGAAATACAAAGACTATTGCATGTGGAACTGATAGCCGACAAAGCCAAAGATAGATCGGCCAATGGATGTTGATGGGGCAGTTGGGCGATTAATAGATCTGACTGACTAGAAAATAAATGCCAAACGATAGATATGGCCTCCTACAGTGTTGACCCAGCCTCATACCCTGCAGATAAATGACAGCCGAGGAATATGACTAGGTACGCCGACTGATAAGACCAGGTACACCGGATGATAACACCTGACCCTCCACATACCAGTGATGAAAGAACCAAAATATGCCGATGAGTATAGTGAGGATGTCAGCTTCTGATCCAAATGGAAAAATAGCTGGTAGTTTGAATATGCAGACGCAACTAAAGATTTGACCTGTGAAAGCAACCAGTACCCTACGAATGAACAGCCAACTGATGTGATGGTCGGTACCTGTGTAGGGTTATGAAGATGCCGCAAAATATGCCAATATGCTGATCCACAATAATATAGCCCAAAAATATAAAAAATTGGCCCAAATTTATCAGTAAAATATACTGCAGAAAATATTTTTGAAAAATATTTTTGCAAAAATTGAGAAAATCGTACTGCATAGGCGCTGTTCTAGCAAAAAAATTTTTCCTCAAAAACAACTTTACCCAAAATGGATGAATTTATAGTCAAAAT
>VDFB02271358.1:702006146-702023164 GCA_007258455.2 Sequoia sempervirens | reverse complement strand
CAAAGCTTTGATCTTGAAAACCATGAAAATAAAAAGGCAAAAAATCTTTGATAAACTCCCAAAAGATATCACTTCATAAGAAGCACAAACTGCCCTCAGCAAATAGATGGCATGTCAAACAAGCAAAGACTCTTAAGCTCATGAATATAGCTTCTTGATAAAATCTCGAATGAGTTGAAACATGTCTCGACTCTCTCCCAAAAGGAAGGTGAAGAATGAAAGCTATGCAACCACCATGTGGTGTGTGGTACACCTTTCCAATAACTTTACTCGAGTGTAGGCACATCCAATGCCAAAAAAATATACAAAGCCAAAAATCAAAATGATCAAGGCAAAAATGGCTTCACAGTTCTAGCAACTCACAGGGGGTCTTCGCTTGCGAAGGAATGAACCTAAGCATCTGGTAATTCTTGGAGTTTGAGGAAGTTAGTAGAATTTTGTGCCTCCCAATCTGTATCAGTTGATCAGATCATATTATGGATGTGTCTATCTACTTGCTCTAGCTTGAAAAATTCTTTGAAAGAAATAAATCCCCATCTAAAAGAAACTACCCCAAGGTGATAATACAGTCAAGAAAGAGGAAAAATCTCACACTTAATAGCATTAATGATGGGTGTCACACTTCAACCTAGGAGGTTTGTAGAAGTTTGGACCTTGTGTCAGATCACATCTGTGATCTGCTCAACTATCAATACATCCCCATCTAGTGAAAGAAGATGAGGTAGTCTAAAGTTAACCAGGATGTCAAAGTCCTTATTGATTTCATTTACTGACTTATTTAGCACAATCGACACTCCTTTCACTTTGATGCAACCTTGTGACAGTTGATAATCTTGTTTGCTTTAATGGAGGCGACCCTCCGATCAGGAATCCCTACATTTCTTAGGGTCTTCTCATTGGCAATGCAAAATTTGGAAATAAATATTTTTGATTCTGCCAGTTGAGTGAGCATGTTTGCATAAATTAATTAGCCATTGGGCCAACCTTGACATTCAATTCCCAAACATATCTTAAGAATTGTAAAGCGGGCCTAAGAGTGGAAAAAGCAATTATGATCCACTCCTAATATGTAGACATTAGCTTCTTCAATATCAAGATGGTCCCAGATCCTCGTGTAGCTAGGAGCTCCTGATTAAACTAAGCCTCTCTTGCTCTTATGCTTTCCTCCATTTGACTTCTTTCTCTAAGGGAATTTTCCAGTTCTAAGCTCATCCTTCTAATCTCTTTCTTTGAAATTTTTTATTCCATGTTGGCCTTTTGAAGATCATTAGAAGTTTGAGATTGGACACCATCCAACTCTCTTCTCATGTTTTCATGAGCCTATTGGTGCTCTACATTCATTTGGTGCTCAACGACCAACACAATCTTTCAATTTCAACATAAAGTTGAGCCTATTCACCCTAGGCCTGCGCAAGTAACTTGGATGTCTCCCCTTGTTGACTTTGTACTTGCCTTATGTGCACTATCTCAACATCTCTTGCTCGAATCTCATTATGCTAACTGCTTACTGTTTCCGTTATATATATCAATTTTTCCTTGTGCTTCTTCAACTTTTTTCCTAGCCTCTTGTAGGGTGAACCCACAAAATTGGTTTACAATAGGAGTGAGGAAGGAAAGCTTGAAAAAAATGACCCCATGGAAAAAAAATTGTTTTTGGGGTTCAAACGAACTAATAGGTTCAAATGAACCAAAAGAGGGTTCGCTAGAACCTGGGTTCGAGTGAACCCATTCAATGAACTTCCCACCATTCCCACCAAAAAACCAAAGGAAACCCTTTTTGAAATGGGGTTCAAACCCCCCTTGGTTCGAGCAAACCTCCCTTTTTCCACCTTCCCACTCTCTAGCACATAAAAACATCAAAAATTTTCCCTTCAAAGCTTGGGTTGGGGATGAAAATGGAGGAGACTTCATAGAGCCAACTAGATGATGGTAGTCCTCAGAATGAGCTATCCAACAAATATAATTTTAATATGTTTTGGTTTTATTATGTATTTGTTTTTTTAGTTTTATTAAACATAGGGTTTTCATTGAAAATCAAGCTCTTTGTTCTACACATGTGGAAAAATATCAGATTATCAAAAAAATTGAAAAATATGAATGCACTAGATATTGATGTCCTTGATCCAACAAAAAAGAATGAATTTCGATACATACAAAAAAAGTTACGTGTTATATAGTCCACCTATGTCTGAATTGTAATTGGTTTGACTTTAAAACTTGATTAAGGAAAAAATATTTAATTAAAAACTATCTAACCAATTGGAAGCATTATAAATGAGAGTTAAAAATCTAAATTCGAAATAATTAGAATTTTATTCTTAATGGAAAACATGTTATGCTTTATATGGTGAGCGTCACTCCTTAAAAATGTTATTTACAAAAAAAACCTAGTTTTCGAAGGAGATGGAAAAGGAAGTGCAATCTGATTCCAAAATTTTTGAAAAAAATATATTTAGAATCTACAAACAAAATGTCACAAATCACTATTTTGCATCATTTCCAAATTACTCACAGTTTAGCCGCTATAGATGCACAAAAGTAAAGATATAGTTAGAAAAAAATATTTCAGTGTCCAGTTTGGCCAAAAATTGTAAACTACTATTGTGGGATCACCCTATAGTCCACATATACCACCTTTTGTGTGGGCTTAGCTAGGACCACTTTTTCACACAAGTAAGTTTTGTTCAAATCCAAGCCCATGGTTCTTATGTCGTAGTCCTCCATTTGCATTTGTCCATCAGGCTTGGACATGAGTAGATGCATGGTAGTGATTAGCAAAGAGTTATTCTCTTCACTCTTCAATCTTCTTGTTGGCAGGAAACATGGCATTCTTTAACATTATTATTTTCTTTCTAGCCTATCAAGCTTGCTTGGTCGCATTGAAATGCTCTTGGAGACTCTGAGGGACATTGATGCTCTATGCTGCAATGGAAGCACCAGGAGGGAGTCCAAAAAGGGTGATAGAAGGAGAAAATTTTGATGTGTGGGTATTCAAGGATGCAAAAGGGACCGTTATCATGGGAAAAAGAAGGATACCAAATTGAGGTTGGGCAAGGGAAAGGCCAGTCGGGGTCAAAAGAGAAATAGGTTGAAGGAGAGGTGCCTTCCCAGAATTAGATTGGCCAGGAGTGAGGGTAACACAGAGGTTTCTGCTCTTTCCATGGGGCGCCTTGATAGGGTGATTAAAGAAGAAATAGTGGTTGAAGCAGATGATGCTTGTTCAACACATGGGGAACTTTGGAAGATTCATTAAAAGTGGCAAGGGTTGTATTTAGGATTCCTAGCTCAGGGTCCAAGGATGGACGATTCCCTTCCATGAGAGGGGGTAGAGGAGTAACCAGAGATGCAAAGGAAGAAAGAAGAGAGGGAGTAAAACTTACCTAGGTTGTGATGGTCAGAACATTTTAGAGTGCAGACTCTACTTCTTCTCCTTGGATTGTCATGTTGAGTGCACCTAGATCCTAGACACTTCGTCTTTTTGCACGACCCAAACTGGTACGTTCTAATCCTTTGGAAACTGATCCCTCTAAAATTTGGCCCTCGATGACCATAGTAGACCCTCTTGGGGACTATCAGGTTCTTTTCCCTTTACTTTGGGCACTAGCAGAGGAAGAGGCTTGCGAGTCCCTTTTCCTCGAATCCCTCTGACCTCTAGATTCCTAAGGACAAGAAGCACAACATGAAATTTTATCCTCGTCAATTTCATCACTGCTCTTTGGATTACTATTGTTTGAATCAGCCTCTCAATAATATATGTTCTCGAATTCCTCATCATGTGGTTAAAAGTCACCAAACAGGGCACCGCGGCATTTCATCTCCTATCAAAATCTCTAGAAGTTTTTCTTCTTTCTTTTCAACCATTCCTTGTGCTTTAACTACTTGTTGACGGACTTTCCCTTCGGGATGTTCTTTTGATACTCTACCTAAGGTGCATAGAAACTCAGCCACCTTGGTTGCTTAAGTGGAATGTGAGCCAAGTTAATATATACCTCTGACCTTTCTTGAGCAGAATTCCTCCTCTGAAATTATTCCCAACTCTCATGTTTCAATTTGAAGTGCTTTTTCCAGTTATAGTTTCACTTGTCATAAACGAGAACTAGGCCTATGGCCGCCAATAGATTTGTGAGCTTTCCCTCATCCTTTCGCTTATTCAATGTTATCCAATTGTTGGAAATTGTGAGGGGAAGTGGGTATATCTTTGTTTTATTTCTTCTATGCCATAGACATTGTCGATAAGGGTTTCCTGATGACATGCCTCCAACATGAAGACTCTATCTATTTCAAACCTAGGGAGTTGGAAAGGCTCCTTAACGAACCATGAAATCTGATAAATGTGAAATCCTCTCCCAAGAAATAATCTATCGAAGTCGGTGGATTTTCCATCCATTGTGTGACCTCAGAAGAGAAATGGCCCATAGGGTGTGGCAACAAATCTTGAAGCACTGGCCTTAGAAAATGATATGCAAACTAGTAATAATCGCCTATTTTTGAAGGTACATGGGTTCATACAGAAACAGGATGATGACAACCCCTTACATCTAACCTAGACATTGGTATATTTTTCTCTAGCCACTCTAAATTCTGATGAAGAACTTAATGAGCCAAGAAAGAAGAATACTTGAACTTAGACTAATTGCTATAAGTTTTTAGTTGTTCCAACATGTTTTTAGCTATCACCTTAGCAAAATCATAGTATTTCTAGCCCTTTTCCCTTTTAAGCAAGAAAGCCAAGCCCACCTAAAAAGGACAAACCTCCTCATCATTATCAAGGCTAAAAGCCAAGGCCAGCATCAAGAATACAGACTATGCATCCTTCTTGAATTTTCTACGTGAAAGAGGAAAGAGAAGATGACCTTTCTCTAGTTGTTCCTTTGCTTGTCCTCATAAAATTTTGTTTCCCTGGCCATTTCTTCCCCTAAGATGTCCATCTTTTCTTCATCAAAACTTTCAACACCCTAGATCATAAGGATACACAATATATCTCGTATGGATTCAACTGAAATGGTAACTTTAATCTTGTTACCCTCAATGACTCCTATCCTTTTGTTGAATCACTTGGCATAAGCATCGACCAACTTAGGGCATGGGTGTACAATAGGTAGAATGAACTGTGGTAGGCCACAATTCTAAATCTAAAAGATAAAACCCTTAGATGACTCATGTTGTATCATTCTTCAAAGTGCACCCTCCCTAAAGCTCTTAGGGTTAGCTAACACCCTGGGGTTTAAAATATTGTTGGTGATATCTTACACAACCTCTCTTGGGATGCATCTATTTGGTTGCACCATTTTACAAAATTCGAATGGCCATTCCTAAAGCGTTGGAGTGTTGGCGAATGAGTTTCACCCAAAAATATCGACATAACTAGGTATTTTTCTTGAAGTTACAGATTTTCTACTAGAGGTTGATGGTTCTACCATGGTTGTATCAAGAAGTTGTAGAGAGTTTCTTTAATGAAAACGATCACTTGCACTTTTTGCTCCTTGGAAAAATCTACTTCTAGTTGTAATTAATTCCTCACACATACATGTAGTTAAGGCTATGTCATTACTACTAGTTCATTAAATGCTGCCACCTAGATGATATGTGTGAATTAGTACATTCTCCCCACCACCTTCTTTCACAAATAACTCATTGCATTGGAACACATACTTTTAGTCATGAGAAAGATGTTGAAGTGATGTAAGGTACCTTTGAAAAGACCTACCCATTAATTTGTTAGAACTTAGCATGTTAATCCCTATCTTTTCATATAAGTAAACTGGTTAATGTTGATGATGGAAATGGGCACACGTCAACAATTAGTATATGAGATCATTTACTCCCAACACCCAAATTTATTTCTTAATACTTCCTATCAAATTCTCTATATGATTTATCTACCTTCCTCATTTTTTCCTTAGTATTTCCCATTGTCATCCGACCAAAAATGGATCTTCCATTGGTTAGGTTTGTTGGCTCATCTTTTCTATATATAGCTATCCCACCTTATTGCAACATTCATTCAAAAATATAGCCTTTTAAGTTCAGCAAGCTTTTTGTTGTTTCCCATTCTACCACAATTCACTGCCTCTTAGAATGTCGATTGGCCTAGGCACTCCTATTCAACTTATCCCATGAAGGCCACAATACTACTTTGTGGGAGAGGTTACTTGTGACAGAATTAAGTGCTTGGTGAATAAGTGCGACTGCCTTGCCTTGGTTGCATTCAAGTGGGTAGTTGGCCAAAACTTCATTGATGATGAGAACCAGCTCCAGAGCAACTACAACATTATTTCCCACTTTGTCACCTCCTTGCTTGACTTGAATGTGGCCAAACCCATGATAATTGAATCATGCCACCAAATGTTCATTGTTGTACTAATGGAAGGACTTGGGGAGATAGTGCAAGTGGCTATCCCGAGAGCCATGGATCTCCACAGGAACATGGACTTTGGGATAGAAATTCCCTTGTTGCCCTTCCTTTTTGACTTTCACACCATGGACCTTGAGACGCACTACTCATCCTCTCAACCGATGACCATTTACCTACTATGGGAGTGTGGCATGGAATGTGTTCCAGGGTTCTTCTAGAGGAAGCACTTCAAATTTTTGGTGCAGAGCCATGATGACAAGGCCATTGGTCTACATAGTGTGGAGCCTACGTGTGTTGTGTGTTCAACCCCTTTTTGGTCTAATAGAGAAGAAAAAAAAGAGGAAGAACAAGAAAACCTAATGATGAGCCCCTTTTCTTTTTGAACAATGGCTAGAGGCTTTTCATTACTATTTTTCACACCTTGCCTCCTTTTTGAATCTTTTTGCTTTGTAACTGTTTTTGGGTTTGCTTGAGAAAGCCTCGTGTTTAAATTTGAGCCTCGAGCTTCTATTACATTGTAAATTTTTGATGAATATAATATAATACAAACTTTTTCCTTCTTCTCTGCTTTTCAATGGCTTATTCTAAAAATTTAGAATGTATTTACAATTATTTTTTACATATGGTACATAACTGTTAAAATTTTTAAAGAATTGTGTATTTTAATTGAATAGTTTTAGATAAATACCATTCACTGGTATATCTAAAGTGTTACCTTACATATCTATAATGTTTGTACACATTCTTTTATTTGCACACGCTAATTCAGAAGGTTCCATTTCATAGTGCTTCAAATTTTGTGTGTTGCCCTAGTTTTGTAGTATGTTCATCATACTTTAGCACTAGGCTCCCTTCTCTAGAATTTGTATTAGAGGTCTTCTTGTCAAACCATCACTTTACCATTTGTTGATGGCCGATCATGGCTTCATAAGCCTTTTCCATGTCTTCTTCCATTTTGAGGAGTTCCACCAACCATACTTCCATTTCGTTACTTTCTTCAATTTCCAAGGCTTTCAATAGTTGTAAGGTAGAAATTTCTATGGAAACGGGTAACACTACCTCTTTTCTCTACATGAGTTCATAAGGGGAGGTCTTCAAGATTTGTTTGGGAGTGATCTAGTCTACCCAAAAAGTAGGTCATAGGTGTTTGTTCCAATCCCTCTGTCATTCCAACCCAATATGATTGATTAAACTAATTAGTTTTTTGTTGGTCGACTTCGCTAACCTATTTCCTTGTGGGTAGTAGTTTGATGAAGTTTTGATGAAAATACCATGCCTGATAGAAAAATATGAAATCCCTAAACCTACAAAGGCTCAGGAATTATCGAATATGATTCAAGTGTTTTTGGCTTTTTTGACCCAGATTTAGTGATTTGGGACTCATTCGCCACCTTGGGTAAATGGGTTCCACCTAGATTTTTGGCTTTTGAACCAGCTCTCACACATTTCTAAGCACTTCTAGTTTTTGCTCCCATACATTATGTCTAATGGGACTCATTCACCACCTTGGGTGAATGAGTCCTATGTGGCCCAAAATCAAATTTAATTCAAATTTCTGGTGGTATTTTATTCTCCTAGATCTAATGTCGGCTTGTGGTGTTGTAATTTCAATAATTTTAGCATAATTGAGTATAAATACAAGGTTCTTTCACTCATATTCTCACCTAGCATTCACGAGATCATTAAGCATTCACAAGATCATTCAAGGGAAGATTATCAAGAATTTCATAACATTCTTCAAGCATCAATCATCATGTCAAAGACTTCATCCATCATGTTTGTTATTGTGCTAACAATTGTGATGTAGGTTTTATGATTCAAGCAAGTGTTTCATGCAATATAAACATCATTCAAGAAAGAGTCAAGAATCACATCCATTGCAGCCATCTCAAGCATATTTGTAACACCTTATTGTTAGGTTTTGGTGAGTTGAGACATTTCTCTTTGTTCTTTCATTATTCTCCATCCATATCTACTTTCATTTCAAGCTTTGATTACCAAAACTTGGGGTTTGACCAAGGAAAACCCCTATCCACTAACCCAACAACATTTTTCCCTCTCCTTTGTGTGTGATTTGCATGTTTAGGTTGCAAATTTCCTAAGGAACACGATTGGAGAAAAGTTGCAAATCATCCAAAGTTGTCAAAGTTGTCATCAATCCTTAGAGAACCTTAGAGAAGACCTATATGTTGTAAATCTAATATTCAGATCCGGAAACTAGTTAGGAAGGAAAAAGTAGTTAAAGAAGAGTAGGATCAGCCTTTGAAGTTGTAGAAAGGCCCAACTAGATTGATTCACCACTTCTAGCGAATGAGTCCCAATTCCAATCATTTTTCAAGATTTTGCAGATTCAAGTACCCTTTTGTCTTAAACCTATTCTTGCACAATTTTCTAAAAATTGGACTGATTCACCCAACTTGGAAAATGAGTCCCAATGAGTAGTAAAAGTATATTTTTCAGTGTTCTAGATCTCCATTCAACCTTATCCGTATTTTCAAGTGTGCACATTTTATTTTATAGTTTTATGTTCTATTTCATTCATTTTTCTAGGTCATTTAGTGTTAGTTTGCATTCAATTAGAGTTTTTCAATCCATCTTGTGTTTCATTATCTTTTACAAGTTTAGACATGGTGGTGAAGCCCTCATTAGATCATATTCACCCCATAGGATAGTCCTCTTGCAAGCTCTCTTTATCCTTTGCATAGAGATGTCAAGGGTTTGTTGTTGAGTGAAAGTTAGTGAAAATTTCCCCTTTTATGTCCTAAAACACCCTAAAGGTGGGATAGACCCAATTTTCCACCTTTCAGGTGTAAATACATTTTTTACCTATCTAGGTCCTAGTCACATGTTAATTCCACTTAGTTCCTAGGAAGGAATCGTTCTAGTTAAGCATTAGTTGTCACTTATATTATCTAGCTAGCATTATTTAAGGCTTGTGTCCTAGGTTACTATGAGTTAGTTGGCTCATATAATAGGATTAAGATACTTTTCATGATCTTGTCTAATCCTATTTCTCACCTTTCCTATATAAGTAAGGCTTCATATGTACATTCGTGAGATTAGAACACAAAGATCTACTCAGAGGGGGGTGAATTAGTAGATAATCAAAAATTTAGCCCTTAAAACCTTTTGTGAGGACTAATTTCTTTAACCCTTAATGTGTAGATATTAATCATTTGATACAAAAATATGCATGCACATAGATACATCACATAAAACCCGATATACATGGAAAACTTGATATGGGAAAGACCATGGTGACAAAGCCTACTTGAGTCTACTACTCAAATCCAGGGTCACAATCCAAATCTCTATTACAATGCTTTTAGGGCTAAAACCCAAGGATGCAACAACACCCTAATTTAGAAGCCACAACTTCAAGGAGACTATAATCTCCTATTCTGAGCCACAATTCAATATAATAAGAACAATCTCAAATATGCATAGACTTGGTTCTAAAAAACCTGAGATGTATTAATACATATGATGCATTGTTGCACTTACTGCAACTTACTTTATGTTGCTAAAGTTGCACTCCCCACAACAAACACCCTAATCTCTACACTCTCCTTTGCACATAGAATAATTATTTTTCTATCTTGCTGCTCTTCTCTTCTCTTTCTTTCTATAGTGTCTCATACATTTGCACTATACACACTTTTCTCTCTCTACCTCTAATACATGTACAGTGAACATACTTTTGTTTAGCACCTTGTGCACTTGTCGGCCTCTCACACACACAACAAATATAACCCTATATTTCACTTCTTAGATTGTCTTCATTTTGTTTAACTCCACCAATTTGCAATCTCAACCTCAATATTCTCACCACCATTCAAATCTTCTCAAATCTCTTGTTAGGGTTTCCTTAGATTGCAAACTTCACCAGCAAGCTACCTTTTTCTGGAGCCACACACCATGGTCTATCTCATCATTAATTAATCTGATAGGGTCTATCAAATATCTTCATTGTCACTCTACCTTTGCATCAAGATGATTCCACATTTAATTTTATTATAGATAATTTTCCTCATTGTCTCTATCAAACCCTAAAATTTGATTATGCATTCCATACATTCTTTTGTTCATCTAATCTAATTTGATCTCAATCACCTGTTAGGGTTTACCACATATCTTGCTCTACACCATACATATGCATCAAGCCTCACAACTATAAATTCTATCTCAAAATGTTTGCTATGAATAGAAAGATCACCTCTATAATCTATTATGTTGCCTTGAAGATCAAGTCTTCATTTAATTGTTCGCTTGGTGCAACTAGACCAATTAAATCCTTCCTCTATATAGATTACCAGACAAAACCCTCTTCAAATTGAGCTAGCCATTTGTGATTATTGCATTCAAATTTGTTTCATTGATCTTCTTCGCACCACGATCCATAGGCTCTCGTTCATTATCATATCTTTTAAAACTTTTCCATTAGATCAAATACCTTCATCATGCACTATCAATCTCCACCAACTGATGATCATTGTTATATCAATCACCTTTTGATCTTTATTTCCAGTATCCTTCCTACATCACTTGCCATATGTGGAATCGACCAGGACACATGTCCAAAGTCCTCTATCCCCTTAAGCTCTAACATTGGGCCCACACAAACCTACATGTCATCCATGTCATCACCACACAAATCACAACAACAATGTGAGCTGGTTTGTCGATCAAATCTTCTTCTGTCATTTGTCATCACGTATTATCATTCACCATCATCACCTTCACTTCTTTCTTTGCTAGGTCCCACCATCTTCATCGATGGTCAATATCCATCCACCATGGATTAATCTCCACCATACTTCATTGAACCAATAGGACTTACCCAGGATCCTTCAAAAGCTTAGTGGGACTGATGAACACCGTTGGATTACCTTAATGGCAACTGTTGATCATGCACCTATTACTGATGGCCTTAATGCAATCATTCATTGCCAACTTGTTACTGGGTCCCATAGTCAGTATCATACTCCTATCGCATTTCTCAAGTGGTCCCCACCATCCATACAACATCCATGTCACTATCGTACAACTAACGTCATGATCCACGCAAATAAGATCCCACCAAGACACGCAGCCACCGGTTGTGGAATTCTAGAGCATCAAAAGGGAATCTACAATATTGTCAACAAGTCTCCTGAAAAAGACTTAAATATTATCTCCCTTCAGAATGACTAAGTTACTTTGATGAAGACATCACTCAATACATCATTCCAATGTGGGGTCCACATACTGTCATTAGATGTCCATGTCATTTCCATGTCATAGCTTGGTAATCCACAACAAGGATGTGGATTACCGTTTACTCAATCTCATCAAGCCACATGTCAGCATCATCATTATGGTTGGGTCCCACATGGAGTGCTTCCTTACTCCTTATAGCTTCATTGCTTAGTCATCATAAATCTTAACTTAAGAACCTCTTTGTCAAAGGTTGTGAACTTTTGAAAAACCATGACATAGCGATAATAAAGAGAGCCTTCTTCCTTATCACTCCATTAGCTAAGTCACCAAATCGAAAGGTTACAAAACTCTAGAACTGTGACATAGGTTAGAAAAACTTGAAACTCCACAATTCCATTCACTTTCACCAAATTGATGGTAATTTATATCGTTAAATCTCTAGGTGTAGTAGATAGGGGAAAAATCAGCAAATTTAGTGTAATGAAAACAATAATCTAATTAGATCCTATCAAGCACAATAGAGTACGAAACAACACAAAAGTCAAAATAAGAAGCACAAATGCAAACTGATCTCCATGCTAACTTGATTTATCTCCATTGTTCTTCTCCACCTGCATGAGAATGCAATATTTTGAAGGGTTGACAATGGAGGAATGTTGAGTGCTCATTCCTACAGCATAACGACTTGACGATGAAAATGGAAAATGGAGAGAATGATAGATAGAGACGGAAGACTGATTTTGATAGAGTCTGGATGCTAGACGAATCAACCCCCTAAATGGATTGTGAGAGGTTGTATTTATAGAGCCGTGACATTGACGAAGATAAGATTTGACAAGATTCGACAAGGATTTGATTTTTGACAAAAGAGGAAATACAACGAGATGAGATAAGATGTCAAAAAAGATAGAAATATTTCATTTCCTATTTTAAAGGAAATAAATCTTAAAAAAGACGAGAAGGATAATTGATGAATTATCTAATTAAATAAATTAATTAGATACACATGAGTTTCAATTTTGGAAAGAAAACAAGAAGATCTTTTTAGGATTTTATTAATTAAATAAATTTTGGATTTATTTAATTAACGTTGAATTTATTATTTTATTAATTAAATAATATAAATTATTTAATTAACATTAGAGGAATGGATAGATTATGAATATGAATTTAATTAAATAAATAGAATTTATTTAATTAAATAAATGATGACATGGGTACCTAGGGCAAAACATGCTACAAGATGCCTAAATGATGTAATGGATAATGATATCAGAATATGATGATGCCCCCTCGAGAGGATAGGCGGGTTGGACAAACATGGGTACTCTCTCGAAATGAAAGGGATGGGTCAAGAACTAAAGATGAAGGAATGGATAGAGGAAGTGAAAGATGCATTATGCTACAATGAAAGTGAGCAACCATGATGTTTGATTTAGCACTAGACGTTATGCACCAAGGTATAAGGACCAAGGCAATGATTTGTCTCATGCCCCAATGTAATACAACCTTGTCTAGATGCTTGACGAAGTAAACTTAGAGCATTAAAGTCCTAATGCACAAAAGGTATGATATGACCTTAAATACAAAGGATAGTGCAAAAAGCTACTCCAACATGTACAAGATATGAATATTAGCTGGAATGATATGGATTTGATACAAATGCAAGATAAAATGATAACACACACAAGCAAGCAAGCAAGCATGCACAAACGATACAAAAACAAAAAATGTATTGCCCCTATCAAGCTATAAACCGTTGATTGATGGATTAGTTGATGATGATAGTGTTGTCATTGCGAGGAGTGACATATCCCTAGATCAACACAAGGATGATTGATAATTGATAGATTGACTTTGATTGATTGGGTTTACAACAAGATTAGGATCAAGACCAAAGGATGTGATTGGATAATTTGACAAGATTGATCGACTTGATCGGTATGGATTAAGGACTAACTTGCATTTGAATTATTGCTTGGATTTTTGTTGGCCATTTGATTTTTTTAGATTTTTGAAATGTTTTGATTTTTTTTTTGGACTTTTCAAATGTTTTGATTTTTTTTTGGAATTTTGGAATGTTTTGATTTGTTTTGGACTTTTCGAATGTTTTGATTTTTTTTTTGGACTTTTGAAATGTTTTGAGGTGTCAAAGGATGAAAAAATGAGTAGCCTTTGTGCTAGATACCAATGACAAGGGGAAAACCAAGTCTAGGTGCAAGGGTGGGTGATGGGATAAGGGATAAAAGGCTCATGATAGATGGATGGATGGTATTGATGTGTGCATCATAAGAGAGCAAGGATGTGATCTCCAAAGACTATGTCGCATAGAAATAACATGCCCTATTTTAGGTACAATACTTAGGATTTTTCTAGATAAAATGTATGGGAATAGGATAATGACATGATTGGTTTAGATAGGAAGAGGTATGTCAAGAGATACCCAAAACATGTTTCGACCTTTTGCCCCTATATCTTCATTTAGATTAAAAGGACTAGGTGGATAAGTGGACTCAATATGATAGATATGTATGATGGATAAGATGGTAGGTAGGATGGAAATGATATGACATGAAGGATAGGTTGGATAGATAAGACATTGTGCCCCCAAGTGTAAGTGACATAGAAGATCAACCTACACATGATGCCTATTTGCCAAGTTTTCATCACGGTACTTATCCAAGGCGCCTGTTTACCAGGTTTTCACCATTGGATGAAGGGATTTATCTTTACTTTTATTTTTTATTCTTTTGTTTATTTTTACTTTTTGACTTGTGGATAGGAGGGACTCAAGTGTCTAGTTGCATGAAAGGTGATAGTCCCACGAGGATGGTTGTCATTGCATGGACCATGTCAAATGCCATTATGCTCATAGATGTTGGTAAGGGATGACATGAAAGGGAGATGGAGTAGGTAGATGATGGATTACGATGTGAATTATGGAGGACAATAATGGATTATGATATGGATTATGTAGGGAAGATGATAGGTATTATATGGGACTTACAGAAAAGATGAATGGGGAGGCTTAGCCAAAAACATGGACCATAGGAAGATGATGGTGGAGATATGTAGGATAATGAGTGAAGGGTGGGGAGATGGAGGTATGTGGAATTGGTGTGAAGTGGAAAGGAACCATGACCAATGGTTGCACACATTGTGATAAACGTTGAAGCTTTTTATGTGGATGGGGTGTAGGAAGCAATGGAGATGTTTTCTTAGGAGGTGGTGGATGAAGTGCCTTAGGTACCCACATAGACTTGATATTTGTATGACTGCTATTTTGCTTGTAAGTGTTAGAATTGAGATTTTTAATGCAATGCATTTTTATGGAAGGGATGGTTGGGATTTTGTGATGTGGACACCTCATTTGACTTGATTTCTTTTTTCTTAGGTACCCCAAACCATTTGAGTTTTGGCCTTTGCAATGGAGGTATGGGCTTATATAGTCTTTTAGATGTACTTGGATTTGAATTTTTGCAATTTTATGGTAAGGCATTAGGACCATTAGAATTTTTGACTTTATGTGTAGAGACATCCAAATTTTTATTTTGGAATCCCTTGGGTTTAGTGGAATGAGTGGAAGCTTTTATGTTTAGACAATGTGTGCATTGATTGGTCATGATTAAGATGTTTAGAGGATTGAATGGGAGGGATATTAGGTGTTGGGAGTAATGGTGGTAAAGTGGATGGAGGGATATTAGGAGTTGGAAGCAATGGTGGTAAAGTGGATGGAGGGAAGTGTATGGTCACATGCTTTTGACATTTGTAGGATGACTGTGGTGGAATGGCAACATATGTTTTAGGCATATGATAGGCTTTATGATGGAAAGTGGACTTAGGATGCATGGAGGAAATACCAACATCTTGAGATTGGTGTCCTTGAGATATATGTCCAAGGCCATAAGAGCATGGAGGGACTTTGACATGGATGGGCTCCAAAATATCTTGTTCATGAAGGATTAAACCTTTACCTTGGTGGTTCATATTTTGGAGTGTGCAATGGACAATAGGAGTACGTGTAGGTGAAACACTAGACATGAGTTCCTTATTGGATGGAGAAGATAATGGTTGTTGTTGTTCGAAGGAGGAACATTCATGAATGAGGGTAGAAAGACTAATAGGATGTGGACTTGTAATAGAGTCGATAGTGGGTGACATGGGATCATTGGGATCTTGATTATCATTTTGTTCACTTAGATCCAAGGTATTTGTTTGATATTCTATGTCTGCTTGGGAGGCACTTGGTCTCATCAAGGGAAGTGGAATGTTGATGGATCAAGTGGATAGGACTAGGTGGAGGTGAATTTGAAGATTTTCTCATGGATGGGTATATAGGATCAAGTTGCTCTTGATAGGCTCTTCATCATTATGGACATCATCTTGATCATAAAAATGATATAGATTATGGATGGGTTGGATGAAAATGATTTGATCTTGATTAGGATCTAGGGCTTGATGTTTCCATTACGCTTGGGAGTACTCTTGAAATAACCTTTGTGTTGCTTGAATGGAAGTGGAAGGGATTTCTCATGGAGAGATTCTGACATGTTATTGATGGTCAACATAGGAGCATGAAAGAGGGTGATTTGACTTATGTGAAGGAGACTCTTTAAATTGGCTCAAGGGGTTGTGGATGACATGGTTGAATTGAAGGACTTGGTAATGATGTTTGAGGACTCTTTTGTATGTTCAAGTATATGTGTTGAATGACATGGTGACAATTGATTCCTTTCTTGTAGCCCTTGGGTCACATCCTTTATAGGTGGATGAGCGGATTTAGGTAATGTCATCAATTTATTTTTTAAATATCTAAATGTAGGGCATTGATTTGATGGAGGATTAGATGAGGATGGGGGTAATGAAGAGTTTGATTAGTTAGAAAGTAAAGAGGCCAATGAATTAGGACTTGGACATGGTGGCTTATGGATAGGCATTTGATTAGATAGTGGTAAGGGTGCATGAACTGGATTGGTGTTCCCCTTGTCAAAGGTGGCATTAAGACTTAAAGGCTCTTGATTTTGTTGCCAAGGTGGACTTGGCATCCTATGTTCTTGTTGTGATATGGGTGGACATGTTGATGTGGCATTTTCATGATAGATATATGTGTTAAGTTGGCATGATGATGAAGGTGACACATAGGATTGGGGTTGAATGTGTTGAGGTTGAAATGGTATTTGGAATTGTGATATGATTTTTTGTTGTAATGATGATTGAGGGGTTGTATAGGATAATGATTGTTGAGAGGTGGATTGGTATGGATAAGGGTTGATATTAGAAGACATGTGATAGGTTGATGAAGGAGTAACATGATACATGGATGAATGAGGTTGATATGATGATATAGGTGACAAATAGGATTGATGTGAAATTTGTTGATTTGGACTTGATGATTTGCTTGTTGGATGTGACAAGTGGCCATGAGGCATTGGATTTGAGCCATGAGTTGTTGCATTTGAGGTGA
>VDFB02271358.1:701738109-702006046 GCA_007258455.2 Sequoia sempervirens | reverse complement strand
ATAATTATAATTTACAACTGTGATGGGCTATCTGCTAGCAGGGTAGATTCTCTTTTCTTGGGCGCCTCGCTCGTTGGAAATCAGACAATAACCTCAAAGAATGGCACTTTTGAATTGGGATTTTTCAGCCCAAATGGAAGCAATAACTGGTAAATTGGCATCTGGTATGCCAAAATACCAGAGAAGATGGTCGTTTGGGTGGCTAACGGGGAGAACCCAGCGAAAAACAGATCCGGCGAATTGAAGCTGTCAAAAGAAGGTAATCTGGGACTGCTTGATGAGCAGGGCACGTGTCTTTGGTCTGTCAATGTATCGAGCAAGCCCTCATGTGCTGTGCTATTAGATTCTGGTAATTTTTTAATGCCGAGCGATAGCAATAAATCTGAGACTGTTTGGCAGAGTTTTGACCATCCAGTAGATACCTGGTTGCCCGGGATGAAGTTCGGTGGACAGCAAAAGCTAATCAGTTGGAAAAACTCAATGGATCCCGCTCCTGGCATTTTCTCGTTTGGCTTGGATCCATCTGGAGCTAATCAATTCGTGCTAACATGGAACAGTTCTGTACAGTATTTGGGTACTGGAATTTGGGACGGCAAAACGTTCAGTGGAGTTCCAGAACTGATAAACGGAGACCACTTCAATATCAGCTTTGAAAGTACTAGCTCTGGTTTGTATTACAGGTATGAATTGCTGAAAGGGATCTCACGTTTATTTCAAATGAAGTCCGGAGGAATGCAAGAATATGCTTTGTTTGATGACGTTAAATGGACAGTGGTGGTGAGTCGCCCCAGAGATCAGTGCGCCATATATGGTCTCTGTGGCGCTTACGGAAGCTGTAACTCCAACAATCTTCAGTTTTGCGCCTGCGTGGAAGGCTTCACCCCTAAAGATGATCGCGTCTGGGATTCGCAAGAATGGTGGTCTAGTGGCTGTGTTCGGCAGAGCCCGTCAAACTGCGGTACTAGTCAAGGCAGCACTGACGAATTTATCGACCCTGGTGTAACGTTGCCTGATGACTCAGCTTCGTCATACCCTGCGCCCACAAAGAAAGATTGCCAGAAAGCCTGCCTACGCAACTGCTCGTGCACTGCGTTTGCTTTCAATTATCCTTCCGGACCTTGTCAAATCTGGTCCGGAGATTTGCTAAACATGCATAACCCTCCATCAAATAGCAGATGGACTGTCTCCATTCGAGTAGCTGCCTCTGCACTTCCAAAGGATCATATATGGTCCTCCAAACTCAAAGCCGTAAGCATTGTGAGTACTCTCGCCGTTGTCTTGAGTATCTTTTCATATTTAGTTTGGCAAAGGTATCGCCTACGACCGAAGGATACTTGTGCGGATTCCTCGGACTCTTTTCTTAGAATGTTTAGTTACATGGAGTTGAAGATTGCAACAAGGAATTTCAGGTCTAAGTTGGGGAGTGGAGGATTCGGGTCAGTGTTCAAAGGATCTCTAACAGACGGTACACTTGTGGCCGTAAAGAAATTGGAAGGTTCAAGACAACATGATAAGCAATTCCGAGCAGAAACCAGTTCTCTCGGAAACATACAACATGGGAATTTGATCAGACTTCGAGGGTTTTGTGCAGAAGGATCCAGACGGTTACTGGTTTATGATTACATGCCCAATGGCTCTCTAAATTCTTTTCTGTTCACTAGTAACTCGAAAAGTAAACGGAAGGCACTCGACTGGAAGACCCGATTCCAGATTGCTTTAGGCACTGCACGAGGTTTAGTTTATCTCCACGAGGAATGCAGAGATCGCATCATTCACGGCGATGTAAAACCTGAAAACATTCTTCTGGACGGTAATTTTTCACCGAAGTTGGCAGATTTTGGGTTGGCAAAGCTTGTGAGTAGAGATTTGAGCCGCTTACTGACCACAACGAGAGGAACGATAGGGTATTTGGCTCCAGAGTGGATCACCGGTCTTCCCATCAGTCCCAAGGTTGATGTATACAGTTTTGGTATGACACTCTTGGAAATCATTTCTGGCCGAAGAAATCTAGATTTAAACGTGCAAGATTCAAGTATGTATTACTTTCCTCCGTGGGCTGCAACTCAAATTTACCAGGGGAAGACGATTAATATTGTGGATGAAAATGTTGTAGCAGAGGCAGATATTGAAGAGGTGAGAAGAGCATGCATTGTAGGGTTGTTATGCATTGAAAGGGAGGAGGAGACGAGGCCAAGCATGGGACAAGTGGTGTGGATGCTGGAAGGGAAGATGGAACCTCAAATTCCACAGATGCTGAGCTCTGCACTCATGGACAAACAAGCACACCGAAGTGACACAAGCTAAGCTTAAATGTTAATGAATAAGTTAGTATAGATATCTTAAATATCTATATTTAATGGTTTTAAAAATTTTAGTTTAAAAATTATATTATTTCAATAGATTTAAAGTATTGAGGGAGGATTCAATTAAGTTGGGAGTTTGTTAGCATATTTAATTTAGATATCTAGTCTTGTTATATTGAATATGCAAATATTTTTAGAGTTTGTCTTTAGAGTATATTCAGTCTTTTTATATGGCTCTTCATCAAATTCTTATAATGTTTGTTATAAACAATAAATATGGCATTCAAGAGAGTGAACATGTTCCTCTCAAAGTTTATGAGATTGTAATGATTTCAATATATCTTTTTATAAAACAAATGTTAGTTTAGTCATTAATGTTGTTGATTATGTTTGTCAATTGTATGAGAATTATTGATTAGTGGAACAAGGGATTTGTACTCCCTTGATTAGAGTTCTTGGCTTGAAGTGGGTTTCATTGAGTTTAATGAACGTTGTTTCATATTTATGTATGTTTGTCATGTTTACTTTATACATAGTTTATAGATAGCTTATCTCTATCTGAGTGAATTGAATATGTTAAGTTCCTTATTCATCTATTTGTTGATTGAGATATTGCCATCAAGGAAATGCATTTCTTAATAGTAGAGTCTAGCTTAGTCACCTTGTTTATAAATTAGGTAGTATTAGAACATATTTGTATAAACTATGATTTACAAAGGCCTAAGATATAACAATTTTTGTAGTTATCCATTCAAGGTTGCATTATTACAATTTTTCTATTTGTGAAAAAAAAACATTGTTGCATTTTATTTCATTGCCAAAATGACAAAATTTGTGAAAAGAGATTTCAACCTCTTACTAATCACAACAAGAGGAATGAGAGGGTATTTGGGTCTAGAGTGGATCTCTGGTCTTCCCATCACTCCCAAGGTTGATGTGTACAGTTTTGGTATGACACTCTTGGAAAACACTTACAGTCGAAGAAATCTAGATTTAAACGTGCAAGATTCATGTATGTATTATTTTCCCCTCTGGGCTGCAACTCAAATTTACGAAGGGAAGATGATTAATATTGTGGATGGGAGTTTTGTAACAGAGGAAGATATGGAAACGGTGACAAGAGAAAGCATAGTAGTATTTTTATGCATTGAAAGGGAGGAGGAGATGAATCCAAGCATGGGACAAGTGGTGCAGATGCTAGAAGGGAAGATGGAGTCTCAAACTTCATAGATGTTGAGCTCTGTATTAATGGAAAAATAAGTAGATAGAAGCAACATTGATAGCGATAGCAACGATGCTGTTGTTAGCTAGAATTTAATGTAAATGGGGGATGCATTTTAAAGTGAAGTAGTAGGAGCCTAAATGCTAGTGAACATGTTGGAACATATATCGTTAAGTATATTTATTTAAAAAAATATAAAGTTTGACTTGTCTTATATTTGAACCAATGGAAATAGGTGTTCCACCTTTTTGGAGATGGAAGTAGGGGTTAGGAACTATTTCACTCTAGTTCATTAGGAAACCAAGATCCCTCAATTAAGTGACTCAATTAAGGGAAAGGTTGCTACTAATAGGACTAGTAGGAGGTTGCCTTAGGTGTGATTAAAAGGGGGTTTTCCATTAAAATGAAGTTTCAAAGATGAAATGCAAACATGAATGCACTAAACCCTAGAAACTTGAAACATGAATTCAAATCACTAAACAGAAAGATACAAAAAAGTATTTGGAGTATAGAAGAGGTCTAAAAAAGATATGAAAACCCTAAAATTTGTTGTTTCTGATGTGTACTAGGACTCATAAGCCAAACTACGCGATCTAGTCCCAGTCTAAGGTTTCTAGGTAGAATCTAGAATCTCTTAGTGACAAGTTAGAATCCTCTAAAAAATATTAACAAAGCTATACAAGGACTCATATGTTGAAGGTGGTGATTTAGTCCAATTCACATAAATCTACAAAACACACATCACAATAAAGAGAGAGAAATATTATTTTTGTTAGTGAATGGTGGTCTACCTCAATCAGACCTTGTTTCAGTAATTAAAATTTGAAGTGAATTGAAATAACATGAAGGAACAATTAATGAACAAATGAATGTAACAACTCACCAAACCTTGTTGAATCATTGTCGAGAGTGTAGATCTACAACTTGTATGAATTGGCTTCAATGGACATAGATCTTGATCATGAAAATCGATAAAACTTTGAATGCTTGAACTTCGATCACCAAATGCTACATCAATATGTTAGCTCAAAAAAACAAATGATGCATGTAGACCTTGACATGATGCTTGAATCTTGAACTGATGCTCCAAAATGCCTGATAATCAGCTCTTGCATGCTCTTGTAAACTCTTGAATGCTCTTGAATACTTGAAAATATCCCTTGAAGGATCTAGATCTAGGTGAGACTTTATTGCTCAAATATTCTTAGGTTTCTTAGGTGAAATAATGATTTAAAAACCTTAGATATATAGGCACTCCTTCTAATTTACCATTTATTAAATCCAAAATGCTGACATTCACAAAATTTGAATTGAAAACCTTGATTTCTCACTCAAAACCCTAAAAAGGGGCCAAATGGGACTCATACGCTCAAGGTGGAGTATGGGTCACACCTAGGGGGACTCATACACATGAGGAGGCCTATGGGTCCCACCCTAGCTTTTCGGGTTGAGGAAATGTCGAGGTGTTATAATATTAAGTGTATTTATTAAATTTCTCAATATTTTGATTGAAATAAGGCTTGGGATGCATAATACAGGGTCTTAGAGGACAATTTATAATTATTTTAAGGTCACAAATGTAAGAGGGCCCAAAACCTAGTGTGAAAATGTAAATAAATACATTTTTGTACACTAAATTAAGGAAAAATTAGGTCCATTTAATTTTTAAAGGGTCGTAAACTTAATATGAATGTGTAGAAAACATTACAACACTAAATCAAGGAAAAATAAGGCTCAATGTAATATTAAAATTATTTCCAAATTAAGTGTGGAAAAAGGGATACGTTTTCCTATACTACATTTATCCTCCACTTTAGTGAGAGGAAGAATTTGCTTCAAAATTACACTAAAGTAGACATTCAAGAGGGGTCCAAGTGTACCAATATGGATGGTATAGAATGACAAAGACCAAGGGGGTAGTTGAGCCCCCAAGATCCAAGATCCTACGTCAAACCAACATAAGCACAAAAGGAAACACATGAGGTGTATGATATGCAACATCAAGATACACAAACACACAATGTCAAAGATATAAAGAAGAAAATGTTGATCATCAAAGCTTGCACCTCTCTAACAGTCTTATGGGAAATTTAGAGAGTGGGGGACTGATTTGTGTCTCACTGAATACCTCTGGGATTTGTATAGAAAGTTGGCTCTTCTTTGGGGTTTTGGAGAAAAGGATAGAAGGAAACATAAACATAAAACATAAAAATGGCAACGTGCCAAAGCTTTTACAACATTTCAAACCAAATCTTTCTGATGAGTGATATATTTAGACACAAAACACCACAATCCTTCATTGTTGGGAAGAGACTGGACAACAAAGGCTAACAACAAGCACAATGTAGAATTTTAGATCTTCCAGTAGGTAGTGTTCTTTAAGTTCCAATTAAACATAAAGATTTCTAAGGTTAACGAAATTTTTTTAGAAATTGCATAAAATGTCCCTCCTAATACAACATAATATTATAAAACAACAACCCTTTAGAAAAATAGAGAAGTCATAATCCAGTTTTCACAAGTTATTATCCTACCATACAAGCATACAACATGGAAATAAACCACTTAAACAATTCAAATTTAGCTTTACACAATGTTTCATTCAAAATGAAAGCATGAAGAAAGAAAGTTTGACAAAGGCCATACATGCATAGTCTCAAAGATTTCTTCTCAATAATTTGTGCTTTTAAATATTAGATGAACTTTAAAACAGAGGTTGAATGCGAATATGACAATAGTTTGAGCTTTAAAAAGATATAGCATGCCAGAGGAAAGAAATTCTACAACTTTTTCTTCTAAAAATAGTTCTAAACCCTAAGAAAAATTAAGAGAATTTTCCTTAGCAAAGGAAATTGAAACTTGGAATCCAACCCTTTCCTCTATCACCACCTCTCATTTATAGCTACAAAAAGAAGAAACGACTGCCACAACACAAAAGTAATTTCTGCCAGATGTTGGCATTTGATAGCACATGATCTAACTGTAGATCTTTAGTTAGGTCACAATAATCTTTGCTCATTAATTCTCAACTACCGCATTAATTATCTTTAGATATTTAGCAAAGATAGTTGTCTATAAATGATCAAATCCTAGAAAACAACTTGGAAAAAGGTTTCGTTGAATAGTCACATCATCCAATGACACCGACTCGAAGCTTCCATCTCAAAAACCATGAAAAGAAAAAGGGCAGCAAGCTCCAACAAATTCCCAAAAGATATTGCTTCATAAGAACCACAATCTACCCATAGCGAATAGATGACATGTCGAACAAGCAAAGACTCTCAAGCTCATGAATATAGCTCATTGAGAAAATCTTCGACGAGTTGAAATGTGTCTTGACTCTCTCCCAAAAGGAAGGCACGAAATGAAAGCTATGTAGCCACCACTTGCCATGTTGTGTACCTTTCGAATAACTTTACTCGAGCACAAGCACATCCAAAGCCAAAAACATATATAGCTTGAAAATCAAAATGATCAAGAAAAAAATAGCTTCAGACTTCTAGAAGCTCACAGGGGGTCTTCACTTGTGAAGGCATGAACCTAGGCATCTAGTAATTCTTGGAGTTTGAGGAACTTAGCATAATTTTGTGCCTCCCAATTTGTATCAGTCGGTTAGACGATATTACGGATGTGCCTGTCTACTTGCTCTAGCTTGAAAATTTCTTTGAAAGAAATAAAAAGAGCAAAGAAACCTTCAGGATCATGTTGTCGCCTTGGATCTCAAATGGTAATCAACAAATAATTTGTCAAAATGTGTCCAGCCTCCCTTTGAAAATGTAAAGTCAGACACTACTGTATAATCAGGGAATAATGTTCCCTTCCCCTTTCTAGTTAGGTTATCTTCATGAATACACCCCATCTGCCACATAACTTCTGCAAACCCTAGTCTTGGTGGTACATTTTATGGTAGTATGTGAGGGGTTCCTTGAAATCCATATATTCTCGAGGACAATGCTGTTGGATATGGGATAATGTCACCCCAGTTATGTAAAACCCTCAATTCGGTTTCCTCTCCTTCGGCCTAAGGAAATCATGCACTTCCTTAAGGATCCTAGGTACATTTACCATAAATCTAGCCCTCAATCTTGCAACAAAACAATTATCAAATTGCACATAACTAGTGCTTTCCTTATTACAAGACAAATCTACAACCCATATATGTACTAGCAATCTTTCTCCATTAACTGATTGTCTTAAGTTCATCTTCTCAGCAAAGAAATCAGAATTCCTAAACAAGAACATATGCATCAACATGGAATACCAAAAGAATTGAGTACCAGTATCACCATTCTACAGCTTCAACAGTCCTTCATCTATCCTCTCCACCAAAAAAGAAGCAAAGTCATATGTTACAGAGAAGTTAGGGTGTTGTATTTGCACCCCCATGAACATGTATGCAATCGACATTATTGCACCAGGGCTGAAACCCAAAATCTGACATAGTGAATAGAAAGTAGCCAGGAAAGGCTTAGCAAAATAATTCAATCTGAAGGGTTCCTGGTCACTAGGGCTGATGTGAAATTGTGAACCCCTTGCCTTAACTAGATGAGGTGGAAGCAACTTAACCCTAAACAGAGATTTCAATTTTGTATACTCCTGCTTCATTTCTTCAAGATTAATAGGAACCAAGTCATCACTTGGCTCACTCAAATCAAAATTCTGTTGGATAACATCTTTGTTAATTTTTAATAGAACCCCTCCATCATTATCTTTGATTACCCATGTGATAGGGTCATATCTTTTGGCCACTGCTCTAAGTAAGTCCACATCAGGGAACACATTTGCAACAACTAGCTTTCCCATGTCGTATATCCATCCATTTGAAAAAGGATGAGGCAAATTCCTCTATCCATACCATAATTTGAACATTTCTAAGCCTATAAGTGGAACCCTAGCATCAACAATGTTGGAATTATTACACACCAACCCCTCCCCTAGGATTTTCCCTATCATCAACACCAAACCTTTCCTTCTTTCATTTGTTGATAATGGAAATTGATCTAGGAAATCATTGTACAAGTTTCTTTTCAAATAATCAATGTGGCCAGAGTGCTGCTTGGTTGGCGCCATTTTAGACAAACTAGGGCTTCACTACAATGTTACACTTCAAGTGGCTATGACTAAGCAGAGATAGGAAATTACAGAGTAAAAATATTGCAATTCCTCACAATTTATGATTAAACAATAGCCCTAAAAAAATATTTTAATGAACTCAGTGACAAGCATAACAGACCCCCCTTTCCCAAATTTAGGTGCAAAATGACTGGGAAACAGAGAAAATTAACTCACACATTTTTTCACACAAACTCCAATTTCTGGCAGTAGCTGCTCACAATTTCACCTTTGGCTCTGAAACTGTTTTCATGAAATACTTGGATGCTTTGTGATACAAATGAGATGAGTAAATTGATTTTATGTCGATCAAATTCTACCAGTGGATGTCTCATCTGCCATTAAAACTCACTCGCGGGCTGCACAAATGATTCCAACCATAGTTTTATACATATTTAAATTTGAGCTATTGATCCTTCAGTTTGATCAAATCATCGATGGCTATCTTCAAAACAGGCTAAAATAATTGCCAAAACGACAATAAAGGGGCCCACTATTTCATACGCCGTGAAGGAATGCCACATGGCGGTTGCCCGCGATATCACAATCCTTTGATTTATCATCATGGGATGGTGGGCACCGTCGATCTTTTTACCATAAATCATGCTCCTTCAAAAATGGTCGCCGTCCTTTCCTTTAACTATCAAGTAGCTTTTCCCTTAAAATCATAACATCTACGTTGAAATAAAACACATGCATCTTACAAGCGCATTAGTAATCCACCCCATAATACATTTAAAATCGACGAATACTTTCTTCACTCCTTAGGCTTCATTAGATGAGACACGTGGTAGGCACCTGTGACATCGCGATCCCAAAATTCTTAATTGCGGGATGGCGGACACCGTCAATCTTGAAGAGACAGTTCATCAATGGTCATGCAAATTTCATCCTTTAGGAAGGGCACATGGCACCCACCCATGATATCGCGATCCTTGTAATCCCTGATCACAGGATAGCAGGCGTCATTGATCTCGTTTTGTTATGCATTTTTTCCAAGCACAAATTCTTAGAATTCTTAATGTGTTACTTAGGTTAATTCTTTATTGCAATAAATAAATACACACTAATATATATATTATGGATTTGAGGGAAAATATTAAAATATTTATATATATGGAAAAATTTAAATGCAAGGGATTCAAGTACATAACTTTGCTTTGGTTAATGTTGATGAAGAGACAAATATTTCAATGAAGTGCCAAATTTGATCACATGATATAAAAAATTGGAATATCTTTGCTCTATGTGGCACTTGAAATTTTGTACAAAACTATAACTAACTCTACGTCAAATTTGTGACTTTGGACCTATTTTGCATCAATAAATATGAGCTTTGACACATTCCTCCTAATCTAGCATACAATATGTACTTAAATGCTCAAAATAGTTGGGAGTAGTGTTGAGATTGGTGGATCTTTGGGAAGGTCCAATGCTTCACCTTTGTATCTCTCCCTATAGATAGAGGTAGAGATGAATATAGAATGAGAGAGGAAAAGGGATAAAAATAGATAGAGACATATAGAGAGAGATAGAGGGAGAAATAAATATATAGAGAGATAGGGAGATATATATATACAGAGTGAGAGAGAGAGAGAGAGATGGCAAGATAGAGATATAATGAGATATAGAGAGAGGGGAAAGAGAGAGAGAGAGAGATAAGTAGAGAAAGACAAATAGAGATGGAGAGGGAGATAGAAATAGGGGGAGATAGAGAGAGAGAAAGAGAGAGGGAGAGATAGATAAATGGGAAGAGAAAGACATAGATATAGAGATATATGGGAAGATAAAGGGACAAATAGGTTGATATATGATGATAGATAGGGGTATAGGGAGGGAGCAAGAGATCAGGGAGAGATGGGGAGAGATAGAGAGAGGGAGGGAGAGAGATATGTAGAGGAGGGAGAGATAGAAGATGGGAAGAGGGAGATATATGTAGAGAGGGGAGAGAGGGAGGCGAGAGGGGGAGGCTAATTTTTAAGTTTAAATTCTATAAAATATTCAATAAATAATAATATAAATATTATAAGAATTATATAATTTGTATTTTAAATTACACACTATATTTTATTTTTTGAAAACTATGTAATTTTTTAACCATTTTCCTATATATTTAGTATTAAGATTTTTACATCTTTTAACAATTCAATATATAATAGAAATAAAATATAGTTAATAATTTAATTAACTAGCATACCTATATTAATTAATAATATATATATGTAAAACACTCCGAGAGTTATCTTTATCAAGATGCCTATTGACTTGAAAAAATGCTTACATTTTCATGATTATGAATTTGGAAAGCAATCAATTTGATTTCATTATTGTTTGTGTCATTTTTTATCTCAATTCCCATATATAAGGGTACACATTAAAATTTGAAATCATACCAACTTGTCTATAACAACAATCAACCAAGAACAATAAATTTAAAAGCATAAATGTTCATCAATCATTAGATTTAGTATTGACAGCATTAAAGAAGTATATCATGACAAAATGGCATTAACTAACTTAGATATATCCACTATTTTTTTTTTCAAATGTTTGAATACATTGATAACATTATATACATTCAAGCATTTGAATGTTATGAAACCTATAGCTTTTCAATTGAGTCTAATAAAGCTTTTCTCTCAGATGAATAATCAAACTTTGTTATTTTTATGACTGTGCATTTAATCCTTTGTTCAAGTATATAAGTCTCTTTTTTTAGTTGAAGTTTAAATATGTATCTATTGAAAAGGACCTTTTGCATAATGTGTGAAAACTTAACATCATCTTGTTTTTCATGCTTCAAAATGTTCAATTCTTTTGTTCTTATACCCATAATTTCTTCTGCCACTTCTTCAAAAGTTGTAATACAAGTGAATGAAGTATGGTCTTGCACTTTGCATTGAAGTATATATTTATAATCACATTCCTGGGGAAAGTTTTATCACATCTTCCACAATACCACTAACCATTTTCATTAGTGTTTACCTTCTTTTTGCAATGCCTATCTTCAATTTTCAAGGGGCATGTTCTATAACAAAAATTTTCCACCTTAATGAAAGATAAGGTAACTTTTGGGTAAGTGCACCAAGATGGTTCCCAAAAAGGGGGCTTAAGGGAGGGAGGGAGGGCAGAAGGGAGAGAGTGGGAGAGGGTGGTAGAGAATGGGAGAGGGTGGGAGAGAGGGTGGCAAAGAGTGGGAGAGAGTGGGGGAGAGAGGCAGAAGAGTGGGAGAGAGTGGGAGTAGATTGGAGAGGGAGGGAGAGAGTAAGAGGGAGTGGGAGAGGAGTGTGGGAGGATGGGAGAGAGGGTGAGAGGGGTGAGAGAGAGGGAGGGAGGGAGGAAGAAAAAGGGAGAGAATGGGAGAGTGAGAGGGAGGCAGGGAAGAAGGTGGGAGAGAGGAGAGGGTGCTGAGAATGGGAGAGAGTGGGAGGAGGAGGTAGGAAGAAGGTGAGAGAGTGGGAGAGGTGTGAGAGAATGGGAGAGAGTGAGGAGGAGAGATAGAGGGAGAGAGCAGGAGACAGTGGGAGAGGGTACGAGAGAGCGGGAGAGAGTGGGAGAGAGTGAAAGTGTGGCTACATAGGGTTTCTATACATAGTATTTGTAGGAGAATGGCATCTCTGCATTTGAACTATTCTAAAACCTTGTTTCTATGTAGTAGTTTTTAAATTCATTTTTTGTTATACTCTATAATTAATAGTTTATATATTGTACTCTCTATACATGATTTTTAGCGAGATTGGGGACACTAATAGAACCTTCATTTTTTTTTTAAAGACTAAGAAATGTATGAAAATTTGACAACATGAAAACCATGAAAATAAAACTGAAAATAAAAATTTAACATAGTAAAATGGCCAATCATGTGCCAAAAATGAAAAGAACCATTTGTTGTTACTCTAATATTTCAACCACATACTAAATTACCAAGTGCATTTTATAAATGTATCATGCAAGGAGCACAATATTGGGAATCAATGTGAATGACTCTCATCAAGAAATTAGAAAAGCTTTGAGGATTGAAGGAACCAAGCTCTTGTAGGTTTTCAATGAAGATTTAATTAGCCATCATTGTAAACAATAATAAGAAATAGATAAATGTGAAAATAAACTTAATCTCTAAGAGTGTTGTGCTAAGAATTACATACACATCTCATAAATTTCAATAGAGACATGAGACACATTTATAGAAATAAAGGAAAGAAATAGCTATTTAGATAGTTATTAATCTACAAAATATTAGGACCTACGTACTTCAAGAGATTAATAAAATAATTTTTTATTTATAATTTTTAAATTTGATAATTTTGAAATTATCATACATGTAAAGTAAAGATAAAATATTTTTCAACAAAACAAATAAAAATGACAAACAAATAATGTGATTAATCAAGAATAACATGATATTGCAAAAATAATAATAAATAAAAGAATATGAATAATTGTACATAAGCCATCAAAAGTATAAATATACCTATCTTTATAAAAAAATCAAAATCTTTAAAATGACTAAAAAATATTAAAACTTATTAAGCTCCATGAAAAAACACTACCTTCCATATAAAGAGTATACAACATGATACTTATAGAAAACAAATTATGTAGGATACCAAAAAATTGTTAAAAAGATAAGATAAGATAAAATTATAAAATGAAATTAATCATATTAATTTCACAGCTTAAAAGATAATTCTATGGATCTTTAAATATACATGATATATAATAATCTTTAAATCTTATATTTAAAAAAAATATATAATATATTTTCCTATAAACTTATACATTAGTTTTTAATATTTAAGTTATACTAAAATATAAGATGTTCAATAATATTCATTATTATTTTTAAATTATAATATTGATTAAAGATATATAATTATATTTATAAGATTTAAATTCAATAATGAACTTAAAAAATATTAAATCAATCAAAATTGTTTCTATTATCCAAAATACTATATAAGTAAATTATAAACTATTATAATATAATATTTAAATTTTCTATTTCAAATGTTAAATAATTCTAATGTTAAATTTTTATAATTATAAACTTACCTTTTAATGATGTTAGTAAGTTTTTTAATCAAAATTAGTTTTTCAGCATATATTAACATACCTAGATAAATTCACCAAAATCTATTACCTATTATTGGTTATGTAATTTTGTATGTATAATATATTTTAAAAAATACATATATTTAAAAAATTAAACAATATATTTTTTTAAATTAGAAATATATTAGAAAGATTTTGAATGTATTCAACTATCAAAATATGATTTTTTTTAATATACCATTAAAATCACTAGTTGCCCTAATTTCTCCACTTTTGCTCATTTTTAATGAATTTCCCCTCGGCCTTGTCAAATATTTCATTTTATATGTTTTGCTTTGGAAGCAATGAAACATTTAAAATATATCGCACAAATTTTCCTCGGGCCCCACCTTGTACAGACCACGTGGCAGCCGCCTGTGATTTCGCAATCAACCAAAACACCATCGCGGGATGGTGGGGAACGACTTAGAACATAGGATAGTTGATGAACAGTCGCACAAATTTGATCCCCAGATGGGACATGTGTCGCCCGCCCGCAATATTGCCATCCTAAAATTCCCGATCACAGGATGGCAGGCAACCGTTGATCTTGAAGGCATTTTGATCGACGACAGCATGAATTTCATCCTTCTGAAAAATAAAACATTCATTAAAGAGAAAGGGGACATTACTAGGCGGATGGAAAATGACATATTTTTTTTAAACCCGTTCAACACAGGGCCAAGCAGGACTTAGGAAAATAAAACCCATGGAGGAAATAAAATATTAAGACCAAAGGGACCAGGCCTAGACGGAACGATGGGGCATAAGATGTTTTTAAAACCCTTCAAAAAAGGTAACGGAAAAATAGATCCCAACCAAGGCATTAGGTAAACACAAGGGTTTAAGATGAAGACAAAGCTAAAACCCTAGCCCTAAGAAATTTTCCAACACCATGAAAGACCACTAACGTAAGGCAGGGCATGAGTGAAACATTAGGAACAAAATTTAAAGTTCCATCAGTATAAGCATTGGATAATTTTATATTAATAGTTTATCCTATCACAAATATAAAAGGTGAGCACAATAAATAATATGTATTTTCCCATTAAATGTGAAGGATTTTCAAAAAGTTAGAGTGTTCAACTATTGGTCCATTTTTGTTCAATATAAGTTGTATTTTAAATCATTATGTGTTGTTTTTATAACAACAAATAGATTTTTTGTGTTCAACTATTAGTCCATATGTGTTGTTTTTATAAAATAGAACACAGAGTACAAAACTTTTAAGTTCCATCACTACCCGACCATAACCCTAAACCCTAAACCATTAACCCTTAACCCTTAAACCCAAAAACCTTAAACCCTCTACCCTCTCTCTCTCAAGTCTCTCCCTCCTACCCCCTCTCCCTCTTTAGGTCTTTTCTCTCACTCCCTTCCTCCCTCTCTTAGGTATTTTCTCACTCACTCACTCTCTATCTCTCTCCCTCCACCCTTAACCATAAACCCTAAACCATCTACCCTATAGTTTAACCCTCCCTCCCTCTATTCCTTCCACTCCCTCCTCTCTCTCTCTCTCAAGTATCTTCAATATCCTACCCCTCTCCCTCCTTTAGGTCTCTCTCTCACTCACTCACTCTCTATCTCTATCCCTCCACCCTTAACCTTAAACCCTTAAACCATCTACCCTCTACCCTTAACATTAGGAACAAAATTTGAAGTTCCATCAAGACAAGCATTGGATAATTTTATATTAATAGTTTGTCCTATCACAAATATAAAAGGTGAGCACAATAAATAACATGTATTTTCCCATTAAATGTGAAGGATTTTCAAAAAGTTTTAGTGTTCAACTATTGGTCCATTTTTGTTTAGTATAAGTTGTATTTTAAATCATTATGTGTTGTTTTTATAACAACAAATAGATTTTTTGTGTTCAACTATTAGTCCATATGTGTTGAATATAAAAGGTAGAGATATCAAAGATTTATGGTTATCAATAAGTATTTGGTCTCTCTCTCTCTCTCACTCACTCACTCCCTCTATCTCTCTTCCCTCTACCCTAAACCCTAAACCCTTAAACCCTCTACCCTCTACCCTTAGCCATCCCTTCCTTTATCTCTCTCTCACTCCCTCCCTCCCTCTCTCTCTCTCAAGTCTCTCCCTCCTACCTCCTCAACTATAAACCCTTAAACCTTCTATTCTACCATCAACATTCTTCCCCTCCCCCTTCCCCCTCCTATTTATCTCTCTCTCTCTCTACCTCTCCCCTTCTCCCTTCCCCCTCTTAATTATTTCTCTATATATATCTCTCTCTCCCTTTCCCTCTCTCTCCCTCTCTTAGGTATTTCTCTCTCTCACTCACTCCCTCTATCTCTCTCCCCTCCACCCTTAAGCCTAAACCCTTAAACCATATACCTTGTACCCTTAACCCTCCCTCTATCTGTCTCCCACTCCTTCCCTCTCTCTCTCTCAAGTATCTTCAATATCCTACCCCCTCTCCCTCCCTTAGGTCTCTCTCTCACTCACTCACTCCCTCTATCTCTCTCCCCTTAACCCTAAACCCTAAACCCTTAACCCTTAATAAACCCTCTACCCTCTACCCTTAACCCTCCCTTCCTGGATGTAATACCCCTCATATTATTTGGACTTGATACTTATGTCATGTTGATTGATGCTTTGTGACTGTGATTGTTATTACTTATTGTCCGGTGTGTGTAGATGAATAGTTTAGTTGATTGCTACATTTGAAAATATTATGATGATTTATGATACTTTATGTGATGTTTAGATTCTTTGATTATGCAATGGTTTTTCCTTAGTATTATATATGTCGATGCTGTGATCCTATGAAGATGTTAATTGCATTCAGTATTATATTATGATGCAGTAGATAAGTAATCCTGTTATCATATGATCAGTTAGTTTAGAAATGTTATTTCATCATTGATATTGTAATTACATTAGAATAGATGTGGTGAGAGGACATTATAGCACCACTCATTTACGAGTGCCATGCTATGCTGCAATTTCTTCTCATGGTATGATATTTTCGATTATATATAATGTGTTACTTGACGGTTATTTGTATGTAGGATTTGTAGGAATAAGTCTCGATTCCACCTGCTTCGGCAGGACAGGGTGAGCATTAAATTAACCCAATGGGTAAAATGTTGAAAAAGGGAGTTGATTTGGAAGTATCCCCGTCCCAAGTCTATCATCCTATTATGAGTTGTTGTGTCATGACTGAAGTTTTGTCCTTGTCGTTATGTAGTTTGATTGTTGAGTATTTACTTTTATTTATGGTTAGTGTTTATTTAATTAATCTTATTTTATAAGATAATTAATTAAAGTTGTCTTGTTGTTTTAATTAATTGTAAGTTAGTAAAATGTTAAATTTAAATATATCGTAAATTAAAAAGTGATTTAATTAATTAAAAGTGTAAATAATTATTTTAAATTAATATTGATGATGATAATTAAATATTATCTTTTTTTATTAATATTAAATTAGAAAATCTTGTGTGGAAAATATCTTGTGTAAATAATTTATCTTTAATTAAAATTTTTAGATAAGTGTGAGCTTTTAAAAGCTGGAAAAAGGACCAATAAGAAAAGAGGATTTTTGAGAAAGGAAACGTGGAAGAGCTTTATTTATTATTTTTATGGGAGAGTCATTCACACACAGAGGATTTTTCTTTTTTTTTTGGGATACAAAGAAAAGAAAAAAAAAAAGAGTTTTGTTTGTGCTTCTAGGTAAAAAGAATTATTTTTGAAGAAAGGATTGGTTGAGGGGAGCTAAAGGCAGGTATTCGAGAAGAGGCTAGAGAAAGGGACTATACATCAGACGAAGGACTCCAGGTTTTCTTCTTTTAAGTTATTAATATTTTATTGTTCTATAAACGAATCTGGTTGCTATGTTTTCAAAAATTTATTGAATGAAGTTCAGTGATTTGAAAATTTGTTCGTATGAAACCCTTGAATCTTCTATTGAAAACTTTAGTAAATCTTTTTGAAATTCTTCAATATAGTTAGTAGTGAAATTTATTGTTTAAAATAAAAATCATTTTGATTAAGGGTTGAGTTTACATGTCAGATTTATATTGGATCTATTGAAAAATCTATTTGGTTATATTATTCGTTTTAAATCTTGTAATATATATATGTATATATGTATATATGTACACAGGTATATATATATTGCTCTTTTTATAAAGAACTTCATATATAAATATATATATTTTGTTTGGATTTCAAAATTGTATACAAAATAAAATTTATATTTAGTATTTGAGGGTATTGCAATATATGTATATATATATATATTTATTTATATTGTGTACTGGGTTTAGTTTCATTATGTGAAAAGAATTAAATTATACAAAATTTCGTCATATGTACAGAGTAAATATTTATATTAAGATGTTTTCAAAATTGTTGTAATACAAAAATGTATTTAAAATAGAAATTAACATAATAAAGTTAATATATATATACATATTTCAAATTTTGATATTATTTATAAAATTAAATATGCTATTAAAAAAAATCAAATTTTGTGATTTAAAAGAAAATAAATATTAATTTTTTATTGGGGGATGGGGGTCAGTCGAGGCCGTACCACGCACAGCCCCCACTGTGGAGGCTGCGGCCACCACATACTATGGTGGTACCACAGCCAGTGGGGAGCTGTGACCTCCGTTGGGAGGTACGCAGTACCTCCACTGTGTAGACCTATGAAGTGTTATTTAAAATCATTTTTTTATTTTTGTGTTTATTATTAAGTTTTAATTCGATTATCACTTTATTTGAATTTGATTTATAAAATAATTTTATAATTCAATTTTTATTTAATTTGAATTTGGTTTATAATATAATTTTATATAATTAATATATATATATTTCTGAATGATATTTTATAAATTTTATAATATGTTTTTGATAAAATGATTTTTATAAAAATGATTTACTTTTAATATATTTATATAACAATTTTGAGATGCTATGAATAAGAATTTAATATGATAATTTTTACAAGTTGTAATATTATAGTGTAATTGAGAATTTAGTAAAAAAAAAAAAGCTATGTGATTATAAATAATTGAGTAGTATAACCTTATAGTGTAATTGTGTGAATTATAAATAAATTATGTGCTTTGAGTTATCGAACTTTCTTGAGTTATTGATTTATGTAGTTGGTGAAAGTTATTGTGCTTGTATTTTTTTTGGCGTTGATCTATGATTTATGCACTTTTGAGATTATTCATTTTGTTTAAATTGATTTTCTTTAATTCGGGTTTGGGTCATGTAGGAAACCCTAGAGTTGACGTATTGTGTTATGGGAGCTTAAGTTATTATTAAGGGCTTCCAGAGGCGGGGTTACTGATGTGTAATTGTGATCTCGTATTTTGATGTTTGGTCTATGTTTTGACCATGGTTATGATTTAGTTTGCTCTTGGATTGTATCGTTTGTGGATATGTTTCTTATGTTATGGTGAGATGGTTATGCCTCGCGCAGGAACCATTTGTGGTTCAATATTTCTCGTTGAAATAATCCTTTTGTGTTGGATATTTTGTGTTGAGTGTTTAGAGAGAGTGGCTCTAGTGGGGGCCGGTGCACAAAGGGGCTGTCAGGGTAACCCACGTAGAGTTATAGTAATCAGTGATAACCCAAGTAATAAATCATGGGTGGGGTTTAAACATTAATAAGAGAATTGTGATGCCTCGTCTACCTGTTAGTACTATCGTACACTAAAGGGGACTTAGAAGGCCGTGGTTGGAAAGATTGTTGCCTTGTCTTCATGAGAGGTTAATGATTCCACATGAGTAACCCTATGGAGCAACGCCTTGAGATAGGATGTTAGGAGAACCATAGATGGAGGCGGAACCTTGAACTTTGTTGTCAGGATAATCCATGTAGAGATGGAGGCAGCACCTTGTGATAGGTTGTCTGGATAATCCATGTTAAGCCATACGATGACACTCTCCTCTAACATTCCATTTGTGTTATTGAAGTCCTCTGGAAGTAGTCGTTGATATTATGATTTGTGTTTTTAATGATAATGTGTTTCATGACTTGTTATTGTAATTTTGGAAAGTGATTTATTGTTATGTTTTGAAGTGATTTGTCATGATGTTTGTTGGTGAATGATTGTAGTGTAGTCTTTTGATGTTATGTTGTCTTGTCTAGAGTTAGTCTTGTGTTACTATTAGATGTGCTTGGTCGGGGATCCTTCCTTGTCTACTCCTAGCACAGGGGTGGTTGGGTGGAACATGCTTCGCACCTAGTTGGGTTCCCTTTTGGTTGCATATGTATCTTTTGTTGCAGGGTTTTGGCAGATGTTGTTGATCTAGTGTTCTTATGTACCATATGTATGTTTATACTTCAAATCTAATGTATTTCAATATTGATGTATCTTCCACTTGTGATGGGGAGACCTTGATGTAATTTGTTATATGTTCATCATGTTGTACTATCTTATGGATGTAATTTATATTGAGGCCGTGTATTTATTTAGGAACTATCATTTGTAATAGTTGATTATGTTGTGTTGTATCTATCAAAATATACACACTTTATATCTTTATAATTTCATATATTGTCATATGTACATATGGTATTAATATGATTATTGTTAATGGATATTTAAAATGATGTTATGAGAATGAGTGGATTTATGTAATTGTTTAATTATTGTTTAATCTATTATCTTTGTTATGGGTTAGTGTAGTAATGTCCTCGTGTACCCCAAGGGATTTAGTTGTGCAACTTAGAACATTGTAATGTTGGAATACTTAAATACATTTAATATGTTCTTTTAAAAAAAAATTGTTGCGTCTTTATTAGTTCCTTTGGGGTTTGCACAGCGGGGCATTACACTGTATCTCTCTCCCACTCCCTCCCTCTCTCTCTCTCTCAAGTCTCTCCCTCCTACCTCCTCAACCATAAACCCTTAAACCTTCTATCATCTACCCTCAACACTCTTCCCCTCCCCCTTCCCCCTCCTAACTCTCTATCTCTCTCTCCACCTCCTAATTACTCTCGGGTATATAGAGAGGAGTAAGAGGGAGATAAAAAGAGAAATAGAGATAGAGATATAGAGTAGGAGAGATGGAGGGAGAGATGGAGTGAATGAGAGAGAAAGGGGGGAGAGGGAGAGATAGCTCAATAGATAGAGGGGGGAAGAGGTGGGAGTGACATAGATAGTGGGAGATATAGAGAGCGACAGGGAGAGATATATCAATCACCCTACCTATATCTCTATCTATTCATCCTTATCTCTTTATCTGTCTACCCCTCTCTATCTCTTTGTCTCCCTTTCTATTTGTATGTTTGTCATTATGTACCTCTCTCTCTATATTTTCTTCCCTATATTTATATTTGTATCCTTAAGTGTGCAATGGGTACATTGAAAAGGTCTTAAAGGAGATCTATCATATCTTTAATCAAATGGCATGCTACCTTGAGCATAACTCCCCAAGGACACATGCCATCCTTGGATTGTTGACATGAAACAACTAATCAAAATTTAGTTTCTCTCTCTCATATTAATATATATTACTATTATATTAATTATATTTTGTATTATATAAAAATATACTTATTATTAATTATTAATTATAATAATTTTATATGTATTTAATAATTTTGTTAAAGAATATAATATCTAATTATAATAAGTTGAATAATTATATTATTTATTATGTAAAATATAGCTAATATATATACTTAACTATATTGTAGAATATTAAAACCTAGCTAAATGGTGCCAAAATTTTGAACTTAATTAACATACTATAAAGCTAATGAAACTAGGTTGTAGCTCGTCAAATTGGAGAAGTGAAAGGTCAATGCTAGCACCGAGGGAGAGTTTGGAGTAGTGAAAAAAAGGTCAATGCCAGTGCCGAGAAAGAGTTTGGAGGAGTGAAAACAAGGTCAATACCAGCGCTGAGGAAGAGTTTGGAGTTAAAACAAGGTCAATACCAGCGCCAATGAAGAGTTTGGAGGAGTGAAAACAAGGTCAATATCAGTGCCGAGGAAGAGTTTGGAGGAGTGAAAACAAGGTCAATACCAGCGCCAAGGACAAGGTTGAGGGAACTCATGGAAAATCGACGACCAAGGGGAAATGAGTACTGTATGTTTGGCACCCCCATTCTCTTTAACCTTCAATTTTCATGCCTAGTTTCCAAAGATCTTCTCATACATTGGCACCCCCATTCTCATAAAATGGTATAAGATAAGACAAAAAATAAAATAGCTTATACAAAACATATCCACCTACAATCCCATTCAAGCATTTTAATTAATTCCTTGAATTAAACCTAAAACAAAGTCATACACACCACAACAGTGAGATGAACAAAACAACCCTTGATCATTTTATTCAAAATTTAGATATGCTTGTACAATGGAGAGACATGAGTTCAAATTAATCATATCAATTCAAATGCCATTACTATCATAAAACATCAAATCCCCATGAATTCAAAACCTACTACAAAATGACTCAAAACCTAAATTGCATTTTCCCTAAAACCATCAGACTTTACAATTTATGCAGCTTCATCTGGGCCTAGAGCCCAAAATATCTAACTTGCTAACCTGTACTTCTGGCCTTGAAATCCTTCTTATAGAAAAAGGAGCAAACAAGCATTAGGCCAGAAAGCACACGTTTCACCAGCCAATTAGACCGCCTTGTACTCTTCATCAGTTGGCCAATCAAAATTGATCACCTCATTCACCTTGACACTATAAGGTTTGTACTTAATTGCCACCTGATTTGCTTCTCTTTCAAAAGACTCCAAGAATGAGCTATCATAATAGTGGTTTACAATTTCTGAGAGGAACAAATTTTAGCTGAAATCACATATTTTAAGAAAATATAATGATTTAAGCCTTAAAAATTCCCATTTTAAGGATTCCAATTGAAGAGGGTTTGATCAAATCACCTCAGATCAAACCCCCTTGGATAGAACCTCGCTATTTTTAAACCATACCTATAAATGCATCTCCTTTACACCCATCAAAATGCTGATAAAAAATCACTTTTGATTTAGAGTTTGGGGGATCAAATGAATTCATTTAAAATTTATTTCAAATGATTGTGGTATTCCTTAGAACAAGCTATCTAATACATATAATTTTAATATTTTTTGGTTTTGTTATGTTTTTTTTTTAAGTTTTATTAAACATAGGTTTTTCATCGAAAATGAATTTCTTTGTTCTTCACATGTGGAAAAATGAAAGAGATTAAAAAAAAAAATTTAAAATGTAAGGTGCACTAGATATTGAAGTCCTTGATCCAACAAATAAAATAAAAAATAAAATTACGACATATACAAAAAAGTTATAAGATTATATATAGTTCTTGAGTCACGAATTGTAATTTGTTTGACTTTGAAACTTGATTAAGGAAAAAAATATTCAATAAAACTATCTAACAAGTGGAAGCACTAGATATCGGAGTTACAAATCTAAGAATTTGGAAAGAATTAGAATTTTATCCTTCATGGAAAACAAGTTATGTGTGTTATCTTGTGATAGTCACTTTTTTTTAAAAATATTGTTTTACGAGAAAAAAAATATATTTTTGTGGGAGATGGAAAAAGAAATTGAGGGGGTGATTCCCAAAAATTTTTGAAAAAAAATATTTTTTAGAATCTACAAAAAAAAATTGATGAGACTCTAGTTTACACCATATTCAAATTCCTCACAGTTTAGCCGCTATAGGTGCCCGAATGTGAAGATTTAGTTAAAAATAATAATTTTAGTGTCCAGTTTGGCCCAAAATTGTAAACCACTATTATGGGATCACCACGGTGCTAATTATTTTTCCATATATCTCACCAACAAATCATAATCTAAGTTACCCTATTTTTTTTGGTTTTGCTTAGTAAACATGATATAAAGTGGGCTCTTACACTTTTGTGATTCTTGTTGTAATTGTAGGAAGCATGAATAAGGTGTAGGATGAGAAATAAAGAAGGTATAGCTACTGTCCTCAAGAGTTTTGTGAAGAAAAACATGTGAAATGAGAGGTTCAATCCTAGGTTTCAACAAAATATGTATGGGAGATATGATTTTATGAATTTTTATCCATGTGTTGACCTAATGGGTTGTTCTGAACACTGAATATAAATGATATACATACACACACACACATATATGTATGTATGTATGTGTGTGTGTGTATGTATTTTTAAATGTAAATGTAAATGCAATTGCTGGATTCTCTCCTAGAACAATAGATGCAACATATCATTAAAGAAATCTATATCTATGTATATAAATGTGTATTTCTAAATGCAAGTGTAAATGCAAAGAGCATATGGTTTTGTAGTGTTATAGATACAACATATCCATAAATTAATGTAATTGAAACTCTAAAGTCTTCAACACATATAATATGAAATCGATCAAACTATTAAACTACATGAGAAATAAATGAAAACAGTAAATGCATATGTATGTGTATTTGTAAATGTAGGTGTAAAATAAATAAGAATAATGAAAATTATAAAAGAATACAAGGAAAGGTCTCCTCCCTTCTTGGTAGTGATAACCTCCTCCACACACAACCCTTAAAAATTATGAATAGAGGAATATAATCTTTGAAGAAATAAAAGTTGATTCTCTCCTATCTGATGCAATTAGTCATTTTATCCTTACAAAAATTTATAGTGATTACTAGAGGCACATAGACCAATTCTTCATAATAAAAGAATTTAATCATACTTTTCCAATGATGGCATTATGAGAAAACCTTAGGTTAAATGAATAATTCCTAGCTAAGTTATTTAAATCGTGTCCAACCATATAAGAGAAGAACGCTGCTATGTGTACCTAGAAACCATGGAGAAAGGATAGTCTTTGGGCTCTTTCATCAATCATCCTCCCTTAAAACATACCAAAAATCTCCTAGCAATTAGACATAGGAAGATTTAATATGACTTAAAAAAAATCTATTACCAAAGCGTAAACTTATGATGACTTAACAAGGCCTAGTACACACTCCCTCCCTATTAACCACTTGGACATATGGAAATTAAATGTTAATTTGCTTCTATTTTTAGTCATGTAGGTGTCCAATAAACGACTTGGTGGTGTTTCCCTTCAAGTTTATTTACTTGAATGAAGAGAAAAAGTTCTTTGATTACAATTAGAGAATACATTTGAGGTCTTGGTTGTGTAACTGGTGGACCATAGTCACATTTAACACTTGTTACAAATTTTGGGAGTTAAAACGTTAAGTAGATTTAATTTGTGATGGACACATTTGGATGGTAGTACCAATAGCTTGCAATCCATCAAGACTTGATTACCTTATAACTTGTGAAATTCTAGTGATGAAATGATAGATTAATCATAATGTCACCTTGGGATCACATCACCATAAAAGAACTTCATCCAACATCCTTACGAGTACAGGTACCACCAAATAGGTATTTGTCAGATCGGTCTTCCTCGAGCAAGGGAAATTCAAGAAGAGAAGAGGAAAGCGAGATATGTAGTATGTATAAAAGAGGGAGAACAACTAGAGGTCAAAAGATTAGAATAAAATTCCGTAAACGCATGGAATTTTTTCTTGCTGAAGGGGGGTCATGTTCTTATGATGATGAGAGCATAGGCGACATCAAGGTGCCCTTGAGGTACAAACATCTACGAAACAATGGGTACCCAAGGAACTTCTTCCAATAAACACCAATTTTTGTGTCAATGAGAGGATATATTGCATAGCACCATCATCATTACATGGTTTGGGCCTATTTTACATGGACGACATAAAGGTCTGTTACGAAAAAGTTACTGAATTGATGAAGTATGTTGGACCCTGTTACAGTTAAAAAGATTGGATGCAACTAGTTCGATATACATGAAAGTATGCGTAGGTATGCACTATCAACAAATTATATACAACTAAAAGATAAGGATCAAAATAAAGGAGTGGCTATGCACATTGACGGAAGGCCAAAAGCATCAGGGAATATTGCAGGGTTTATAAATAGTACACGACCTACCTAGGTCAAAAAATAAGCAATCCAATTGCATATTCTAGGCGCACGAGGGAAACCGTGTATTCGTATGTGTGATAAAATCAATAACTGCAGGGGAAGAGTTGCTAATCAATTACAATTTGAATCGCTTAGTTACAAACACAGTTACTATGGGGGTGGTACGTACTATGTACCATTTTATTCTTATGTTTTTTTTCATAAGTCTATTGGTTTCATTTTGGTAATGTTTTTTTATATTTAATTTTTGTTATAAGGGACATTGATCGTACGAAGAAGGCTCTGGCCCAGAGCACAGATCACGATGTATCTTCAGGCGCTTCTACCCGACATGTTTACCTCATTGTAATTGTACAAATTAGATACGAGCAAAATGTTTTATTATTATGTTTTATTCATAAGTTTTTTGGGTTAATATCGATAATGTTTTTAATATTCTTGTTGCAGTTAACTGATCGGGGAAAGGCACCAGCAGTAGAGGAGAGCATCCATAGTGAGGTGCAGTCAATATTTTGTGATGATGACATGGCTTATTCAGTAAACCCTTCCGATACGATAAAGAAGCTCATCAAAAAATGCAATGAAGAAATGACTAAGTTGATGTTCAAAATGCCTCAAACAGATGAGATAAGAGAGAGGGTTAAAGTATTGACAGAGAGATTACAAAACTTGCAAGTAAGCTGTCATGAGGTCTTTAATTATAACATAAGTTCATTCATGGTTTTATATTTTGTGCTCTTTTATGTCATGAACTAAAATATGTGTTATTTTTACAGGGTTATTTGCCTCCTCATGATGCTGCTGGCCATGATCAGGGTACTGCAAGTTCTTCCTGAGGAGTAAGGGCTGGTACAAGTGTCCATCTTGATCTTCCTACACATACATCACATTATTTGACCCCATCATCTATGCCTATATTGTCGTTTGAAATGTTGGCAACACATACCATGCATGCATCTGTTAATGCACCCTCTGGCAGTGAACACATACCAAAACATGCATTAGGACATGTACCTGGGGATGCAGAGGCCACTAGTACTAGTGATGTTTTAGCAACATTTATTGGATCTTCCCATATTACTAGTACGAGAACATTTTAGGGTCACACTTGTGGTGACTGAGGATTTCGTTCCCATAAAGATAGAGAAGGTCCCAGGTACTTTAAAATGTTTTAATTATTATTCTATATAATCCAATTGAAATTTACTTATTGATCACTTTTTTTAGACTATTGATCCCATGATCATTTTGCAGGAAATGATGTTTTTTATAAATGTCTAAGTGATATTACATTGGAGCTCTTCGGGCCCACCATACATACACGGTGGAATGCCCAAAATGAAGATTTAAAAGATGAGCTCATTAACTGTTTAGTTGTGTTGTTCGATGATAAAACATTTAATCGAACCAAGGTCCTTAAGAAAGTTGATACCTATCTAAAGTATGCGAGGGACCAATATAGGTCACATTAAGAGAAGAACAAAAAGTACGAGCATCCCCCCATGATTTTGGAGAGGGAGTGGAAGGACCTAGTGTCGGATGGAAAGGAGAAAGCTGAAAAGAAAAAGGAAAGACACCACCGGGCCATGGAAGGTATGTGATATAGAAGCATAAATTTGCAAAAAATCCTGATTAATTGTGATTTTTAAAAAAGCTACAGGCTGGACGATTATTTCCCTGATTTTTTGAAAAAATCATTGACTTTTTGGTCAATAATTTTTTTTCATTTCAAACTGCAAAATTACTAGCGTGTTTAAAATCTACAAAAAGAATGCGAATAAAATTCGAAGCTGATTTTCATGCAAAAAAAACCATGAGACCATGGCTTGTTGCTTAATAGCGATATGTTTTTAATCATCCATAGCTTGTTTAAGCTTACTGTTTAGGATTTTAGCCATAGCAAAGCGTAATATTTGATAAAATCTTTGGTAGACATGTCACGAAAAATCGCGATTAGCATAGACAAGGCGTGTTGCTTGAAAAAATGTCTCAAAAAGAAATGTAGTCTCATGTGATGGAATGCACCATGATGAATGCCATGACAAGAAAATTTCATGGATTGTCATGGCATTCCATCCTATGAGGCGCATTTCTTTGCATTTTCAAACAATTCAACGCCTTGTCTATATTTAATACTTACTATTATGCTTTGGTAGATTTTTTCCAAGCGTCATAGCTTGTTTGAGAAAGCACTGTTTGAGGTTTTACTTTTAGCCATATGAAGGTGTTATTTGTTTGATAAAATTCTTTGGTAGACATGTATGAAAAATGTGGTAGCATAGAAAGGTAGTAGACTATTTGAAAAAATGCTTCAAAAATGTGGTCTCGCTGATGATGGAATGCCATACTTGAATGCCATTGGTACTATGGATTGTCATGGCATTCCATCCTCATGAGACCACATTTCTTTGGTATTTTTAACAGGATCAACGCCTTCAATCTATACTATTATACCTATTATGCTTTGATGATAGATTTTTTCCAAGTATCCATAGCTTGTTTGAAAGCACCTATTTTAGGCTTTTAGCCATAGCAGCAAGGCAGTGAATTGTTTGATAAAATTCTTTGGTAGACATGTATGAAAAATGTGGTAGCATAGAAAACTGTCACCATCTGATATTTATGTGCAGTTGTAGTATGTTTTGTGCAATGTAATCAACGATAAGAATATAACCAACAAAAATCTATTTTTTTTAATTCATGGATTGAACTCTATATTTTATATGCTCTCAATGTCTGCATGCTATGGAAATGCCATTAATTTTTTTTTAAAAAGTAGTATGCTATGTGTGATACTATCAACAATGTAATTATATACTGATTACTCTTTCTTCTTACATAATCTAACGTATTTCAAACTTTTCATAGGCTACCTGACACATCAAAGGCAACAAAGGCAAGAATAGAAAAGCACGGGCAACACAAACTTGGCTCTGGTGGTTATATGAAATTAGCCGCACAAATTCTAAGTATCAATAAATGAAATATTGCATCAAAATTATAATAAATTGAAAACAATATTGGTTTTATCACACCATAGAAGCAAAATTCATGATCTTCTGCAAAATTGCAGGGCTCTGAATTCAACAGAGTTCCCACAAAAGAGGACCTCGAAGATTTCCTTCCAGCAAGGCTATGGAGCCATGGCTGAATGCCTAAGAGTCTTGACTAAGCAAACACAATCTCCATTGCATCGACACGCAGTAAATAAACTCAATAAATTTTATTTAAAATTGAATACTTGTGCAATCTATTCAATATTAATTTCCACTGAAAGTAATTACATGCCTATTTGTTTTAAACATTCAAGCAATGATAATATTGCACATGACATTGGAATGCAACCTAGTGAGGGTGGATCAGAACGTGTAGATGAAGTTCATAGTGTGCATCCCAGTACTTTAGAGCATGTAGAGCGTGATCAACATGTTGAGCATGATCAGGCTAGAGAAGATCAGGAATATGATGTGGCCCCATTAGGTAAAGAGGACCACTCTAAATTTCTTTTAAACATATTGAATTGCAATTGGTGTATTAATTAATGTAACCTTTTGTGTTTCAAATTTAGAGCATGTAGAGCGTGATCAACGTGTTGAGCATGATCAGGCTAGAGAAGATCAGGAACATGATGTGGCCCCATCAAGTAAAGAGGACCACCCTCATGCTCTCTTAAACATATTTAATTTCAATTGGTGTTTTAATTAATGTAACCTTTCATGTTTCAACTACAGATCAGGATTTAGAGGGTGTTCAACACATTGAGCATGAGTCTATAACAAAAGTTCAAGAACATGATGTGGACCCATCAGGTAAAGAGAACCACTCTAATGTTCTTTTAATTAATGAAATAGTTGTAACAATAATAATAAAACATATCAGTTTAACATTTCTTTCTTATTACAGCAGATCTCCCCTTGAAGTGGCATCCACATCATGAGCAGACGAGTACGCGTACATTAAGATCACGAGCAGAGGGCAGAACAACTAAAGGGGGGACATATATTGATTTAGAAAATGATACTCCACTTCAGCTTTATGTAGCTTTAAAAAAGAAAAAAATAATGATTGTAATCATATCATGACAACCACATTTTTGATAATATGTAAAAATTGAAAGAATAAATATTATATGTTAATGAATGAATATGAATATGTTAATTAATGAATGTTATATGTTAATGAATGAATGTTATATGTTATTAATGGATGAATGAATGCTATATGTTATTAATGGATGAATGAATGTTATATGTTATTAATGGATGAATGAATGAATGTTATATGTTATTAATGGATGAATGAATGATTAATGTTATATGATTGGGTATGGGGAATTGAGAGTGTTGTGAGGGGGGGAGGGGTCAAATGAGCTTCCACTGTCACGTGGTTGGCCCTGTTAAGTAGAGAATATTAAACTATTCTTGAAACAAAGAGAAGCTCAATAAGGTAATGCACTTTTCAATATAAGAAATGCATCGTTTGAAGCATCAAACCAATATATAGTCTGTATGTATGATCAGTCATCAGTCTTTGCAATGGTACATTTCCATGAATATTTAAAAAAAAAAAAAATTGATGCTTCGTCACAATTTTGACGACAACCAACGATGAATCAACAAAAAGGCTCAACAAAGTTGCTATAGCTGTGATGAAGGTTTCATCGTAACTCCTTGCACATTTCGTTGCAATTTCAACAAGCTTTCGGCATTGTTACCACGCTACTCGTCCATTTCATCGCACTTTCAATGAACTTTTGGTGTTCTTCCAACGCTACTCCTTGCTAATTTCGTCACAAAGTCGACGAACTCTTGGTGTTGTTTCGACGCTACTTCTTGCCTATTTCATCGCACGTTCAATGAACTTTTGGTGTTGTTTCGACGCTACTCCTTTCCCATTTCATCGAAATGGTGACGAATGTCTACTGTTGTTTCGACGCTACTGCTTGCCCATTTTGTCGAACTAGCGATGAACTTTTGGTGTAATTCATCAGTGGATACACGAAGTTTTCTTTGATATTCCGACAAAAGTTTGAGGCATTTCACGATGTCGTCGACCAACGATTCTTCACCGTTATTTTGACGTTTAATTCATCATTGGCCTTTTGACGAAAAAATAGCGACGCAAAGATTTTCGCCATTTCGTTGCTCTTCTGACAAATATTTGTTGAACGAACAACAAACGACCGTCATAAAATGGTGTCAAATTTAGTAGTGACCCATTGGTGGGAGAGATGTAGGATGATAGGAGGGTGGGATAGGTCCAAATCCAAATGCAGTAGGACAAGATGAGATAGAGGTGGAGATGATACACATGGTGGAGGGTGGGGGTGGTCAGCCGACAAACATAGGAGGTATGGTACGATGGAGGAGAGTGTTGGTACAGATTGCGTTGGAGGATTTGGGCAGGGGTGGACAACAAGATGGAGCCCAAGAGGAGATTGAGATAGGGGTAAATTAGAGAGGATGGCAAGTAGGAGACAATAGAGGAGAGTGCAGAGCGTGGTAGAGGAGGGGCCTCCCATTGTAGAGATAGGGGGAGAGAGGATGAGGAGGAGCCAGAGGGGGAGGCAAGAGCTGTAGGAGAGCCAAGGAAATTGATGAGAGTGGAGAGGCATGGTCAGCCACGAAGAGTTCGGGTCCACCCCATTGTGGAGGACCAAGAGACTCAACAGGAGCAGGAGTGCAGGGGGCGATGATGCTATGGAGATAGATGGAGATGTTCCAGATATTTTGGATGCAGAGCCATTGGCAGTGGTTCCTTGTGTGTCATTAGAGGATTCTACTACTCAGCTAAGAGATAGTGCGGAGAGGCTTAGGATGATAGATTAGAGGTTGAGGATAGTTGAGGCAGAGGTGATCAAATTCAGGGTCGAGCTATCAAGGGTACCAGTAGTAGGTCAAAGAGATTATAGATTTATGGTTGACCTTCTATTGACATAGGTAGAGGTGATGGGGAGGGAGAGAGATGGACTATAGGCTAACATACAGAGGGTATAGGATGAGTTGGCTGCTATTAGTTGGGACCGTGATAGATTATAGGCAAAGGTTGTTATATTATAGACTAGGGGGGAGCCAAAGGGGATGACATATTAGGGTTCGACAAGCATTAGGTAGTAGATAGATGAGCTCCAACAGGAGCGAGAGGAGCTACGCAATAGAGTGCATTAATTAGAGCAGACAATCAGAGATATGGGGTTGATGCAGGAGAGAGAGAGAGAGTGAGGCGAGGGAGCAGGCCCATATTATGCAGGCAGAGAAAGATGTAGCATAGGCACAGGTGTAGTCTATGGAGGAAAAGAGGGATGTGGCACAAGTGCAAGTTTAGGTTTTGTAGAGTGAGAGAGAGTTGGAAGAGGTACAAATACAGTCTCTTTAGAGGAGAGAGGAGGCGATTGCAGAGGTATCATCACTGTAGAGAGAGCGAGATACATCAGGTTTGAGAGTACATGAGCTACAGAGGGATAGGGATGTAGTGGTGGGTCAAGCACATGCTGCATAGAGGGAGAGGGATGTTGCAGAGATACATATGTAGATGTTGTAGGGAGAGCGGGATGTAGCAGTGGCTCAGTTGCAGTCGGTATAGGTTGGTGATGTGATTGCAATAGATATACAGGGGTTACAGCGGGAGAGGGACACAATGGTGGCTAAACCAGTGGCTGCCAAGGAGATGAGAGATCAAGTTCAGGTAGAGATGGCACAGTTACGACTATCCTAGGAGGCCTAGGAGCAAGAGAGGAGAGTGATCACTAGAGATTGAGATAGGTATCATCAGTAGAGAAATTTCGCTCAAGTCCAGGTTGCTGAGCAAGAGGAGAATGCAAGGGAGGCAGGATTTTGGATGGCCGCATATTATCATGCAGTTCCAGACCTGGCTCAACGGATATTCCAGTATATTCAACATACGCCACAGATGCCAGCGCCATCCCAAACACTGGGGACGCGGACCTGAGGTTTCAATGAGTCACATGGGGTTTCACCAGGCAGGAGATCAGTACCTGATTCACCACAGAGATCAGATGTAGATAGCTCATTTGGTAGGTGATAGGCTACTAAGTATTTGATAGGTGTAGAGTGGATGGATAAGTCATAGTGACAATGGTTATTTACCTAACCTTGTACTAGTATTTTGATTTGATGATTTTTGTATATGATGGTCATAGATATGATGACATTGACGACATTATTATGATATTATTCATGTGATAGTCATGATTATGAGATGTACTTTGGACTTTTGGTATATTTATATATGATATATGATAGCCCTTATTGACACCATGTCATGTGTTGGATGAATGATCATGTTTATGCATTTATGGATGATTTTATTGATGCAGATGCTTATATGATGATATGATGTATGCATATGTTTTATTTATGATGGCTTGTGTAGATGTTTATTTATGGATGCTTATTTGATTTATTGACATGTATGTATATGTGTATGATGGCTTATGTAGATGCTCTTATGAATTTTTTATACATGTAGGATGTGATGTATTATGAGTCTAACACTTTTTGATGCAGGTGGTGATGTATGCATGGTTCTAACACGTTACGATGCAATTGGCAATGCATGTATGAATAGTAGAAGGAATCTAATATGTGCAGATGATAATGCATGTGTAATGGAGTTAAAGTTGTAATGAATTATCAATGCGAATAGTAAATCTTGAAAGGTAATAACACATGGTCATAGGCGTCAATAAGGATTGACATTAAAAGAAAGGAGGGAAGATGTATGTGTAGTGATTGTGGAAAATGGGTGTAATCTGGCACCTGCCAATAACTTTTAGTATCCTAAGAAAAGTGGGAGAGAGCGGGGTAAGTATTTGCACAACCAAAATCATAGGGTGAATGCAATGCAACAAATGATGAAATGAAATCCTAATATGATTTTCCATCTTCAAAGCACTGATTTTTGCTATAGCATAAGACACCAAGTGCCAAGGTATAGCCTACCAAGGCGAGTTAGGATTTAATGAATGAAACAAACATACAAAAAAGAAGGCTATCCCAACACCCCAAAGTAGTGAAAACTTTGGTCGAGCCAGGCATTGGGATAACCACAAGCACAAAGGGATGTCCCAACATAAAACAAGATCATAGGGATTTTGGTGGGTACTACGTGAGACAACCCACCAGACAACAACAATAAAAGATCAAGATATTCCCCTATGTGAATCAACCAAGACACACCATAATATGATAGATTATGGCAATCTTAACTAATTATAATAGGGAGATCAAATGATAAACAAAAACCAAAAGTATCAAAAGATCGTAGTCAAATTTCAAATGTCCTTTGCCATAGGATCAAGAGGATCGATAAGTTGATGAGGTCAATTACGAAGGATGCATCTTGTTGAGACCGATGATGGATATTAAACTAAAAGATTGATATGACCCAAGATATTCAGAACCAATTGGATTTGTTGATACTAGTGGATCTCGTTTGTTAATAACCAACTATATAAGGGCCTAGCTTGATGACACAATACAAGAGACAAATCACAAGACAAAAGACTGACACATCCTACAAACCTAGGGGCTTGAGGGTTGATCATAGATTAGCCTTGCCTACATGAAAGTGTAGAGCCCTCGTAGTTCTTAAAAAGACTATGGATAAAGCGAAAAGAAGACAATGGTGACCAATGATGAATGATGAAACATAGCCCTGGGGGTGGATCAAAAGATCAACCTTGCCTATGTGCAAGCACAAGGGCAACGTAGTTCAGAAAAGACAAATGACAACCGACCATGGATAAAAGTGAAAAGGGGATAGTGAAGATAGATGATGAAAGACCGTCACAGGATAGTCAAAATGCCTCAGGGGTAGATCAAATGATCAACCTTTTTCTATGTAAAATCGTAAGGGAAATGTAGTTCGACAAAGGACGAAAAGACTGACGTAATAGGATGAGGCCTAGATGGAAACTGACACGATGGATGATCCTATATGATGACACCAACCAACCGATGATCAAATAAATGAAACAATTTCAGAGTGGGATAACGAAAAGCTCAGGATGAGGGATAGCCAAGGTGGATCGTCCAATGCTTAATCAAGATATATATACCAAGCGGCTAAGGATGGGATGGGTGAGGATGATAGGGCGGATGAAAGCATAAAATAACTAGGGCGTAAGGTAGATAATTATTAAGCCCTCTAAAAATGGAACCTACGAACAAGTTTTCACCATCCGTACTTATCCAAGGCATGACCAAAGGTGGTTTTCACCATGGGATGAATTTATTTCTCTTTACTATTATTTTTTTTTCTTGATTTTTTGATTTTTTTGTATTTTTGCAAGTAGGATTACCAAGCGGATTTAGGTGTAGAACCTCTTTAGATGCATGATATTGATAGGCTCTTCTAGAGGTTCTCCTTCAAGGGTAGCAAGTTTTTATGCCCTAGATTCATATTTAGTGGTTATGATATAAGGACCCAACCAATTTGCTTCAAATTTTCCTTTCTTATCATGGTCTTGTTGAGTACTCTGGTTCTCTTTAAGGACTAGTTCACCAATCTGGAATTTTTGGGGATGATCATAGGCTTTGATTCATCTTTCATCAAGTAACTCCAACTGTGCAAGTTGTGCAACACGAGCATTCTCCTCACTGATAAGGTTCTTTAGAGAAATCCTCAGTGATAGGATCTCAACTTTGATTGGCAAGATGGCTTTGGCACCATACACTAAAGAATAGGGGGTAGCACTTGTAGGGGTGCGGATGTAGGTTTGATATGCCCAAAGGGTGGGATGAATATGGAGGTTCCAATCTCAACCAATGGTATTAACAACCTTCTTGAGGATGCAGATAAGGGTCTTGTTGGTTACTTCTGCTTGACCATTACCCTGGGGGTAATAAGGCAATTACCAATGATGCTAAATATGAAAGGTGTCATAGAGATCTTTCATGGATTTGTTTTTAAAAGGTTTTCCATTGTCAGATAGGATGGTGGATGGAATACCATATCTGCAAAGAATATGGTAAAGAATAAATTTTGAATTTGAGTACCGATGATTTGTGAGAGTGGCATTGCTTCCACCCATTTGGTGAAGTATTCAGTGGCAGTAATTATGAATGTATCACCATCAAAAGAGGGTGGGTAAATATTTCCAATCAAGTTGAAACACCATTGAGAGAAGGGCCATGGTGCTAGTAGGGTTTGAAGTTCTTGTGCCAGAGCATGAATCAAGTCTGCATGTTGCTAGCAGTGAAGGCATTTCTTCATGAATTCACAAGCATCATGTTCTAATGTAGGCCAATAATAACCAGCTTGGAGAATCCTTTTGGCCAAAGCCATACCATTTGAATGGGCCTCACAAACACCACTATGCACCTCCATTAATGAAGTATGGGCTTTGGTCTCATTTAGACATCTAAGGAGGGTTCCATCATACCTGCGACAATAAAGCATATCACCGACGATAATGTATCAGGCTGAACGTTGAATAAAGGATTTTTGTTGGTTTCATGTAAGGTATGGGGGTAAAATATTATCATGCAAATAAGTATATATGTCTTGGTACCATGGGGAAGCATGACCTGCAATTTCACACACCATGTTGACCTCCAGGATTTCATATGTTGGGATTAAAAGTTGTTCCACAAGGAACTCACATTCTGTTCGATTGTTAGGCATGTCAATTAGGGAGCCAATAGTAGCCATTGCATCAACTGCTTTATTCTGTACCCTAGGAATTTGGGCAAATTGTATGAAGGTGAAATATTTCTTGAAGTCATACACCATACGTTTATGGGGTAATAGTTTATCATCTTTTGTTAGGAATTCATCATTAACTTGTTTAGTGACCAACAATGAATCACCAAAGACTCTCAAGTGAGTTATGTGTCACTACTTTGTAATTCAGAGGCCTATAAGGAGGGATTTGTACTCTTCTATATTGTTGGTACATGGGAATGTTATCCTAAATGATTTTGGAATGTAGTCACCTTGAGGGGTAACCAACAGAATTCTTGTGCCTGATCTGTTATGAGTATATGAGCCATCAAAATACAATATCCAAGCAAGTGCTTTTGTAACTATGAAAACTTCATCTGGAAATTCAATGACTAGAGGGTAAGCATCCACTAGTGGTGCCTCGACCAACTAATCAGCTATGACTTGTCCCTTTATGGCTTTGTGATCCACGTACTCCATGTCAAATTCACTTAGGAGCATGACCCATTTAGCCATACGACTAGTTAAAGTGGTTCTACATAACAGATACTTTAGTGGATCAATTTTTTTGATTAATTTGACAAGATGGATAAGCATGTAATGTTAGAGTTTTTGTTTACTGAAGACCACTACAAGGTAGGATTTCTCCATGGGTGAATAGTTTAGTTCATAAACGACCAGTGTTCAACTGATGTAGTAGATTTCTCTTTCTTTTGATGATTCATCATGTTGTGCCAACAATGGCCCCAGTGCAATTGAAGTGGTGGAGATGTAAAGGAGGGGTAAAATCCTTAGAATTGGTGGCATTAAGATGGGTGGATGAGCCAAGTATTCCTTAATCTTATCAAAACTTATCTGACACTATTGGTTCCATTTGAAGGTGGAATCTTTTTTCAAGAGATGGGTGAATGACTGACACTTATCTACAAACTAGGCTATGAACTAACAAATGGATTATAGCTTTCCTTGGAGACTTCTTAATTGTTTTAGATTGCGCGGGGGTGGCATATCCAAAATAGCTTTCACCTTGGTAGGATCAACCTCAATGCCTCTTCGAGAGACTCTGAAACCTAACAATTTCCCTAATGTAACACCAAAGACACTTTTTTGGATTTAGTTGTAGCTTGTAATGTTCTAACCACTCAAAGATCTTTTTCAAGATGGCAAGGTGCTCTGCTTTGGTTTTGGATTTTCCTAGCAAGTCGTCCACATAATATTCCAATATAATATGGATGAGGTCATGGAAGATGATAGTCATTTCCCTCTGATATGTCGCCCCCGCATTCTTGAGACCAAAGGGAATAACATTGTAGCAAAAAGTACCCCAAGGTGTCATGAAATAAGTCTTGTGTTGGTCTTCACGTGTAATTCAGATCTGATTATAACCAGAAAAACCATCCATAAGGGATAACATCTCATGTCCTGCAGTAAGGTCGACCAACATGTCAATATTGGGCAGCAGGAAGTTGTCTTTTGGACAGGCTTTGTTAAGATCCTGGAAGTCTATGCAAATCTAAATATCTTCGTTTGGCTTGGCAATAGGTACTATGTTGGAGATCCAATCAAAGTAGTCAATGGGTCTAATAAAAACTGACATCTAATAGCTTCTCCAATTCCTTCTTGACTAATAATGCTACTTGTGGATGCATTTTTCAAAGTTTTTGTTTGGCAGGCTTGGTGTCTGGGTGAACATCTAGATGATGAACTACTAAAGTAGGGTATAAGCGTGGCATGTTTGAGTATGACCAAGCGAAGTTAATGATACCATCTTGGAGTAGCTGAACAATGACTAAATATTCTTGCTCTGATAAAGATTTGGCCACATAGGTGATCTTAGGGTTTTCTGCAATACCCAGATTAACTTCTTGAGTTTTTTCAATTAGGATGGATGATTGCATGGATAATTAAGTTCCCACAAGGGGAAGATGAATGTCTCCATCCTCCAGCACCTTTTCGAGGTTTTCACTATTAGATGCGCCATTTATTTTTACTTTTTCCAGGTCAAGAAGTGCCTCGGGGATGTTTTCACTAGATGATCATCTTTTATTTTTGTGATTGGAGCATTCATCCTCCCCCAATCCCATGAGGTTGACATATGTATCCAAGGATACATTGACAGGTGCGATGTCTCATAGGTCCCAATCAATGAGTTCAGGATGGCGAAGAGAAAGGCTGATGGTATAGACGGATAAGCAGTCAAACACACATGTATGATAGATTCTTCCTCAGGTATGTCTTCTAAGGGACCATTCTCCACAGTAACCCTATTGGTTGTATTAGATGATGTTGCAGTGCCTTTCTATTTTTTGTCATATCTGAGGCCTATATTGCGTGAGAACTTTGATACATCAATAGGTTGCAACTGTCCATGTTCTTCCTTTCCTAGGCCCCTGCCTTGGTAGTTATGCTTTTCTGTGAACTTAGTTGACTAAGGGTATACTTCCTGAAAGTATTCCTTTAGAGGAGGATCCAGTTGTGGTTCTTCCCGGTATACCCACTGACTAATATCTTCTTCTGGTGCATTTGTCTTTATACTAGGAGATCAAAAAGTGGTGGTGGGGATTTTTTTAACATTGAAGATGATAGTCTTGTCCTCTTTTGGAGTAGCCTACGAAGGTTGGTCATACATGTGTGGTGATGGTGGCATGGTTGCCACATTTAGGGTTGTATGAATTTCATATTCACCACACCCCTTGTCCATGATCTAGACTTTGGTAACAAAGGAATTAGTGGCAGGGGATGGCATGGCCATCGTGGTGGATGATGGATTGGAGGATGATGACTGAGATGCCCCCATTTCGACCCCAAGACAATAATGTAAATGGGGAAATGATGCTTCTAGAGCATGAAAATATTCAAATAGTTGTGGGTTGGCATAAATAGTGATCTCTTTTCCATTAACCAAGAATTTCAACCATTGATGGTATGTGGAGGGGACAACTTGCATGGCATGGAGCCATGGGTGGCTGAGGAGGAGATTATATGGTAAGTCCAGATCAAGGACATGACAAGTAGTATACTAAACTACAGTTCCAACCTAAATAGGAAGACTGATAATCCCTTCAAAATTTCTTTCTGCATTATCATAAGCTTTGATCGTGATGATTTGATTACTTAAATCCTCTTGAGTATACCCTACTTGTTTTATGAATTTCAGAGTACATAGATTGAGGACAGAGCCATTATCTACCAAGACCCTTTTTATTTTATGATAGTAAACCAAGACTTTGATGTGTAAGGGATGGTTGTGATTGGCATCAATATTTGGCATGTCGTTCTGGATGAAGTGTAGTTCATAAGAAAAATCCAAGTGTCCTACTAAAGCTTGGAATCGTGTGGGATCAATTTTGTTAGGTACGTGGGTTTCTTGTAAAGCTCTGTTGAGTATTTTTTGTTGTACTAGAGAAGACTTAAGCAGATCCAAGATTGAAATCTGAGCAGGGGTCTTCCCTAAGTGATCAAGAATGTTATACTGAGAGTTTATAGGATTTGATTGGGTGGATCTGGAGGTTGCAGGGATAGTAATGTGGGACCATCTAGTAGCAAAAACACATTGGGGATCTTTAGCCTTAACATGTATCATAGATACATGGGGTTCTACCTGTTTAATGCAATGGAAAATGCCATCATAATTGAGGGGTACATTTTTATAGCTTATATTATTTGTGTTGTTGTCTTGGGGATTGTTGTTGGAGGTGCTTGCACCTTGATTATGGTTAGGGAAGGCATTTTGGTATATATGTAATTGAGCATTGGATGATGGAGCTTGATTGGTGTAGAATTTCATATCTCCTCAATTGATAAGATCTTGGACATAGTTTTTGAGACCTTGACACTTATTCAAAGTGTTCCCCTTAATTTAATGGAATTCACAATATTCATTCTCCATAAACCAGGAAGGTTTGGACTTGGATTCATCAAGTGGTTTGGTGGTAGGGTATGTGATCAGATAGTTGACCTGTAACAACTTATTGAAGATGATGCTCAAGGGTTATCCTAATTGAGTATATTGGCATTTTTGATTCCCTTGACTGTTTTGGTTCGACTATTGAGGAGGATGAAATGCCCACTATGGTACGGATATGGAATTAGGTACAGATGGTTGTTGCCTTTGGGATGTATTAGCCACCTGGACATGTTTAGTGTCAGTCACACCATCATTCACTACATTTTTGTTCTTGTTCCAAAAGCATGACTTATCACCAAATGACCTTTCTTTGTCATGGTTGTGTATCTTGATGTTCCCTTTGGCAATAAGGGCACATTCAAGGATGGGTCCTTTTTCCACTATTTCAGTGAAAGTGGTAACACAGTGCAGCCTAAAATTATGAGCCATGTCAGGATGTGAATTTTCCACAAAGAGAGTGACCATGTCTTTCTCTTTGAGAGGGGTTTTCATTCGGCTTGCTAGTGCTAGCCACCTTTGAAGGTAGCTAGCAAAGGTTTCACCTTCATGTTTCTTCTCCTTAAGAAGGTCCAAAGTATCAATGTATTTTTCCAAATTGAAGGAGAAGTAACATAGTAGCTCACCACCTTTGAAGAAGGTCCACCCCTTCTTCATAAATGCCTAGTTATCTTTTTATTAATTGTTTTTCTTTCACCTCTTATCTTTTCAAATGTATCATTGTTTCATTATCCCCCATGCCTTCAAATGATTTTTATTTTCCAGGTGCCTATATGACTTGTGCGTCCCATTTTATTTTTTAATTTTATTTTTAAAATGCCCATTTTTCTTTAAATACAATTGTCTCATTTCAGAATAATGACTTGTCTTTCAAAATTAGGACTTATGTTATATTTATTATTTTCTTAATAAGTTAAGATTTAGGAATTTGTGTGACCATGATTTTTTTTTCACTATTAAAGATGTGAAATCATATAAAATATTATATTGTTAGGATAAATTTTTAAGGTTACATAATTTGTATTTTAGAGGTGAAACTCAAATAGATTGTAAATTGAATGCTACAAGATCTTTCATATATATAAAATTTGAGGATGAAATTGACAATAATTCAAAAAAAATCTCTACTATTATTCAAACTTTTGGTTGCTTTAGTAGTATGCACATCACTAGGGTCACCATCCTCCACGTGTAATGAACATAAACATCAAGGAATCACAAACACAAAAAGAATGCAAAAATTATCACATCAAAAATTTCAATCCAATTTAACAAACTCAAAATATAAAAGAACATTTTTCATCCATGATACATCTATTTCTATTAGGCTAAAGATGTTTGAATGTGAATCCTTCATTCATGGATGTGAAACCATACGTATGGGAAATACAAGTGATAAAAATGTAGATAAAGCTAAGTGAAACACTTTGATAAGAATCTAGTACAAAGACATGTATATAAATGTGAGTAAAAAAATAATTGAATCTCAAATGGATTATCAAGAAGATTTAGATTTAAAATAAGATCAGGCAAGAGGATACACATAGATATTAGATAGAAAATTGCAAGCACAAATGTTAGAAACGGAGCCCTAGTATTGTAATGAAACATTCAATATGTTGCAAAGTTGACAACAATGAAGATATGGAGATTAACAATGGATAGGAAAATAGAGGCCTCTTCCTTTTTAAGAAACGTTGGTAGGGGCTAATTCTCAAGAGAATAAATAATGTTGAGGAGTTAAACAAGGGAAGGTTGATTACTAAGTGGAATAACATTAGTATCAAGGGAGGGTAACTACATAGGGGAGTAGGGGTATTCATCAGAGAGGGAGTACAATTTTGGTACTTATAAATGAATATATCAATGGTCTTGAATGAATTGTCATTAGAGCTAACTCGATTGGATTGAAACCTAACTATTAAGAACCTAATCCTTCTAGTTTCTTCTTCTTACCGATCCTTCATGGTTATGAGTTTTTGGATCTCTTGTCAAGACGTATTGTGGATCCACCAAAGTTAGAGGATTGTGGCTCCTTTGTAGATATTTGAATGTAGGTTACTTCTAATCTTCAATCTCTTTGGTTTTTCTAGGATTAATTGCTTGATATTTCTTTTCCCTACAAGGAAGACATAGGTGAGGGAAAGTCTTCTTAGATGTATTACATAGGAAAAGAGCTAAGGTATCCCTTGGAGAAAATTTGGGAGTTGTGAAGGCCTCTAAAGTGATTTTGGGATGATTTGAGTATCTAAAACATATAATCTAGAGCAATTTTGGTAACATAATGGTACCTACAAATAAATAATTCAAAGTTCATACACTACTCGATTCTCTAGAAATAATTTAAATATGTGAAATACAAAATACTAATCATCAAAAAGTATTGGAATTCATGTACAATCCTTAAGGAGGTATGATGCCCAAATCTCATGCAATAAATCCTAATGCCTCTCTTGGTCTTGGCCTTCTAGGGTATTTTTTGAATATACCTTACAAATTGTCATTTTATCATTACTTATTGTAAACACCTAAAATTGACCAATTTTGTTTGGTTAGTTTTGTTGTGCATATTTTGTGCACATGCCTTGCCGTAGGAAGGGACCTCCTTTCTTTTTCTCCTACAGGTCATTTTCACTCCTGATGGGTTGTTTTTCTTTCACCTCACTTTGCGTGCCCCTGTTTCTAGGTCCAACACGGTCACAAGCCATAAAACAATCAATTTCCCCATTGGTCGAGTTCACCTACCTAAATTTCACTAAGTCATTTGCCTTCGTGGGCTGAGCCTTGTGGGTTTCCCTTTGCTTATCGCCCTAGCATCCATTGGGCCTCGTAGACCCACATTCATAGGTCTCCTCTTGCCATTTGCCGTTGTGTTCTATTGTTCGACTATAGCCAAGGCTCGATGCCTACTCAACATGCTGACCCTACACCAATCTTTGTCATTGCATTTGTTACCCACCACGGACACGCAGTTGCGGGTCATCTCGTGCAAGCCTCCATCCCCATTTCACCACTTAGTAGTGGCCGACCCTTGACTCCCACCTGCATGGCGGGCTCCCCAGTTGGTCTTTTTGTTTTGTCATTGCCATTACCCATTAGGACCGATGTAGTCCAAACTACCCAATTCCAAATGTTTGTGGGTCTTTGCATGCAATTTTCTTTTACCTGATCATCGTTCTCTAATGGCTAAGCTCTCAATTCACCCCATGGCTTAGATCCCACATATATCATTTCCTCAGAATTAAAACTTGAAGTTTGAGGGTAGATTCTTGAGTCATAGCTCGTTGGCAGGTCCACCCTCACGTGTTGCCACCTACAGGAGGCCATCACCATGATGTCGTTTCATAATGGTAAAGCTTCACTGCCTCCTTGCTTCACAAGCTCGCAATCCACCAGTGTCGTCATTCTCTTGCAAGCTCCCCATGGTCACCTTCATCCATTACTCTGTCGTTGCAAAATGACACTCATATGCGGCTTATCCACCTCCTCCACCACATTGCTCTAAAATATGCAGTCATTTTCATGGTCAATAGTGTCGATCTCCTAGATAATGATCTTAATGACACAAGTTTTCTTAGCATTACGCATTAGATATTTTCACATTACAAGCAGTGACATTCTAAACTAGCATCAATCATGGCCATTGGTGCAGAAGCGACAATGTGGGCCTCTACCTATATCTCACCACTTTCTTGACGAATTCCACCGCACAACTCCCCGCGGGCTACCACTCACATGTTTGTCCCTATTAAGTCCCTCTCTATGGATTTCACAACCTATTTCACCATTCAAGCGGTAGCTTCCTCGCACCCCTATTAGCAACGCTTTGGCATGATGAGTGTGAAGGAACTTTTGCATAATGTTGTTGAATGGAAAGTCAAGGCATTGAAGGGCCTTACTACACTCAAGTTTATTTGCTTAGCATCGTTTAGCACCATGTTCATCCATCAATGATTGAAGACTTCTTTTCTATTTAAACCGCCACCTCTTCCACTGTCCAAAAGGTCGTTGCCCATAGTTACCGCGCACTCCCTTGCCCGATGAAAAATATTCGTTACGGGGTTCAATGACTGTGGCACCATTTGAACAAATTTTCTCCATACTGTCATTCTTTGACCCACTTGCTAACAGTGTTTCAGTGGTAGCCTTCCACACCTTTCACCTGCATTACTCGTTGATTCGTATGCACTAAATGGAATTCAAAGTAGGGGTGATTCATGGCAGATACTATTCAAGAAATGGAGTTACCTCTCATTTGAGGGTACATAAAACTCATCCCTGCTAGAGGCTATACTTGGAAGTCTTATTTTGAAGATATTACGAGTTGGCAGAAATTGAAGAGTAGCATTTAAATCATAAGCAAGCAATTGCAATTTGATTTGGGCCCGCCTTTTGTGACGGTGGCATTCCCTACTACTGATAGAATTTACACATCCGAAGTTACTTGCACATGTGAGTAAGAAGCCAATGATTGCAAAATATTGGAGCTCGCATGAATCCATGAACTATTCAAAGGGGATGTTTGAAGGAATACTACTGTGATGAAAGAAACGATGAGGCATCCATTAGCCTGATTGTTTAGTATAAGAATAGTGGACTTTGTCAAAGGCAGTGATCAAGTGGCTTCTAGGTGCCACACTTTGGTTGAATAGAGTCGAGGATAATAAATCACATAGAATATCATTTGAATGATGGCAACTGGTTTGTTGGCTTTGATTAAGTGACAAAGGATAATAGGAATTATGTGTCACCTCTTCAATCTCTGTGAACAAAAGGCAGGGAAGCCTAATGAATTTATGTCCTTGGCTAGCAAATCACATGCATATAAAGTGATAATGAGTGGTTGCGATCAATATGGTTTAACTATGCATGTGTCCTAAGGGGATAGTCATTGGGGATTACGGGTTCCGCATCTGTGTACGCCATCGGTCATTGTCATCTCTATTATGGCTTGGTCATGGTGTCCTCCCACCTACTACTGTCCACACACATGACCTTGCATTCCCTTTGGTGGGGACCTTTTATGTGGGGTCCACCTTCATCTCCTCCATTTAGATAGTGGCCTCCCTACGCCATCTCCTCGAGCAGCGGAAACCTTCTTCGTTGTGGAGTCTACATTGTACATGACTAGTTCGTGGGCTTGTAGTTCTTTAAGGGCTTTCCTATGGCTACCTCCCACACTCCTCCACCCACACTCCTTATAACAAAATTCCTAACTACGAAAACTGTAACTCTCTTCGCTGTTGTTCCTTGATGACACTCACATGCATCATATTTGCAGTGACATATAGGTATTTGTCTACATGGGGATCATGAAGAGATATTAGTGCCTCACACATAATATTTAGTAGAACATCATAAATGATGGCACTAGTAGCTAAGGCTTCTGCGTTCCTTTGGGAAACCAAGCTGTTATGATCGATAAAAGGGGGGGTCATTGAATATGCCAACTTGAATGTTATAGGCTCGCACACTGATCTTAAGGTAGTATCATGGATTTTTAAATTGCAAGATGAATAATATGAAGAGTTTGATGTTGTAGTGGTTATTAAGCCAGATAGAGTGGGTGATGAGATATATATTTTCACGTGCGAATCTAAAGAGTAATAGATGGTATCTTGTTATTGGGCAGGTGAATGGAGGTAAATGGCATGCCTGGTTGTGGTGGTTAAATGTTGAGATTAATCTATGAAGCAAGAGGAAGTCTAGAAGTTCAGGGTGTGCAAGAGATTAAGCTTCACAAAGGAAATCTTCCATATGAAAAATAATGAACTAACAATAACAACTTGTCGATAGGTGATTGGTTGCTTCTTCTCCACAATCGTTAAGGGAGATAAACCATAGGTCTGAGCTTTGGGGATTATGATTGATGCCACAAATGTTGTGATCGACAAGTAAAATCGAGACTGTATGCACTATGGGAATGTTTGTTTGATATGACATCTTCACACCCCTAAGGTAGAATTCCATGAATGATTCCTTTTAAACAATGATTGGAATAAGAATGCCTGTGACAAGGTTAAGGTTAGTGGGTGCAGGGCTGGTGGATTTAATGAATTCATTCAATCATCATGAAGGAGGGGGGCTGAGCCATAGAGGAGGGACCTCTAAGAAATTATTAAAGGTCATTTGCTATGGAAACATGAATGCGAGTGTCCACTTTTATAGTGATATTTCCAGTGTCGACCACCCTACTAATCGCGAGCTTACCTCCACGGAGTTCTGGTACATGGAACTCACCATTCCTCCCATTGTTCTAGTTTGTGGATGTTTCCTTTGTTGATGTTGCTGCCACCTTGACCATTCATAATGAAATTTTCCTCGCTCCCTCCCACACTGTTTTCCCCACACTCTTCCTATGGACTCCTCCCCAGTCGATGCCATTCCTCAATGGTGGTGTTCGTTGGCTTTTCCACGTTGCATTCTGCTTCAAGTCTTCCACTTTCTACATCTTCAGGATGCACCTATGGGATGACCTCCTGATTGTGGTCGACACTCGATTATGAAGAAATTGTAATGTTAAAAAATTTTGATTGGCTTTAGGTTGATCATTCATCTTTTTCCCTTGGTTCCATCTATGGGGTAGTCCAACCAACTAGGGACTTAGGGGGTACTATGTTTGAGTCTGGTTTGAATCATCATCGTAACAAGAGCATGAATTTAATTAACATACCAATGTTGTATGAGGTTGTTTCTTTTGCATATAGGCCCTTTAACCAAAGGAGTCAAAAGGAGAATAGCGGAAGGACCAAACTATTATAATGGCTATATCATAAACCTCCTTGAAGATGTAGGTGGTTTCTCATGAACTACGATGGCACTACTGGCGTTCGGGTGCAATTATACATACCCATAGGAGCATGCTACTACTGGTTTAGTGAAAATTATTTCCATGGGACTCTAATTGATTGGGTTCATACTTGCCACAGCCGATGGGATGACATTTTAATGCAGGCCCTTCATGCCAGCCGAAAAAGGCTTCACTCTCACTAGCAAGACACCTCTTCACCTTGATTGAGTTATTATCAGACATGAGTGAAATAATCGGGTGTGATTTAGAGGGACATTTATTCAAAGATGGGAGAAGATGCTAAATGAAACTCTGGAGGGGAGAGTGTTGGTGTCTTCTAGCACCAATGAGGAGGGTTTCCATTTTCCTTTAGCTGTTGTGCTAACAACATTCTGATCACAGCATCCTGCATCCTTTGGGCCGATGGAGATCAAGCATGCGGGACCCACATTTTACTTTGTTGGCTCAAGAATGGCCATCATATATTGCATACCTCACAAAATTCCACTCATAGGTTTATAAAAAATGAACCCATACACCTTTGGTGGAAAAGCAGGAAGTAAATGATTCCATTAGGAGCCATCAGGGGATCCTCCTCTTTGAATTATGATACATATCGACAAATTAGAGGTTTATTTGAGGAAAATTCAAAGCTCACCATAAATATTGGGACCATTGCTAATTGATGAATCCTCCATGATGATCGATAGTTAAATAGTGGGGTGGCATATGTATTGGCCAAATGAAAATCGCTACTTCTTCGTGATGTTGATTTTCCCACTGTGAAGTACGAGCATAAAAGTGTCATGGATTTATTGGCTATCATTTCCACTACCATCCCAAAATGAATTCTCTTCATGATATACCCACATGAGGTATTTGCATTAGGGGGCACAAAGAAATCTTCCACTCATAAGCCTAGGAGAGCTAATTCAATAGATTTAGCAAGTTTAAATAAGAAATCGAAAGATTCTTCAAATGATGTTCAAAAGGGCACTAAGAGTTAAGGCTTTTAAAGGGAGTGTATGGTAGAAGGAGGATTTAAATGTTGTATTTTATAAAACATTAAAGGGGGCATGTTTAAAGTGATGAATTTAATTTGCAAAGTGTGAATAGGATGAACTCCTCAATGATGGAAATTGGTTAAAGGCATTTGATGAATGGTTTGATCAGGGGTATATTTCAAAATTACACTTAAAGGGGGGGAGGTCCAAAGATTTTATTAAAAACTCATTAATGATTACACCAATTATTTATGTTTTAAGTAAAGCCTAATTGGTTCTATTTTCTGTGCAGGGCAACTAATTAAAGGTTATCAAGGTGGCCAACATGTGGATGTTCATCATGGAGGACCTATCAAATGGGATGAAGAAAAATGATACTATGTCATAAAGGTTCACATACAAAGGATGAAAATGGAGGTCTAAGGCTACTAAAGTAAAGAATCTACTTGTTTATGAATGAATATCAAAGGGGGACTGACAAGCAAATGACTGCATGGAAAGGAAAGTCAATACCCATAACACAAGTGGTTGTTTACCAAAATCATGAATGGAAGAAGGTTGTTATATCCCTTTCACCACATGATCATGATTGATCAGGAGTTGTCCTGCAGGATCAGGAGAAGCTTATCTATCTCACAGTGACACGAATCCACAAACAAGACCCACTTGATTAACTAAAAGGATGCTACAAATACATCAATCAAAGGGAAACTTTTAGTAGTTTTCAGCTACAACAAAGAAGGAAGTCACTAAAAGAAAAAAGTGCTACATTGCCAATGCACTGCATGACAAAATAGAAATGAGGTCCAAAGAATGTATTTTAAAATTGCTATATATATTGGGGGGTGGGTGGAACCATAACTTGTAATGAATCTGAGCCACACATTATGATTAAATCCTAGCCATTCATTTGGACTTTGGAAAACTATAAATAAGGGCTTCCCCCTCATTTGTAAATGGTTGAAGAACTAGTGTGAAGGGAACTTTGAAACAATAGAGAGAAGCATTACATGAATTTGGATGTTTCTTTTGAGTTTGTTCATTATTCATGCATGGTTCAACTTCCAAACTTTAGTTTAGTTGTTAGTTTCTTGAATGGTTGTAATAATGGTGTTTGTTGTTATGGTATTTGATGGACTTTCAACCCATACTTTTAGCACTTGTTGATGAAAAACTACTGCGTAAAGTTAGTTTGGGCTTGTTTAATTCATTGTTGCAACTTAGTTCAATGGTGTGTTCATAAGGTGAATGCACAATCTGAAAATTTGTAGACCTTAGGAGATTGCACTAGTTTTATGTAGTTGTAGGATTCTTTTGGTCAAGCAAAACTCAGTTTAGGAAGTTTTTCTACTGTATTAGCCTCCACTATAACTGTGCATTCATAGCTTAGATTTAGAACAACTCTCTTACCCTCTCTCTTTTGCTATTTCTTTTTAACTCCTTGTTAGAGTAGAATTCCAAGCATCACCATGAAGCTAAATCAGATGATTGAGGTGAGTTTCAGATTGTTGTTTTGAGTGAGCATCCACTGTTCATTCACTTCTAGCACTTTGAAACTCCATTTGTAGACCCAACTTCCCATGCTTTGTAAACCATAAAGTTTGTCATGTGATTACCAACAAAACACATCAACCAACTGAGATATTCCAAGATTTTTCATGACCTAACACCTGAGAGACCTTGGGGTAGTAATTGGTAACTTGTTTGCATATTTCTACTTTTTAAGAGAGGTAGCATACTTGTGTGTTGCCTATTTTGAGAAGGTGCAAAAACACCCATCAACAAGTTTATCATTATTTCAACTAATTTCTATCACTCATAGTAATTAAATAATGTTTCATTATTTAATTAATATCCCCTACCTTTCATCTATTTTTCAAATCCTATCCTAAGGTAATTAATCTAATTAATTTACCCATCTTAGAGTATGGTGTTCCAATCATCTATTAAATTAAATAAAAACCTTTATTTATTTAATTTAATTCCCCAAATCCCCTTTTTCCTCCAAATAAGAATCAAATTTTATCATTTAATTCTTATTTATCTCTCACCCTATGTTCCATCCTCCATCATCTCCACCTACCCTCTAATCCTAATCCTAACCACTTACCTAATCTCGTACCTAATCATTTGCATATTCCTAACCCGTGATTAGTTAAGGCTAAACCCCTTTCCATTTATTTTTACCCACCTTGTCCCTTCCCTTCATAACTCTTTCCCTTTTTGGAAAGGACCCCCACATGGGTCTCCCTTTCCAAAATTATCTTAAAGGAATTTAAAATTCCTTTATTCCCTACCACCCCATGCCTTGGGAATGTGAGGACAAGGAATGCCTTTATTGCAAGATGCTCCTCATCCCCCAAGGTACTTCCCAAGTACCAATCTCCATCTCAAGCCACCATATTGTGCCACTTGGCACAATCTCATGGCTTGAGAGATCACAAGCAATCCCAAACATCGATCCTTATTCTACAATCCTAGCCCTCCATTTACTTTTCCTCGCATACATATATTCCACACTCCATTTCATCATATTGTGCAACCTTGAGAAATTAAGCACTATTATGTCACCAAAATTCCATAAAATCTCATAAAAATCAATGATCTTGGGTAAATATACATAGGGGAGAGGGGCCCATAGCAGAGTAGGGTCCAATAGTGGGGATATAAGTAGTCCTCAATGGGCCCCATGATTATAATCACCTTAATATCCAATTGCAAAACACTTTTTATCCATAAAATACACAAACTGAGAAATCATGTAATGCCACATCAGTGCACCAATAAAACATGACTTGGTGCACCACTATCAGTCTCACTTTTTTTTCTAGGCCCTTTTTGGATACCTCAACAAAAAACACACTGATGTGGCATCACATTGATGATGTGACCCTGAAACAAAATATAGAAGCACATGAGTTGCCAAATAAATTTCTCTACAAAATTGTGAGTGATTTGAAATTTTCACAAAGGATTTCGAGAAATTTGAAGTTAGGGTGCTCCACTATGGGCCACTCTCCACTAATGATGGGTAACTCAAAATACTTTAGTTTTATTGAATTTCATGATAGTTTGACCTTTCTTTGCCTAATCTAAGTGTTGTTTGGATTTTTTGTATTTGTTCAATTTTATTATAATTTCATTCATGTTTTGAGGCACATTTCCTTTCACAAATTTCTTGCATGTTTGGTGGGACCCACTTCATGGGTTAACCTAATTGAATTTTGTCATTTTTAGTGTTTTTATGTTTCCAAGTTCTGGATGGATGAATGCATTGCAATTTGGGTGAAAATTCTCTCTTGATGGGTGAATCCAAACATACAATGAAAAATGCACTGAGGATACTTCACTAGTCATAAGACAAATGTGTTATGCATATGGGTGAATACACACATACTTAATTGAATCCATTCCTGAATTACTTGTAGATGTGTTCAGGTGAATGTGAGATTTCATAGGTGAATCCAAAAATTTTGGGTGAAAGCATTAAATATTAACCTCTAACACAAAAAGGTGAATACATTTACATAGGGGTGAAGGTAAATTGGTCTTGTATGAATGATTTAGGTATATTGCTAATTTTAATTGTAATAATTTCAATTTTATTTCTTACGATCTTATACCAACCCACTAACTTGGATTAATTTGTGATCATAAAAACATTATTTATGTAGCTATTGTTAGTTGAAGATCAATGGAATCAAAATCCTAATGTTAGTTCTTGTAGATTCTCCACCAAAGACCTTTATTTACCACTAATTTAGGAAACTTTGATTTTCCTAAAGGGATAATTTACTTGTTTGTTGTGTTTGTGGTTTCTCATTGACTTATGCTCTCCATTTGCATTGCACATTGATCTTTGGGATAAAAATTCATGTGATAATCCAAGTCTTATTGTGTTAGTCTAGTAGTGTTAGCCTACATGTATGTTCTCTCCTTGTGCTTCATGCAAGCTTGAAAATAAAAAATTCCCAATATTTCCTTCCCCTTAGGAGGTCTACTTGGGGATTTCATCACCCGAAGGGATGACATCAACCATATGAGCCAACAAGGTATATAAAGCCTAGGGGAGAATAAAATTTGTGTCCCAATATAGACACGTGTCTAGTGAAGCTTTGATTCATAGGTGATATCTAGCTAAGAGTGCAAAGTTGGTCCAAATGAATTAGTTGATATTCTCAACCCACACTTTGTTGGTGTAATTAACTATTTAATTACATCTTCATAAGTTTACTTAGGCAATCTTTAATTCCTAAGTTATAGGATCTTATCCTTATCTTATCGAGCTACCTTTTGCTCAAGATAAGATTTAGTTGTTGCATGCTTGCCTTTTATAAGCAAGCCTCATCTTGTACATTTGTATCAATTAATCGTGAATCAATCTTGCATATTGATAGCAAGCATTCTCACCATTATTTCTCTCTTGTGGAAGTATATTGGTCTAGCAACAGATTTCTGGAAATCTAACATGGTATCAGAGCTTCCAGGGTTGCGGACTCCTTCTCGGATCTAAGGGTTTTAGTTTTTTGGCTTAAAGATTTTTGCTAGGTGCAGATTGGGGTTTCAATAACCTCACGGTTGAGATCAGAAGGCTTTGCAGATGAATTTTGACTATAAATTCATCCATTTTGGGTAAAGTTGTTTTTGAGGAAAAATTTTTTTGCTAGAACAGCGCCTATGCAGTACGATTTTCTCAATTTTTGCAAAAATATTTTTCAAAAATATTTTCTGCAGTATATTTTACTGATAAATTTGGGCCAATTTTTTATATTTTTGGGCTATATTATTGTGGATCAGCATATTGGCATATTTTGCGGCATCTTCATAACCCTACACAGGTACCGACCATCACATCAGTTGGCTGTTCATTCGTAGGGTACTGGTTGCTTTCACAGGTCAAATCTTTAGTTGCGTCTGCATATTCAAACTACCAGCTATTTTTCCATTTGGATCAGAAGCTGACATCCTCACTATACTCATCGGCATATTTTGGTTCTTTCATCACTGGTATGTGGAGGGTCAGGTGTTATCATCCGGTGTACCTGGTCTTATCAGTCGGCGTACCTAGTCATATTCCTCGGCTGTCATTTATCTGCAGGGTATGAGGCTGGGTCAACACTGTAGGAGGCCATATCTATCGTTTGGCATTTATTTTCTAGTCAGTCAGATCTATTAATCGCCCAACTGCCCCATCAACATCCATTGGCCGATCTATCTTTGGCTTTGTCGGCTATCAGTTCCACATGCAATAGTCTTTGTATTTCCGGGTACTATTCTCTTTCATCGCTGGCATCCTCAGTACTCTGGTCTGTGCTTGATTAGTGCTTGGTATATTCGGTGGTCGGCTGTCTTTTCTTATCGACGGGTACATCGCCTGTGGTTGTCTGCCATTTATTGCCAACTATAGTCATATATTGATCAGCATATTCTCCCAATATTCCTTGTGGCTAGCATCAATCGGCGTCAACTTGGATCGGCCTATCACTGTGGTATAAAGACTTTTTTTTTTGGTTGGAGTTTATTTGTTTTGAATATTTTTATATAAAAATATTTGTATAAAAATTGCCAACCTATTTATAAGACCGGTGGTTTCTCTATACTAGTCAAGGTCGGATTTATGAAACCCTAAGTCTTGTGGCCGATGAGTTTTTTACTTTTTGCATTTGAAATGCTAGCGGTCTTATGGAGGACCAACTTTTAGGCTGTGGGTGCCGAAAAATAGCACCTATTTAGTTTGTTTATGCAGTGTTTTTGCCCCCAAAGTGCCTATTTATAGGCCTTTTTTTCATTTTATCATAACTTTTGCATACGAAGGCAATTTTTTAGAAACGAGATATCATCGGAAAGATGGAAGAGTCAACTTTTCAGTGGTATAGATATTTTGTAGGGATTTTTCAGTTTTGTGCCATATTTTCTAGGTTGAAGACAGATATTTTTTTGGCTTTCGGAGCTCATATGTTTGTATATGGGTGACTTAATTACTTTGGAGAATGGGAACTATAGGAAATGGAGTAATTTAATACTCATCTAGATGAGAGGAATCTATTGTCCTATTTGTTTGATAAAGTTCCTTGTCCTAGCACAGCTGTTGAGTATTTCATTTGGAAAGGCTTTAGGGCTAGAGTCTTTAGAGTTATTTTTGAAAATTTAAATGATGACATTTTGGAGACACTTATTCACTTTGAATGTCCTCATGCTCTTTGGAATCAAATTAGAGAGGTATATGGAGACCACGATTCTTCTCCATCTCTTGAAGCTCCTCTTTCCAACTCACATGTGCTTGTTCATTCTTCAGAATTGATAACCCATGATTGTGATCCTTTGGACAAGATTGCAGATGTTTCAGATGTTCCTGATAGTCTTCCTGATTGGGATTCCTATTTGATAGACATTGCTTCTTTGTTTGTGGAGTCTCACATTTTAGATTTGGAGGACCAATTTGAGGGTTTATCTCTCTTATTTGATGATAGTCATGGGTCCACTATTATCACTTCATGTTTGTCTATGGAGTTTGTTCAAGATCAATTTCCACTTGTTCCTGGTTTGTCACAGTTTGTTGTGATTGGGCATGTACCTGATTGGATTGTGGCATCATCTTCACCATCTAGGAAATTGGCAACACATGAGCAGATTTCAGAGACACAATCTTCATACATATGGATTCCTCTTCCTACTTACTATCTAGAATGGGAATCATTTCTGCAGTTGTTCTTGGTGTATCTTCTTCCTAAGGGGAGAAAAATTGTTTGTAGGCATTGGATTTTGTTTTGTCTTCAGACATTAACCATACTTGCAGGAGATCATACATCATAGGGGGGATATCTTATCTCTTTACTTCCCTCTTATGGGGGGGTAATTTATTGTGTATTCATGATGGATGTAGTCCTTGGGGGGTATCATTGAGTCCTTCATACATCATGTTTACATTCATCATGCTTGTTTTTTGTTTTCTCTCTTTTGGAGAGGGGTTTTCTTCCCACTGGGTTTTCCCCATTTTCTCTGCTTTATGAGAGATTGCATTTCATTTGCATCTGTAAATGGGTACCTAACATGGCCTAGTTTCTGGGACCCATAGTAGTTTGCATTATAATCTTCTCCCTAAGTTGCACTTATGGGGGGGTGTTGGTGTAATTAACTATTTAATTACATCTTCATAAGTTTACTTAGGCAATCTTTAATTCCTAAGTTATAGGATCTTATCCTTATCTTATCGAGCTACCTTTTGCTCAAGATAAGATTTAGTTGTTGCATGCTTGCCTTTTATAAGCAAGCTTCATCTTGTACATTTGTATCAATTAATTGTGAATCAATCTTGCATATTGATAGCAAGCATTATCGCCATTATTTCTCTCTTGTGGAAGTATATTGGTCTAGCAATAGATTTCTGGAAATCTAACACACTTGTGACGAGATAGTGTTCACAGATGTGCCTTATGTATTATCCTAGTATTTCAATGATGCATTAGATTGCTTATTTTACCCAGGTAGCTTAAGACCTTTTGCTCATTATTCAATATGGTGTAGGGGATGCATGATATATCTTGAAGTTACTCATGATGTACCTTTGTGTACTCAGATAGATTCTACGAAGGAATCACCATTTGACCAGCATTGATAAGAGGTCCTTCACCCTTATGGGTCATGATCTCTAGTTATCTAGCCATCGATAGAGGGTTTTATTTCTTGTAGTATAAGCCTGCATTGTCAAACCTACATGAATAATCTATGTTTGTGCAATCTAGTATCTCTTCTTGTGATAACTCATACACATATTTAGTCCATTCGATAGCAAGTTTTCTTATGCTTTTTGAATGCGGTATTTAGTCCTTTTTCCATCTTTTCCCAATCACCTTAGGGTGAATTCACTATGCATTTGGGCGGATCCACCTTCACTTGTGTGAATCCATTTTGTACTTGGTAAAATATGTCTAGGTAGTCAGATCTCCAATCCAGTCATAGTCATCATTGGGTGAATACACACTGCATTAGAAGAATTTTCCTTGGTAAATCTTCAATCCAATCATAGACTTAATCAAGTGAACCCACTTTGTAATAGGGGAAATTTAGTTATAGTTCAGAAAATCCACCCCACATTTCAGATTTTCCTTCATAACTTCATCAAAATATCATCAAATCATAACTAGGAAAATATTCCTTCACTTGGGAAAATATGCCTTATTCTTGGGAGAATTCATTTATGGAAAATCTATGACCGACATGGGAGAATCTTCTCTAGTTTGGGTGAATTTGTTTCCATACAAATTATAGAGAGTGAACCCTTACAATTCCAAATAACTTGTGTTCTTCCAAGTCGAATGCCACAAAAAAATAAAATTTTCACTTCATAGCTACCCCTTAGTGATAAATGTTTCCACCTCATCCATCTAAAACATGTTAAAAAAAACATCCTCTTAGGACAAGGGACATCACTAAATGCATCTTATCATCACCTAAATGATCGACCATAAAAAATATAGCCTTTAAAATCAGTTGATTGAGAACTTAAATTTTAAATCCAACCACCATTATATTACTTTATTAGGAAATTTTCCTATCCTAAGTTATTCATATCTCATTCAATATATTTGAACTTGAGCTTGAGGTATAGTTTCTCTTTTAGATCACTTTTTCTTGAGAACTAAGCATATCTCAATAGTAAATCCAACCATCAAAATCAACATAGGGTATCAATTATAGTTAGGAGTGCTAAATAAACCATCCAAATCCCATGTGAAACCACACTTGTTTAGTCATGTACTCAAGATTAAGGTCAACAAAATTTATCTAGCTAATCATGTACCACCTTCCATGCTAGTGACCACACATTTGGAGCTTAGAAAATATATGGAACAACAACAACCCCCATATATTGTAGCATAAAAAATTGTACTCCCTAAAGGTGAAATTATAATTTCACAATTTTATTTAGAACTCATCTTTTGTATTCACTCCAATAGTGAATTCTAGAAACAATCACTAGGCTTGACCTTTCCTTTCAACCCAAGAGAACATGTTAGTGCTACCCTAAAAGTTCCTTCTTAATCATATTTCACCAAATTAACCTCAACAAGTTCTCATTTTCTAAATGATTCCTAATTAAGTAGACCCTAAACATATAAATCAAACTTAAATGTGTTAAAAGTAGCTATGTAGGGGCACTAATGCCCTAGTCAAAGTGTTTTGCCTAAGAATTTTGATTTTTTGTATATCTTAGTCTCTAATTTTAGAGAGGTGAATTCAAAATTGAGGCTTAGAAGTAAATTAATCCAAAAATTTAAATTTAAATGAATCATCCTACACTTTAATTTATTCATATGTTCCACTATAAAATATGAATTATTATTTCAAAATTAAGAAGAAGCAATTACAATTATAGCAAAACTCTGCCAAAATACATCCATTTTTATAGATTTATAAAGTGAATTTCATAATTAATCAAGCTAGCACATTGATTGGATTTGATTCCAATAGAAGAACTTGTTTAAATTTGGAGATAGCTTTGGATCCCTTCAAGCACTTAATGACTTATTTTCAACATGTACTCATCTTCAAACTTTGATCTCCTTGCTATCCTAAGTAAGGTATTTGAGCATTTGGATTTTCCCTAGGGTATTGGACTTTCTCTTGGGTTAATCTTTCTTGGGTCATTTATAAATCCTTCTCTAACACACACAAGTAGGTTTTTATCATTTAGTTTACATTTTATCTTGTTACAACCTTAGACACAATTAAGGTTCAGAGTACACACACTTTATCTATCAATGTATTGGTTGTTTATGGAGGTATAACTACCAAAACGATGGTTTGATTGAGGAAAAATCCAATATAACCACCCTTTTCCACCCTTTGTTGTGATTTTAAAAGTTTAGATCTAGATATGAAAAATTATAGAGTGAGAAAGTGCAATACAAATCTATATGTTACATGCCAAAAAGTTGCAAATCTTAATTCATACTTCTCAGATAGGGGTGCCACTAACCTTGACCTCCTAGTTTGGCTCCAAATTTGTAGGAAATGTACACAAAACTCCATGCTTCCTAGCTATATCTTCATTCTATTAATTTTTTGTTTTGTTTGTACAAATAAATTATTTTTCAAATTAGGGTCTTTAGTTAATTAGGTCAATAAATTTATATTAAATCCAATCAATTTTGAAGGAAACAAAAATTCCAAGTTCAACATAGATTGGCTCTCCTTTTAGGTTGTTAGTCAATTTTATCACATTGTTGGCTTGGATTCTAATGTTGTTGCGAAGAAAGATTGATCCAAGTAATATATTCACTAGGTCTAGGATTTGTTTTTTCTACAAAACAAGTACACTACTAGTTTGCTTGGATATAGAGAACCCTAACAATCTAACATGAAAATGAGACTATAAAATGTTAATCATCCTCAAGAATTAGTCTCCATTAAGGAGGAGAGGGTCTCCCAACCTGGGTTTTCTCCTAGTATTCAAGAGTTCTTGGACAACCTTGCCAATGTGGATATGGTGGATCAACTCACAGATGTGCTCAAGGATATAATCATATTCAATATCATCATGTGTGGTGCTAAAATTCCACTACATTTTGACACATCCCCATTATCATAAATTGTTAGACCTACTTCCCCATAGGAGCTACTCCTGAAAATTCATGGGGCCCTCTATTTGAGCTTGGTAATGATGTAGTGATTTAGATACCTCCTTCTCCTATTTAGATTTCTTCATAGGGACTTGGATTGGGACATATCCCCAATTCGGAGCACCATCTTGTTTCCTCTTCTCAAATTCCTCTCTCATTACCATAAAAAATTCAACCATCCATTCCCCAAATATGGGCCCATATTATCTCTCAGGGTAATATACTGTCTCCCATATCACACACCCCATCTTCTAAACTCTTGTGTATTCCCACAACACACCCCAAGACTATAAGACTTTGGGACCCAAGTGAAAAATAATAGCTCTTGTGGCAAGAGCTAGCAAGTTGAAAAGATCACCGAAAGAGAAAAAGTAAAGAGAAATCTTTAATCAAAAAGTACTTTGTAATGTAAGTTTTTTTGGTACTGGATACCAGGAACCAGAAACATTTGAAAGTTAAAGGTGGTGAGAATATATAAGCAAAGTGTTCTGGTGCAATATTTGGAGTCTGGTAAAATGGAAGCTCTGGTAAAATTGAAGTCCGGGGAAAGTTCATGGGTAAAGCTGAATACCGGGTACCAGGTACCGGGGAATGATGTGAAATGATTTTTTTTTAAAACCTTAAGGTTATGTAATGATCTTCTGATAGTCTAGTAATCTGGTATATGTAGAAGATAATTATGCAAGGATTTATGATATGTTACGAAGCATGCTATTTATGAGATTTATGTACTAACATTTGAATAATGGTTTTATTTACATGGGATGTTTATAAATGTTTTTTTTAAAAGGGATTTAGTCTGTGGAATTTTTGATTACAGGAGTTCATTGCAATGATGTTTCAGATACCAGAATCCTGAGATTTTGGAGTTCAAGAATGTGGCAAAGAAGTGTACCTATTCTAGGGGTGACTCATTCCTAGAATGTTTAAATTGAGGAAGAACCTAAAGTGTAGGGGTGAAAATTCCACCTAATATCTATGATTTTGTGGGAAGTTCCTACATTTTGTTTGAGAAGATTTATTTGGTTCCAAGAAGGAACCCTGAAGATTAAAGATTAAAACCTCAAGAGTTTCTATGTGCAATTGGAGTTGACCTTCGTTGACTTTGATTGCAATTCTCTTATCAGTCACTAAATTCCATGTGCTTTGATGTGATTTGTCCCTTGAATTTCCTCTCATGTATTTTTCTTATCCTACTTGTTCCTTGTGTTCTATAAAAGGACAAACGATCTTTCATTTTAAGTTAAGTTCAAAATTTGTGGATGTCGAAAGAGCCAAAACTTCTTTAAGTTTTTTTCTTTTTCCTTGTTTTCTGAATCATTCATGTGTAAAATTTTGTATGCACATATACATTTATTAATATCAGAGCCAATTAGATAGCTACCTATATCATGAATCTTTTGTAGCTGGTTTTATTAGTTCAACCAAGCAAGACTGTGTGTTGCACCATTTAAGGGTGCATGTATAACCTACTTGGTGTCCAAACTAAAACCCCTCTCTTTAAAAGCTTGCACCATTTTATATGTAGTTGTGAAGTAATCTGGTGAAGTATAAAGTAGTTTGCTATATTTTAGTTGATTCTTTGGGGCATGCATGGAGAATAACTAGAAGAATTTTAATTTTTTAGTGTTTTATGCTTTATTTTAGAATAGATGTTTAAATTCCTTGAAAATGTTCCAAAAAATAAGTGAATGGATGGAAATTTATTGAAAATATTTCATTTTCTATGAAATTGTTGAATGCTTAATGCTAAATCTACTTAAGTGATAGCAAAGAAATTGTTGATGTTCATGAAATAAATTTTTACAAATATTTTGATTTCATGATATATTTGTTCTTAAGTTCCAAATTAAAACTCCATGTTTGATATATATAATTTCAATTAACCATATTCCCTTTGAGATTAACAACAATATCATATTATACCCGAGAGAAAACCTAGTACAATCAAGACCTAATTATTGGAGACTTGCAATTGAACTAAGCCAATATTTTCCTGATAAAGAAGAATCCCCCTTTAGATTGTCTTTGTTCCATATATTTCAAGAATGATAGGCTCTTTGTGGTTTATCTGTGAAGAATTTATTCACCCTATTGTTGCGAGAAAAATCGTCATCAACATAAACCTTATCATATTCCTCTCATATTGATTCAATCACATTCATATCAACTAGTATTTCATACTTCTCACACCTCCCTACCATCTTCTGCTTATATACCATAATCTAAATTCATATTCCCCAATCCTCTTATATTCCACAATCCACCTTCATGGTGCCATCTCAAACTTTACATGCTCCTGTAGTCTCGCATAATTAAACTATATTGCAAGGTCAATATACCACTCAACCACAAACCTTGTCATATCTTTCCCAACACACACACACACACATATATCCCTCAAAATACCTCATATTATAATCATCCATAAAATCCACCTTATTTTAGTGTTCCACAAAATCCCTCATACCTCACCCAAATTTCACAACAATCATACTTCAATCCACCTTAGAATCAATCAAATCCTTCTCCACCTCCTCACAATCAACAACTAAATCCTTTAATCTCATCCAATGGCTACTCAACCATCATCGTTCCTTAAACATTTATTGCAAGACATGAAATTCAAACTGAAATATATGCAAGATGAAAACACCAAGAAATTATTGAAGTTTGAATAATTGTGCCCATATCCTTCTCACCATTTAATTTCAATAGTACCTTTCCCCCAACACTTTTAAATTCCCAAATTTTATAAATATAAAGGGAAAGGTGATCCTTTTGATTATTTTAAAGAGTTCATGGATTTTCAATAGGTGTATTATAATGAAAACTATCTCCACTTGTTACCCCGTAGCATGGATGGTCAAGACTTGGAATTTTTCTTACACTTTCCTCATGGTTCCGTCACTATCTTCATAGAGCTATCAAAAAAAATTGTAAGTCATTCTCCTAAAATGTAGAACATAAAGTTACCATGTTAGACCTTTGTACTAACAAACAATGTAATGGACAAAGCTTTGATAACTAACTAAAAGAAAAAGAGATCTTGCTAGCCATCTTCTATGGCCCTTACTATAAAATAATTGGCCAACCTATTTGTACAAAAAATAAAGAAGGAAATGGATTTCCATTTACAAATCCATTACGCATCCTCATTTGATGAGATTATAGATCAAGGTGTCACTTTTAAGAAGGAACTTATAGCTAAATGTTTGGTCAAATTTTACTAGAAATAATGAGGAAACATCTTGTGAAAAACCTCAATTTTGGAATAAAAATTAAAAAAAAAATGTGAATGATGGTGTCATTGATACTATGCATGTCCAGGTTGCCAACACATTGAATGTAAATCAAACCACAACCACCCATCCTAATAGAAAAACCATATTGGTCCCTTAAGGTGCACCTTGATCAAACAACCAAAAACACTCTAAATGTAACTTCACTCCTCTTGGAGAACCTATAGATGTTTTATGTAAGTTGGTTCAATCAAACATGGTCATGTTCCCAATAACTCAACCATTTGATGAGTCCAAACCAAAGCCAGCATGGTTGAAAGATAAAGAATAATGTGACTATCATGGGATTAAGGGACATCCCACTAATAAGTTTCATGAAACTTAAGAATGACATCCAATATATTATTGATAGAGGTGATGTATATGTGGAGAGGAAGCAATCCTCTTCACCTAATGTTCAACTTTAGATGTACAGAAATTACTTTCTTAAGCATTCCCAATGTCCTAGTCCCTCTACCACTAATCCTAGCTCCAATAATAATCAAGGGAATAATCAAAATAACATGATGAACAACACCAAGGTATCCTATATAGAATAAAACTTCCCCCTCTTTCATGTGTGCATGTTTTAGATTTGAAGAATTTAGTGGAGGAAGATTAAGTATTAGTTTCTCATTCATGCATTCAAGCCATACAAGTTGTTAAGACACAAAAGCTAGCTTTTCTCAACACACAAAGTTCTGATAGTGACTCCAAAAGGACGGGAGTTGCAAACTAGGGACCTTAGGCATATGTTTTCAAGTCTCATAAAACAAGAGCACATTCTAAGGTTTAATGCACCCCAAACTAGCTAGTTTTGCACCATATTTCAACCCCAAATTCCTTTGTGTCTGCCTTATTCCTTTTTGGAATCTATTTCTAAATTTCTACATTCAATTACTTAAAAATCATAATAGACTTGGATTTTCATATTTTACATAGTTAGATCATTGTATTCTCAAAATCAATCAATTAACAATCATCCAAATCAACACAACAACACAAAAATTAGTGGATTCAAACCCTGATCCACCATTCTATATCTTCCATCAATATTTGTATCTAAGTAGGTATTTGTGATCACTTTTAATCCACTAAACAATTGAGAAGAGTGTGGTTTATACCCTTGATCCATTTTCCCAACTAAACATTTTGGTGAACCTAACTATTTCAAACACTTTAGATCTTTTGAAATATGAAATATATCATTTTAAATCTGAGTGTGAACTTAAGTTATTTGGATTCACCATTTAGGCTTCCATATTCATCAAAAAAAAGTATTAAAAAAAAATTGCATTGCATTTTTTATCCAAAAGAAATCTAGGATTAATTTCAGTCATTGTAAAGTAGATTTAGTTCATGGGTATGTGGAGGATCATCATGGAAAAAATAGGCCTTAAGTGGTGAAAAATTTAGAAAAATCAGAGTTAGGCAACTTGACGTAAAAATTTGAATAAGTTATCTATATTGTTTCAAAAATATGTAAGAGTAGAATCTATAGAAAATTGAATGTAGTTTCTAAACTACTAGGTTTTTTTTTTTTTAAATCTATTTGGTGAAAATTTGAAATTTTAATGCAGTAATAGTTAAATTTTAGGGAAAAAATAAGTAAGTGTTTGTCTGACCACCCTAACCACAATAAAATGATAATATTTTTTTATAAGATTTTAGATATAAGTAGAGGTAATGTAGGATGATCCATGGGCTCATGCAATCCTGCATCAACCAAAAAAAATTATATTAATTTTTGTTAGGTTTTCAATAAATGGTTGCCACAAATATTTGTAATTAATGAAATAATGTAATTTGAAATTAAATTACATTAACATTTCAATGTTGAATGATTATGCATAAAAAAGAAGGCGTTGCAAAGGAAATGGAAGTGCAAAATTCAAATTTTGATTTTTTTGCAAGTTAAAAGAAATTTTTGAGATTTGGATTTGAAATCAAATTTCAACTACCACAAATCCCTAAAAAATAGGAACTGTCAAAATGGGCACCCAGGTGATCAAATTGGCAACTTTGATGAGTGAGTTCAATTTTGGAAACTACTAGTAAAGTGTGTGTGAGACTGGTTGCTTGCACAAGTGAGAAGTTTGATTTTTTATATTTTTGAATTTCAATTTAGAAATTCTCTCCTTTTGGGTGTGGATTTTTTGGAAGGATGATTTTTGAGTTTGAAATGGGAAATTGAATTTTATTTCATTTTGAAAGATTTGGAAAGTTTGTAATAAAAGATAATTCATTTGCATCTTGAAGTTAGTTTTCAAAGTGTAGGAAACTCACAACTAGTGGGCATGGATTTTCTCTAAGGAGAAATTGCAGGAAAGTGTGAAGGCTTCAATAAGTTTATTGTAGCCATTGCTGAGGAGTGACAGAGTGTGCATGTGGGTTGGTTTTAGTGCTTGAGAAGCACATGAAATTCTATGGAATGTTGCAATTTTTTTCTAATGAATTCTATGATGTTGTAAAGGGCATATGTGGTGCCCATAGTCTCAATGAGACTTGCTTATTTTGTAATTGCAGATTTTTCATTTTAATGTAAGTTTGCATGTTGCACTTTCTTTCATACTTGTGTTGCAATTCATAGTGGGGTATATGCTGGAACATCATGGAAAAAATAGGCCCTTAAGTGGCGAAAAATTTAGAAAAATCAGAGTTAGGAAACTTGATGTAAAAATTTAAATAAGTTATCTATATTATTTCAAAAGTATGTAAGAATAGAATCTATAACAAATTGAATGCAGTTTTTGAACTACTAGGTTTATTTTTAAAAAAAATCTATTTGGTGAAAATTTGAAATTTCAATGCAGTAGTACTTAAATTTTACGGAAAAAATAAGTAGGTGTCTATTTGACCACCCTAACTACAATAAAATGATAATATTTTTTTACAATATTTTAGATATAAGTAGATGAATCATGTACCAATGTGATGCATATTTATTTGTAATTTTTTTCCAAGTTAATAATTAATTATGAATTTTTTATTACAACTTTTTAAAATATAAAAACTCGTATGTCTGACCACCTTAACTTGGTCAAAAATTCATGAAATTCAATTTGTTTTAATACTATAATATGTGAATCATAGAATGTGACGTATGTTTCACATTCAAAAAATGTGATACTGTTTGAAAGCTATAAAAAAATTTCCATTAGCCTATAAATTAGGACTTTAGTTGTAATTCAAATAGAAAATGAATAATAATTATTTATTAAATTCAAAGTAAAGCATAATTTATATTGGTGGGAAGCTGAGAATCTCCTTTAAAAACCATTTTTGTTTCATCGATTTTGGGTAAAAAAAAATTTCTAGCCACAAACCCTACACATACCCATCATATCACCACTTTTTGGCCCATCATGTTTTTGCACATACCGAGTGAATTGAGAATTAGTGTTTATGTTGAAATTAAGTCAGTTGAGAGGGTTTTGTGTTGCCCCCTCCCTGCATTAAGATGACTCATTTCCCAATGTGATGCATATTTTTTTGTAATTTATTTCCAAGTAAATAATTAATTATGAATTTTATTAAAATTTTAAAAAATATAAAACTCACATGTTTGACCACCTTAACTTGGTAAAAAATTCACATTTTTTTTAACTCTATAAAGATACAGCGATAGAATGTGACAAAACACTGATTCAAGAAATGATAATCGGGCTTGTTTCCATGTAAATATTTTTTAATTAAATTTATCAATCAAGACTTTGTATCTAATTCAAATAGAAAATTAATAACAATTTCTTATTAAATTCAAAGTAAAGCATAATTTATATTGGTGGAAAGCTTAGAATATCCTTTAAAAACCCTTTTCGTTTCATCAATTTTGGGTAAAAAGAAGTTGTCATCCACATACATATCGCCACTTTTTGGCCCATCATGATCCTGCACATACCCTCATACTTGTATTAGTAAACGTACATTAGGGAATACCAACTCTGAAATTGTTTAGAACATTAATTTAGATGTATGTATATAGTGAAAAAATAGTAAACTGCATTGTTATTGTTGCAAAAACATTGAGAGATGCCAATTTTTCAGATTTTTCAAGTTAGGACCAGTCAATTTTTGTACTTTACAATCTAAAAATTTCATTTTAGGTCATATTTATTGCTTAAAATTGTATTTCACATAGAAAAATCACAATTTTGTTAATTTCTAGAAATTTATTTTTTGTCAGATCTACATGACTTAACAAAATATGATATACAAACACTATAAAATGCATCAAAAATTTGAATTTAGTAAAAATACCAGTCTAGGGTGCATCATTCCTTAGACCTATCAAATTTCACCTTGATTTTTATCACAAGTCTTTTTTGTGTTTTTGTGCTTTTTGATTTTGCACTCCATTTGGTTTGTTGTGACTATCCTATACCTTTCCTTACATAGTAGGCTTACCTAAGTATTATGAAACTCATACTAGCTTCACGAGCTAGTGTCCTAGTACTAATATCCCTATGAGATGTAGTTTCACACTTATGGCTTCCCACATTATAACCACATCCATTGTGGAGCCTCAGTCTTCTAACTCTTTGATACAAGGTGTGACTTCAACCCAATCCATTTTGGATTCCATCCCTAACGAAAAATTACCTATGACTTCCTCACAAGATAACAATCATGTGGACTTGGAGGCTATTATTTCCCATGTTCCTAATGATAAGCTAAAATAATTTTGATAAGGATTTAGAAAAAGGTCATAAAGACTATCTATGTACTGAAATGTTAGCTGGAGAGACAATACCTATTGCGGAAAAATTAGGAAGTTGATAAATGATGCTCAAGGAATAGAAGTATTATGTAGTCTAGTTCACATAGTAGATAATACTAACATCCCAATGGAACCTAGTTGTACTGAAGAATTCAAAAATTATCAAAATCGAGGAAAATAAGTTTCCTCTCCAATAACCATACCTTCTATTCCCACATTTACACCTCCAATCATGGCATAAACCATACAATATACCAATGGACTAAATCCAATCTTAGGGATTCCTAATGTGAATACATATATTTTTGTAATCTTACTCATAATACTTTCATGCTCATCATTCCTCCTAAACATGCAACATAGTACCCATTGGTCACTCATTCTAGCCCACCATATTCAACAAACTCTCAAAACATGTCACTCAATGATCCAATCATAAACAAACTTTTGAAAGATGTGACATCGCTTCAACAATAAATTTTAACATTAAACCAAAATCAATATGGTAAACCTTTGCAATACCTTACATGTAATCCTTTTTCATTAACATTCTCAAAGCACCCATATCTCAAAATATTGAGATACCCCTATTTGAAAAGTATAATTTGGTAAGGGTGATACAACCATGTGTTAGATTTTATTGAATTATGAACTAATTTCATTTTTTAAGATGCGATCTTAGAAAAAATCTTCCCTCAAACATTAAAATATATGGCCTTAGAATGACTTTGATCATTGCCAAATAACTCAATCAATTCATTCACACAACTTGTAGTACATTTCTCCAACATTTTCAAGAAATAATTGGTCCTAAAATTACATCAATAGAATTAGTTCATTATAAACAAGGGCCTAAGGAGAAGATAAAAAACTACATCACATGATATTAATCGCTTTATTCATAAACTTCCTAAAGTCTTCCCGAGATTGACATCTAAAGAGTGTTTATAGGAAACTTGCAACCTAGTATTTGACAAAATATTTTATTTATGAAGTATCCTAATTCAACTCCTTGTGATTGTAGGATTTTATGGTGAACTCCTCAACACCCTAGGATCACCTACAAGAAAAAATAACTTCCACAAGAGAAATGGTGAAAATATCATGTTATGATTAAAGATGCAAGAATTCCAAAATGAATATGGAATGTACATATGAAGCCTTGCTTATATAGGAAAGGTGAGGAATAGGATTAGATTGTTGGAATATGTTGTCATTGATGTCAAAAGAAGGTTAGAGGAGAAGTGTGTCGATCTTGTGTTGAAGTGCATATAGTTGTCATTGATGTCAAAAGGGAAAGTTAGACAAACGAGTTTGTTGGCATGATGATAGAAGATGGATGAGAGAGTAGTGGTATTGATGGAAAATTGAGTGGTAGATTCGTGATGGGTTTTTCAAGAGCATTCTAGTCATGTGTTTTGTAGGCCGAGAAAGTGTTGGACATCCCCAAAAATGAATTATTTCTATTCTTGGGTGATATTAAGGTTTTACAGATAAACCCTAATGTGTTTGTAATCGCGGAATCCTCAAAATGTTCTATTTTGATTTTGACTTGGTATCAGTGGTTGTCTATTGCATTAGTTGCAACTTATGTCTTGATAATTGTGAAGGTGATTGGCCCCTCTGCCTAGTGTAGAAACCTAAAAATGACCTAGGCCTGCAAGCTTCATTTTTACCACTTTTGCCCTAGCATAATTATGACATTTAATTATGTCCTTGGTCCACATTCTATTGATTAAATAATTCATAATTATTTAATTAATAATTCATGTCCTTTTATTCTTCATGATTATTAAATAATTTTTTTTTATTTATTTATTAAATACGTCATTAATTGTCTAAGTTTTCCTTTAATTAAATAAATTTCTTAATTTATTTAATTGCCCTTCGTCATATATTTCTTTCTGATTATTAAATAAATAAGTTTAATTTATTTATTTAATGTCACTAATTGTCTTAATTAAATAAATTGATTAATTTATTTAATTAATTAATCTTATCTGCTAAATTAAATAATTATCTTTAATTATTTAATTGTCAAAATTAATATTCCTCTCATTTTAAATAAATGAAAGTATTTAAAATGTCATCACTTTCTTAACTGTCAGTCCATTTTGGTAAATAATCTAAAAAAGATTACTTATTGTCTCACAATATCCATATTTTGAATTAATTTAATTCAAAATAGTAATTAAGCTTCCAAAAATCAAGTAATCGGGCAGATTCTTGATTTTCCAAATATGATCTTCAATCCAATTCTTCTGTTCTTGATTTTTCAAATCTCACAAATTAGGAAATCTTTATCTTCTTCATTTTCGAATCTTGGTTTTTTAATTAATTTATTTCATTTATTCTCCACCGTCAATCCATTTATCTAAGGTTTTATCTTGACCGTTCGATTAATGAATTTGCCCTAACCCTAATTAGAGATTCCCAGGTTTAATCTAGACCTCTCATTCTAGGTCTTTCTTAGAATTTAATCTCATCCGTCCACTCGAAATTGTGTTTTCTATAAAAGACAATTTTGCTCATAATTTTAGGACCTCATCATTTTTAATATAGGCATTATAGTCATTTTAACATTGATAGTCATTATTTTCATTTATCATATTGTCATAGACATAGGCATAATTTTATCAAATCCTTCAACATTTGCATAGGGTTTTGGCATTATTATAGGTTGCTCAATTTGAAATCTGAGGGCCTCATTGACTTGCTGCAAACTAGAAGGTGTAACAAAGGTGAACCATGGAAGATGAAGATTTTTGGTAGTATTACTCCTTTTATTTTCATTATATTTCCTTTGTGCTTTGATATTTCATTGGATTTTGATGTTTATTATTTAATAATCTAACCCATCTAAATTTCCATAGATACATTTGGTGAACCCAATGTGAATCCTTTGATCTAGCTTGCCTTTTGCAGGTTTTATTGACCTTTTGTTGCAGATTTGTCAATTTTTGGACAAAATCATAGGTTTTACAAATTTCTTTATATCTTCTACACAACTATGAATTTTTCAACAATATTTTTATAGAGACTTTTAAATCATCTCAAGAGGCTATGGTAAAAAAATTCAGGGTTTATCATTATTTTTGTGGAAGTTATTTTGATTTTAATTATTTTTATAAAATTGATTTTTTGGACTCAAATCGACGAATTTTTTAGAAATTTTTATATTTTTGGAAAATATTTAAATTCTAATGGGGTTCTATGTTTTATAGATTTAATTTGGAGGTCAAATACAATGCAAAAAAATCCAATCTTCATTTTTTGTATGGTTTTCACAAATTCATGTTTCTGGGGGAAAAATAGGGAATTTTTTTGACTTCTTTATATTTTTGGAAAGCTCTTAGAAAATTAATAAGGATCTCTTCTTTAAGTTTTTATTTTTCAGATCAATAAAATTGTCAAATAACAAAATCTAATTCGGCTATGTCAAAAACATGTATCTGAAATTGCAATTTTCTGATGAGCTTATTTTTTTTTGGTTGCATTATAATATCATTTTTTTCATCTTGTAGGTGATCATAAGGAGCTATAGTAGCAGCAATATCAGTCATAGATAGAAGATTGGAAAGCGAAAACTTTCAGGTGCACTCGTTTAATCTTTCACCTCTTAATCATTGTTTGTCACACATTTGGATTTGGGCTCTTAAAACAAATCTTGTTTTCAATCACATATCAAAAATCGAGGCCAAAATTAACAATTATCTTCAATCACACATCTTGATTTGGGGTTAAAAAGAACAAGTGTTTGAATTTCTTTACACACATTTCAATTTTCTAAAAGGAAATTAATCACTGTGAGTGTGAATCAAGTGTGTGTGTGATCACAAACACCTCACTTGGTTTGCTTTTGTCAAACCCTTCCTAGGATGCTTGCTAGGGGATTTCATCACCCCTGGGGATGACCTCAATTGAAGCGTGAATCAAAAGACATGCTTGTTTGGGAGTTAAAATCTTGTCACTCTTGGCTAAGCCCCAAAGAAATTTATACCTTTGGGAAGTGAAGGTGAAGGGTGGGTTACCCCTTTCTACTAGCTGTGTGGCAGGATTTTGCTTTCAAGTCATCCTTAGTCAACCTTGTGCAGACTAGCTTGAGACCTGATTGGCGATACCCCACTTGACTAGTCATAGGGCTTGTTGTTGTGTATTCAAGTGTTTACTTAATCATAACATCTAATCTTCAAAGAAAAATTTATAATTGTGTTTGGTGTGTGTGTTCAAGCATTTATATGTGAAATATTGTGTTTGATAGTGCCCAAGTCAAACTTCTAGTAAACCCTTGCCACATCATCCAAATCATACAATCTTTCCATTCCACATCATATCCTAAACATCATCATTTCTTTAATCCAATCAACATCATTTTACAGCATGAGAACATTGGAAGACGTAGCACAAGAGCTTGTTCACATGCTTCACGTGGCTAAAACAAGTCAAGCACCTTTACCCCAACAAATCACTCACAGATTCCATGACATGATCCAAAAACTTCAAACCAATCAATCACCTCAAATGCAACAACTCATAGCTCAAATCCAATACCTCATGGCCACTTGTCAAATCCAACAAGCACATCATCAAGTCCAATCACCACATCAACAAATTTCACATCAATCATATGTGTCACCTACATCATCATATCAACCTCATTCATCCATGTATCATGTTACCCCTTCATCAACCTATCACATGTCTTCTAATGTCAAACCTTATCCATACCAATCCACCTCTCAACAATCATTATCCTATACAACCCCTCAATCACCATTACAACAAAAAATCATATCACAAGTCCAAACACCATTTCAACCTCAACACATTCAACCACAATCATATGTGTCACCTTCATCATCATGCCAACCTAACACATCTACCTATCATGACAATGCCACATCAACATATCCACCCATATCACAAGAACATAGGATCCCAAGTCCACCTTGGCAACAAAATCAAGAGCCTTAAGTCTTAATGCCACCTTTGACAAGGGGAACACCAATCTAGTTCATGTACCCTTACCACTATCCAATCAAATGCCTATCCATAAGCCACCATGTCCAAGTCCTAATTCATTGGCCTCTTTACCTTCTAACCAATCAAACTCTTCATTACCCCCATCATCATCTAATCCTCCATCAAATCAATGCCCTACATTTAGATATTTAAAAAACAAATTGATGGCATTATCTAAATCCACCCATCCAGCTATATAAAGGATGTGACCCAAGGGCTACAAGCAAGGAATCAATTGTCTCCATGTCATTCAACACATATACTTGAACATACAAAAGAGTCCTCAAACATCATGCCAAGTCCTTCAATTCAACCATGTCATCCACAACCCCTTGAGCCAATTTAAGAGTCTCCCTTCATAAGTCCAAGTCACCCTCTTTCATGCTCCTATGTTGACCATCAATAACATGTCAAGTCTCTCCATGAGAAATCCCCTTCCACTTCCATTCAAGCAACACAAGAGTTATTTCAAGAGTCTACTCCCAAGCATGTGGAAACATCAAGCCCTAGTCCTAATCAAGATCAAATCATTTTCATCCAACCCATCCATAATCTATATCATTTTTATGATCAAGATGATGTCCATAATGATGAAGAGCCTATCCAAGAGCAACTTGATCCTATACCCATCCATGAGAAAGATATTCCAAATTCACCTCCACCTAGTCCTATCCATGATCCATCAACATTCACTTCCCTTGATGAGACAAGTGCCTCCCAAGCACACATAGAAGATCAAACAAATAACTTGGATCTAAGTGAACACAATTCTAATCAAGATCCCAATGATCCCATGTCACCCACTATCGACCCCATTACAATTCCTCCATCATATCCTATTGGTCTTTCTACCCTCATTCATGAATGTTCCTCCTTCGAACAACAACAACCATTATCTTGTCCATCCAATAAGGAACTCATGTCTAGTGTTTCACCTACACCAAGTCCCATTGTCCATTGCACACTCCAAAATATGAACCACCAAGGTAAAGGTTTAGGCCTTCATGAATAAGATATTTTGGAGCCCATCCATGTCAAAGTCCCTCCACGCTCTTATGGCCTTGGACATATATCTCAAGGACACCAATCTCAAGATGTTGGTATTTCCTCCATGCATCCTAAGTCCACTTTCCATCATAAAGCCTATCATATGCCTAAAACATATGTTTCCATTCCACCACCGTCATCCTACAAATGTCAAAAGAATGTGACCATACACTTCCCTCCATCCACTCTACCACCATTGCTTCCAACTCCTAATATCCCTCCATCCACTTTACCACCATTACTCCCAACACCTAATATCCCTACCATTCAATCCTCTTATCCATTTATTCATAAATCCTCTAAACATCTTAATCATGACCAATCAATGCACACATTGTCTAAACATAAAGCTTCCACTCATTCCACCAAACCCAAGGGATTCCAAAATAAAAATTTGGATGCCTCTACACATAAAGTCAAAAATTCTAATGGTCCTAATTCCTTAGCATACAATTGCAAAAAGTCAAAGCCAAGTACATCTAAAAGGCTATATAAGCCCATACCTCCAAAAGTAAAGGCCAAAACTCAAATGGTTTGGGTACCTAAGAAAAAAGAAATCAAGTCAAATGAGGTGTCCACATCACAAAAATCCCAACCATCCCCTTCCATAAAAAATGCACATTGCATTAAAAAATCTCCAATTCCTAACACCCACAAGCAAAATAACAGTCATAAAAATACTAAGTCTATGTGGGAACCTAAATCACTAAATCACCCATCTCCTAAGCAAGCATCTTCATTGCTTCCTATACCCCATCCACATCAAAAGCTTCAATGTTTATCAAAATGTGTGAAACCATTGGTCATGGTTCCTTTCCATTTCACACCAATTCCACATACCTCCATCTCCCCACCCTTCACTCATTATCCTACATATCTCCACCATCATCTTCCTATGGTCCATGCTTTTGGCTAAGTCTCCCTATTCATCTTTTCCATAAGTCCCATATAATACCTATCATCTTCCCTACATAATCCATATCACAATCCATTATTTTCCTCCATAATCCATATCGTAATCCATCATCTACCTACTCCATCTCCCTTTCATGTCATCCCTTACCAACATCTATGAGCATAATGGCACTTGACATGGTCCATGCAATGACAAACATCCCTCGTGGGACTATCACCTTTCATGCAACTAGACACTTGAGTCCCTCCTATCCACAAGTCAAAAAAGTCAAAAATTAAAAATAAACAAAAGAAAAAAAAAAGAAAAAGTAAAGAAAAATCCCTTCATCCAACGATGAAAACCTGGTAAACAGGCACCTTGGATAAGTACCATGATGAAAACCTAGCAAATAGGCATCATGTGTAGGTTGATCTTCTATGTCACTTACACTTGGGGGCACAATGTCTTATCTATCCAACCTATCCTTCATGTCATATCATTTCCATCCTACCTACCATCTTATCCATCATACATATCTATCATATTGAGTTGACTTATCCACCCTAGTCCTTTTGATCTAAATGAAGACATAGGGGAAAAAGGTTGAAACATGTTTTTGGTATCTCTTGACATACCTCTTCCTATCTAAACCAATCATGTCATTATCCTATTGTCATACATTTTTTCTAGAAAAATCCTAAGTCTTGTACCTAAAATAGGGCATGTTATTTCTATGCGAGATAGTGTTTGGAGATCACATCCTTGCTCTCTTATGATGCATACATCAATACCATCAATCCATCTATCATAGCCTTTTATCCCTTATCCCATCACCCACCCTTGCACCTATACTTGGTTTTCCCCTTGTCATTGGTATCTAGCATAAAGGCTACTCATTTTTTCATCCTTTGACACCTCAAAACATTTCAAAAGTCCAAAAAAAATAAAAATCAAAACATTTGAAAAGTCCAAAACAAATCAAAACATTCCAAAAGTCCAAAAAAAAAATCAAAACATTTCAAAAATTTAAAAAAATCAAATAGCCAACAAAAATCCAAGCAATAATTCAAATGCAAGTCAGTCCTTAATCCATACCAATCAAGTCAATCAATCTTGTCAAATTATCCAATCACATCCTCTGGTCTTGATCCTAATCTTGTTGTAAACCCAATCAATCAAAGTCAATCTATCAATTATCAATCATCCTTGTGTTGATCTAGGGATATGTCACTCCCCGCAATGACAACACTATCATCATCAACCAATCCATCAATCAACGGTTTACAACTTGATAGGGGCAATACCTTGTTTGTTTTTGTATCATTTGTGCATGCTCGCTTGCTTGCTTGTGTGTGTTATCATTTTATCTTGCATTTGTATCAAATCCATATCATTCCAGCTAATATTCATATCTTGTGCATGTTGGAGTAGCTTTTTGCACTATCCTTTGTATTTAAGGTCATATCATACCTTTTGTGCATTAGGACTTTAATGCTCTAAGTTTACTTCCTCATGCATCTAAACAAGGTTGTATTACGCTGGGGCATGAGACAAATCGTCACCTTGGTCCTTATACCTTGGTGCATAACATCTAGTGCTAAATCAAACATCATGGTTGCTCACTTTCATTGTAGCATAATGCATCTTTCACTTCCTCTATCCATTCCTTCATCTTTAGTTCTTGACCCATCCCTTTCATTTCAAGAGACTACCCATGTTTGTCCAACCCGCCTATCCTCTCGAGGGGGCATCATCATATTCTGATATCATTATCCATTACATCATTTAGGCATCTTGTAGCATGTTTTGCCCTAGGTACCCATGTCATCATTTATTTAATTAAATAAATTTTATCTATTTAATTAAATTCATATTCATAATCTATCCATTCCTCTAATGTTAATTAAATAATTTATATTATTTAATTAATGAAATCAATAAACTCAACGTTAATTAAATAAATCCAAAATTTATTTAAAATAATAAAATCCTTTAATTAATAAAATCTAAAGATCTTCTTGTTTTCTTTCCAAAATTGAAACTCATGTGTATCTAATTAATTTATTTAATTAGATAATTCATCAATTATCCTTCTCGTCTTTTTTAAGATTTATTTCCTTTAAAATAGGAAATGAAATATTTCTATCTTTTTTGACATCTTATCTCATCTCGTTGTATTTCCTCTTTTGTCAAAAATCAAATCCTTGTCGAATCTTGTCAAATCTTATCTTCGTCAATGTCACGGCTCTATAAATACAACCTCTCACAATCCATTTAGGGGGTTGATTCGTCTAGCATCCAGACTCTATCAAAATCAGTCTTCCGTCTCTATCTATCATTCTCTCCATTTTCCATTTTCATCGTCAAGTCGTTATGCTGTAGGAATGAGCACTCAACATTCCTCCATTGTCAACCCTTCAAAATATTGCATTCTCATGCAGGTGGAGAAGAACAATGGAGATAAATCAAGTTAGCATGGAGATCAGTTTGCATTTGTGCTTCTTATTTTGACTTTTGTGTTGTTTCGTACTCTATTGTGCTTGATAGGATCTAATTAGATTATTGTTTTCATTACACTAAATTTGCTGATTTTTCCCCTATCTACTACACCTAGAGATTTAACGATATAAATTACCATCAATTTGGTGAAAGTGAATGGAATTGTGGAGTTTCAAGTTTTTCTAACCTATGTCACAGTTCTAGAGTTTTGTAACCTTTCGATTTGGTGACTTAGCTAATGGAGTGATAAGGAAGAAGGCTCTCTTTATTATCGCTATGTCATGGTTTTTCAAAAGTTCACAACCTTTGACAAAGAGGTTCTTAAGTTAAGATTTATGATGACTAAGCAATGAAGCTATAAGGAGTAAGGAAGCACTCCATGTGGGACCCAACCATAATGATGATGCTGACATGTGGCTTGATGAGATTGAGTAAACGGTAATCCACATCCTTGTTGTGGATTACCAAGCTATGACATGGAAATGACATGGACATCTAATGACAGTATGTGGACCCCACATTGGAATGATGTATTGAGTGATGTCTTCATCAAAGTAACTTAGTCATTCTGAAGGGAGATAATATTTAAGTCTTTTTCAGGAGACTTGTTGACAATATTGTAGATTCCCTTTTGATGCTCTAGAATTCCACAACCGGTGGCTGCGTGTCTTGGTGGGATCTTATTTGCGTGGATCATGACGTTAGTTGTACGATAGTGACATGGATGTTGTATGGATGGTGGGGACCACTTGAGAAATGCGATAGGAGTATGATACTGACTATGGGACCCAGTAACAAGTTGGCAATGAATGATTGCATTAAGGCCATCAGTAATAGGTGCATGATCAACAGTTGCCATTAAGGTAATCCAACGGTGTTCATCAGTCCCACTAAGCTTTTGAAGGATCCTGGGTAAGTCCTATTGGTTCAATGAAGTATGGTGGAGATTAATCCATGGTGGATGGATATTGACCATCGATGAAGATGGTGGGACCTAGCAAAGAAAGAAGTGAAGGTGATGATGGTGAATGATAATACGTGATGACAAATGACAGAAGAAGATTTGATCGACAAACCAGCTCACATTGTTGTTGTGATTTGTGTGGTGATGACATGGATGACATGTAGGTTTGTGTGGGCCCAATGTTAGAGCTTAAGGGGATAGAGGACTTTGGACATGTGTCCTGGTCGATTCCACATATGGCAAGTGATGTAGGAAGGATACTGGAAATAAAGATCAAAAGGTGATTGATATAACAATGATCATCAGTTGGTGGAGATTGATAGTGCATGATGAAGGTATTTGATCTAATGGAAAAGTTTTAAAAGATATGATAATGAACGAGAGCCTATGGATCGTGGTGCGAAGAAGATCAATGAAACAAATTTGAATGCAATAATCACAAATGGCTAGCTCAATTTGAAGAGGGTTTTGTCTGGTAATCTATATAGAGGAAGGATTTAATTGGTCTAGTTGCACCAAGCGAACAATTAAATGAAGACTTGATCTTCAAGGCAACATAATAGATTATAGAGGTGATCTTTCTATTCATAGCAAACATTTTGAGATAGAATTTATAGTTGTGAGGCTTGATGCATATGTATGGTGTAGAGCAAGATATGTGGTAAACCCTAACAGGTGATTGAGATCAAATTAGATTAGATGAACAAAAGAATGTATGGAATGCATAATCAAATTTTAGGGTTTGATAGAGACAATGAGGAAAATTATCTATAATAAAATTAAATGTGGAATCATCTTGATGCAAAGGTAGAGTGACAATGAAGATATTTGATAGACCCTATCAGATTAATTAATGATGAGATAGACCATGGTGTGTGGCTCCAGAAAAAGGTAGCTTGCTGGTGAAGTTTGCAATCTAAGGAAACCCTAACAAGAGATTTGAGAAGATTTGAATGGTGGTGAGAATATTGAGGTTGAGATTGCAAATTGGTGGAGTTAAACAAAATGAAGACAATCTAAGAAGTGAAATATAGGGTTATATTTGTTGTGTGTGTGAGAGGCCGACAAGTGCACAAGGTGCTAAACAAAAGTATGTTCACTGTACATGTATTAGAGGTAGAGAGAGAAAAGTGTGTATAGTGCAAATGTATGAGACACTATAGAAAGAAAGAGAAGAGAAGAGCAGCAAGATAGAAAAATAATTATTCTATGTGCAAAGGAGAGTGTAGAGATTAGGGTGTTTGTTGTGGGGAGTGCAACTTTAGCAACATAAAGTAAGTTGCAGTAAGTGCAACAATGCATCATATGTATTAATACATCTCAGGTTTTTTAGAACCAAGTCTATGCATATTTGAGATTGTTCTTATTATATTGAATTGTGGCTCAGAATAGGAGATTATAGTCTCCTTGAAGTTGTGGCTTCTAAATTAGGGTGTTGTTGCATCCTTGGGTTTTAGCCCTAAAAGCATTGTAATAGAGATTTGGATTGTGACCCTGGATTTGAGCAGTAGACTCAAGTAGGCTTTGTCACCATGGTCTTTCCCATATCAAGTTTTCCATGTATATCAGGTTTTATGTGATGTATCTATGTGCATGCATATTTTTGTATCAAATGATTAATATCTACACATTAAGGGTTAAAGAAATTAGTCCTCACAAAAGGTTTTAAGGGCTAAATTTTTGATTATCTACTAATTCACCCCCCTCTGAGTAGATCTTTGTGTTCTAATCTCACGAATGTACATATGAAGCCTTACTTATATAGGAAAGGTGAGAAATAGGATTAGACAAGATCATGAAAAGTATCTTAATCCTATTATATGAGCCAACTAACTCATAGTAACCTAGGACACAAGCCTTAAATAATGCTAGCTAGATAATATAAGTGACAACTAATGCTTAACTAGAACGATTCCTTCCTAGGAACTAAGTGGAATTAACATGTGACTAGGACCTAGATAGGTAAAAAATGTATTTACACCTGAAAGGTGGAAAATTGGGTCTATCCCACCTTTAGGGTGTTTTAGGACATAAAAGGGGAAATTTTCACTAACTTTCACTCAACAACAAACCCTTGACATCTCTATGCAAAGGATAAAGAGAGCTTGCAAGAGGACTATCCTATGGGGTGAATATGATCTAATGAGGGCTTCACCACCATGTCTAAACTTGTAAAAGATAATGAAACACAAGATGGATTGAAAAACTCTAATTGAATGCAAACTAACACTAAATGACCTAGAAAAATGAATGAAATAGAACATAAAACTATAAAATAAAATGTGCACACTTGAAAATACGGATAAGGTTGAATGGAGATCTAGAACACTGAAAAATATACTTTTACTACTCATTGGGACTCATTTTCCAAGTTGGGTGAATCAGTCCAATTTTTAGAAAATTGTGCAAGAATAGGTTTAAGACAAAAGGGTACTTGAATCTGCAAAATCTTGAAAAATGATTGGAATTGGGACTCATTCGCTAGAAGTGGTGAATCAATCTAGTTGGGCCTTTCTACAACTTCAAAGGCTGATCCTACTCTTCTTTAACTACTTTTTCCTTCCTAACTAGTTTCCGGATCTGAATATTAGATTTACAACATATAGGTCTTCTCTAAGGTTCTCTAAGGATTGATGACAACTTTGACAACTTTGGATGATTTGCAACTTTTCTCCAATCGTGTTCCTTAGGAAATTTGCAACCTAAACATGCAAATCACACACAAAGGAGAGGGAAAAATGTTGTTGGGTTAGTGGATAGGGGTTTTCCTTGGTCAAACCCCAAGTTTTGGTAATCAAAGCTTGAAATGAAAGTAGATATGGATGGAGAATAATGAAAGAACAAAGAGAAATGTCTCAACTCACCAAAACCTAACAATAAGGTGTTACAAATATGCTTGAGATGGCTGCAATGGATGTGATTCTTGACTCTTTCTTGAATGATGTTTATATTGCATGAAACACTTGCTTGAATCATAAAACCTACATCACAATTGTTAGCACAATAACAAACATGATGGATGAAGTCTTTGACATGATGATTGATGCTTGAAGAATGTTATGAAATTCTTGATAATCTTCCCTTGAATGATCTTGTGAATGCTTAATGATCTCGTGAATGCTAGGTGAGAATATGAGTGAAAGAACCTTGTATTTATACTCAATTATGCTAAAATTATTGAAATTACAACACCACAAGCCGACATTAGATCTAGGAGAATAAAATACCACCAGAAATTTGAATTAAATTTGATTTTGGGCCACATAGGACTCATTCACCCAAGGTGGTGAATGAGTCCCATTAGACATAATGTATGGGAGCAAAAACTAGAAGTGCTTAGAAATGTGTGAGAGCTGGTTCAAAAGCCAAAAATCTAGGTGGAACCCATTTACCCAAGGTGGCGAATGAGTCCCAAATCACTAAATCTGGGTCAAAAAAGCCAAAAACACTTGAATCATATTCGATAATTCCTGAGCCTTTGTAGGTTTAGGGATTTCATATTTTTCTATCAGGCATGGTATTTTCATCAAAACTTCATCAAACTACTACCCACAAGGAAATAGGTTAGCGAAGTCGACCAACAAAAAACTAATTAGTTTAATCAATCATATTGGGTTGGAATGACAGAGGGATTGGAACAAACACCTATGACCTACTTTTTGGGTAGACTAGATCACTCCCAAACAAATCTTGAAGACCTCCCCTTATGAACTCATGTAGAGAAAAGAGGTAGTGTTACCCGTTTCCATAGAAATTTCTACCTTACAACTATTGAAAGCCTTGGAAATTGAAGAAAGTAACGAAATGGAAGTATGGTTGGTGGAACTCCTCAAAATGGAAGAAGACATGGAAAAGGCTTATGAAGCCATGATCGGCCATCAACAAATGGTAAAGTGATGGTTTGACAAGAAGACCTCTAATACAAATTCTAGAGAAGGGAGCCTAGTGCTAAAGTATGATGAACATACTACAAAACTAGGGCAACACACAAAATTTGAAGCACTATGAAATGGAACCTTCTGAATTAGCGTGTGCAAATAAAAGAATGTGTACAAACATTATAGATATGTAAGGTAACACTTTAGATATACCAGTGAATGGTATTTATCTAAAACTATTCAATTAAAATACACAATTCTTTAAAAATTTTAACAGTTATGTACCATATGTAAAAAATAATTGTAAATACATTCTAAATTTTTAGAATAAGCCATTGAAAAGCAGAGAAGAAGGAAAAAGTTTGTATTATATTATATTCATCAAAAATTTACAATGTAATAGAAGCTCGAGGCTCAAATTTAAACACGAGGCTTTCTCAAGCAAACCCAAAAACAGTTACAAAGCAAAAAGATTCAAAAAGGAGGCAAGGTGTGAAAAATAGTAATGAAAAGCCTCTAGCCATTGTTCAAAAAGAAAAGGGGCTCATCATTAGGTTTTCTTGTTCTTCCTCTTTTTTTTCTTCTCTATTAGACCAAAAAGGGGTTGAACACACAACACACGTAGGCTCCACACTATGTAGACCAATGGCCTTGTCATCATGGCTCTGCACCAAAAATTTGAAGTGCTTCCTCTAGAAGAACCCTGGAACACATTCCATGCCACACTCCCATAGTAGGTAAATGGTCATCGGTTGAGAGGATGAGTAGTGCGTCTCAAGGTCCATGGTGTGAAAGTCAAAAAGGAAGGGCAACAAGGGAATTTCTATCCCAAAGTCCATGTTCCTGTGGAGATCCATGGCTCTCGGGATAGCCACTTGCACTATCTCCCCAAGTCCTTCCATTAGTACAACAATGAACATTTGGTGGCATGATTCAATTATCATGGGTTTGGCCACATTCAAGTCAAGCAAGGAGGTGACAAAGTGGGAAATAATGTTGTAGTTGCTCTGGAGCTGGTTCTCATCATCAATGAAGTTTTGGCCAACTACCCACTTGAATGCAACCAAGGCAAGGCAGTCGCACTTATTCACCAAGCACTTAATTCTGTCACAAGTAACCTCTCCCACAAAGTAGTATTGTGGCCTTCATGGGATAAGTTGAATAGGAGTGCCTAGGCCAATCGACATTCTAAGAGGCAGTGAATTGTGGTAGAATGGGAAACAACAAAAAGCTTGCTGAACTTAAAAGGCTATATTTTTGAATGAATGTTGCAATAAGGTGGGATAGCTATATATAGAAAAGATGAGCCAACAAACCTAACCAATGGAAGATCCATTTTTGGTCGGATGACAATGGGAAATACTAAGGAAAAAATGAGGAAGGTAGATAAATCATATAGAGAATTTGATAGGAAGTATTAAGAAATAAATTTGGGTGTTGGGAGTAAATGATCTCATATACTAATTGTTGACGTGTGCCCATTTCCATCATCAACATTAACCAGTTTACTTATATGAAAAGATAGGGATTAACATGCTAAGTTCTAACAAATTAATGGGTAGGTCTTTTCAAAGGTACCTTACATCACTTCAACATCTTTCTCATGACTAAAAGTATGTGTTCCAATGCAATGAGTTATTTGTGAAAGAAGGTGGTGGGGAGAATGTACTAATTCACACATATCATCTAGGTGGCAGCATTTAATGAACTAGTAGTAATGACATAGCCTTAACTACATGTATGTGTGAGGAATTAATTACAACTAGAAGTAGATTTTTCCAAGGAGCAAAAAGTGCAAGTGATCGTTTTCATTAAAGAAACTCTCTACAACTTCTTGATACAACCATGGTAGAACCATCAACCTCTAGTAGAAAATCTGTAACTTCAAGAAAAATACCTAGTTATGTCGATATTTTTGGGTGAAACTCATTCGCCAACACTCCAACGCTTTAGGAATGGCCATTCGAATTTTGTAAAATGGTGCAACCAAATAGATGCATCCCAAGAGAGGTTGTGTAAGATATCACCAACAATATTTTAAACCCCAGGGTGTTAGCTAACCCTAAGAGCTTTAGGGAGGGTGCACTTTGAAGAATGATACAACATGAGTCATCTAAGGGTTTTATCTTTTAGATTTAGAATTGTGGCCTACCACAGTTCATTCTACCTATTGTACACCCATGCCCTAAGTTGGTCGATGCTTATGCCAAGTGATTCAACAAAAGGATAGGAGTCATTGAGGGTAACAAGATTAAAGTTACCATTTCAGTTGAATCCATACGAGATATATTGTGTATCCTTATGATCTAGGGTGTTGAAAGTTTTGATGAAGAAAAGATGGACATCTTAGGGGAAGAAATGGCCAGGGAAACAAAATTTTATGAGGACAAGCAAAGGAACAACTAGAGAAAGGTCATCTTCTCTTTCCTCTTTCACGTAGAAAATTCAAGAAGGATGCATAGTCTGTATTCTTGATGCTGGCCTTGGCTTTTAGCCTTGATAATGATGAGGAGGTTTGTCCTTTTTAGGTGGGCTTGGCTTTCTTGCTTAAAAGGGAAAAGGGCTAGAAATACTATGATTTTGCTAAGGTGATAGCTAAAAACATGTTGGAACAACTAAAAACTTATAGCAATTAGTCTAAGTTCAAGTATTCTTCTTTCTTGGCTCATTAAGTTCTTCATCAGAATTTAGAGTGGCTAGAGAAAAATATACCAATGTCTAGGTTAGATGTAAGGGGTTGTCATCATCCTGTTTCTGTATGAACCCATGTACCTTCAAAAATAGGCGATTATTACTAGTTTGCATATCATTTTCTAAGGCCAGTGCTTCAAGATTTGTTGCCACACCCTATGGGCCATTTCTCTTCTGAGGTCACACAATGGATGGAAAATCCACCGACTTCGATAGATTATTTCTTGGGAGAGGATTTCACATTTATCAGATTTCATGGTTCGTTAAGGAGCCTTTCCAACTCCCTAGGTTTGAAATAGATAGAGTCTTCATGTTGGAGGCATGTCATCAGGAAACCCTTATCGACAATGTCTATGGCATAGAAGAAATAAAACAAAGATATACCCACTTCCCCTCACAATTTCCAACAATTGGATAACATTGAATAAGCGAAAGGATGAGGGAAAGCTCACAAATCTATTGGCGGCCATAGGCCTAGTTCTCGTTTATGACAAGTGAAACTATAACTGGAAAAAGCACTTCAAATTGAAACATGAGAGTTGGGAATAATTTCAGAGGAGGAATTCTGCTCAAGAAAGGTCAGAGGTATATATTAACTTGGCTCACATTCCACTTAAGCAACCAAGGTGGCTGAGTTTCTATGCACCTTAGGTAGAGTATCAAAAGAACATCCCGAAGGGAAAGTCCGTCAACAAGTAGTTAAAGCACAAGGAATGGTTGAAAAGAAAGAAGAAAAACTTCTAGAGATTTTGATAGGAGATGAAATGCCGCGGTGCCCTGTTTGGTGACTTTTAACCACATGATGAGGAATTCGAGAACATATATTATTGAGAGGCTGATTCAAACAATAGTAATCCAAAGAGCAGTGATGAAATTGACGAGGATAAAATTTCATGTTGTGCTTCTTGTCCTTAGGAATCTAGAGGTCAGAGGGATTCGAGGAAAAGGGACTCGCAAGCCTCTTCCTCTGCTAGTGCCCAAAGTAAAGGGAAAAGAACCTGATAGTCCCCAAGAGGGTCTACTATGGTCATCGAGGGCCAAATTTTAGAGGGATCAGTTTCCAAAGGATTAGAACGTACCAGTTTGGGTCGTGCAAAAAGACGAAGTGTCTAGGATCTAGGTGCACTCAACATGACAATCCAAGGAGAAGAAGTAGAGTCTGCACTCTAAAATGTTCTGACCATCACAACCTAGGTAAGTTTTACTCCCTCTCTTCTTTCTTCCTTTGCATCTCTGGTTACTCCTCTACCCCCTCTCATGGAAGGGAATCGTCCATCCTTGGACCCTGAGCTAGGAATCCTAAATACAACCCTTGCCACTTTTAATGAATCTTCCAAAGTTCCCCATGTGTTGAACAAGCATCATCTGCTTCAACCACTATTTCTTCTTTAATCACCCTATCAAGGCGCCCCATGGAAAGAGCAGAAACCTCTGTGTTACCCTCACTCCTGGCCAATCTAATTCTGGGAAGGCACCTCTCCTTCAACCTATTTCTCTTTTGACCCCGACTGGCCTTTCCCTTGCCCAACCTCAATTTGGTATCCTTCTTTTTCCCATGATAACGGTCCCTTTTGCATCCTTGAATACCCACACATCAAAATTTTCTCCTTCTATCACCCTTTTTGGACTCCCTCCTGGTGCTTCCATTGCAGCATAGAGCATCAATGTCCCTCAGAGTCTCCAAGAGCATTTCAATGCGACCAAGCAAGCTTGATAGGCTAGAAAGAAAATAATAATGTTAAAGAATGCCATGTTTCCTGCCAACAAGAAGATTGAAGAGTGAAGAGAATAACTCTTTGCTAATCACTACCATGCATCTACTCATGTCCAAGCCTGATGGACAAATGCAAATGGAGGACTACGACATAAGAACCATGGGCTTGGATTTGAACAAAACTTACTTGTGTGAAAAAGTGGTCCTAGCTAAGCCCACACAAAAGGTGGTATATGTGGACTATAGGGTGATCCCACAATAGTAGTTTACAATTTTTGGCCAAACTGGACACTGAAATATTTTTTTCTAACTATATCTTTACTTTTGTGCATCTATAGCGGCTAAACTGTGAGTAATTTGGAAATGATGCAAAATAGTGATTTGTGACATTTTGTTTGTAGATTCTAAATATATTTTTTTCAAAAATTTTGGAATCAGATTGCACTTCCTTTTCCATCTCCTTCGAAAACTAGGTTTTTTTTGTAAATAACATTTTTAAGGAGTGACGCTCACCATATAAAGCATAACATGTTTTCCATTAAGAATAAAATTCTAATTATTTCGAATTTAGATTTTTAACTCTCATTTATAATGCTTCCAATTGGTTAGATAGTTTTTAATTAAATATTTTTTCCTTAATCAAGTTTTAAAGTCAAACCAATTACAATTCAGACATAGGTGGACTATATAACACGTAACTTTTTTTGTATGTATCGAAATTCATTCTTTTTTGTTGGATCAAGGACATCAATATCTAGTGCATTCATATTTTTCAATTTTTTTGATAATCTGATATTTTTCCACATGTGTAGAACAAAGAGCTTGATTTTCAATGAAAACCCTATGTTTAATAAAACTAAAAAAACAAATACATAATAAAACCAAAACATATTAAAATTATATTTGTTGGATAGCTCATTCTGAGGACTACCATCATCTAGTTGGCTCTATGAAGTCTCCTCCATTTTCATCCCCAACCCAAGCTTTGAAGGGAAAATTTTTGATGTTTTTATGTGCTAGAGAGTGGGAAGGTGGAAAAAGGGAGGTTTGCTCGAACCAAGGGGGGTTTGAACCCCATTTCAAAAAGGGTTTCCTTTGGTTTTTTGGTGGGAATGGTGGGAAGTTCATTGAATGGGTTCACTCGAACCCAGGTTCTAGCGAACCCTCTTTTGGTTCATTTGAACCTATTAGTTCGTTTGAACCCCAAAAACAATTTTTTTTCCATGGGGTCATTTTTTTCAAGCTTTCCTTCCTCACTCCTATTGTAAACCAATTTTGTGGGTTCACCCTACAAGAGGCTAGGAAAAAAGTTGAAGAAGCACAAGGAAAAATTGATATATATAACGGAAACAGTAAGCAGTTAGCATAATGAGATTCGAGCAAGAGATGTTGAGATAGTGCACATAAGGCAAGTACAAAGTCAACAAGGGGAGACATCCAAGTTACTTGCGCAGGCCTAGGGTGAATAGGCTCAACTTTATGTTGAAATTGAAAGATTGTGTTGGTCGTTGAGCACCAAATGAATGTAGAGCACCAATAGGCTCATGAAAACATGAGAAGAGAGTTGGATGGTGTCCAATCTCAAACTTCTAATGATCTTCAAAAGGCCAACATGGAATAAAAAATTTCAAAGAAAGAGATTAGAAGGATGAGCTTAGAACTGGAAAATTCCCTTAGAGAAAGAAGTCAAATGGAGGAAAGCATAAGAGCAAGAGAGGCTTAGTTTAATCAGGAGCTCCTAGCTACACGAGGATCTGGGACCATCTTGATATTGAAGAAGCTAATGTCTACATATTAGGAGTGGATCATAATTGCTTTTTCCACTCTTAGGCCCGCTTTACAATTCTTAAGATATGTTTGGGAATTGAATGTCAAGGTTGGCCCAATGGCTAATTAATTTATGCAAACATGCTCACTCAACTGGCAGAATCAAAAATATTTATTTCCAAATTTTGCATTGCCAATGAGAAGACCCTAAGAAATGTAGGGATTCCTGATCGGAGGGTCGCCTCCATTAAAGCAAACAAGATTATCAACTGTCACAAGGTTGCATCAAAGTGAAAGGAGTGTCGATTGTGCTAAATAAGTCAGTAAATGAAATCAATAAGGACTTTGACATCCTGGTTAACTTTAGACTACCTCATCTTCTTTCACTAGATGGGGATGTATTGATAGTTGAGCAGATCACAGATGTGATCTGACACAAGGTCCAAACTTCTACAAACCTCCTAGGTTGAAGTGTGACACCCATCATTAATGCTATTAAGTGTGAGATTTTTCCTCTTTCTTGACTGTATTATCACCTTGGGGTAGTTTCTTTTAGATGGGGATTTATTTCTTTCAAAGAATTTTTCAAGCTAGAGCAAGTAGATAGACACATCCATAATATGATCTGATCAACTGATACAGATTGGGAGGCACAAAATTCTACTAACTTCCTCAAACTCCAAGAATTACCAGATGCTTAGGTTCATTCCTTCGCAAGCGAAGACCCCCTGTGAGTTGCTAGAACTGTGAAGCCATTTTTGCCTTGATCATTTTGATTTTTGGCTTTGTATATTTTTTTGGCATTGGATGTGCCTACACTCGAGTAAAGTTATTGGAAAGGTGTACCACACACCACATGGTGGTTGCATAGCTTTCATTCTTCACCTTCCTTTTGGGAGAGAGTCGAGACATGTTTCAACTCATTCGAGATTTTATCAAGAAGCTATATTCATGAGCTTAAGAGTCTTTGCTTGTTTGACATGCCATCTATTTGCTGAGGGCAGTTTGTGCTTCTTATGAAGTGATATCTTTTGGGAGTTTATCAAAGATTTTTTGCCTTTTTATTTTCATGGTTTTCAAGATCAAAGCTTTGAGTCAGTGTCATTGGATGATGTGACTAGTCAACTAGACCTTTTGCCAAGCTGTTTTCTAGGATTTGATCATTTATAGACAACTATCTTTGCTAAAAATCTAAAGAGAATTAATGTGGCAGTTGAGAATTAATGAGCAAATATTGTTGTGACCTAACTAAATATCTACAATCAAATCATGTGCTATCAAATGCCAACATCTGGAAGCAATTAATTTTGTGTTGTGGCACTGGTTTCTTCTTTTTGCAACTATAAATGAGAGGTGGTGATAGAGGAAAGGGTTGGATTCCAAGTTTCAATTTCCTTTGCCGAGGAAAATTTTCTTAATTTTTCTTAGGGTTTAGAACTATTTTTAGAAGAAAAGGTTGTAGAACTTCTTTTCTCTGGCATGTTATATCTTTTTAAAGCTAAAACTATTGTCAAATTGGCATTTGACGTCTATTTTAAAGTTCATCTAATATTTAAAAGCACAAATTATTGAGAAGAAATCTTTGAGACTGTGCATGTATGGCCTTTGTCAAGCTTTCATTCTTTATGCTTTCATTTTGAATGAAACATTGTGTAAAGCTAAATTTGAATAGTTTAAGTGGTTGTTTTCCATATTGTATGCTTGTATGGTAGGATAATAACTTGTGAAAACTAGATTACATCAGTGAACTTCTCTATTTTTCTAAAAGGTTGTTATTTTATAATATTATTTTATATTAGGAGGTAGAGTTTACGCAATTTCTATTTTTTTTGGTTAAAATTAGAAATCTTTATGTTTGATTGGACCTTAAAGAAGACTGCTTACTGGAAGATCTAAAATTCTACACAGTGCTTGTTGTTAGCCTTTGTTGTCTGTTCTCTTCCCAATAATGAGGGTTGTGGTGTTCTGTGTCTAAATATATAACTCATTAGAAAGATTGGGTTTGAAATGTTGTAAAAGCTTTGGCACATCACCATTTTTATGTTTTATGTTTACATTTCCTTCTATGCTTTTCTCCAAAACCCTAGAGAAGAGCCAACTTTCTATAAAAATCCTAGAGGTATCTAGTGAGCTACAAATCAGTCCTCCACTCTTTGAATTTCCCATGACTATCGGAGAGGTGCAAGCTTTGATGACCAAAATTTTCTTCTTTATATCTTTGAAATTGTGTGTTTATGTATCTTGATGTTACATATCATACACCTGATGTGTGTCCTTTTGTGCTTATGTTGGTTTGACGTAGGATCTTGGATCCTAGGGGCTCAACTACCCCTTGGTCTTTGTCAACATTTGGGATTTAATAAATGGTAAATTAGATGAATGCCTATATATCTAAGGTTTCAAATCATTGTTTCACCTAAGCAACCTAAGAATCTTTGAGAAATAGATTCTCACCTAGATCTAGATCCTTCAAGAGATACTTTCAAGTATTCAAGAGCATTCAAGAGTTTACAAGAGCATGCAAGACCTGATTATCAGGAATTTTGGAGCATCAATTCAAGATTCAAGCATCATGTCAAGGACTTCATTCATCATGTGTTTTTGTGAGATAACATGTTGATGTAGCACTTGGTGATCGAAGTTCAAGCATTCAAAGTTTTATCGAGTTTCATGATCAAGATCTATATCCATTGAAGCCAATTCATACAAGTTGTAGATCTACATTCCAATGATTCAATAAGGTTTGGTGAGTTGTTACATTCATTGGTTCATTAATTTTTCCTTCATGTTATTTCAATTAACTTCAAAGTTTAATTACTTAAACAAGGTCTGATTGAGGTAGACCACCATTCACTAACAAAAATAATATTTTTCTCTTTATTGTGATGTGTGTTTTGTAGGTTTATGTGAACGGGACTAAATCACCACCTTGGGCATATGAGTCCTTGTATAGCTTTGTTAGTAGCTTTTAGAAGATTCTAACTTTTCACTGAGAGATTCCAAATTCTACCCACAAACCATAGACTGGGACTAAATCGCACAGTATGGCTTATGAGTCCCAGTACACATTAGAAACAACAAATTTTAGGGTTTTTAGATCTTGTTTAGACCTCTTCTATCCTCCAAATACTTTTTTATATATTTTTGTTTAGTGATTTAAATTCATGTTTCAATTTCTAGGGCTTAGTACATTTGTGTTTGCATTTCATCTTTGAAAATTCATTTTAATGGCAAACCCCCTTTTAATCACACCTAAGGAAACCTCCTACTAGTCCTATTAGTAGCAACCTTTCCCTTAATTGAGTCACTTGATTGAGGGATCTTGGTTTCTTAATGAACTAGAGTGAAATAGCTCCTAACCTCTATTTCCATCTCCAAAAATGTGGAACACCTATTTCCATTGGTTCAAAAATAAGACAACTCAATCTTTATATTTTTGAAATAAATATACTTAACAATATATGTTCCAAAATGTTCACTAGCATTTAGGCTTCTACTACTTCACTTTAAAATACATCCCCCATTTACATTAAATTCTAGCTAACAACAACATCGTTTCTATCACTATCAATGTTGCTTCTATCTACTTATTTGTCCATTAATACATAGCTCAACACTGTGAAGTTTTAAACTCCTTCTTCCTTCTAGCATCCGCACCACTTGTCCCATGCTTGGCCTCATCTCCTCTTCCCTTTCACTGCATAAAGATCATACTATGCTTTCTCTTGTCACCTTTTCCATATCTTCCTCTGCTACAAATCTCTCATCCACAATATTAATCATCTTCCCTTGGTAAATTTGAGTTGCAATCCATAGAGGAAAATAATACATACATGAATCCTACACGTTTAAATCTAGATTTCTTCGACTGGAAATGATTTCCAAGAGTGTTGTACCAAAACTGTACACATCAACCTTGGGAGTGATGGGAAGACAAAAGATCCACTCTAGACCCAAACACCCTCTCATTCCTCTTGTTGTGATCAGTAAGCAGTTGAAATCTCTTTTCACAAATTTTGTCATTTTGGCAATGAAATAAAATGCAACAACCTTTCTTTTCACAAATAGAAAAATTGTAATAATGCAGCCTTGAATGGATAACTACAAACATTGTTATATCTTAGGTCTTTGTAAATCATAGTTTGTACAAACATGTTCTAATACTACCTAATTTATAAACAAGGTGGCTAAGCTAGACTCTACTATTAAGAAATACATTTCCTTGATGACAATATCTCAATGAACATTTATTTACACTTAAATTATATCAACAAATAGATGAATAAGGAATTTAACATATTCAATTCACTTAGATAGAGATAAGTTATCTATAAACTATGTATAAAGTAAACATGACAAACAAACATAAATATGAAACAACATTTCTTAAACTCAATGAAACCCACTTCAAGCCAATAACTCTAGTCTAGGAAGTACAAAGTCCTTGTTCCACTAATCAAATATAATTCTCATACAATTCACAAACATAATCAACAACATTAATAACTAAACTAGCATTTATTTTATAAAAGAATATATTGAAATCATTACAATCTCATAAACTTTGAGAGGAACATGTTCACTCTCTTGAATGCCATATTTATTGTTTATAACAAACATGATAAGAATTTGATGAAGAGCCATATAAAAAGACTGAATATACTCTAAAGACAAACTCTAAAAATATTTGCTTATTCAATATAACAAGACTAGATATCTAAACTAAATATGCTAACAAACCCCAACTTAATTGAATCCTCCGTCGATACTTTAAATCTTTTGAAATAATATAATTTTTTAACTAAAATTTTTAAAACCATTAAATATCTATATCTATACTAACTTATTCACTGACATTTAAGCTTAGCTCGTGTCACTTCGGTCCGCTTGTTTGTCCATGAGTGTAGAGCTGAGCATCTGTGGAATTTGAGGTTCCATCTTCCCTTCCAGCATCCACAGCACTTGTCTCATGCTTGGCCTCATCTCCTCCTCCTTTTCGATACATAACAACCCTACAATGCATGCTCTTCTGACCTCTTCAATATCTGCCTCTGCTACAACATTTTCATCCACAATATTAATCGTCTTCCCCTGATAAATTTGAGTTGCAGCCCACGGAGGAAAGTAATACATACTTGAATCTTGCACGTTTAAATCTAGATTTCTTCGGCCAGAAATTATTTCCAAGAGTGTCATACCAAAACTGTATACATCAACCTTGGGACTGATGGGAAGACCGGTGATCCACTCAGGAGCCAAATACCCTCTCGTTCCTCTCGTTGTGGTCAGTACGCGGCTCAACTCTCTACTCACAAGCTTTGCCAACCCAAAATCTGCCAACTTCGGTGAAAAATTACCGTCCAGAAGAATGTTTTCAGGTTTTACATCGCCGTGAATGATGCGATCTCTGCATTCCTCGTGGAGATAAACTAAACCTCGTGCAGTGCCCAAAGCAATTTGGAATCGGGTCTTCCAGTCGAGTGCCTTCCGTTTACTTTTAGAATTACTAGTGAACAGTAAGGAATTTAGAGAGCCATTGGGCATGTAATCATAAACTAGTAAGCGTCTGGATCCTTCTGCACAAAACCCTCGAAGTCTGATCAAATTCCCATGTTGTATGTTTCCGAGAGAACTGATTTCTGCTCGGAATTGCTTATCATGTTGTCTTGAACCTTCCAATTTCTTTACGGCCACAAGTGTACCGTCTGGTAGAGATCCTTTGAACACTGACCCGAATCCTCCACTCCCCAACTTAGACCTGAAATTCCTTGTTGCAATCTTCAACTCCATGTAACTAAACATTCTAAGAAAAGAGTCCGAGGAATCCGCACATGTATCCTTCGGTCGTAGGCGATACCTTTGCCAAACTAAATATGAGAAGATACTCAAGACAACGGCGAGAGCACTCACAATGCTTATGGCTTTGAGTTTGAAGGACCATTTATGATCCTTTGGAAGTGCAGAGGCAGGTACTCGAATGGAGACAGTCCATCTGCTTTTTGATGGAGGATTATGCATGTTTAGCAAATCTCCGGACCAGATTTGACAGGGTCCGGAAGGAGAATTGAAAGCAAACGCGGTGCATGAGCAGTTGCGTAGGCAGGCTTTCTGGCAATCTTTCTTTGTGGGCGCAGGGTATGACGAAGCTGAGTCATCAGGCAACGTTACACCAGGGTCGATAAATTCGTCAGTGCTGCCTTGACTGGTACCGCAGTTTGACGGGCTCTGCCGAACACAGCCACTAGACCACCATTCTTGCGAATCCCAGGCGCGATTATCTTTAGGGGTGAAGCCTTCGACGCAGGCGCAGAACTGAAGATTGTTGGAGTTGCAGCTTCCATAAGCGCCACAGAGACCATATACGGCGCACTGATCTCTGGGGCGACTCATCACCAGTGTCCATTTAGCGTCATCAAACAAAGCATATTCCTGTATTCCTCCGGACTTCATTTGAATAAAACGTGAGATCCCTTTCAGCAATTCATACCTGAAATACAAACCAGAGCTAGTACTTTCAAAGCTGATATTGAAGTAGTCTCCGTTTATCAGTTCTGGAGCTCCACTGAACATTTTTCCGTCCCAAATTCCACTAGCCAAATACTGTACAGAACTGTTCCATGTTAGCACGAATTGATTAGCTCCAGATGGATCCAAGCCAAAGGAGAAAAGGCCAGGAGCGGGATCCATTGAGTTTTTCCAACAGATTAGCTTTTGCTGTCCACCGAACTTCATCCCGGGCAACCAGGTATCTACTGGATGGTCAAAACTCTGCCAAACAGTCTCAGATTTATTGCTATTGCTCGGCATTAAAAAATTACCAGAATCTAATAGCACAGCACATGCGGGCTTGCTCGATACATTGACAGACCAAAGAGACGTGCCCTGCGCATCAAACAGTCCCAGATTACCTTCTTTTGACAGCTTCAATTCGCCAGGTCTGTTTTTCGCTGGGCTCTCCCTATTAGCCACCCAAACGACTATCTTCTCTGGTATTTTGGCATACCAGATGCCAATATACCAGTTATTGCTTCCATTTGGGCTGAAAAATCCCAATTCAAAAGTGACATTCTTTGAAGTTATTGTCTTGTTTCCAACGAGCGAGGCGCCCAATAAAAGAGAATCTACCCTGCTAGCAGATAGCCCATCACAGTTGTAAACTATAATTATTATTGTAAGAGCGAAGATCATATATGCTAGGAGACCGTTCCTTTTCATTTCTGTATTATTGGTTTTCATATTTATTGAGTTCATTGGAATATGAAGTAGAAGTACAGCACTACATTTAAACTCAGAAAAATCAGAAATCATTTTTCTAAGTATCTTTTTTGTTCCTAGCGTGCCAGCCGGGATCAAAGTCTCTTCTATTCTTAACGCCTGTGGCCGGTTCAATGGGCATACGGTAATTATGAGAAGGAATTGTAAAAATTGTTGGAAAAATAACTGTAATTTTGAGAAGGAATTGTAAATTTTTGGAGAAATAACTGTAGGCTAATTTGAGAAGAAATTGTAAAAATTGATGGTCAAATCACTGTAATTTTGAGAAGAAATTGTAAGTTTATGTCCAAATTTGTGTATTTTGAAAGAGACATATATAAGATTATGATATTATTAAAGTATTGTAAGAAATAATATATGAAGGGTTTTTTCTTTAATATGATAAATTAATTTTGTCTATTATTTAATGTTTAAATTATTTGGAGGCATTATTCTTGTGTAAATGAGACTATATATTATTATGTATGTGTCCATATTACTATAATACGAATGCAAGGGAGATGTATAGATTAAAAACAATGTCAATTATTGCTTTATTGAGTGTGGGATTTTGTACTTTATGGATTGTGTGTTCCCAAGACATTTTAGGGGAATTTAACACCAACCACCATGAGTCACTAGAACAATTCAACGAGTTATGAGTAAAGAGCCTTGAGTTTCTCTGATTGCATGCATTATACTTTATATCATGGCCAATGTAATCTTGTATAATAAAACATGATTTGTATGGTACAATATTTTTATAGATATATATTGACTAGATATACCCCACCCAATAGAATATATTTTATAACAAAAATGTGGCCTAGATATACATTGACTAGATTACAACCATCTAATTTAGCCCCATGTTTCATCTCGTCAAATTATTCACACATTTCCAACCACATCTTTATCTTTTTAGAAGTAGTCTTTAATGTACTATGTAGATGTTAAATTTGATTGGAACAACTACTCTTTATGTGTTACTTTGGGTAGAATTGTAGTTCAAAATTACTTTTTATGTCTCATTCATACTATAATATTTCTTCAATTCTAGCATGTTTAATGAGCACACAATGTGGAAGTTGTAGTAGGGAAATACTCCAAACTTACATCAATCGTATTGGGCTCCTCAACTCCAGATTAAGATCTAGGGTTGTTGTAGCTAGTTTGTTGAGTAATGCAACAACAATAATATAATTATACTATTATGTTGGCCCAATGAATACTAATAATTCAAAACCTACCCAACATCATTATTTTTATAGCAATATTTAATTTACTATATAATTGTGTGAGGTGATTGTAAATATTTTTGGTAGACATTGTGATCTCATGCATTTTTCAACTACAACAATATCAATTAATATTGATTCTCAAGGATAGTAAAATACTAGTGTGTAGGTTTAGAGTGTATTGTTAGTGTGTAGTTTGTAAAAAAAGTTGATATTTGAAATAGGATATGATTTTTTTTTCTTTAAATTAATTTCTTAGGCTATACAATCTTATCAAATTGTTTATAAATTTTAAATCAAACATCATTTTCAATGTGTTGGTTTCCAAAATATGACTACATTGTTAATTATAGGTATTATAAAGTTATAGTTATTATGTGGTGCAAGGGCACCAAGCATATGGAATTTTCATTAGGGGGTCAATATGATAAGTGTAGTTGTTTAGGGTCTTTTTACATTCAATAAGGTCTATTGAGACCATTTTCATATAAGTTGGGTCAGTCTTGAGTCTTTTGTGTCAAAATGATAAAAGTTGCAAAAATGTAAAAAGTTGTGATAGCAAGAAATTGCAAAAATACAACTTTTGAAGAAGGTGAAGGGTCATAGGAGTTCAAAAGGAAGTTATAGACATTTGGGTGGTTAATTTTGAATGTAATAAGTATATAAAGCCTCTAAAAGTATTGAGCAAGAGTTGATGAAGATTGTATTGAAGTTTCCATATCAATAACGATGTGTATTTTTGTATTTTCTCTATATTTATGCACTTTTCAGGAGTTATATGATCCCGTACAGTTTTTAATTGCTTTGAATTTCATTTTTTTTGTAGGGAAATTAATTAAATTCCATTTAATTCAATCTTGAGAGTTTGACATCAAGATTTGAGAGAGATTTCATCAATTTTCTGAGTCTACCTATAGAAGGCTAGTGAAGGGTTTGTTTGGGGTTTAAATAATGTTCTAAGTCATTCCACCTACTATCAAGGCTTGTAACTTGGTGGAATGAATTCTCCCATGGTAGGCTAGGTTTTATCATGGTTTAGAGGGAAAAGAAGGAAAGTTGTTGGAATTTGGGTGATTCCCTAGGGTAATTTTGCATGTTTTTCAAATAAAAATGGGGTACTGAAGTAGAGTTTTTCCAATATAATGTTGGAACTATCCATGTGATGGTTGATTGAGTTTGTGTAGGTCATTTTTGAACTATTGAAGGCATTGGTGGGGTTAGATAAGCTTGGGAGATAATACTTTCAATAAACCCTTGCCAATTGTATGAAAAGTGAGGGTTTTAAGGTTCGATAACTTAGAGGTCATGGATCTAATGAATGATGGTGGAATTTGAGGTTTTTTAAGCCAATTAAGGTCTATTAATTGATATTTTTGGATAATTAGATGTTTGAGGGTGATTCCTTCGGAAAATTGGGTTACTTAGTGGTCTAAAAATAGATTTGGAAGGCTACAAGCAACTAGGTGTGAGTTTGTGATAAGTTGAGTGGATGGAGTTAAAGGGGTTGGTTTCTTGTTTGGACCTAGTCATTTTGAGTTAGTTTTGGTCATCACCACCTTGCTTGACATTAGGTGGTATTAGAGCACAATTATTAGATCCTTTGAAGGTGATTGGTTGAAGTTTACATAGAATAAGGTTGGAATGTAAAGACAAGATGCCTCTAAACAATGTTGGTCCTACTAAAGAGTTGCAGGAGTTAAAAGAGAAACATGCCAAGTTATTGAAGTCTCGTAATGTTGTGTTAGCAAGGCTTGCTTCCTTGGAAACAAGGAAAAGAAGAGATGAGAATGATGAAAGTGACTCTGAGGAAGAAGATGAAGAGTATGAAGATGTAGATGAAGAATTAGACCCTGAAGATTAGAGGATGGAAAAATTTCTTAAGGTAGTCAAAGGTGATTCACATAAGGTAAAAGTTTATTTTCTTATGTATGGAGGAAATATGAATGAGGAAGAGTTACTTGATTGGATTGAAACCATGGACAAACACTTTGAAAGTGAAGATGTTTCTGATGAGCAGAAGGTGAAGATAGCAAAGACAAAACTCAAAGGTCATGCACTTCTATGGTGTGACTATGAGGAAGCTGAAAGGAGAAAGAAAGGTAAGTCAAGGATAGTTTCTTGGGACAAGATGGTTGCTAAACTTAAAGGTAAATTTCTTCCTAAAGACTATGAAGTTCAATTGTATAAGAGATTACAAGGTTTGAAGTAAAAGGATTTAGATGTTAATACCTATACTAATGAATTCTATAAGCTAAGTATAAGGTCAGGAAGAAATGAAGATGAAGTTGAAAAAGTGGATAGGTATCTAGGTGGCCTTATATTCAATATACAAGATAAATTGGTTGTTGCTAACCCAAGGACTGTTGAACAGTGTTTCCAATTGGCTATTAGGGTGGAAGAAAAGCTAAAAAGAAGACAAGAGAAAATATTTATAGGAAGAGGCAGCAATCAAAGGGTAAGAGGAACTTTTCATACTTCAAAGCAACCAAATGAAGAACAAGAAGGTGAAGGAAAAGGTAAAGAGAAAAGTTTTGATTTCAGAGGTGGATTTAGAGGTGCTAGAGGAAAATTTGGTGGAGGAAGGAATTCAAACATGTTTTCATGAAGATGCTACAATTGCAATGAATTTGGGCATCCATCATGTACAAGTGCCCTAAAAAGTTTGGTGTCACTTCAAGTGGGAGTTAAAGAAGTGATAAGAGGGTACAATTGGTTTAAGAAGAAAGTGAAGGTGAAAACTCTCCTAGCTATCTTGTTTCCCTAGAGGTAGGGGAACCATTGATGCTAAGAAGGCAATTTTTGAAGGAAACCAAAGAGAAGGAACCAATGCAAAGGAGTTTTTTCAAAACTACATGCAGTTGTAAGAACAAGGTATGCAAAGTTGTCATAGATTCAAGTTCTACTGAGAATATGGTATCAAGTGAGATGGTTAGTAAATTGAATTTGTAAAAGATTCCTCATGAAATGCCATATAAAGTGTCTTGGTCAAATGATGAGAAACCACTTTTGGTTAATGAACAAGTTTTTGTTGAGTTTCAAATTGATGGCTACAAGGACAAGGTACTTTGTGACATTTTACCCATGGATTGTTTCCACTTACTTCTTGGTAGGCCTCGATAGTTTGACATGCATGTACTATATGATGGGAGAGAAAATACATACACCATAGAGAAGGATGGGCATACATTTGCATTGAATCCACTGGTGGAAGAGGATAAAGGAAAGGGTAAAGAGGCTAAGGTAATCATGTTTGGGAAGAAGGAATTTGTAAAGGTTGATAAAGAAAACAAGAATGGTGTGGCAGCAACTGTGAAGATTGATTCAGAATTGAAGGATGAGTTGACAGTGAATTGGCATGCTAATGTCTTGAAAAGAAAAATGGTGTGTCCATTGGTTGGGAGTAATTTTTTAGGGCAAGTAGGATCTACATGTACAATGGGTTATAGGTAGGATAGTACAATGGTACATGAGGCTGATAAGATAGAGGGTCTGTTGACAGTGATAAGAGGACAAAGTGGATAAGGAATTAAGGGCACATACAAGCATGACGCTGAGATAAAGGGGAATTTAGTTCAAGGAAAATTTGGTAAGTGTTTATTTGTATGTATAAGGGAAGGAATATTATCAGGTTTTTATCAAGGGGAAAGTAGACAACAACCATTAGGTTTGATTGCAAAGATGGAGTCATATCCAAGTACAAACAATATCAAGGATACAAGGCATGCGACAAGATTTCAGTGTCTAAACCAATGGAGGACATTTCCAAACCAGATAGTATGTGAAAAGAAGGAGGATTTGAGACAAAGTAGTACTCATGTGACATGAGTCATTTTTTAGGGGGGTTATATGGTGCAAGTGCACCAAGCATACAGATTTTTCATTAGCAGGTTAATATGATAAGTGTAGGTGTTTAGGGTATTTTTACATTCAATAAGTTCTATTTAGACCATTTCCATATAAGTTGGGTCAGTCTTGAATCATTTATGTGAAAATGATAAAAGTTACAAAAATGTAAAAAGTTGTCATAGTAAGAAATTGCAAAAATGCAAATTTTCAAGAAGGTGAAGGGTCATAGGAGTTCAAAAGGAAGTTATAGACATTTGGGTGGTTAATTTTGAATGTAATAAGTATATAAATCCTCTAAAAGGCTCAGACAAGAGTTGATGAAGATTGTATTGAAGTTCACATATCAATAACAATGTGTATTTCTGCATTTTCTCTCTATTTCTACACTTTTCAGGAGTTGTACGGTCCCATACAGTTTTTACTTGCTCTGAATTTCATTGTTTTTTGTAGGGACATGAATTAAATTCCATTTACTTTAGGTTTGAGAGTCTGACATTGAGATTTGAGAGCGATTTCATCAATTTTTTGAGTCTTCCTATAGAAGGCCAGTGAAGGGTTTGTTTGGGGTTTAAATAATGTTTTAAGTCATTCAATCTATTGTCAAGGCCTATAACTTAGTGGAATGACTTCTCCCATGGTAGGCTAGGTGTTCTCATGGTTGAGAGGGAAGAGAAGGCAAGTTGTTGGACTTTGGGTGATGCCCTAGGGTAAGTTTTCATGTTTTTCAAATGAAAATGGGGTACTAAAGTAGGTTTTTTCCAATATAATGTTGAAACTATCCATGTGATGGTTGATTGAGCTTGTGCAAGTCATTTGTGAACTATTGGAGGAGTTCATGGGGTTAGATAAGCCCAGGAGATAAGACTTTCAATAAGCCCTTGTCAATTGTATGAAAAGGGACGATTTTAAGGTTTGGTAACTTAAAGGTCATGGCTCCAATGAATGATGGTGGATTTTTAGTTTTTATAACCCAATTAAGGTTTTTTCATTGAGATTTGGGGATAATTAGGTGTTTTGAGGGTACTTCCTTTGGAAAACTGGGCTATTTATTAGTCTAAAACAAGGGATAGTCAATTGATTCTCCATATTGTTCCAAATAAATCTCATGAATCCTTTTGTTATGTTGTGTTAGGCCATAAAGAGAATCTTAGATGGTGTTTAGTTAGAATATGTATGGCCTTGTCTAAAAGATATCTCCAAAAGGAACATTTGGAAGGCTACAAGCAACTAGGTGTGAGTTTGTGATAAGTTGAGTGGATAGAGTTGAAGGGGTTAGTTTATTGTTTGGACCTAATCATTTTGAGTTAGTTTTAGTCACCACCACCTTGCTTGACATCATCACATAATTTTATTTCAAATGAATGGACATGCTTCAAGAATTTTTTATTTAGTAATATTATATATATATAATAATTAGTTTATGTTGCTTCTAAATTTCTAATTTTTTTCTAGCTAAGTCACATTGAGATCTCTTGACTCCAACTTGTAGCATTATAATGTGTTTTCCTTTCACTCCTCTACACTCATTTTCTTCCTTTGAATTCATCACCTTTCTCCAATAATTAAATCTATAATTTAAATTTTTCTTATAAATTACCTTGAGCTCTACTAGCATAAGATGAAATACTTTATTGAAATGAACTCTTTTCCAAAATAACACTAAATGTATTCTCAACATGTATTATTTATTTTGATTGTAAATTTTAAGGAAAGGGGAGAAGGAAATTGTTTAAAATTGGTTGATACTAATACCTGATTATTAACAATTACCCATAGATGTCAAAATCATATATTTTTTATAATTTGATTGCTGGCCAACATTCAATGTGTGAAATTGCCAAATTTATGCATTATTTACAACACTAATTTTTTCCATTAATTTTTTTTATTTATTTGCTCTCAGAATTTCCTAAAATGGTTAAATTTTATATCAAACATGTATTGAATGATATGGTTTATATTCATTGTAGGCTCTATTTAAATGAATTGAAAGTTATCTATAATGAATCTACACTATACGTGTAAAGAGACTATGTTGTGGTCCTATGCATATGATAAGAATATTTTTGGATGATGAGGTGAGCTTATCATTAGGGTGGGAAAGAAATTTTATTAAATATAACAAATATAAGGTGTTAGGTCGTAAAACTATAAGTACAAAATATTAGATATTTTCTTTACCTAAAAGGCTAGGGTTTTGTTATCATGAAGGTAAAGGAAGACTCAACATAAAATTCAAAAAAATAAAGGATAACTATGGAAGTGGCTAAGATCTCCTACTCCTTGGGATCAAATTAAACCCAAGAGGGTATTTCTAGACATATGGCTTAATAAGCATTCAAATAATAGAAAATGAACATCTAATATAACCTATAATAACTATACCCAAATACAAACCTAATCCATATAACTGTCAATAGGTGAAACGTGACTAGCTACAATAAACTTCTTAAAAACTAATAAAAATTCTACACATTCTTATAAAATAAGGATAATGTTACAATTTCTTGAGATAATTTCATTCATATCTTCAAAGATAATGGTAAAGTACATGAACATGAACTAGAAATGATTCACATAGAATGTAAGATTTTTTTTATTTAAAGCTTATCCATAGTTTGCAATACTAAATCATAAATAGTAAGCATTACTCTACTTCTACTTTTTATACTATTGTGACATAGATTTTGGGACCCTATATACTTGCTCTTGCACTTCTAGGGTTTTTCACCTAGAAGGAGAGAGATATAGGTCCAAAATGTTTATGTAACACTCAAATTAGGATGTGTGCTATATGATATGATGTAAATGAATTTAAATAAATAAAATTTATTAATCTAAATGACTGCAAATGAATGCAAATATGTAATTAAGGCTATGTTTGAAAACACATTGTGTAGTACAAAAATGAACTAGAAATGAATGCAAAACTTAATAGAAATGAATGAGACTGAAACTGTGCATTTGGAATCTTGATGAGGACTGGAAATTGTATTTGAAATGCTACTGATGCTAAAATTTAGGCCTAGTGGGACTCATTCCCCATTCAGGGTGAATCAGTCCTAGTTCTACTAAACTGTACCAGAGCCCTTTTTTGACAAAAGGGTACTAAAAAATGTAAAAATCCAAAAATTGACGTTGGGGTGGGACTCATTCACCACCCATGGCGAATGGTTCCACTTTTTAATTTCTAAATTTTCAAAAGTGGATTCTAAAGCTTCTAATTTGCACTTTGATGCCCTATAGGTGTCTGCTTCTGAAACTCTGATTTATGGGTCTCAAAATGGGTTTTTGTTGATATTTTTGATTGATGAATGAGGAGAATACTTGAATGGATTTTAAATTCAATATTCAATGATTCCTAAGCTTCCAAGAGTCCTAAATCTGCATATAAACAAGACAAGAAGAGGAAATGTTGAATATTAGGGCATGGGGGTTTGCCTTAGTCAAACCTCATTTAGGTAATTAAACCAAAGTGATTAAATAAACTAATGAGACATGTAAAAATGGAGATATTTAACTTTTCATGATGATTTTATCTTGAAATTCTACAACATATCATGAAGATTCAACCCTTAAATGTCCTTAGAAGCTCAATTGAAGACTTGCAATGAGAAAGCCCTAGTTTGCTTGACTTGTGATAGAAGATAGATGAATAATGGATGCTTGTATTGATGAGAGGTATGGATATATGAGAGATAAAAAAGGAAGCTAAAACAAAGGTATGATATAATAAAAATACATCTACTTAATGGTCTTTCATAAAACTCATAAGCATTTATATGTAACATAGAGAAGAACAATACAAAAAACCAACTCATATTGATTTATAGTGCTACATAACTTATCTAATATTTTTTAGAATCACACTAAATATGGTAAAGGAATATTTTAAGTCAACAAGAAACCTTCATACTCTATAACTCAAAATCTTCCAAAATATCTACAACTGGTCAAGTAGAAATATGGTTACAAACATATGCTTTTGTAGCTACCTTCCTATAATTTTTGAGTGACAAATCTAATGGTAGAAATACTAAAAACTATGAAAAACATAGGATTCTCGACACATGTTGTAGAATACTCGAAATGAGAAACTCTTTGAATTAGTGGAAAACTTTCATATATCAATCAACCACCTAGGAAGTTAAGCAACAAAGGAGAAAATGTGTCAATCTAACACTATATTATCATGTTTGTCATTTTTCTATATACAAACATCTCTTTAGGACCTACAAATATCTTGGAAAAGTGAGAAAATAACTCTTTGTAGATTTGTGTAATGTCCCTACCAAGAGTTTTAACACACTTTACAAATTTTCTGATTTAGCTTGCAATTTTTCTTATCAAATTTTTGGAAAAACATTGAATGCTTAAATATTTTTGAGTCTTAGTGTTTAAAAACAAATTTTACTAATGTTTAGTTGCATAATAATTTTCACAAAAACTTTACATTAAAAAAATACATAGGCATTTTTTCAAACAATTGGTAATGACTAGTAATTGCATTAACAACTTCAAAAAATATATAAATTTATAATTTTATGAATACATAGTAAAGTTATTCCATACCAATGAACTTCTTATAGGCATTCAACTGTACACTATAAAATTCAAAAAATTTCTCTTAGACCTACCCAAAATTTCCATATGCCCTTGCTGAAATATTGATACTGAAGTGTAGTATAAGATGAGTATACACTCTAAGCATCAAAGTTGAAGTAAAGACTAAATAGTTCCAAATAACTGATAGTAACTAAAATTATTCAAGAACATAAGGCAAAAATTTTTAATATCACTACAACAAGATATATTTAAATTTTCCCATATATAAAATTAAGACCTATACAATTTCTTCTTAATGGCACTATATCACTTTTAGAACTGCTATTATGACCTCTCATGTTTAAAATAATAATTAATCTATTTAAGATTACTCTAAAATATTAACCAAATAATTGTTGTAGCTAAATAATTCTAAAATAATTGAGAAGTGGTGATGTGATTGAGTATAATAGATTATAGTACCAAAATGATCACTAAGCTTAAAAAATCCAAGTGATTTATTCTCAATCTCACATGCCCCTTTATATGAATTTGGACGACAACTTAAAACTTGAATATGCATCATTTACTTTGTATGACAATCTCTCTATTTTGTACTACTAATTTGTCTCCTTTTTACCTTTTTGTCTTTTTAAATGGCCCACAACTTTCAAAAGGTTGTGATTCCTTTGAAGGAAGAAAAATCTATAAATAATTTCTAGGTAAAATATTATGTTCAACATACAACTCCTTCACTAATATGGAAATAATAATATTGGGAAAAAATGATTTACTTGATAAAATATTAACCTTCAGTTTGGAAACCAAAAGTAAAAATATAGAAATGATATCTGAAAACCCAAAACATTATAGAAGATTCAAATGACACAAATGGGTATGTGCAGGATCATGATGGGCCAAAAAGTAGCGATATGATGGGTATGTTTAGCGTATGTGGCTGACGACATTTTTTTTAGCCAAAATTGATGAAACGAAAAGCCTTTTTAGAGGAGATTCTCAACTTTCCACCAATATAAATTATGCTTTGCTTTGAATTTAATAAATTATTATTATTCATTTTCTATTTAAATTATGACTAAACTCTTGATTGATAGGCTGATTGAAAAAAATCTATACCTTTCCAATAGTATCACATTTTTTAAATCCAAAACATGCATCACATTCTATGCTTCACATACTATATGATTAAAAAAAAAATCAATTTCGTGAATTTTTCACCAAGTTAAGGTGGTCAGACATGATTTTTTATATTTTTTAAAAGTTGTAATAAAAAATTTAGAATTAATTATTTACTTGGAAAAAAATTACAAAAAACTATGCATCACATCTAGACATGATTCCTCTACTTATATCTAAAATATTATAAAAAAATATTATCATTTTATTGTGGTTAGGGTGGTCAGATAGATATCTACTTATTTTTTCCCTAAAATTTAAGTACTACTGCATTGAAATTTTAGATTTTCACAAAATAGATTTTTATTTTTTAAAAATAAACCTAGTAGTTTAGAAACTACATTCAATTTTCTAAAAATTCTATTTGTACATATTTTTGAAATCATATAGATAACTTATTCAAAATTTTATGTCAAGTTGCATAGCTCTGATTTTTTTGAGTTTTTTGCCACTTAAGGGCATATTTTTTCCATGATGATCCTGCACATGCCCAAATGTTCAACACAATGGTGAACTTTGTATGAATTGACTTGATTGGCTAGGTGCATTTTCATTGATGAAACTAATGGCAAAAAGGATTTTCATCCTTTGGATAAAGAATAAACTTGGTTCAATCTCTCAAATAATCAAGGATTTGATAAAATATTCAAAATTCCCTTCCTCTCCTCAAAATCCCCTTTTATAAGCACTTTTTGGAAGAAAAAAATATTATTATTTGTGTGCTCTTATTTTTCCCCAAAAACTTTACTTTAGGGTCCTTTTAAATAATTAAATATAAGTTGTATTCTAATTTTTACTTTTTTTCGAACTTAACATTTAACTAGTTGATTATTTAATTATTTTTTACACATCCATCCAAATGAACCAAAAACTAATTGTGACTATGCCAAAATATTCTTAAGCTATCAAAATATAAAACTTTATGAAAAATACCACTTTCCAAACATAGAAAACTTCAACAAGAAGTGTGGAGAGCCCCTATAATGTTGAAACTATATCCACAAATACCATTGGACTCATTAAGATTTCTTGAACTCATTGTTGCTATCAAAATTATATTTTGATAAAGTTTGAATTCTCTAAGAATGTTAGAACTTTACAACAATGTTGGAATGAATTGAGAAGGGAAAATACAACCCCCGTTTCTAAACTTGGCAATCCTCAAGCATTACCAACTCAATAATTGATTGACCTCGTATAAAGCTAAATATGATTCTAGGGTCCCAAATCAATTTAAAATTCTTGTGTGTCCTATTTAATGTACAATTTTGCATGATACCATCAAATATAACCTCCTTCAAAATTTTGCTAAATGTAGCAATCGTTTATAATTATTCTACAAGTTCCTTAATGTTTTTCTTTTCTCTACCATGTTTTCATTGCACCATTCTGATAAAAACTAAAAAATTATTCAAATAATTTCTATGTTCATTTCTACAATTCCTAAATGATGGCCATTTTTGTATGGATATGTGTTTTCCTAATAGATGCAAAAATGAAATCTCCTTACACTAACAAAAAATATGACCATTCTAATGGCTAAAAATACTTTTATTAAGGATAGAAATCCTTTCCCAAAGTGCTCAATTAAAAAATACTCCATCAATTATTTTTTTCAATCCATGTGTATGTATGCAAATGAAATCATGTGATGTTTGATTGGAATGATGACAACTACACCAATTCTAAATATTTGACCCATAATATTCCATGGTACATGTTCCTTTTGTCACCACCGATCTCCAATATCATTGGTTGATGAAATACTACATATACACTTAGTAATGAAGTAGCTCCATCATGCTTATGTTATGCTACTCTAGTATTCATGTGAGCCTCATCTTAAGATATTCTGATTGTGCATGATCTTTCTCCACTAGGAAGAATTTACTTCCAATACATCTAGTCTTTGACTCAATATGATTTCCATAACTCTGGGGTGATCCTAAATATACAAATCCTATCACCTTGTCATCTCAATGTAATGTAGAAAATATACCATCATGAAAAAATTTCTCCTCTAGCTCCATAAGAATGCCCTCCTAATGTTCTTACCAAAATCTATCAACATGTTGAGCATCCATACTACTAGAAATACCAAATTCATTGTGCATTCTCCCATCCTCCATGAACTCTTCTTCATGTTCCCAAGGGTAACAAGACTCCAAATTATTGTTCTTTTGGAGCTCATCAATCCTTCTATTATTTTCTTGAACTCCATAATTCTAGTGTTAGCTTATTTCTCCTTGATCATAATTAATATAGATGGTTGAAATTCATTTTTTATAGAGTGAGGTAAACTTAGCTTGAGGACAAGTTCATCAAATTGTTTCTCCTTTTCTTTGAATGTGAAATAAGGGTCTCTTTTTCAAACTTGATGGCATGATCAATTCCCTTGATTAGAAAATATTCAAATTCATTATTTCTATAACACTCTTGATTGTCTATAAATCAATAGTAGTGATAATTTTCTCAATCTTCCCTCACTGCATATTTTTCCTTAATTCATCAATGAATCATTTTGTATTATCCAATCTTGATAAGGTTTATAGTAATCCATTCTCCTTTGTCAGTGACATCTATTTCTTTGATCTTCTTTATGAATGCCAAGATCACATAAGGATAATTAACTATTATCAATAAGCATACAAAAATGAGCATTTTATTCAGACCTTCTAATGGTGTCATCATGGAGGCCATATGTCTCATGTGCCTCACTTTCAATTTTCTTAGGATCAGTTTAAAGTAATGTTCAAATTTTTAAATAGACCTACTTGTGAGCTAAGTTAGTTCTATTTTTTATTCTTTTGGATTTCCAATTCAACTAGGGATCCTCTTTACATCCTTTTTTCCATCCTTCTACTCAATCTCTATAGTTTGTAGTCACCACTACTACTACTAAGATTTTTATCCATGGTTTCTAGTTGCAAGTATTAGTATAACTCTTTGCAACCCCTATTTGGTGGTATCACGATCACTATAATGCTACATCCAAGCGATGACTAGCCTTCATATGCCTCTTTATTACTACTAGCTTTGTCTGATTCTCTACCAAGGACTCTTTTATGCATCTAAAAATAAATACCATTTGTGGACTCTAAACCATACATGCACCACCTTTGCAAGTAGCTTGACCACTAGGAAAGGTAGTTTTCTATTGATGCACAAAACACAAGGTGCTAACCTTCACAATAAATGTCATGGTTAAGGTTTGAATTTTAGTTAACTGTTTAGGCTCATAATAAATGCTAACATTTTATTTTTGTAAACCTAATATTTTATGTTAATATTGAAGAGGTTAGATAATATTGAAGGAAAAAAAGGGGAGTTAAAAGCAATAGAAATCACAATACCTTAACCTATAATATTTTCTTCTCTCCTTGATGAGTAGAAATGGACTGCAACCTTCTTCCATTTAATTTTATCTTTGATGTTGATATGTGGATTGTTCAATTCTCTAATATAACCTTGATATGATTAATAGTGATAGAATGATAAGCTTGATAAATTGTATATGATCAAAATGATAGTATATAACTATGGTATCTTGATAAGTTCATGCATGATCCCAAGAGGATTCATTAGCTTGAAATGAAGAATGAGAGCCTCTAGATATAGAGTCGTGAAGAGATAAAATTAATGGCTAGGAATGATTGGTGATGGATGGCTAAGATTGGAGGATTAGGGTTTGGATCCAAGATGCAATCATGTGACAAGTGACTTATGAAGGATATAATCCAGGTTTATGATTTCAAGATAAGGAAAAAAATCCTTGTGGAAATGACTAGGATTAAGAGGTTAAAAATGAGATGAGTGGATAAGATGAAAAGTTAATTTAACTTTTGGTAAGGTGTATAGGTTCAATGAATCTAGACAAGGAGTTAGTTAGACATGTGAAAGGGAAATTTGCCACATGAGGAATATTTTTTATTATGGTCCATGTGAACAAGATGAAGGGATAGGATTAGATGGACAAGGATAAAGGACAAAGGGGAATTAATTAAATAAACAAATAAATTTATTTAATTAAAGGGATCATGTGAAGGGATAATAATTAAATAAAGAAAACATATTTATTTAATTAAAGGATTAGGATAAAGATGGGAAAGGATGAGAATAATTAAATAAATAATAAATATCTATTTAATTAATTGGTAAAGATAGGAGAAAATTAAGTGTGGTTGGCTAAGGACATATTTTAGGTGTTTACAACTATAACCATCTAGCTTTTTTGTTCATCATAAAAATCAATCCATGAATATTATGTTTTGAAAAAATCATGAAATTAGTTGGACCATTACCCCCTCTCCATCAAAATTTTTATTTTGCAACTCCAACTTTCGAGGCCTCATTCTAGGCCATACAAAAACATTTTTCCATTCATTTTTTAAAAAAATTGAGGAATTTTTTCATGATCTAAATTGTGGTGTGATCCATTTACATATTTTGTGTATGGATTTCTCAGAGTTCACCCTAATTAGTTCCCATTTTTGGAACATTAAAGGGCTTGTTTAGGCACATACAAACTCCTTTTTTAGTTTATTTTTTAAAAATTGCCTATTTTTTTGAGCACTATATAGCGATGTTTTTAATTTTATAGTATCTTAAAATTATATTTTCAACATATGTTTTTTTTTTTTTAAATTATAATATTTTTACATAAAATACACCTTATGCTAATCATAAATACACTAAATATATAGTGCAACATCACTATAATTTCTTGGGGTCTTCACTAATTTGATCAATGAGGTAATGTGGTGCTTGTAATTTTGTATTTGTTGATTTTGAGATCATGTATTTAACACTAAATCCCCTCCATTTTAGTAGTCTTCATAATTCTCTTAATAAATTAAAAATCAAACTTGGTTATTGTGGGAAGAAAAAAAATATAAGAAGATTATATTCAAAGACACATTGGTAAAATAAAACAACTTCTAGATCATGGTATTGATTTACTTGATCTTTTTTATTTAGCACCTACATAATCATCGTATGGTCTCACTCAAATATCTTGTAAGATAACAATATTATTTTGGGATGAAAATATAGAATGATGAATTACATTGAGATCTTATATTCACCACCATAAACCATTATTCCAACCAAATTTAACGTTAATTTATCCGTGGATTCTAGTGATTATTGATAGTATGATATGAAATTTTTAGAACATCATACTGGGATACATTTATATGATAAATTTTTATAGAGTCTAACATTGTAGATTTGGAAGACAATTTAGAAAATTTGTCTTCCATTTGATGACAAATGTGATGGAAATGTATCACCATCTTCTTATTTAGATACATTTTTTCTTCATCCTCCTCTTCTTTAGTCATTATTTGACATTTTTTGTATACCTCTGAGCATTATTCAAACAAATTATGTTAGGCTCCATCATTGTCTTTGGATCATATGAAAAACTTAGAGATTTTCATCCTTCTTCCTACATATTCCTATCCAAAATGGGAAGATATATTGCACATGTATCTATGGTTCTATTTCTTCCCAACAGGAGAAATTTTGTTCAACAATCATGAATCATATTCAACATATAGTGTTAAGAAACAACTAAAACTATAAGAGGGATTATGAGGGGAGGTTGTATATTCTATCTTTCAATCTTAGTTTTGGGAGGGAGTATTTCCTTGCATAAGGTTATTTCCTTCTCACCTTTTTTGGAGGCCACATAACCTTCTCTCTTTTCTCTCCTACATGATGGGAAACACTTATTGTACTTTGTGTTAAAAATTAGTCCTTGAGGGGTCATAATAAGTCATCCTTCTTATTTTTCACTTTTTACATTTCTTGATGCATCTTTTTTTCTTTTGGAGGGGAGTTTTTTTCCCATTTATTTTTCTCCTTTATTTATGAAAAAACTATACCCATGGATACCTAACATGTCCCAATAGCCAAGAACTATCATCATTGCATTTATTTATTCCTAAGTTATACTTAAGGGTGGTGCTAGAGTAAATAGTGACATTATCAAACTAGTTAGCTTCTAGCCTACTTAGGAGAGCCTTATTCACACATATTTAGACTCTACTTAGGGTCTTTTTACTTTTTTTCTTACTTCATATGGCTAAGACACATATTTTTATATTTTGAGATACCTATCTCATGTGCACATGACACATATTTACACTTGTCCTATGCACATGTAGGGAAGTTAAAGTCTTGAACCATCTTCTCATCTTCATCCTTTCCTTTATATGCATGGGGTTCAATGCTTATTTTTTATTCATTTGTTGTGATAGGTATCTTTGCTTATTGTGGACATATTCACTTGTAGAAACTATCTTGAAGTTTATCTTAGATCTTGACTACTCAAATAGGAATATCAAGAAACTATATTTTTGTATATAAATAAAAATCACACAATTATTAAATTTGACAAATAAACACAATAGAATCACACATATCTACTAATTTTAACTCAAAAAATATATGGATATTACAATCATCTAGGGAAATCAATTAATCGCATAATTATAGCTTTCATGGAATAGACTAAAAGAAATGACCATCAAATTAATTTAACAAATAATTACTCACGGGCCCATAAATAGATATACATTGAGCTTAGAAATTTAAGTTTACAAGAGAAATTTAATTTTCATATTTATTTGATTTAAATACATGAGTAGAGAGAAATACACGCCAAATGCCTTACACAAGAGAAATCCATTTTTGGTTGTCACCACTCTCTTGTAACCCTTTCTACTACAAAAGTCATAAAAGGATTCTCACCTTGAGGCATTATACACATAAGAGACCTTATAGTTGAGAAACCTATGTTTGCACCTCTCAAAATCATATATGGGAATTTTGAATCATTTGTCATTTTACAACTTACTTAGCAAGTCCCTTGCTTACAACTAAGGTTTTAGGTCATCAAATATGATGCTAAATAAACATATTTTTTGTTGAGGTGTCTAAGAGGACTCCAGAAAAAGAAAGAGCAATAGTTGGGCATTAAACTATAGTAAAAAATGGCATTACATGTAATTTATTGTTTTTAGATCTAAATAATAAATTTCATTCAATTATAAATATTTATGATCACACTAGCAACTTTGAAGTCACAAATAATAATATTATACTATTAAAAATATTATAAATTAAATTTATAAATACTATCACATCGACTAAAACACACTCAACTAATACATCCTCTCTCCTATATAGTCCACTTCATAAAATAATAAAAATATAGTAAGAAATGACATCACATGATTTGTTATTTTTAGATGTAAAGAAAAAAATTTATTTAATTATAAATTATTCATAATCACACTAAAGTCATACATAATAATATTATACTATTAAAAAATTTATACATTAAATTTATAAATACTATCACATCGACTAAAGCATACTCAACTAATACATCAACTGATACATCCTCTCCCCTATATAGTCCACTTCATAAAATAATAAAAAATATTTTTGTTATAATTTAATATACCAGCCCCCCCTAAAAATCTATGCTCACCACATCAAAATCTCTTTCAAATGGGTTTGGTAATTTCGAGTCAACTCATACGGCTAACAAATATCTTTTGAAATGGGAGGTCCTCCTTGATGTGACACGTGGTAATACGCCCTTTGAATGCCCATTCATTCACACGCCCATTCTTCATTTCTTATGTGCACAATTTTTTATGATATTTTATAATTTCCACCCCTTCTTCATAAACGCCTAGTTATCTTTTTATTAAGTGTTTTTGTTTTGCCTCTTTATCTTTTCGAAGGTATCCTTGTTTCATTTCCCCCATGCCTTCAAATGATTTTTATTTTCTAGGCGCCTATATGACATGTGCGTCCCATTTGTTTTTTTAATTTTATTTTTAAAATATCCATTTTGCTTTAAATACAATGGTCTCATTTCGGAATAATGACTTTAATGACTTGTCTTTCAAAATTAGGACTTATGTTATATATATTATTTTTTTAATAAGTTAAGATTTAGGAATTTGTGTGACTATGATTTGTTTTCACTATTAAAGATGTGAAATCATATAAAATATTATATTGTTAGGATAAATTTTTAAAGTTACATAATTTGTATTTTAGAGGTGAAACTCAAATAGATTGTGAATTGAATGTTACAAGATCTTTCATATATATGAAATTTGAGGATGAAATTGACAATACTTCAAAAATATTCTTTACTATTACTCAAACTTTTGATTGTTTTAATAGTATGCACATCACTAAAGTCACCATCCTCCACGTGTAATGAAAACAAACATCAATGACTCACAAACACAAAAATAATGCAAAAAATATCACAACAAAAAGTTCGATCCAATTTAACCAACTCAAAATGTAAAATCACATTTTTCATCCATGATACATCTATTTGTATTAGGCTAAAGATGTTTGAATTTGAAACCTTAATTCATGGATATGAAACCATACATATGGGAAATACAAGCAATAACAATGTAGATAAGGTAAGTGGAACACTTTGATAAGAATCTAGTACAAAGACATGTATATAAATGTGAGTAAAAAATAATCATCTCAGATGGATTATCAAGAAGATTTAGATTTAAAATAAGATAAGAGAAGAGGATACACATAGATATTAGATAAAACATTGTGAGCACAAATGTTAGAAAAGGAGCCCTAGTGTTCTAATGAAACATTCAATATTTTGCAAGGTTGACAACAATAAAGATATGGAGATTAACAATGGATAATGTTGAGGAGTTCAATGAGGGAAGTTTGATTACTAAGTGGAAGAACATCAATATCAAGGGAGGGTGACTATCATTTTCATCATAAAAATCAATCCATGAATATTATGTTTTGAAATAATCATGAAATTAGTTGGACCATTAAAATTATACCCCCTCTCCATCAACATTTTTATTTTGGAACTCCAACTTTCAAGGCCTCATTCTAGGCCATACAAAAACATTTTTCCATGCATTTTTTAAAAAAATTGAGGAATTTTTTCATGATCTAAATTGTGGTGTGATCCATTTACAAATTTTTTGTATGGGTTTCTCAGAGTTCACCCTACTTAGTTCCCACTTTTGGAACATTAAAGGGCTTGTTTAGGCACATACAAACTCCCTTTTTAGTCTATTTTTTTTAAAAATGCCTTTTTTTAGCATTATATAGTGATGTTTTTAGTTTTATAGTATCTTAAAATTATATTTTCAACATATGTTTTTTTTTTTTAAATTATAATATTTTTACATAAAATACACCTTACAGTAATCACAAATACACTGAATATATAGTGTAACATTACTATAATTTCTTGGGGGCTTCACTAATTTGATCAATGAGGTAATGTGGTGCTTGTACTTTTGTATAATTGTTGATTTTGAGATCATGTATTTAACACTAAATCCCCTCCCTTTTAGTATTCTTCATAATTCTCTTAATAAATTAAAAATCAAATGTGGTTATTATGGGAAGAAAAAAAAATATAAGAAGATTATATTCAAAGACACATTGATGAAATAAAACTTCTTTTAGATCATGGTATTGATTTACTTGATCTTTTTTATTTAGCACCTACATAATCATCGTATGGTCTCACTCAAACATCTTGTGAGATAACAACATTATTTTGGGATGAAAATATAGAATGATGACTTGCATTGAGATCTTATATCCACCATCATAAACTATTGTTACAACCAAATTTAATGTTAATTTAACCATGGATTCTAGTGATTATTGATAGTATGATATGAATTTTTTAGAACATACTGGGATACATTTATACAATAAATATTATCCTTATTTATAGAGTCTCACATTGTAGATTTGGAAGACAATTGAGAATATTTGTCTTCCATTTGATGAAAAATGTGAAGGAAATGCATCACCATCTTCTTCTTTAGATACATTTTTTCTTCATCCTCCTCTTCTTTAGTCATTATTTGATATTTTTTGGATACCTTTGATCATTATTCAAACACATTATCTTAGGTTGGACATCATTGTCTTTGGATCATATGAAAAACTTAGATATTTTCATCATTCTTCTTACATATTCCTATAAAAATTGGGAAGATATATTGCACATGTATCTATGGTTCTATTTCTTCCCAAGGGGAGAATTTTTTTTCAACAATCATCAATCATATTCAACATATAGTGGTAAGAAACAACTAGAATAGGAGCCCATAGAATTGTAGGGCCCATAGCCCCTAAAATTTTATGGATAGGGCCTGCTAGAATAAGGAATAATAGTTCTGGGCTGAGGGGAAGGCGCTCGATCGATTGATAGATTGATAAACCAATGCCCCTATCTATACTACGACTAGATTCAACGACTAGCGACTAGAATCTACGACTAGCGACACTTATGCGAGAAGATCGGATAAGCTCTATTCTGGCGCTGATCGGATAGGAGTAGACATCATCACCCGGAACTATAGTTTCCCACCCACCCGCCACTCATGTTACGTATATAGTAGACTATCTATTCGATGGATGCCCATATATATACCTATACCCTAACCTGATGGACGGTTCGGTTCAGCAGGTGCAGGTTCAAACTCAACTCGATAGATTTAAGATCGATCTGATAGCTCAGTTCGGAGCACCCCTACTCTATATAGCTAGAGGGCCCGACCGGTCCCCGGGCGGCTTGTCGTCTATCTGCCCGGCCCCTATCCATGCCAGCCCAACCGAGGCTGACTGTGACTGTTCGGTCCCCATCCCCATCTATCTATCTAGTCCTCCCACCCATCCCGGGGGCCCTCGCGCCGACTGGCCGAGGGGGAGGGCGGCTAGGCTCTCGTCTAGTCGGGCCCAGAGTGATTCCAGTCTGCTTTATCATGGCTACTAGAATGGATGATGTGTGATGGATGCCAATCTGATCCATCTGGGACCCCCTATCCAGACTCACTCTATATGGGCTGGGGGTGTTCTGCCCCACCCAGCTCTTTCTAATGATCCTGTATAGGGGCTGTTTCTAGACGGGTGGGCGCTATTCTGTATAGGGGGTGGGGTTTCCTGCTTCTATATAGGGATGGGTGGGCACTATATAGATTAGATTAGATTAGAGATGGGTGGGGGCATCCTCTATTATCTGTAAATGGGTGGGCACTAGGAGGATAAGAAATGAGTGGGCACTAGATAGAGTGGCACTCGACTGATGGTAAGCACTTTCTAGATAGAGTGGCACTCGACTGACTGATTATGGCACTCGACCGAGGGCACTGAGGGCCCTATATTGCGAACTGGCACCATTTCGACGATGGCCAAGATTATCTTCTGTACGTAACATGATGAGTCTAACTAGAATTATCTACCCATCCCCCCAGAGGCTCCGCCACTGACCAGCCCTGCTTCGGGACCCCCCCCATTCCCCTACTATTCTATGGCCAATATGGTCGGCTGCCGAAGGCAGGCCTTAGCCACCTAAGGCCAATATGGTCGGCGCCGAAGGCAGGCCTTTGGGTGGGAGGGCCCTACTATTCGTGAGGGGCCGTTGGCGAACTACAATTCCCTCCCTCCCGTGGAACTATAATTCCCTCCCACCCATAGTTCCGTAGCACCCCTGGGTAGATAATTGTTCCGGGATGATTCTCGTCTATATGGGTTCTCCCCATCCCACTACGGCATTTTTACAGAAGAGGGATGGGATGGTATGGGATAGGGGCATGACTATGAGAACACCAATGAATATAGATCTTAGATCTCTATGGAACTATGTAAGCAATATAGAATCGACGTATATGCTGATTCTCGCCATATCTATCTAACCCCCCGCATCTATATATGGGCGTCTGATTCTCGTAGGTCTCTATATAGATCCGGATCTGGGGGCCGGGGGTGAGAAATGGGTGAAGGCCGTGGTTCATATAGCTGGAAAAGTGACTCAACCCAACCATAGAAAAGAAGGGCTTTCATAAGCTAATAATTCAATAGCCAATTGATTGAAAGGGAAACTCTGTTGCATATATATGGAAAAGCGAGCCAATTAACAACTTCAACCCTCCGGGTTGGTCGCCTGAGAATAGGAAAGGCCCTTCTTTATCTGAAATGCTATACGAAGAGAGGGGTTAGCTAGGGATGGAAACATTAGTTCAATAGTGCCCCGGCCGATAGATGCATAAGCGAATGAGTACGGTTAACCGAATCATGGAGGAGATCCAGTTCCATAGGTGCTGCAGTGGAGAGGGAAAGTTGCCGCCTTATTATAGATAGCAGCCGACGAATGAATCAATTGGTTACTTCAATGCCCCGGGGATACCAATCTCTACAACTGATACCAATCTCTACGTCTGTTGGTGTCCTTACCTTCGACATGAAATAGAGATACCAATTCCTAATCGAATAGAGAACAATGGATTTGATGCCGTACTATATATGGGCGTTCCCCGATCCCCTTTAAATAAAAGGCCACCGCAAAACCACTTTTCTTTCCACCTTGATTCGGAAAAGCTTGATCCGTAAGCCATGGACCAAAAGACCTAGCTGCTTTCCCAGCAGACCAAGATGACGTAACCTAGATTTAATTAAGATGAATAGTCCAAGATGACGTAACCTAGATTTAATTAAGATGGAGGGCTTACTCTACTCTACTCCCACCTCGGGGTTGAATAGCGGTGGAACCCCCGGGAAACTCGATATCATACGGTAAGTTTGACGTCCCTTCCGGTTCGTCAAGTAAGACAAAAAGCCCAGGTCGATCCCGATTTTCCCATCGAACCCCCGGCCGGGCTTCTACGGCTTCTCAGGTTGCCGCCTCTCTAAGACGACGGACAACCCGTTCTCGCACTTCAGCGGGATCAGCTCCGTAGAGCGCATCCCATCGTTCTTGGAGATCTCTAAACATCTCCTCATATGCGGGGGTTGCTTCTGCGGTAGGATGTGTGGGTACTACCGATGGCATAGGTTCTGAGGGAAGAGTAGCTTGTAGTGCCAACCGGATACCCTCTAAATAAGTAGAGGTGGCTTCCCGTTGCTCGCGCTCTTCCTCCGCAGATGTTCTTAATACTAATATGCGATCGCTGTGTTCGAGAGGGGGTGCTGGCTGTTGGTTGGTAATGGCCTGCTCTGGCTGTTGGTTGCCAATGGCCTGCTCTGCCTGGTGGTTGCCAATGGCCCGCTGCTCAGGCTGGTTGGTGCCAATTGCAGGTGCATCGTTTTCCCCCTCGTCTTCCCCCAAAGAATCATTAGTTGGTCCATCTGAATCTAATAAATGTAATAAAATATATCCTATCGCGATGAGAAGGTTGGTAACCCAGTTGCAGGCTTGTGCGATCAGTTGGTTTAGGAAGGATGACTTTATAGTGGAGAACAGCGAGGGTTCAGGCGAGTTCGTGAGGCCTTCACCCCCTGCGGGGGTGGAAGGTGGGCTGACATCTCCTATTATACCGCCGTCGATTCTTATAAAGGGCCACCTTGAGCCGATAAAGAATCCCACTATAAGTCCAAGCACGATCCCGACAAACATGACAACACCTAGAAACTTAACTAACCAGATAAAAGCCTCCTTCCTAGACCGAGATTTCTCTAGCCCTAATTTGGTTACCATTTCAAAATTACTTCTCTCGTTTATTCCGTTCTCATATGATTCTATGACTATAGTGCCGTTGTAGGTGGTAGAGGTCAACGCGAAGCTACTAGCGAAGCTACTAATATCAAATACGACTAGTCCGGGAAGAGGCTATAAGTTATGGCAAAGTCAAATCCAGTCAAGCCATAGCGGGTAGCTAGGCCTTGTACAAGGTGCGACGTACTGGAACCGCCGTCCTGAATACCTCAGCGAGGATGCCGACAGTGGCCTCCAGGGAAAAGACCAATAAACCCAGAGGATGCCGACAGTTCCCTCAAGCAATGAGGAGTCCTCGAGATGATAACCGAAGAGTTCTTCGTGAGAGGAAGCCGACAGTGTCCTCCTGGGAATATGCAAGAAGACCAAGAGGAAGCCGACAGTATCCTCCACAAATTAACGATGCTAACCATCAAGAGTCCGGGGTTGAGAATAACCCTAAAGAGTAACACTAGATTTAGGGGGCATTTTGATGGACAGGCCAGTGTCCACCAAAGATTAACCTTCTAATAGGACAGCTGATATTTAAGGGCATTCAATACCCTAAAGAGGGACACTAGATATAGGGGCATTATGAGGGGAGGTTGTATATTTTATCTTTCAATCTTAGTTTTGGGAGGGTTTATTTCCTTGCATAAGGTTCTTTCCTTCTCACCTTTTTTGGAGGCCACATAACCTTCTCTCTTTTCTCTCCTACATGATGGGAAACACTTATTGTACTTTGTGTTAAAAATTAGTCCTTGAGGGGTCATAATAAGTCATCCTTCTTTATTTTTCACTTTTTACATTTCTTGATCCATCTTTTTTTCTTTTGGATGGGAGTTTTTTTCCAATTGAATTTTCTCCTTTATTTATGAAAAAACTATACACATGGGTACCCAACATGTCACAATAGCCAAGAGCTATCATCATTGCATTTATTTCTTCCTAAGTTATACTTAAGGGTGGTGATAGAGTAAATAGTGACATTATCAAACTAGTTAGCTTTTAACCTACTTAGGAGAGTCCTATTCACACATATTTGGTCTCCACTTCAGGTCTTTTTAATTTTTTTCTTACTTCACATGGATAAGAAACATATTTTTATATTTTGAGATACCTATCTCATGTGCACATGGCACATATTTACACTTGTCCTATGCACATGCAGGGGAGCTAAAGTTTTGAACCATCTTCTCATATTGATTCTTGCCTTTATACGCAAGGGGTTCAATGCATATTTTTTATTCATTTATTGTGATAGTTACCTTTGCTTATTATGGACATATTCACTTGTATAAACTATCTTGAATTTTATCTTAGATCTTGACTACTCAAATAGGAATATAAGGAAACTATATTTTTGTATATAAAGAAAAATCACACAATTATTAAATTTGACAAATAAACACAAGAGAATCACACATATCTACTAATTTTAACTCAAAAATATATGGATATTGCAATCATCTAGGGAAATCAATTAATCGCATGATTATATCTTTCATGGAACAAACTAAAAGAAATGACCATCAAATTACTTTAACAAATAATTACTCATGGGCCCATAAATAGATATACATTGAGCTTAGAAATTTATGTTAAGAGAAATTTAATTTTCATATTTATTTGATTTAAATACCCGAGTAGAGATAAATTTACACCAAATGCCTCACACAAGAGAAATCCATTTTTGGTTGTCACCACTCTCTTCTAACCCTTTCTACGACAAAAATCATAAAAGGATTCTCATCGTGAGGCATCATACACATAAGAGACCTAATAGTTGAGCAACCTATGTTTGCACCTCTCAAAATCATATATGAGAATTTTGAATCATTTGTAATTTTACAACTTACTTAGCATGTCCCTTGCTTACAACTAAGGTTTTAGGTCATCAAATATGATGCTAAATCAACATATTTTTTGTTGAGGTGTTTAAGAGGACTCCAAAAAAAAAAGAGCAATAGTTGGGCATTAAACTATAATAAAAAAATGACATTACATGTAATTTATTGTTTTTTAATCTAAATAATAAATGTCATTCAATTATAAATATTTATGATCACACTAGTAACTTTGAAGTCACAAATAATAATATTATACTATTAAAAATATTATACATTAAATTTATAAATACTATCACATCAACTAAAACATACTCAACTAATACATCCTCTCTCCTATATAGTCCACTTCATAAAATAATAAAAATATAGTAAGAAATGACATCATATGATTTGTAATTTTTAGATGTAAAGAAAAAATTTCATTTAATTATAAATTATTCATAATCACACTAAAGTCATACATAATAATATTATACTACTAAAAACTTTATACATTAAATTTATAAATACTATCAGATCGACTAAAACATAGTCAAAGCATAGTCAACTAATACATCAACTGATACATCCTCTCCCCTATATAGTCCATTTCATAAAATAATAAAAAAATATTTTTGTTATAATTTAATCTCACACCCCCCTAAAAGTCTATGCTCACCACATCAAAATCTCTTTGAAATGGGTTTGGTAATTTTAAGTCAACTCATACGGCTAACAAATATCTTTTGAAATGGGAGGTCCTCTTTGATGTGACACGTGGTAATACTCCCTTTGAATGCCCATTCATCCACACGCCCCTTCTTCATTTCTTATGTGCACAATTTTTTATGATATTTAATAACTTCTACCCCTTCTTCATAAACGCCTAGTTATCTTTTCATGATATATTTTTTTTATAATTTAATCTGCTAGCCCCCATAAAAATCTATACTTTGACGCATCAAAATCTCTTTCAAATGGGTTTGGTAATTCCAAGTCAACTCATACGGTTAACTAACATGTCAATGTGATGTTCCTTCTTTGACCGTTGTATTCACGCACATATCTTTTGAAATGGGAGGTCCTCCTTGATGTGACACGTGGTAATACTCCCTTTGAATGCCCATTCGTCCCCGCGCCCCTTCTTCATTTCTTATGTGCACAATTTTTTTATGATATTTAATAACTTCTACCCCTTCTTCATAAACGCCTAGTTATTATATTTTTAAGTGTTTTTCTTTTGCCTCTTTATCTTTTTAGAGGTATCCTTGTTTCATTATCCCCCATGCTTTCAAATGATTTTTATTTTCTAGGCGCATATATGACATGTGCGTCCCATTAGCATTTTTAATTTTATTTTTAAAATGCCCATTTTGCTTTAAATACAATGGTCTCATTTCGGAATAATGACTCGTCTTTCAAAATTAGGACTTATGTTATATTTATTATTTTCTTAATAAGTTAAGATTTAGAAATTTGTGTGACTATGATTTTGTTTTCACTATTAAAGATGCAGAATCATATAAAATATTATATTATTAGGATAAATTTTTAAAGTTACATAATTTGTATTTTAGAGGTGAAACTCAAATAGATTGTGAATTGAATGGTACAAGATCTTTCATATATATGAAATTTGAGGATGAAATTGACAATACTTTAAAAAAATTCTCTCCTATTACTCAAACTTTTGATTGCTTTAGTAGTATGCACATCACTAGGGTCACCATCCTCCACGTGTAATGAAAACAAACATCAAGGATTCACAAACACAAAAAGAACGTAAAAATTATCACAACAAAAAGTTCAATCCAATTTAACTAACTCAAAATATAAAATCATATTTTTCATCCATGATACATATATTTATATTAGGCTAAAGATGTTTGAAGGTAAATCCTTAATTCATGGATGTGAAACCATATGTATGGGAAATACAAACGATAACAATGCAGATAAAGCTAAGTGAAACACTTTGATAAGAATCTAGTACAGAGACATGCATATAAATTTGAGTAAAAAAATAATCATCTCAGATGGATTATCAAGAAGATTAAGATTTAAAATAAGATAAGATGAGAGGATACACATAGATATTAGATAGAACATTGCAATGTCAAAAAATAAGCCCTAGTGTTCTAATGAAACATTTAATATGTTACAAAGTTGACAACAATAAAGATATAGAGATTAACAATGGATAGGAAAGGAGAGGCCTCTTCCTTTTTAAGAAACGTTGGTAGGGGCTAATCCTCAAGAGAATAAATAATGTTGAGGAGTTCAATGAGGGAAGGTTGATTACTAAGTGGAAGAACATCAGTATCAAGGGAGGGTGAGTACATAGGGGAGTAGGGGTATTCATAAGAGGGGGGGTACAGTTTTGGTACTTATCAATGAATATATCAATGGTCTTGAATGAGTTGTCATTAGAGCTAACTTGATTGGATTAGAGCCTGACTATTAAGAACCTAATCCTTCTAGTTTCTTCTTCTTACCGATCCTTCATGCTTATGATTTTTTGGATCTCTTGTCAAGACCTATTGTGGATCCACCAAAGTTAGAGGATCATGGCTCCTTTCTAGATAGTTGGATGTAGGTTACTCCAAATCTTCAATCTCTTTGGTTTTTCTAGGATATAATGGCTTGATATTTCTTTTCCCTATAAGGGAGACATAGGTGAGGAATGTCTTCCTAGATGTGTTGCATAGGAAAAGAGCTAAGGTATCCCTTGGAGAAAATTTGGGAGTTGTGAAGACCTCTAAAGTGATTTTGGGATGATTTTAGTATCTAAAACATATAATCTAGAGCAATTTTGGTAACATAATGGTACCTACAAATAAACAATTCAAGTTCATACACTACTCGATTCTCTAGAAATAATTTAAATATGTGAAATACAAAATACTAATCATCAAAAAGTATTGGAAATCATGTACAATCATTAAGGAGGCATGATGCCCAAATCTCATGCAATAAATCCTAATGCCTCTCTTGGTCTTGGTCTTCTAGGCTATTTTTTGAATATTCCTTACACATTGTCATTTTATCATTACTTATTGTAAACATCTAAAATTGACCAATTTTTTTTGGTTAATTTTGTTGTGCATATTTTGCACACATGCCCCACCGTAGACAGGGACCTCCTTTCTTTCACTCCCAACAGGTCATTTTCACTCCTGACGGGTTGTTTCGCTTTAACCTCGCTACGTGTGCCCTTTTTCTAGGTCCAACACAGTCACAAGCTATAAAATGATCAATTTACCCATTGGTTGAGTTCACCTACCTAAAGTTCACTAAGTCATTTACCTTCGTGGGCTGGGCCTGGTGGGTTTCCCTTTGCTTTTGCCCCGGCGTCCGTTGGGCCTCGCGGACCTGCGTTCGCGGGTCTCCTTTAGCCGTTCGCCATTGCGTTCTATCATTCGCCTCTAGCCAAGGCTCAACACCCACTTGACATGTGAACCCTGCACCAATCTTTGTTGTTGCATCCATTGCCCACCGCGAACCCGCAGTTGTGGGTCGTCTTGTGTGGGTCTTCGGCTTCGTTTCGCTGCTTAGTAGCGGTCGAACCTTGATTCCCACCCGCATGGCAGGCTCCCCAGTTGGTCTTTCTATTCTGTCATCACCATTACCCAGATGCACTCCAAACTACCCAAGTCCAAATGTTTGCAGGTCTTCGCATGTGATTTGCTTTTCCCTGACCGCCATTCTCTAATGGCTAAGCTCTCACGTCGCCCCGCGGGTTGGATCCCACATATATCATTTCCTTATAATTAAAACCTGAAGTCTGTGGGTAGATTCTTGAGTCACAGCTCACTGGCGGGTCCACCCTCACACGCCATCGCCTGCGGGAGGCTGTCACCATGATGTCATTTTATAATGGTAAAGCATCACTGTCTCCTCGCTTCATGGGTCTGCAATCCACCAGTGTTGTCATTCTCTCTTGAGATCCCCATGGTCGCTTCCATCCATTACTCCGCCATTGCAAAATGACGCTCATTCGCAGCTTATCTTCCCCCTCCACCGCATTTCTCTAAAATCTGCAGTCATTTTCATGGTCAATAGTGTCGAGCTCCTAGATAATGATCATAATGACATGAGTTTTCTCAGCACTGCGCATTAGAGCTTTTCACATTACAAGCAGTGACATTCTAAACTAGCACTAATGATGGCCATTGGTGTGGAAGCCGTAATATGGGCCTCTTCCTATATGTCACCGCTTTCTTGTTGACTTCCACTGCACAGCTCCCCGCAGGCTGCCACCCGCATGTTTGTCCCTGCCGAGTCTCTCTCTGCGGATTCTGCGACCTATTTCACCAATCGAGTGGTAGCTTCCTCGCACTCTTGTTAGCAACGCTTTGGCACGATGAGCGTGAAGGAAAATTTTCATAATGTTGTTGAATGGAAAGACAAAAGCACTGAAGGGCCTTAGTGCGCTGAAGGTTCCCTAGCATCGTTTAGCACCATGTTCATCCATGAATGATGGAAGACTTCTCTGCTACTGAAACCGCCACCTCGTCCACCTTCTGAAAGGTCGTTTCCCATAGTTACTCCGCACTCCCTTTCCCGACATAAATCTTTGTTGTGGGGTTCGACGACTGTGACACCATTTGAACAACTTTTTTCCAGACCGTTGTTCTTTGAGCCACCTGCTAACGACGTTTTTGTGGTATCCTTCTACAGCTTTCACCCGCATTACTCGTCGGCTCGTATGCACTAAATGAAATTCAAAGTAGGGGTGATTCAAGGCGGATACTATTCAAGAAATGGAGTTACCTCTCGTTTGAGGGTGCATAATGTTGGGAAATGTAATTTCTCCCTCAAATTAAATGTAAACATATTAATTAAATTAGAGGTTTTTAGAAGTTCTAGCTGGACTAGAGATTAGGAATTAAATAAAATTTGGTAAAGTTTTAGAAGTTACTTTTATGTCGGCTAGAGTTAGGTAAATTTTAGAAGTTTAGGGTTAGGTAAAATAATAAAAATAATATGTCGGCCTATATTCTAGAATTTTCTTAATGTATCTAAAGTCCTCTATATAAGAGGCAGATGTAAACCATTTTTTATGCAAGCAATTAAATACAAATATTTAGAGCAATAGCTCGTGTTTATTTGTGTGTGTTTATGTATCAATTGTTGAGTTCATGTTTGCTTATTTGTGTTGATCTGTATCCATCCACCTCCTTCATAGTGGTATCAGAGCCTATGGTAGAAGACCCTGGAGAGTAGACGGTTGTGAGAGAGTTTGCTGTTAAATAATTTTTGAAGAATTGTTGGAGTTGTAAGCCTATTGCAGATTATTTTTTGTCTGAGATTGTTGGAGTTGCTGTCAAGTAAAGAAAGAATTGCAGTTTTTCAAAAAGAAGAAGATTTGATGAAATCTAGAATTGTTGCTTCATAAGTGAAGGGATCACAGATGTGAAAAGAGAAAAAAAAAAGGTAGATCACTATTTTTTTTATTAATGTTGTTATGATTTTATGATTTTCTGGCTAAATAAAAAATGGTTGTGTCTGAGTAATTGTTGGTGGTGTTGTTTGGACGAAAGACAAATATTTTTATGAGATAAATAAAATTGGTTGTTTTTGATAAGATTTGTGCTTGAAAAGTTATCATTCTGTGAAATATAAATTGGTCATACAGCTGCAGGAAGGAAGAAGCAAGAATATTTTGGTGGAGTGTTAGCATTGAGGTTATCAGGAAGAAATTAGAATCAAAATAAAAGTAAGGTAAGTTTATTTGTTTGATTCAATGGGAAAAGCTGATAGAGTAAAGAAAGAGAAAACAAAAGATTTAGAAGAAGAATTAATAAAAGTGAAGAAAGAAAATATGAGTTTAAAATGTGAAAAAGATTTTTTAGAAAAAGAGTTGGAAAAATTGAGGAAAGAAATGGGAGCAGAAAAATGTCGCCTTTTAAATATACTTAGTGATTTTAGAGAGGCAATTGAAGAGTTAGAGGATAGGTTAAAGTTTGTGGAACAAATATATAATTTACAGGGGAAGGAATTGTGCAAACTTAGAGAGAAAAATAAAGAGCTTGAAAAAAAACTAAAATTGTTTGATGAGATTAATACAAGGAATGAGGAATTGAAAAAAAGAGTGAAATTGGTTGATGATTTAGAAGAGAAATTAAAGAAATTAGAAGAAGCAAATAGTTTGCAGATGAATGAAATTACAAAATTGAATGAATGTTTGAAGTCAAAATCCATATGTGAAGTTTCATGTAGTACAGAGGATTTGAATTTGTCAATTGAGAAATGTGTTTTTGCTGAAGAAATTTGTGATAAAAAATGCCAAAATGATAATGTTGTTAGTTGTAATGGCAATGAAATGAATGTTGGTTTAAAGATCATGAAAATAATGGGATACAAAGGTAAAGGTTTAGGAAGGCATGATCAAGGGATGAGAGAGCCAATTAAGCCAATAGTGAGGCCAAAGTATGAAGGACTCGGATATGTGACAGGTAAAGGAAATAATACAGGTGTAACCAAATTTGTTAAAGAAATAGAATGTGTGCAATGCTGTCATTGTAACAGGAAAGGACATACGAAGGATAGATGTTGGGACTTGCATCCTTGTAGTATTTGTGGTTTGAAGAGTCATTCTGAAAAGACATGTTGGAACAAAGAGTGCAAGAAGGATTCTATGGTAGTTTGTATGAAAATAGATTGTGGATGGAATTATGGATCGAGTTGGCAAAAGATGACAGTAATGTTCAAAAGGTTGTTCAAGTGGAAATGTTCCTATGTCAAAGATGAAAGAAATCAAGAGAGATTTGTTGGTCTGGCAAGACATCAAAGAAGGTGGAAAGTTACAAATAGTGAGTTTGCAGAGAAGAAGACTTCTAGTTTGAAGTTCTGAAAGTTTGAAGTTTGAATGACTGCCGCAACAGTGGGATGAGAAGAGTTGAGGAAAGAGATTTGCAGATCATAGAGATGAAGACTTGGACAAAGACAAAGGCATTGTCAAGTTTGAAGATATCAAGCAAAAAAAAAGGATTTGCAAAGTCAGTAGTCAAGAGCAAGGAAATTTATGCAGCAGCATTTGAGGTCAAAATTAGGGGGAAGTGTTGGGAAATGTAATTTCTCCCTCAAATTAGATGTAAAAATATTAATTAAATTAGAGGTTTCTAGAAGTTCCAGTTGGACTAGAGATTAGGAATTAAGTAAAATTTGGTAAAGTTCTAGAAGTTACTTTTATGTCGGCTAGAGTTAGGTAAATTCTAGAAGTTTAGGGTTAGGTAAAATAATAAAAATAATATGTCAGCCTATATTCTAGAATTTTCTTAATATATCTAAAGTCTTCTATATAAGAGACAGATGTAAACCATTTTTTATGCAAGCAATTAAATACAAATATTTGGAGCAGCAGCTCGTGTTTATTTGTGTATGTTTATTTATCAATTATTGAGTTCATGTTTGTTTATTTGTGTTCATCTGTATCCATCCACCTCCTTCACATAAAGCTCATCCTTGCTAGAGGCTATACTTGGAAGTCTTGTTTTGAAGATATTACGAGTTGGCAGAAATTCAAGAAGAGCAACATTTAAATCATAAGCAACCAATTGTGGTTTGATTCGGGCCTGCATTTTGTGACAGTGGTGTTCCCTACTACCGATAGACTTTACGCACCCGAAGTTACTTGCACATGCGAGTAAGAAGCCGACGATTGCAAAATATTGGAGCTCGCATGAATCCATGAACTGGTCAAAGGGGATGTTTAAAGGAATACTACTATTATGAAAGAAATGATGAGGCATCCATTAGCATGATCGTTTAGTATAAGAATAGTGGGCTTTGTCGAAGGCAGTGATCGGGTGGCCTCTAGGTGCCACACTTCGGTTGAATAGAGTCGAGGATAATAAATCACATAAAATATCATTTGAATGAATGCGACCGGTCTGTGGGCTTTGATTAAATGACGAAGGAAAATAGGAATTGTGTCGTCGCCTCTTCAATCTCTATGAACGAAGGGGGGGGAAGCCTGATGAATTTATATCCCTAGCTAGCAGACCTCATGCATATAAAATGATGATAACGAATGGTTGCGATCAATATGGTTTAACTGTGCATGGGTCCTAAGGGGATAGTCATTGGGGATTACGGGTTCCGCATCCGTGTACGCTGTTGGTCATTACCGTCTCTATTATGGCTTGGTCATGGCGTCCCCCCGTCTACTACTATCCACACACATGACCCCGGATTCCCTTCGGTGGTGGCCTTTTATGCAAGGTCCGCCTTCATCTCCTTCGTTCAGAAAACGGCCTCCCCGTGCCATCTCCTCGAGCAGCGGCAACATTCTTCGTTGCGAGGTCCACATTGTACACGACCGGTCTATGGGCTCACCGTTCTTTTACGACTTTTCTATGGCTTCCTCCCGCGCTCCTCTATCCACATTCCTTGTAATGAAATTCCTAATTGCAAAAACTGTAACTCTCTTCGCTGTCATTCCTTGACGACACTCACATGCATCATATTTGTAGGCGACATATAGGTATTTGTCTGTATGGGGATCATGAAGATATATTAGCGCCTCACACATACTATTTAGTAGAACATCATAAATGAAGGCACCAGTAGCTAAGGCTTCTGCGCGCTTTTGGGAAACCAAGTTGTTATGATCGATAAAAGGGGGGGTCGTTGATATGTCGACTTGAATGTTGTAGGCTCGCACGCTGATCTTCAGGCGGTATCACAGATTTTTAAATTACAGGTTGAATAATACGAAGAGTTTGATGTTGCAGTGGTTATTAAAAGCCAGATAGAGTGAGCGATGAGATATATATTTTCATGTGCGAATCTAAAGAGTAATAGATGGTATCTTATTATCCGGCAGGCGAACAGAGGTAAATGGCGTGCCTGGTTGCTGTGGTTAAATGTCGAGATTAATCTGTGAAGCAAGACGAATTTTATATCCCTAAGGTTGTTGGTGCTTGAGGACGTCGTCCTCAAGAATCGGCGACGTTATTTAAGGGTAGCTTGAAGAAGGTGAAGGTGCACAGGAGATTGAGCTTCATAAAGGAAATCTACCATATGAAAAATAATCAACTGACGATAATAGCTTGTTGATAGGTGATTGGTTGCTTCTTCTCTGCAATTGTTAAGGGCGATAAACTATAGGTTTGAGCTCTACGGATTATGATTGATGCCACGGATCTTGTGATCGACAAGTAAAATCGGGACCATATGTGCCATGGGAATGTTTGTTTGATATGACATCTTCGCACCCCTAAGGTAGAAGTCCATGAATGATGCCTTTTAAACAACGATTGGAATAAGAACACCTGCGACAAGGTTGAGGTTAGTGGGTGCAGCGCTGGAAGATTAAAAGAATTTATTTGATCATAACAAAGGATGGGGACTGAGCCGTAGAGGAGGGATCTCTGAGAAATTATTAAAGGTCATTTGTTGTGGAAACGTGAACGTGAATGTCCGCTTTTTTAGCGCTATTTCTAGTGTCGACCACCCTGCTAATCGAGAGCTTACCTCCACGGAGTTCTAGTACATGGAACCTGCCATTCCTTCCATCGTTTTGGTTTGTGGGTGTTTGGTTCGTCGATGTTGCTGCCAGCTCGACCATTCATAATAGCATTTGCCTCGCTCCCTCCCACACCGTTTTCCCCACTCTTCCTACATACTCCTCCCCAGCTGGCTCCATTCCTCGATGGTGGTGTTCTTTTTCTTCTTCGCGCTGCATTCTGCTTCGAGTCTTCCACTTTCTACGTCTACAGGATGCGCCTATGGGACACCCTCCTGACTGTGGTCAGCACCCGATTGTGAAGAAATTGTAATGTTAAAATATTTCGATTGGCTTTACGTTGATCATTCATATTTTTCCCTCAGTTCCATCTATGGGGCAGTCCAACCAACTGGGGACTTCAGGGGTACTATGTTTGGGTCTAGTTTGAATCATCGTCGTAACAAGAGCACAAATTTAATGAACATACCAATGTCGTATGAGGTCGTTTCTTTTGCATATAGGCCCTTTATCAAAAGGAGTCAAAAGGAGAATAGTGGAAGGACTGAACTATTATAATGACTATATCATAAACCTCCTTGAAGATGTAGGTGGTTTCTCATGAACTACACTGGTACTATTGGTGTTTGGGTGCAATTACGCAGACCCATAGGAGCATGCTACTATTGGTTTAGGGAAACATCTTTCCATGGGACTCTAGTTGGCGGGGGTCGTAGTTACCATAGCCGATGGGATGACATTTTATTGTGGTCCCTTCACGCCAGGGGGGCAAGGCTTCACTCTCACCCGCACAACACCTCTTCACCTCGATTGAGCTATTATGAGACATGAGTGAAACACTCGGGCGTGATTTAGAGGGACGTTTATTCAAAGATGGGAGAAGATGCTAAATGAAACGTTGTAGGGGAGAGTGTTGGTATCCTGCAACGCCAATGAGGAGGGTGTCCATTTACCTTTGGCCATTGCGCTAACCACATTTCGATCGCGGCGTCCCACATCTTTTGGGCCGACGAAGATCATGCATGCGAGACCCGCATTTTACTTTGTTGGCTCAAGAATGGCCGTCATATATTGCATACCTAAAGAAATCCCACTCACAGGTCTATAACAAATGAACACATACACCTTTGGTGGCAAAGTGGGGAGGAAATGATTCCATCAGGAGCCATAAGGGGATCCTCCTCTTAGAATTATAATACATATCAATAGCTTAGAGGTTTGTTTGAGGCAAATTCAAAGCTCACCATAAATATTGGGACCATTGCTAATTGATGAATCCTCCATGATGATCGATAGTTAAATATTGGGGTTGCATCTGTATCGGCCAAATGAAAATCGCTACTTCTTCATGATGTTGATTTTCCCATTGTGGAGTACGAGCATAACAGTGTCATGGACTTCTTGGCTGTCATTTCCATTATCATCCCAAAATGTCTGCCCTTCATGATATACCCACATGATGTATCCGCATTTGGGGGGACCAAGAAATCTTCCACTCGCAAGTGTATCATTGTATATTCAAAATTCAGCCTAGGAGAGCTAATTCAATAGGTTTAGCAAGTTTAAATAAGAAATCAGAAGATTCTTCAAATGGTGTTCGAAAGGGCACTAAGAGTTAAGGCTTTTAAAGGGAGTATATGCTAGAAGGAGGATTTAAATGTTGTATTTTATAAAAAAATTAAACAGGGCATTTTTAAAGTGATGAATTTAATTTGCAAAGTTGGAATAGGATGACCCCCTCAATGATGGAAATTGGTTAAAGGAATTTGAGGAATGGTTTGAGCAGGGGTATATTTCAAAATTGCACTTAAAGGGGGGGAATCCAAAGATTTTATTAAAACATCATTAATAATTACACCAATTTATGTTTTAAGTAAAGCCTAATTGGTTCTATTTTCTATGCAAGGCAACTAATTAAAGGTTATCGAGGTGGCCAATATGTGGGCATTCATCATGGAGGACCTATCAAATAGGATGAAGATAGAGGATACTATGTCATAAAGGTTTGCATACAAAGGATCCAAATGGAGGTCTGAGGCTAATAAAGTAAGGAATCTTCTTATTTATGAATGAATATCAAAGGAGGACTGACAAGCAGATGATTGCATGCAAAGGAAAGTCAATACCCAAAACACAAGTGGTTGTTTACCAAAATCACAAATGGAAGAAGGCTGTTATATCCCTTTCACCACACGATTGTGATTCATCAGGAGCTGTCCCATAGGATCAAGAGAAGCTTATCTATCTCACAGTTACACAAATCCACAAACATTACCTGCTTGATTGACTAAAAGGATGCTGCAAATACATCATACAAAGGGAAACTTTTAGCAGTTTTTAGCTACAACAAAGAAGGAAATCACTAAAATACAAAAGTGTTACAGTGCGAGTGCACTATAGGAGAAAATAGAAATGAGGTCCAAAGAATGTATTTTAAAATTTCTATATATATTGGGGGCTAGGTGGAATCCTAACTTGTAATGAATCTGAGCCACACATTATGATTAAATCCTAGCCATTCATTTGGACTTTGGGAAACTATAAATAAGGGCTTCCCCCTAATTTGTAAATAGTTGGAGAACTGGTGTAAAGGGAAATTTGCAACAATAGAGAGAAGCATTGCATGAATTTGGATGCTTCTTTTGATTTTGTTCATTATGCATGCATTGTTCAACTTGCAAGTTAGTTTAGTTGTTAGTTTCTTGAATGGTTGCAATAATGGTGTTTGTTGTTATGGTATTTGATGGACTTTCAACCCATACTTTTAGCACTTGTTGATGACAAACTACTATGTAAAGTTAGCCTAGGCTTGTTTAATTTATTGTTCCAAGTTAGTTCAATGGTGTGTTCATGAGGTGAATGCACAATCTAAAAATTTGCAGACCTTAGGAGATTGCACTAGTTTTATGTAGTTGTAGGCATCTCTTGGTCAAGCAAAACTCAGTTTAGGAAGTTTTTCTACTGTAGTAGCCTCCATTGTTACTGTTCATTCATAGCTTAGATTTAGAACAACTCTCTTACCCTCTCTCTTTTTCTATTTCTTTTTAACTTCTTGTTAGAGTAGGATTCCAAGCATCACTATGAAGCTAAATCAGATGATTGAGGTGAGTTTCAGTTTGTTGGTTTGAGTGAGCATCCACTGTTCATTCACTTCCAACACTTTGAAACTCTATTTGCAGACCCAACTTCCCATGCTTTGTAAACCATAAATGTTGTCATGTGATTACCAACAAAACACATCAACCAACTAAGATATTCCAAGCTTTGTCATGACCTAACACTTGAGAGACCTTGGGGTAGTATTTGGTAACTTGTTTGCAGATTTCTACTTTCAAGAGGGGTAGCATACTTGTGTGTTGCCTATTTTGAGAATGTGCAAAAATACACATCAACAAGTTTACCCTTATTTCAACTAATTTCTATCACTCATAGTAATTAAATAATGTTTCATTATTTAATTAATATCCCCTACCTTTCATCTATTTTTTGAATCCTAGAAGGTAATTAATCTAATTAATTTACCTATATTAGATTATGGTGTTCCAATCATCTATTCAATTAAATAAAAATATTTATTTATTTAATTTAATTCCCCAAATCCCCTTTTTCCTCCAAATAAGAATCAAATTTTATCATTTAATTCTTATTTTTCTCTCACCTCATGTTTCATCATCCACCATCTCCACTTTCCCTCTAATCCTAATCCTAACCATTTACCTAATCCTGTACCTAATCATTTGAACATTCCTCACCTGTGATTAGTTAAGGCTAATCCCATTTCCATTTATTCTTACCCACCCTATCCCTTCCCTTCATAACTCTTTCCCTTTTTGGAAAGGACCCCCACATGGGTCTCCCTTTCTAAAATTATCTTAAAGGAATTTAAAATTCCTTTATTCTCTACCACCCCATGCCTTGGGAATGTGAGGACAATGAATTCCTTTATTGCAAGATGCTCCTCATCTGCCAAGGTATTTCACAAGTACCAATCTCCATCTCAAGCCACCATATTGTGCCACTTGGCACAATCTCATGGCTTGAGAGATCGCATGCAATCCCAAACATCGATCCTCATTCTACAATCCTAGCCCTCCATTTACTTTTCCTCTCATACATATATTCCACACTTGGCCATTTCATCATATTTTGCAACCTTGAGAAATTTAGCACTGTTATGTAACCAAAATTCCATAAAAACTCATAAAAATCAATGATCTTGGGTAAATATACATAGGGGAGAGGGGCCAATAGCAGAGTAGGGTCCAATAGTGGGGATAGAAGTAGTCATCAATGGGCTCCATGATAGTAGAGCACCTTAATATCCAATTGCAAAACACTTTTTATCCATAAAATACACAAACTAACAAATCATGTGATGCCACATTAGTGCACCAATAAAACATGACTTAGTGCACCACTATTAGTCTCACTTTTTTTTTGGGCCCTTTTTGGATAACTCAACAAAAAACATTCTGATGTGACCCTGAAACAAAATATAGAAGCACATGAGTATCCAAATAAACTGCTATACAAAATTGGGAGTGATTTCAAATTTTCACATAGGATTTTGAGAAACGTGAAGTTAGGGTGCTCCACTATGGGCCCCTCTCCCCTAATGATGGGTTCAAAATACTTTAGTTTAATTGAATTTCATGATAGTTTGACCTTTCTTTTCCTAGTCTAAGTATTGTTTGAATTTTTTTGTATTTGTTTAATTTTATTATAATTTCATTCATGTTTTGAGGCACATTTCCTTGCACAAATTTCTTGCATGTTTGGTGGGACCCACTTCATGGGTCAACCAAATTGAATTTGGTCATTTTTTATTGTTTTTACATTTCCAAGTTCTGGATGGATGAATGCATTGCATTTTAGGTGAAAATGCTCTCTCAATGGGTGAATCCAAACATACAATGAAAAATGCAGGGTGATCCCACAATAGTGGTTTACAATTTTTTACCAAACTTGACACTGATATATTTTTTTTTAACAAAATCTTCACATTCAGGCACCTATAGCGATTAAACTGTGAGGAATTTGAAGATGATGTAAACTAGAGTCTTGTCACATTTTGTCTGTAGATTCTAATTTTTTTTTTTAATTTTTGGAATCAGATTGCACTTCTTTTTCCATCTCCCATGAAAATTGATTTTTTCAAAACAACATTTTTAAAAGTGACTAACCAGATAACGATAACTTTTTTTCCTTGAAAGATAAAATTCAATTTTTTCAAATTTATATTTGTAACTCCATATCTAGTGCTTCCACTTGGTTAGATAGTTTTTATTGAATATTTTTCTTTAATCAAGTTTCAAAATCAAATCAATTATAATTCGTATATAACACTCCTCAGATAACGATAACTTTTATGTATGTATCGAAATTCTTTTTTTTTTTTTGTTGGATCAAGGACTCCAATATCTGGTGCACTCATATTTTTAAATTTTTTTTTCATAATCTTCTATTTTTTCACTTGTGTAGAATAGAGAGTTTTGTTTTCGGTGAAAAACCTATATTTAATAAAACTTAAAAAACAGATAGATAATATAATCAAAACATATTAAAATTATATTCGTTGGATAGCTCATTTTGAGGGGAACTTGATACTAGTTGGGTTTCTCAGATCTCCTCTATTTTCATTCTCAAATTGAGCTTTGAAGTGCAAAATTCTAAGCAATTTTGGTGCCTTAGGGGGGCAAGTTGAAAAAATGTGCGTTCGGTCGAACAAAAAAATAATGTTCGGTCGAATAGGGGTTTGACGAGCCCCTATTCAACCGAACCCACATAACATAGAATAAAAAAATGCATTTTAAAAGGGTTCGACCAAACATTCTAAAGATGTTCGGTCGAAAACCTGCTTTTAAAAACTAATTTTTAATATTAATATAAATATTAATTATATTCTTTTTAAATTTGATGGCCATATGATTGTATTTAGAGATTTTTGCTGTAGAATACAATCAAAATTTTAAGAAGATTATATTAGATAAAAGGAGATATTTTTGATAGAATGTCAAATTTTATATAGAATTATAATGATATATATATATGTTAGATTTATATATAATTTTACATACACTAAGGTATATCATAATGTTTTAAGGTCACCCTTGAATAGATAACCGTCATTAAAAATTTTGTTGACAGGAAAAGTCGACCATCAAATTTAATCCTTGGTAGGAGGGAGATACTTCAGAGAGAGAGGGGGGATTGGGAGAGAGATAAAGGGTTAGGGGTCCTAGGGTTTAAGGGTTAAGGGTAGAGGGGAGAGAGGGAGAGGGGGTAGGAGGGAGAGACTTGAGAGAGAGGGGGAGAGTGTAGTGGTCCGAGAGACTGAGAGAGAGAGGGGAGCCAAAGAGAGATAAAGGGTAGGGGGTGCACAAGGGTTTAGGGTTTAAGGGTTAAGGGTAGAGGAGAGAGAGGAAGAGGGGTAGGAAGGAAAGATTTTCAAGAGAGAGAGGGGGGAGTGGGAGAAAGATAGAGGGTAGGGTGTACAAGGGTTTAGGGTTATAGGGTTAAGGGTTTAAGGGTTAGGGTTTATTTTTTTATTTGCATTCATTTATGTTTTATAATTTGTACGATAATTTTATAATTATATAATACTTAATATTAAAATTTACATAGTTTCCCATTGAACAATTCAATGGAACAAATTATATAAGTTGTATATAAGTGTATATAATTCTTGAACTTAAGAATTCCATGAAACAAATATAAGTTGTATATAATTGTAATAGGAAAAATGATTTTTTAAAAAATCACTACGTTTCAAATAAGGGTTGAAAGAATATAATATGGGTTTACATGCAACCGAAAAAAGTGAGAGATGATGCTATCAAACATTCTTGAACTTTTTAAGAATTTTCCATGGAACAAATATGTACATATAATTGTAATTTACACAAAATGATTTACAACTATGTACAAGTTACTATAAGTTCTCATTTGAACATGTATAGGGTTACAAGTGAACTTGAAAACCATGGAAATAATCTAAGTCAAAGATTCCTGGTTCAGCCCACTCTTCAATAACATGTAGAATTTTTTGATGATCATCACTATCTAGTCTCCATTTTCTTCAGCCACATGCATGGAATTGCATGAAGATGTGGAGTGGGCAATTATTAAGTGACTATATTGATATACCTTGTTATCAGGTTGATAGTCAACAAAATGAATCCCATGCTGAACAAATTTGACTTGTTTTAGATATGTCCCTTGTACTACAATAGAACCTACATGGTAAACATGAACCTAAGGTAAGACATATGAACGTGTGTGCAATATTTTCGTGCACAAGATTTGTACAATATATATTTAATGTTTATAATGTAATGTGCACATGTGAATAAAATGTATATAAAATTTTAAATTCAAACTCACCTGTGGGAAATAACATTCCATCACTTGTTTTGGGTTCTATTAGCTTATTCCTCTCTTCTTTGCAATGCAATAAATAATAGCTAACACCTTCTATGTTTTCAGGCTTTGCTATGACTGCAAAAACATCTCCTATACACCAAATTTACACAAAAAAAATCTAAAAAATTTAGAAATGTCTCTAAAGATCATTAACTAGATATATATAATAATTAAATTATTGAAAACTTACATGTGTACCTTTTCTAACCAATCTTGAAATATGGTCCTAATCAATTGAAATCAAAGGAATTTCTTCCAATCTTTCTTCCTTGTCTTCATCATATGTTTCTGAAACAACTAGTGGCACTGTATCCCATTTACCAACATATCCAAGTTCTTGATTGTTGCATGCATAATCAGAGTTTCCCTCAATGCACTCAGTGCAAAAACAAGAGTAATCCCTTGTGTCTAATATCCATCCATGGTGACTATTTGAACTCCTAACACAATGCAAAGATCTTGTTTTTTCTACCCTCTTGCATCCATGCATCGATCTTCTATCCACACCTAGATATATATGTACAACAAAACTGTGTGAAAAATATGTATATATATTTTAAATTTAATAAATTCAAATTTTTGATTTAATGTAATTTATACATACCCGATACATTCCCAAAACACTCTATGTGGAATGTGTCGGTTTGTTCTTGAAGATGTGTCAACCACATTTGATGCAAAGTGTTTCTTGCACCATTCAACAACATCATGTGCATTGTCTAGACGATCTTCTAGATAACTCATTTGATGCTTTCTTAATGCTCATTTGATGCAAGATCCTGCTCCATCATGCTCACCCTTTCCATTCCCACTCTAAAAAAAACTCCAAACATGTGGTATTTTGTAGATTTTATGATATCTACAAAGTGCATAGAATGGTCATGAAGATTTGAATTGTGCCGCACATCCATCTGACCATACAAAATGATTTTCAAATTTTACACCCCTGCTTCTCAAATTCTTAAAAAATATTGTAAAGCAATGTTGGACAAAAAGTGTGTCATGCACTTTATCATCACTAATATAAAAGTGATATTATTTTTTAATGACTCGTTCTTCATCTGTACTCTCAACACCATCCAATTCTAATTGTGCATGTCGATAACACACATGAACCATAATAGTGATATGCTTTGAAAAGTAATACTTTGATTGAATCTCCTTTTGATGTACAAAGGAGTAATTTTCTGCAAATTCAACTACTGATAGAACTGTTCCATGTGGGAAAGTATCTCTTAATTTTTGGAATTGTTGTGCTTGCCACTTAGCAAAAAATGAATGGTGTATGTATGGTCATATCAATTTTTGAAAATCTTCCATATATTTTCCAATGGGAATCTCCTCTTCTACATAGGTCAACCTTGTGGATTCTTTCCCAAAATTTGTTTGCAACTTTACATACTTGTACCTGTGTCAGTAAAATATGTGAATAATTACTAAACCACAATTGATCAATGAAACATTACATCAAAGAGAATCCAAATAACTTGATCTATGAGAAATTGAAACAAATAAACTCTCTAAAAAGAGTACTTATCTCTTGCAATTTATTGTCTTTGTTAGGTCAGTATCCTCAATTCTTGAAGGAAATTTAGCCAAATTTCCACATGTCTCACAAATTCCATTTATGCAGTTTATTTGAGGTCCATTTTCATGATCACATAATATAGAATTTATGAACAAAATTTCCTATTTAGGAGGTTCATTTTGAAACCCACATCTTTCTTCTCTCATCTTTCGAAACACCTGATAGTAGAGATCAAATTCAATATGATAATGACAACAACAAGTTTCAAAAGCCGGTTATCTTCGTTATGGATGAACCTTTAGCATTGCTTGCCCAATCTTTATAAGGAGGATATGCATTACAAAGTTCATTACACATCTCAAATTGTAAGCAGGTCTAGCTAATGTTTATATAGATTGGCAATACTAGGTCCAATCCTTTGTCTCATAACATCTCTAGTATTTGATGATGGATGAGTCTAATCATGCCAAAAACCTGAGACCAAGTTCCTAACAACATCTTCAATCCTATCAATGAAGCCTAATTAATCTCCCACTTTCTAAACTCTAACCGTAAACTTTCTTTTCTCTACATTTTATCAATGTGGTCTTCTACTATAACCAATTTTAGTTGAAAATACATTTTTCTTTTTCTCTTTAAGTATTTCGATGTACAGTTAGAGCGTCATCACTTACCCTTCAGAGTGGCCTTATCCATAGTTCAAGATCCTTTCCCAATGGAATCTAAACCCTTTTTAAAATTTTGAACAATATCCTTTTGTAATCCCATGTGTTTCTTCTTATTTGATGCTGAATGGACACCCAACAATTGTAATGACTCTTTGAGCTCATCACGAAGAGGTAAACGTGATAACAATTGGGTTTTTTCAAGTGTATCAAGATGATTCAAATGATGATTGATCATTCCATTTACAAATTTAGTCATTGACCTCTTTCTCTTATTATAAGGCTAGTTGGCATAATATTTGAGTTTCTCCATATCCATTTCAAGTAAATGATTTAAATTTCTATGAGAAATTTGTTTCCCCACCTTCTCAGCTAGTTTTATATGCTCATCCATACCAGTAGGAGGAAGTGATCCCAACCCCTCTCCAACATGCATTGTTTGAACTTTTGCCTCCTTCCTATATTAAAGGACCATGCATTCTTGAGTGGATTCATTTGATCCAATGTCTAGATTTGGCTCGAATTGAGCATGGAAACTTCTTGCTTGTTGTGCCCTTCCTACACATGTGTCACAAAATATTTTGCAAACAAAAGTGAGAGATGATGTTAAATATATAAGTGAATTTTATGTATGCAAGCAAACAAATTGATAAAACATGATAAGCTATAAGTGAGAGAAGTTTATGCTAGTTTTATATGATCATCCATACCAGTAGAAGGAATTGATCTTGACCCCTCTCCAACAATCATTGTTTGAACTTGGGTCTCCTCCCTAACTTCAAGGTCCATGTGTTCTTCAATGGATTCGTTTGATCCAATATCTAGATTTGGCTCGACTCCAGCTTGAGGAATCCCTAGAGCACAAAACATAAAAATAATTTGAGAACATTGAAGTGATGAAAATAAAAGATGAAAGACACAAAACACAAATATTGAAACAGAAAGAATTATTGTTGAATTGAATGGATCATAGCACGTAACTTGGTATGACCAAGATGACTTGAGGACATTTAAAAGTATTTATAGTCATTCAAGTGCAACAGATGATAAACTTTCAAAGTAAACTAAAGACTGAGCGAGAGAGAGAAACAATCATGTACCTTGTTTCCTTTCTATGATACTCTAAGTTTCGATCACGCCTGGTTCTTCTTCTTTTTTTACAATTTCGCTGAGATGCAATTTCTTTCTTTGTTGTCCCATTTTCTTCTTTCAACTTGTGTATACTCCCAAACAAGTCCTCTACCAACGAGAAGTAAATTATCCCAGCCTTTTCTCCTTGATTACAAAATGAAAAGTTGTCGAAGCCCAATATTTGCCTCCTTGATAGAACTTTCTCCAGTACCTGCGCCCAAGTGAATCAAAATTATTCAAGGTACATGGAATAACTAGATCCTAGTTTAAATGAATCAAGAAGTAAACAAACAAGTTATTTCATTGTGGAGTTTGTTGTTATTTAATTCATAGGTATGCACAACATATCTAGTAATTTTAAAATTTTGTTAATGTGTTAAAAATGTATAAATATTAGAGGTATAATTTGAATTGTTCTTAATTATATCGTAATTGAATTTCAAGGTAGCTGCTCTAAAAATGTAAGTAATAGAGGTATAATTTGAACGAATTTTTTAAATTATATTTAGAATTAAATGTTACTGTGAAACGATAATAGCTCGATATAATTTGAATGAGTTTCTTAAAATTATATATCAATTAACCGTTATTGTCAAAAGATTATATCTTGTTCTTCACCCAATGGTTCATGTTGTTAATAATAAAAAAGATGATGGTGATCAACATGAATGAACTTAATTATAAAATGGCATTGATTTCCCTAAAATTCTACTAGAGATCAAATGTATATTGAATATAAGGAAATGTAAGTTGTAAGAGATCATAAAACAAGAAAACATGTATGTATATTGAATATTTAAAGCAAATGCATACATATATTACGTGTAAACATGTTTAAACCATAAGCAAACACATGTACATATATGTAAAGGGATTCAATACATCAAAAATTTTACAACGAAACTTAAATACCACTTCCTAATAAAGTTCAAAGCTTCTTAGAAAGTTACAAATGAACAATTCTTACTCAAGAGGATGCCTGCAAGAACACTAAATGAGTGGTTTTTTAAACAACCAAAATTCCTATAATAGACCACAAATGAGTAGTTAGACAAAGTAGATATACAATTATTTATCAATGCATTTATCCTCCCTTGTCTAAATATTCAAACCATTCCACATTTTAGTATCTCAACGTGTTGTGATGTCATCCATCGGACTTTAGAAGTGACTTTCATATTCATTGTATAATCCAAACAGTTAGATATAATAATACATGTACAAGATATCCCTTCAACATAAATACAATTACCACCTCCAATTTTCCCAAGACATTAATTTCTGAGAATCCCCAAATTTGTCATATCAAAAATAGATAGAACTGATGCAAATCAACACCTGGATCAGATCCACTCTTCTACGCACATTATTTGGTAAATAAGAGATATAATACAAGTGGATCATGACCAAGAGATGCCAAATGATGGGGATATATATCAATAAGACAGTAACCGACAATAGAATGCCTTTGTGAAGTCTTTCAGCCACCTATTGGCTATGCACCTGATACTGTGAAGTTTTCTAATCATCACAGCATTAGAAACATTCAAATAAACTAGACTTCGACCCCTTTTTTTTTTTTTTTTGCCTGAAGCAAATCACCCAGTCTTCAGCTTAGACGAAATGAATTGAATGGATTGAGTATTGCAAGGATGTTAAAGGAAGATTTGACGTAAATCTGCACTATAGACATAATTCAATGAAAATCATAATACTGTCTACTCCTAGTGTGACAGGTTGTTTCAAGCACGTGGTCTCATGGCTGCAATTATTGCAAGGTAAGTTCAAAAAAATGGATTCATTTAAAAGGCTTTAGAAACCTACCATCAAATACCAACTGTGAAAGCATAGACAAGACACGTAAACTGTGTGTGTAGATACGAAAGCACAAATAGAGTAAGCAATTTTTTGGGAAGAATGTGTTAAGTAAGTGAGACAAGGCATGTGAACTATTTGACAGAATGGCTACGACTTCATAAAAAACTAGCGACCCCCTTAAAAGCTTTAAAGAACCGTGATCTCAGGAAATGCAATGATAGTGATCTCATGAAAGGCTATAAGATGTACAAAGCGCATTCAATAGGTATGAACTAACTGACAGAGATAAATACAAGGCGTATGAACCACCTGAGACCTTGATAGCATGTGTAAGGATAGAGAAGGCACGCTATTCAATAGGTATGAACTAACTGACAGAGATAAAGACAAGGCGTATGAACCACCTAAGACCCTGATAGCATGTGTAAGGATAGAGAAGGCACACTATTTTGCAGGATAAGCACAAAAATGAATTTATTGCAAATGCTATTGGTAGGTGTAAAAAAGAAAGGCAATGATTAAAGACTTTACATACTTTCAACTTAATGAAATCTTTCAGTGCACAGCAGAAACAACACTACTTTGCATAAATGCAAACCTTACACCAAAGACCACAAACTCAAATGTGTTGGCACAAGATCAGGGCCAATAAACAGAAAAGGATTGCCAATATATAATGATTGGATTTGTTTTCTGGTGAAGGAATAATGTAACATCTAATGTTATGCATAAAATTACAGAATAACAATATATAAATGCAAAAAAAAAAAGAGGCTTGCACTATCTAGTCATATGCTGGATTCACCTACTCATCCTGGAATCTTTGAGTTTGTGCCATATGGAATTGACAGCCCAAAATATGATATCAACAATAGCTATGATAAATATCCTATGAGCAACAAGTTGTTGTTTATGGTATCTGCAAGAAAAACTATTATATGTGTTGAATAAACTAAATCTCAAGCTAAAGATTGTTTAGAAATGTATTAAGCCATGACATTCAAGCCATTGGATGGGTATGTGTAGGATCATGATGGGCCAAAAAGTGGCACTATTATGGGTATTTGTAGGGTATGTGGCTGACGACATTTTTTTTTCCAAAATTGATAAAATGAAAAAGGGTTTCTAAAGGAGATTCTCAGCCTTCCACTAATATAAATTATGATTTAATTTGAATTTAATAAATAATTATTATTCATTTTCTATTAGAATTATGACTAAATTCTTGATCGATAGGTTGATTGAAAAAAATCTATAACTTTCAAATGGTATCACATTTTTTGAATCTGAAACATGTGTCACATTCTATGCTTCACATACTATAGGATTAAAAAAAGAAAAATTAAATTTCACATAGTTTTGACCAAGTTAATGTGGTCAGACATACGAGTTTTGTATTTTTTTAGAAGTTGTAATAAAAAATTCATAATTAATTATTTACATTGAAAAAAATTACAAAAAAATATGCATCACATCCGAACATGAGTCCTCTATTTATATATAAAATCCATAAAAAAATATTATCATTTTATTATGGTTAGGTGGTAGATAGACACCTACTTCTTATTTTTTCCCGAAATTAAGTACACCGCTTCAAATTTCAAATTCACCAAATAGATTTTATTTATTTTAAATAAACCTAGTAGTTTAGAAACTAAATTCAATTTTCTATAGATTCTATTCTTACATATTTTGAAATAATATAGATAACTTATTCAAATTTTTACGTCAAGTTGCCTAACACTGGTTTTTCTAATTTTTTTGCCACTTAAGGGCATGTTTTTTCCATGATGATCCTGCACATGCCCGAATAAGAGATTACAAATAGCAGAAACATATTCAAAATGTTGAAGCACACAAAAGCACGTAATTCATTTGAAAATTTTCTTCGAAGAATTGGAGTTTGAATATGCATAAAATAAATCTCCTACAGGGGCTTTAGAAACTTTTGCAAATACTATGTTAACAAACAGTTAGAAGTAAATCGGTACACAACAAATGTGAATCAAATCTACTCTTGCCCTCCTTCTAGCGCCAAATGTAGACATCCCTAAAAATCTGCAAATACTAAACTTCAAACATGGGTTAGTATTCTACAAATCCATCAAAATGCTCTCTACCATGATAGCAAAACAAACTAAACTGAAATCATAATAAATACATAATGCATACCTATTCCATGGTGGATTGGTGTCAAATGTGCAAATGACCCTTTCCCAATCCTTGCTCAAAAATTGAAGTGATGAGATGCAATGGAGATGAAGAGCAAAATTAGTTCTCAAACCAAGACAGTAACTTTGCATAAGAGTTGCAGATGCCTTTGATGAAGAATGAGGTCTTTATTTATAGATTTTCTTGATGAGAGATTGGCCAAATGGGTGAATGCGGGACTAAATGTAAGCCAATGAAAGGAGGCCACTTGTCAAGTTGCCATTGGTTGAGGGATGTGCAAGATTTGGGAAATGTGCCTAAGAGAGGGAATTTCAAATTCAAATTTGTGCAATAAATTTTGAGAGGGGGATATGAAAATGGGAAATTAATGCAATGTTGGAGGGGACAAGTCAACTTGTCATCCTTTTTCAAATATGAGGGAATATTCCCCATAAATGCCATGTTGAAATAAAATAAGGAATTTAATAAATCAATAAATTGATTTATTTTTGCAAGTGGTATTATCTAGAGGATGTGATGGGTGATTAGGTTAGGCTAATTAGGATTAGGTTAGCTTAATGATGAATAGGATGATTTTGACTTTTATGACTTAAATATTTGATTTATTTAAATTAGAAAAGGATGGAGAATGCATTTGGATTTAATTAAATGCATGTTTAATTTATTTGATTAAAATGAACAACCTTAGGAATGAACTTAATGAGTTTAAATTATCTGATGAATGGATGAAGGTAAACTTGATTAATTAAATGAGCGGATGCATTTGAAGCCTGGTTTACTTGATGAATGCATAATGCTAATTTTGCATGTCTATAGGACTTATCCCCAATTCAGAGCACCATCTAGTGTCCTCTTCTCAAATTCCTCTCTCATTACCATAAAACATCCAACCGTCCATCCCCCAAATATGGGCCCATATTATCTCTAAGGTTAATATACCTTCTCGCATATCACACACCCCATCTTCTAAACTTTTGTGTATTCCCACAACACGCCCCAAGACTGTAAGACTTGGGGACCCAAGTGAAAAATAATAACTCTTATGTCAAGAGGTAGCAAGTTGAAAAGATCACCAGAAGCGAAAAATTAAAGAGAAATCTTTAATCAAAGAGTACTTTGTAATGTAAGTGTTTCTAGTATCAGATACTCGGAACCAGAAACATTTGAAAGGTAAAAGGTGGTGAGAATATAAGCAGAGTGTTCCAATCTAATATTTGGAGTATGGTAAAATGGAAGTTATGGTAAAACCGAAGTCCGGGGAAAGTTCATGGGTAAAGTTGAATACTGGGTACCAGGTACCGGGGAATGATGTGAAATGATTTTTTTTTAAAACCTTATGATTATCTAATGATCTTATGATAGTTCGGTAATTCGGTATATGTAGAAGATAATTATGCAAGGATTTATGATATGTTAGGAAGTGTGTTATTTATGAAATTTATGTACTAACATTTGAATAATGGTTTTATTTACATTGGATGTTTATAAATGTTTTTTAAAAGGGATTTAGTGTCTGGAATTTTTGATTGCAAGAGATGTAGATTGTGCTGCAAAGTTTGGGTATGGACGATTAGGAAAATCATATTTGTGAACAAATTAGATGGTGTTTCCAAGTTCAATGATACACTTTAAAAGCTCATCCTAGAATAGAGCACATTGCAAAGATGTGTCAGATACCAGAATCCCGAGACGTTGGCTTCAAAAATGTGGCAAAGAAGTGTACCTATTCCAGGGGTGACTCATTCCTAGAATGTTCAAATTGAGGAAGAACCTAAAGTGTAGGGGCAAAAATTCCACCTAATATCTATGATTTTGTGGGAAGTTCCTACATTTTGTTTGTGCAAATTTATTTGGTTGCAAGAAGGAACCCTAATGATTAAAGATTAAAACCTGAACAGCTTCAATGTATAATTGGAGTTGACCTTCATTGACTTTGATTGCAATTATTTTATCAGTCACTATATTCCACATACCTTGATGTGATTTGTCCCTTGGATTTCGTCTCATGTATTTCTCTTATCCTACTTGTTCCTCGTGTTCTATAAAAGGCCAAAGGATCTTTCTTTTTAAGTTAAGCTCAAAATTTGTGGATGTCGAAAGAGCCAAAAATTCTTTAAGTTTTGTTCTTTTTTCCTATTTTATGAATCATTCTGGTGTAAAATTGTGTATGCACATAGACATTTATTAATATCAGAGCCAATTATATAGCTACCTATCTCATGAATCTTTTGTAGTTGGTTTTGTTAGTTCAACAAAACAAGACTATGTGTTGCACCATTTAAGGGTGCATGCAAAACCTACTCGGCGCCCAAACTAAAACCCCTCTCTTTAAAAGCTTGCACCATTTTATATGTAGTTGTGAAGCAATTTGGTGAAGTATAAAGCAGTTTGCTTTATTTTAGTTGATTCTTTGGGGCATGCATGGAGAATAACCGGGAGAAAATTTTAATTTTTTAGTATTTTAAGCTTTATTTTAGAATATATGTTTAAATTTGTTGAAAATGTTCCAAAAAACAAGTGAATGGATGGAAATTTATTGAAAATATTTCATTTTCTATGAAATTGTTAAATGCTAAATGCTAAATCTACTTAAGTGATAGGAAATAAATTGTTGATGTTCATGAAATATTGTTTCAAATCTTTTGATTTCATTCACTATATTTGTTCTTAAGTTCCAAATTCAAACTCGGTGTTTGATATATATAATTTCAATTAACCATATTCCCTTTGAGATTAACAATAATTTCATATTATACCCGAGAGAAAACCTAGTACAATAAAGACCTAATTATCAGAGACTTGGGATTGAACTGAGCCAATCTTTTCCTACTAAAGCAAAATCCTCCTTTAGATTGTCTTTGTTCCATATCTTTCAAGAAGGATAGGCTCTTTGTGGTTTATTTGTGAAGAATTTATTCACCCCGTTGTTGCAAGTAAAATCATCATCAACATAAACCTTATCATATTCCTCTCATATTGATTCAATCACATTCATATCAACTAGTGGGTATGTGCAGGATCATGGTGCACCAAAAAGTGGCAATATTTGTAGGGTATGTGGCTGACGATTTTGTTTTCACCCAAAATTAATGAAACGAAAAGGGTTTTTAGAGGAGATTCTCATATTTCCAAAAATATAAATTATGCTTTAATTTGAATTTAATAAATAATTATTATTCATTTTCTATTAGAATTACGACTAAAGTCCTCATCGATAGGCTGATTGAAAAACATCTATAACTTTCAAACGGTATCATATTTTTTGAATACAAAACATGCGTCACATTATATGCTTCACATAATATAGGATTAAAAAAAGAAAAATTAAATTTCATGAAGTTTTACCAAGTTAAGGTTGTTTTATATTTTCAAAGTTTAGACAAAGCGAGTTTTTTATATTTTCTAAGTTGTAAAAATGTAATTAAATTATTTACTTGGAAAAAAATTACAAGAAAAAATATGCATCACATCTGGACATGAGTCCTCTACTTATATATAAAATCTTGCCCTACAAAAAATATTATCATTTTATTGGTTAGGGTGGTCGAGACCCAGGACACCTACTATTTTTTTCCTCAAAATTTGAGGCACTACTACATTGAATTTCATTTTTTCACCAAATAATAGATTTTATTATTTATTTTAAATAAACCCTAGTATTTCCGAAGCTACATTCAATTTTCTACAAATTCTATTCTTACATATTTTTGAAATAATATAGATAACTTATTCAAATATTTACGTCAAGTTGCTTAACACTGATTTTTCTAAATTTTTTGCCACTTAAGGGCCTATTTTTTGCACGATGAGCCTGCACATACCCTAGTATTTCATACTTCTCACACCTCCCTACCATCTTCCACTTATATCGCATAATCTATTCATATTCCACAATCCACCTTCATGGTGCCATCTAAAACTTTACATGCTCCTGTAGTCTCACATAATTAAACTATATTACAAGGTCAATATATACCACTTAGCCACAAATCTTGTCATATCTTTCCCAACATATCTATATCCCTCAAAATACCTTATATTATAATCATCCATAAAATCCACCTTATTTTAGTGTTCCACAAAATCCACCTTAGAATCAATCAAATCGTTCTCCACCTCCTCACAATCAACAACTCAATCCTTTAATCTGAAATCCAATGTCTACTCAACCATTGTTGTTCCTTAAACATTTATTGCAAGACATAAAATTCAAACTAAAATATTTGCAAGATGACAACACCAAGAAATTATTGAAGTTTGAATAATTGTGCCCATATCCTTCTCATCATTTCATTTTAATAGTACCTTTCCCCCAACACTTTTTAATTCCAAAATTTGATAAATATAAAGGGAAAGGTGATCCTTTTGATTATGTTAAAGAGTTCTTGATGGCTTTTCAATAGGTGTATTATAATGATAACTATCTCCTTCACTTGTTATGTCGTAGCATGGGTGGTCAAGCCTTGGAATTGTTCCTACATCTTCCTCATGGTTCCATCACTACCTTCATAGAGCTATCAAAATTTTTGTAAGTCATTCTCCTAAAATATAGAACATATTTAAGTTACCATGTTATACCTTTGTACTAAAAAACAATGTAATGGAGAAAGCTTTGATAACCAACTTAAAGAAAAAGAGATCTTGCTAGCCATCTTCTATGGCCCTTACTGTAAAATAATTGGTCAACCTATTTGTACAAAAAATAAATAAAGAAATGGATTTCCATTTACAAATCCATTATGCATCCTCATTTGATGAGATTATAGATCAAGGTGTCACTATTAAGAAGGAACTTATAGCTAAATATTTGGTCATATTTTACCAGAAATAATGAGGAAACATGTGAAAAACCTCAATTTTGGAATAAAAATTAAGAAAAAAATGTGAATGATGGTGTCATTGATACTAAGCATGTCCAAGTTTCCAACACATTGAGTGTCAATCAAACCACAACCACCCATCCTAATACAAAAACCATATTGGTCCCTTAAGGTGCACCTTGATCAAACAACCAAAAACACTCTAAATGTAACTTCACTCCTCTTGGAGAACCTATAGATGTTTTATGCAAGTTGGTTCAATCAAACATGGTCATGTTCCCAATAACTCAACCATTTGATGAGTCCAAATCAAAGCCTACATGGTTCAAAGATAAAGAATATTGTGACTATCATAGGATTAAGGGACATTCCACTAATACGTTTCATGAAACTTAAGAATGACATCCAATATATTATTGATAGAGGTGATGTAGATGTGGATGGGAAGTAATCCTATTCACCTAATGCTCAACTTTAGATGTACAAAAATTAATTTATTAAGCATTCCAAGGTCCTAGTCCCTCTACCACTAATCCTAGCTCCAATAATAATCAAGGGAATAATCTAAATAACATGATGAACAACACCAAGGTATCCTATACAAAGTAAACCTTCCCTTTCTTTCATGTGTGCAGGCTTTATATTTGAATCAAACTGGAGGAAGATTAAGAACCAACTTCTCATTCATGCATTCAAGCCATACAAGTTTTTAAGACACAAAAGCTATCTTTTCTCATCAACACACGAAGTTTTGATAGTGACCCCAAAAGGACAGAAGTTGCAAACTAGGGACCTTAGGCCTATTTTTTCAGATCTTAGAAAACAAGAGGACATGCTAAGGTTTAATGCACCCCAAAATAGTTGGTATTGCACCATATTTCAACCCCAAATTCTTCTATGTCTTCCTTATGACTTTTTGGAATCTACTTCTAAATTTCTACATTCAATTACTTAAAAATCATAATAGACTTGGATTTTCATAGTTTACATAGTTAGATCATTGCATTCTCAAAATCAATCAATTAACAATCATCCAAATCAGCACAACAACACAAAAATTAGTGGATTCAAACCTTGATCCACCATTTTATATCTTCCATCAAGGTTTGTAGCTAAGTAGGTATTTGTGATCACTTTTAATCCACTAAAAAATTGGGAAGAGTGTGGTTTATACCCTCAATCCATTTTCCCAACCAAACATTCTAGTGAACCTAACTATTTCAAACACTTTAGATCTTCTGAAATATGAAATATATCATTTTAAATCTGAGTGTGATCTTAAGTTATTTGCATTCACCATTTAGGCTTCCATATTCATCATAAAAAAAAATTAAAAAAAAAATTACATTACATTTTGTATCCAAAAGACATCTAGGGTTAATTTCAGTCATTGTAAAGTAGAACTAGTTCATGGGTATGTGGAGGATCATCATAGAAAAAATAGGCCCTTAAGTGGCAAAATATTCAGAAAAATCAGAGTTAAGCAACTTGACATAAAAATTTGAATAAGTTATCTATATTGTTTCAAAAATATGTAATATAATCTATAGAAAATTGAATGTAGTTTTTAAGCTACTAGAGTTTTTTTTTTTTTTTAAATCTATTTGGTGAAATTTTGAAATTTCAATGCAATAGTACTTAAATTTTAGGGAAAAAAATAAGTAGGTGTATGTCTGACCACCCTAACCACAATAAAATGATAATAATTTTTTATACAATTTTAGATATAATTAGAGGTGATGCAAGAGAATCCATGGGCTTGTGCAATCCTACATCAACCAAATTTTTTTTTTTTAATTTTTGTCTAGTTTTCAATAAATGGTTGCCACAAATATTTGTAATTATTGGAATAATGTAATTTGAAATTCATTTACATTAATATTTCATGTTGAATGATTATGCCTATAAAAATGGTGTTGCAAAGGAAATGGAAGTGCAAAATTCAAAATTTGATTTTTTTGCAAGTTAAAAGAAATTCTTGAGATTTGAATTTGAAAAAAAATTTCAATTACCACAAATCCCTAAAAGATAGGGACTATCAAAATGGGCACCTAGGTGATCAGATTGTCAACTTTGATGAGTGAGTTCAATTTTGGAAACTACTGGTAAAGTGTGTGTGAGACTAGTTGCTTAAACAAGTGAGAAGTTTGATTTTTGATTTTTTTGAATTTCAATTTAGAAATTCTCTCCTTTTGGGCATGGATTTTTCAGAAGGATGATTTTTGAGTTTGAAATGGGAAATTGAATTTCATTTCATTTCGGAAAATTTGGAAAGTTGGTAGTAAAAGATAATTCATTTGCATCTTGAAGTTAGTTTTCAAAGTGCAGGAAACTCACAACTTGGGCATGGATTTTCTCTAAGGAGAAATTGCAACAAAGTGTGAAGGCTTCAATAAGTTTATTGTAGCCATTGTTAAGGAATGACAGAGTGTGCATGTGGGTTGGTTGTAGTGCTTGAGAAGCACATGAAATTCTATGGAATGTTGCAGATTTTTTGTAATGAATTCTATGATGTTGTAAATGGCATATGTGGCGCCCATAGTCTCAATGAGACTTGCTTAGTTTGTAATTGCAAATTTTTCATTTTAATGTAATTTTGCATGTTGCACTTTCTTTCATACTTGTGTTGAAATTTAGAATGGGGTATATGCAGGAACATCATTGAAAAAACATGCCCTTAAGTGGCAAAAAAATTAGAAAAATTAGAGTTAGGAAAATTGACGTAAAAATTTCAATAAGTTATCTATATTATTTCAAAAATATGTAAGAATAGAATCTGTAGAAAATTGAATGCAGTTTCTAAACTACTAAGTTTATTTTACAAAAAAATCTATTTGGTGAAAATTTCAAATTTCAATGCAGTAGTACTTCAATTTTACGGAAAAAATAAGTAGGTGTAATGTCGACCTAACTACAATAAAATGATAATATTTTTTATAATATTTTTTAGATAGAGTAGAGGACTCATGTCAGATTTGATGCATATTTTTTTTGCAATTTTTTTTTTCCTGGTAAATATTTAATTATGAATTTTAGTATTACAACTTTTTAAAAATACTTAAAACTTGTATGTTTGACCACCTTAACTTGTGAGGTCAAACTTCTGAGAAGTTCAAATTTTTTATCTTATGTCATGGAAAGCATAGAATGTGATGTATGTTTCAGATTCAAAAAATGTGATACCGTTTGAAAGCTATAATTTTTTTTCAATTATCCTATCAATCAAGACTTTAGCCATAATTCAAATAGAAAATGAATGATAATTATTTATTAAATTCAAAGTAAAGCATAATTTATATTGGTGGAAAGCTGAGAACCTCTAAAAGGGTATGTGCGGGATCATGATGGGCCAAAAAGTGGCAATATGAGCGGTGCTGGACAGGACTTTGGGCTGCAGGTGGAGCCGGAAAAGTTTCCGAGACCATGCCCAGCTTTCCCTGCGGCTCTCATAGTGCGGATTTTGCTTTGGATTCATCATCATTTATATTCTTTCGACGCTATTCAGAATGAACCGGGGTCCGTTCTGGTCAGAACCGGTTTTTGGCGAGACTCTTCATACCAGAATCGAAACCATTCCATACGCTTCCTCACTAAATTAAAAAACTCAAGAATAGATTTCGCCGGGGCCAAAGTGGGATGGTCATTCTCTCAGTTTTTGGCAAAAATTTAGCTCAAAAAAATCATAGTCATTGTTTTGCTGGAGAAGAGATTCCAGAAAATGGCAAAACCTATCGGGATGGCATCATCCACTCCTGCTCAAGATAAACAAAGAACATTGCATTTCTTCGTTGGGATCGGTTGAAGCAGACCTCACGCCAGTGCTGCCTATTCAAGAGAACGCACCGACCAAATTCTCGCTGCACTAAAGAAACTGAAACGTGGACCGGGAAACTTCCCTGGTCGCTCAGGTCAATGCTGAAATCGTTATTGGAATTGCGCCGATAGAGGGTCGCTCATTTCTTTTTGCCTCTGAACATGAATGATCACCAAAAACCCATTTCATTCGGACGCCGTTCCGAGAGACGCTCGACTCACTGCGCCACCACATCATCAATGCGCTCTTTTCGCTCCATCAGATCGCGCGTGATTCCGGAAGATGAAGTCGACGACATGGGGCGTCAGACCAGACCGGGAAGGGACGCCTGGCCAGCCCCATGCGACCGGACTTGATAAGGTATGAACCGTGCCTGCTCGACCGCGCTTTCAGAATGATCGTTCGCATAGGACACCTGAAAATACAGACCGCCGAAGATAAAAAAGAGTCATGGTCCGCATCAAAAGCTGGACAAACTTCCATGAACATAATTTAGTACTAAATCTCATTATATGAAGCATAGAATGTGACGCATGTTTTGGATTCAAGAAATGTGATACTGTTTGAAAGCTATAGATGTTTTTTAATCAACCTATCAATTAGGACTTTAGTCATAATTCAAATACAAAATGAATAATAATTTTTAATTAGGTTCAAAGTAAAGCATAATTTATATTGGTTGAAAACTGAGAATACCCTTTAAAAACCCTTTTTGTTTCATCAATTTTGGGTAATAAAAATTCGTCATCTACACACCCTACACATACCCATCATATCGCCACTTTTTGGTCCATCATGATCCTGCACATACCTTCATACTTGCATTAGTAAACGTACATTAGGGAATATCAAATATGAAATTGTCCAGAACATTAATTTAGATGTATGTATATATGAAAAAATAGAAAACTGCATTGTTATTGTTGCAAAAACATTGAGAGATGTCAATTTTCAGATTTTTCAAGTTAGGACCAGTCAATTTTTGTACTTACAATCTAAAAATTGCATTTTAGATCATAATTATCGCTTAAAATTGTATTTCACATAGCAAAATCACAATTTTGTTAATTTCTAGAATTTTTTTTGGGTCAAATATGTAGGAATTCACAAAATATGATATACAAACACTATAGAATGCATCAAAAATTTGAATTTAGTAAAAATACTAGTCTATGGTGCATCATGCCCTAGACTTATAAAATTTCACCTAGATTTGGATCACAAGTCTTTTTTGTGTTTTTTTTGCTTTTTGATTTTGCACTCCATTTGGTTTGTTGTGACTATCCTATACCTTTCCTTACATAGTAAGCTTACATAAGTATTCTGAAACTCATATTAGCTTCACGACCTAGTGTCCTAGTACTAATATCCCTATGACATTTAGTTTCACACTTATGGCTTCCCACATTATAACCACATCCATTATGGAGCCTGAGTCTTATAACTCTTTCATACAAGGTATGACTTCAACCCAATCCATTTTGGATTCCATCCCTAATGACACATTACCTATGACTTCCTCACAAGCTAACATTCATGTGGACTTGGAGGCTATTATTTCCCATGTTCCTAATGATAAACTAAAATATTGTGGACAAGGATTTAGAAAAAGGTCATCAAGACTATCTATGTACTGAACCTTTAGTTGGAGAGACAATACCTATTGTGGAAAAACTTAGGAAATTGATAAATGATGCTCAAGGAATATAAGTATTATGTAGTCTAGCTCACATAGTAGATCATACTAACATCCCTATGGAACCTAGTTGTGCTAAAGAATTCACAAATTATCAAAACCGAGGAAAATAAGTTTCCTCTCCAATAACCATACCTTCTATTCCCACATTTACACCTCCAATCATGGCATCAACCATACAATATACCAATGGACTAAATCCAAGCTTAGGGATTCCTAATGTGAATACATATATTTTGTAATCTCACTCATAATACCTTCATGCTCATCATTCCTCCTAAACATGCAACATAGTACCCATTGGTCACTCATTCTATCCCACCATATTCAACAAACTCTCAAAACATGTCCCCCAATGATCCAATCATAAACCAAAATTTGAAAAATGTGACATCACTTCAACAATAAATTTTAACATTAAACCAAAATAAATATGGTAAACCTCTACAATACCTTATATGTAATCCTTCTTCATTAACATTCTCAAAGCACCCATATCTCAAAATATTGAGATACCCTAGTTTGAAAAGTATAATTTGGTAAGGGTGATACAACCATGTGTCATATTTTATTGCATTATGCACTATTTTCATTTTTGAAGATGCAATCTTAGAAAAAATCTTCCCTCGAACATTAAAATATATGGCCTTAGAATGGCTTTGATCATTTCCAAATAACTCAATCAATTTATTCACACAACTTGTTAGTACATTTCTCCAACATTTTCAAGAAATAATTGGTCCTAAATTTACATCAATAGAATTAATTCATTGTAAACAAGGGCCTAAGGAAAAGATAACAAACTTCATCAGATGATATTAATTGCTTTATTCATAAATTTCCTAAAGTATTCCCAAGATTGACATCTAAAGAGTGTTTATAGGAAACTTGCAACCTAGTATTTGAGACAATATTTTATTAATGAAGTAGCCTAATTCAACTCCTTGTGATTGTAGGAGTTTATGGTGAAATCCTCAACACCCTAGGATCACCTGTGAGACAAAATAACTTCCACAAGAGAGATGGAAAAAATACCATGCTATGATTAAAGACACAAGAATTATAAAATGAATATGGAGTGTACATATGAAGCCTTGCTTATATAGGCAAGGTGATGAATAGGATTAGAATGTTGAAATATGTTGTCATTGATGTCAAAAGTGGGTCAGAGGAGAAGTGTGTTGATCTTGTGTTGAAGTGCATATAGTTGTCATTGATGTCAAAAGGGAAAATCAGGCAAAGGAATTTTTTGGCATGATGACAAAAGATGGATGAGAGAGAAATGGTCCAAATGGTGAACTGAGTGGTAGATTCGTGATGGGTTTTTCAAGAGCATTCCAGTCATGTGCTTTGTAGGTCGAGAAACTGTTGGACGTCCCAAAAAATGAATTAATTCTATTCTCGGGTGATATTAGGGTTTATAGATAATATACCTAATGTGTTTGCAATCATGGCATCCTCAAAATGTTCTATTTTGATGTTGACTTGGTATCGACGATTGTCTATTGCATTAGTTGCAACTTATGTCTTGATAGTCATGAAGGTGATTGGCCCCTCTTCCTAGATCTTTAAGGATATACATTACCATAAATTCGGTGAAAGTGAATGGAATCACAAAGTTCCAAATTTTTCTAACCTATGTTGCGGTTCTAGAGTTTTGTAACCTTTCAACTTGGTGACTTAGCTAATGGAGTGATAAGGAAGAAGGCTCTCTTTGTTATCACTATGTCACGGTTTCTCAAATGTTCACAACCTCTGACAAAGAGATTCTTAAGTTAAGATTTATGATGACTAAGCGATGGAGCTATAAGGAGTAAGGAAGCACTCCATGTGGGACCAAGCCATAATGACGATGCTGACACGTGGCTTGATGAGATTGAGTAAACAGTAATCCACATCCTTGTTGTGGATTACCAAGCTGTGACATGGTGATGACGTGGACATCTAATGATAGTATGTGGAATGCACATTGGAATGATGTATTGAGTGATGGTGTCTTCATTGAAGTAAATTAGTCATTCCAAAGGGAGTTAATATTTAATTATTTTTCGGGAGACTTGTTCAGAATATTGTAGATTCCCTTTTGATGCTCCAGAATTGCACAAGCGGTGGACACGTGTCTTGGTGGGACCTTATCTATGTGGATGGTGATGTTAGTTGTATGAAAGTGATATGGATGTTGCATGGATGGTGGGGACCACTTGAGAAATGTGATAGGAGTATGATGTCGACTGTGGGACCCATTAACTAGATGGAAATGAATGACTGCATCAAGGCCATCAGTAACAGGTGCATGACCAACAATTACGATTAAGGTAATTCGATAGTGCTCATTAGTCCCACTAAGCTTTTTGAAGGATCCTTGCTAAGTCTCGTTGGGTCAGCAAAGTATGGTGGAGATTAATCCATGGTGGATGGATATTGAGCATCGATGAAGATAGTGGGACCTAGCAAAGAAAGAAGTGAAGGTGATGATGGTGAATGATAACGCATGATGACAAGTGGAAGAAGAAGATTTGATCAACATACCAACTCACATCATTGTTGTGAGTTGTGTGACGATGTCATGGATGACATGTAGGTTTTTGTGGGCCCAATGTCAAAGCTTGAGGGGATAGCAGACTTTAGACGCATGTCTTGGTGGACTCCACATATAGAAAATGATGTATGAAGGAGATTGGAAACAAAGATCAAAAGGTGATTGATCTAACGATGATCATCAGTCAGTGGAGATCGATAGTGCATGATTAAAGGTATTTGATCTAATGACAAAGTTTTAAAAGATATTATAATGAATGAAAGCATATGGATCATGGTGCAAAGAAGATCAATGACCCAGATTTGAATGCAATAATCGCAAATAGCTAACTCAATGTGAAGAGAATTTTGTCTAGTAAACAATACAAAGGAAGGAGTTAATTAGTGTAGCTGCACCAAGAAAACAATTAAATGAAGATTTTATCTTCAAGGTAGTGGAATATATTACAGAGGTGATCGAGATCAAGTCAAATCGATTGAATAGGAGAACACATTTAATATATATATCATTCTAGGGTTTCACGGGTTGCTATTCTTAGAAAACCTTCTAAGATAGAAATTATTGTTGTGAGGCTTGATGCATATGTATGGTGTAGAGCAAGATATGTGGTAAACCCTAACAGGTGATTGAGATCAAATCAGATTGGATGAACAAAAGAATGTATGGAATTCATAATCAAATTTTAAGGTTCGACAGAGACAATGAGAAAAATTCTCTATAATCAAATTAAATATGGAATCATCTTGATGCAAAGGTAGAGTGACAATGAATATATTTGATAGACCCTATCAGATGAATTAATGAAGAGATAAACAGTGGTGTGTGGCTCGAGGAAAAGGTAGCTTGTTGGTGAACTTTGTAAGCTAAGGAAACCCTAACTAAAGATTTGAGAAGATCTGAATGGTGGTGAAAATCTCAAGTCTGAGATTGCAAATTGGTGGAGTTAAATAAAATGAAGACAATATGAGAAGTGAAATATAGGTTTGTAGCTATTGTGTGTGTGAGAGGCTGGCAAGTGCACACAGTGCTGAACAAAAGTATGTTCACTGTTCCTGTAGTAGAGGTAGAGAGAGAAGAGTGTGTATAGTGCAAATGAATGAGACACTGCAGAAAGGAAAAGAACAGAGTAGCAAGATAGACTAGTGATTATTCTATGTGCAGAGGAGAGTGCAGAGATTAGGATGTGTGTTGTTGAGAGTGTAGCTTCAACAACATAAAGTAAGTTGCAATAAGTGCAACAATGTATTGTATGTATTGATGCATCTTAGGTTTTGTAGAACCAAGTCTCTGGATATTTGAGATTGTTATTATTATGTTGAGTTATGGCTTAGAATAGGAGATTGCAATCTCCTTGAAGTTTTGGATTCTAAATTAGGGTGTTGTTGCATCTTTGGGTTGTAGCCCTAAAAGCATTGTAATAGAGATTTGGATTGTGACCCTGGATTTGAGTAGTAGACTCAAGTAGGCTTTGTCACTGCAGTTTTTCCCATATCGAGTTTTCCATGTATATCTGGTGTTATGTGATGTTTATGTGTGCATGCATATTTTTGTATCACATGATTAATATCTACACATTAAGGGTTAAAGAAAGTGGTCCTCACAAAAGGTTTTAAGAGATAAATTTTTAGTATCTACTGATTCACCCTCTCTCAGTAGATATTTGTGTTCTAATCTCACGAATGTGCATATGAAGCCTTGCTTATATAGGAAAGGTGAGGAATAGGATTAGACAAGATCATGAAAAGTATCTTAATCCTATTATATGAGACAACTAACTCATAGTAACCTAGGACACAAGCCTTAAATAATTCTAGCTAGATAATATAAGTGACAACTAATGCTTAACTAGAAAGATTCCTTTTTAGGAACTAAGTGGAACTAACATGTGAATAGGGCCTAGATAGGTAAAAAATGTATTTAGACTTGAAAGGTGGAAAATTGGGTCTATCCCACCTTTAGGGGATTTAGGACATAAAATGGGGAAATTTTCACTAACTTTCACTCAACAACAAACCCTTGAGATCTCAATGTAAAGGAGAAAGAGAGCTTGCAAGAGGGCTATCCTAGGGGCTAAGTATGATCTAATTAGGGGTTCACCACCATGTCTAAACTTGGAAAAGACAATGAAACACAAGATGGAATAAAAAACCCTAATTGAATGCAAACTAACACTAAATGACCTAGAAAAGTGAATGAAATGCAACATAAAACTACCAAATAGAATGTGTCCACTTCAAAATATGGAGAAGATTGAATAGAGATCTAGAAAAATGAAAAATATGCTTTTACTATTGATTGGGACTCATTTTCCAAGTTGGGAGAATCAGTCCAATTCCTGGAAAACTATGTAGGAACAGGTTTAAGACAAAAGGGTATATGAATATGCAAAATCTTGAAAAATGAATTGGGACTCATTCACTAGAAGTGGTGAATCAATCCAGTTTGGATTTTCTACAACTTCAAAGGATGATCCTACTCTTCTTTGACTACTCTATCCTTCCTAACTAGTTTCTAGATCAAAATCTTAGATTTGCAACATGTAGATCTTCTCCAAGGTTCTCTAAGGATTGATGACAACTTTGACAACTTTGGATGATTTGCAAATTTTATCCAATCTTGTTCCTTAGGAAATCTGTAACCTAAACTTGTAAATAATACACAAAGGAGAGGGGAAAATGTTGTTGGGTTAGTGGTTAAGGGTTTTCCTTGGTCAAACCCCAAGTTTTTCTAATCAAACCTTGAAATGAAAGTAGATATGGATGGAGAATAATGAAAGAACAAAGAGAAATATTTCAACTCACCAAACCCTAGCAATAAGGTGTTGCAAATATGCTTGAGATGGCTGCAATGGATGTGGTTCTTGACTCTTGCTTGAATGATGTTGATATTGTATGAAACACTTGCTTGAATAATAAAACCTACATCACAATTGTTAGCACAATAACAAACATGATGGATGAAGTCTTTGACATGATGATTGATGCTTGAAGAATGTTTTAAAATTATTGATAATATTTCGTTGAATGCTCTTGAATTCTCTTGTGAATGCTTAATGATCTCTTGAATGCTAGGTGAGAATATGAGTGAAAGAACCTTGTATTAATAATCAATTATGAAAAAATTCCTGAAATTACAACACTACAAGCCAACATTAGATCTAGGAGAATAAAATACCACTAGAAATTTGAATTAAATTTGATGTTGGACCACACAGGACTCATTCACCCAAGGTGGTGAATGAGTCCCATCAGAAATAATGTATGGAACCAAAAACTAGAAGTTCTTAGAAATGTGTGAAAACTGGTTTAGGAGCCAAAAATCTATGTTTGGCCCATTCATCCAAGGTGGCAAATGAGTCCCAAATCACTAAATCTCGACCACACAAGCCAAAAACACTTGAATCATATTCGATAATGCCTAAGCCTTTGTAGGTTTAGCGATGCCATATTTTTCTATCATACATGTTATTTTAATCAAAACTTCATTGAACTACTACCCATAAGGAAATGGGTTAGTTAAGTTGACCAACAAAAACCTAATTAGGTTAATCAAGCATATTGGGTTGGAATGATAGAGGGATTGGCACAAGCAACCATGAGCTACTTTTTGGGTAGACTAGATCACTCCCAAACAAATCCTAAAGACCTCCCCTTATGAATTGGTGTATGGAAAAGAGGTAGTGTTACCTGTTTCCATAGAAATTCCTACCTTACAACTACTAAAAGCCCTGGAAATTGAAGAAAGCAATGAGATGGAAGTACAATTGGCAGAACTTCTCAAACTAAAAGAAGACATGGAAAAATCTTATGAATCCATGATTGACCATCAACAAACAATAAAGTGATGGTTCAAAGAGAAGTCCTCTAATACAAAATTCATAGAAGGGAGCCTAGTGCTAAAGTATGATGAACATACTACAAAACTAGGGCAACACACAAAATTTAAAGAGCTATGAAAGGGACCCTTCCAAATTAGCATGTGCAAAGAAAAGAATGCGTACAAAATTTATAGATATTGAAGGTAACACTTGAGATATACTGGTGAATGGTATTTTTTTGAAACTATTCAATTAAAATACATAGTTCTTTAAAAAATTTAACAGTTATGTACCATATGTAAAATAAAATTGTAAATACATTCTAAATTTTTAGAATAAGCCATTGAACAACAAAGAAGAAGCAAAAAAAAATTATTATATTATATTCATTGAAAATTTACAATGTAATACAAGCTCGAGGCTCAAATTTAAATATGAGGTTTTCTCAAGAAAACCCAAAAAGAGTTACATAGCAAAAATATGCAAAAAGGAGGAAAGGTGCAAAAAAAACTAATGAAAATCCTCTATCCATTGTCCAATAAGCAAAGGGTCTCATCATTGGGTTTTCTTCTTTGTCTTCTTCTTCCTCTTCTTCTTCTTCTATGTCAGAGCAAAAAGGGGCTAAACACACAACACATGCAAGCTCCACACTATGCAGACCAATGGCCTTGTCGCCATGGCTCTACACCAAAAATTTGAAGTGCTTCCTCCAGGTGAGCCTTGGAACACACTCCATGTCATACTCCCATAGCAGGTAAATGTTCATTAGTTGAGAGGATGAGCAATGTGTCTCAAGGTCCATGGTGTGAAAGTCAGAAAGGGAGGGCAACAAGGGTACGTCTATCCCAAAGTCCACGTGCCTATGGAGATCCATGGTGCTTGGGATAGCTACTTGTACTATCTCGCCAACTCCTTCCATTAGTGCAGAATTGAACATTTGATGGCATGATTCAATTATCATGGGTTTAACCACATTCAAGTCAAGCAAGAAGGCAACAAAGTGGGAAATAACATTGTAGTTGCTCTAGAGCTGGTTCTTGTCATCAATGAAGTCCTGGCCAACTACCCACCTGAACGCAACCAAGGAAAGAAAGACACACCTCTTCACCAAGCACTTAATTCTTTCACAAGTAACCTCTCCCGCAAAGTAGTATTGTGGCCTCCATGGGAAAATCTGAATAGGAGTGCCTAGGCTAGCTAACATTCTGAGAAGCAGTGAATTGTGGCATAATGGGAAACAATGAAAAAGCTTGCTAAACTTAAAGGGCTATATTTTTGAATGAATGTTGCAATAAGGTGGCATAGCTATATATAGAAAAGATGAGCCAACAAACCTAACCAATGGAAGGTCCATTTTTGGTTGGACAGTAATAGGAAAATATCACAAAAAAATGGAGGAAGGTAGATAAATCATACAGAGAATTTGACAGGAGGTCTTAAGAAATAAATTTGGGTGTTTGGAGTAAATGATCTTGTATATTGATTGTTGACGTGTGCCCATTGCCATCATCAACATCAGGTAGCTTACTTATGTGAAAAGATAGGGCTTAACGTGCTAAGTTCTTACAAATTAATGGGAATGTCTTTCCAAAGGTACCTTGCATCACTTCACATGTTTCTCATGACTAAAATCATGTGTTTCAATGCAATGAGTTATTTGTGAAAGAAGGTGGTAGGGAGAATGTAAGTACTAATTCACACATATCATCTCAGTGGAAGCATTTAATGAACCAATAGTAATGGCGTAGCATTAACTGCATGTATGCGCAAGGAATTAATTGCAACAAGAAGCAATTTTTCCAAGGAGAAAAAAAGGAAAGTGACCATTTTCGTTAAAAGAAACTCTCTACAACTTCTTGATATAGCCATGGAAGAACCATCAACCTCTGGTAGAAAATTTGTAACTTCAAGAAAAATACCTAGTTATGCCGATATTTTTGGGCGGAACTCATTCGCCAAACTCCAACGCTTCAGGAGTGGCCAGTCAAATTTTGTAAAAATGTGTATCCAAATAGACGCATACCAAGAGAGGTAGTGCAAGATATCGCCAACAATATTTTAAACCCTAGGTTGTCAGCTAACCCTAAGAGCTTTAGGGAGGGGGTACTCTAAAGAATGATACAACATGAGTCATTCGAGGGTTTTATGTTTTAGCTCTAGAATTGCAGCCTGCCACAGTTCATTCTACCTGTCGTACACCCATGCCCTGATTTGGTCGATGCCTATGCCAAGAGATTCCACAAAAGGATAGGATTCATTGAGGGTAACAAGATTAAAGTTACCATTTCAGTTGAATCCATATGGGATATATTGTGTATCGCTATGACCTAGGGTGTTGAACATTTCAATTAAGAAAAGATGGACATCTTCAAGGAAGAAATGGCCAAGGAAACAAAAATTTATGAGGACAAAGAAAAGGAACAACTAGAGAAAGGTCATCTTCTCTTTCCTCTTTCATGTAGGAAATTTAAGGACACACAACTTGTATTCTTGAAGTTGGCCTTGGATTTTGGCCTTGATAATGATGAGGAGGTCTGTCCTTTTCAAGTGGGCCTGGATTTTGTCCTTAAGAGGGAAAAGAACTAGAAATATTATGACTTTGCTGAGGTGATAGCTGAAAACATGCTACAACAACTAAAAAATTGTAGCACTGAGTCTAAGTTCTAGTATTCTTCTTTCTTGGATCATTTAGTTTTGCATCAGAATTTAGAGTGGTTGGAGAAAAATATACCAATGTCTAGGTTAGATGTAAGGGGTTGTTTTCATCCTATTTCTGTATGGACCCATGTACTTTCAAAAATAGGGGATTATTACTAGTTTTCAAATCATTTTCTAAGGCTAGTGCTTCAAGATTTGTTGCCATGCCCTATGGGACATTTCTCTTCTTAGGTCACACAGTGGATGGAAAATTCACCGACCCTGATGGATTATTTCTTGGGAGAGGATTTCACATTTATCAGGTTTCATGGTTCGCCAGGGAGCCTTTCTGACTCCCTAGGTTTGTAATAGACAAAGTTTTGGCATTGGAGGCATATCGTCAGGAAACCCTTATCGACAATGTCTATGGCACCAAAAGGAACAAAACAAAGATATACTTGCTTCCCCTCACAATTTCCAACAATCAGGTAACAATGAATAAGTGAAAGGCCAAGGGCGAGCTCACAAATCTATTGGCAGTGTTAGTCCTAGTTCTCATTTATGAAAAGTGAAACTATAACTCGACAAAGCACTTAAGTTTCAAAAATGAGAGTCAAGAATAATTTGGGAGGAGGAATTCGACTCAAGAAAATTTAGAGGTATATATTGACTTGGCTCACATTCCACTAAAGCAACCAAGGTCCAATTCAGTTTTTATGCACCGTAAGTGGAGTATCAAAATAATATCTTGATGGGAAAATCCCTCAACAAGTAGTTAAAGCACAAGGGATGGTCGAAAAGAAAGAAGACGAACTTATAGAGATTTTGATAGGAGATGAAATACCTTGGTGCCTTGTTTGGTAACATTCAACCACATGATGAGGAGTTTGAGAACATATATGATTGAGAGGCTAATTCAAACAATAGTAATCTAGAGACCAATTATGAAATTGATGAGGATCAAAGTTCGTGTTGTGCTTCTTGTTCTCAGGAATCTGAAGGTTGGAGGGATTCGAGGAAAAGGAACTCACAAGCCTTTTCCTCCACCAGTGCCCAAAGTAAAGGGAAAAGGACCCGACGGTCCCCAAGAGGGCCTATTGTGGTTGTCGAGGGCCAAGTTTCAGAGGGATTAGCTGCCAGAGGATCAGAACGTACCAATTCGGGTCATGCAAAAAGAAGAAGTGTCTAGGATCTAGGTGCACCTGACATGACAATCCAAGGAGAAGAAGTAGAGTCTGCACTGCAAAAATGTTTCAACCACCGTAGCCCAGGTAAGTTTTACACCCACTATTCTTTCTTCCTTTGCATCTCTAGTTACTCCTCTGCCCCCTCTCATGGAAGGGAATCCTCCATCCTTGGACCTTGAGCTAGTAATCCTGAATTCAGGCCTTGCCACTTTTAATGAATCTTCCAAAGTTCCCCACGTGTCAAACAAGCATCATCTACTTCAACCACTATTGCTTCTTTAATCGTCCTATCAAGGGTCCCCATGGAAAGAGTAGAAACCTCTATGTTACCCTCACTCTTGGCCTATCTAATTTTGGGAAGGAAATTCTCCTTTAGCATAGGTCTGAAGTTTCTCCTTCTATCACCCTTTTTGGACTCCTTCCTAGTGCTTCCATTGTAGCATAGAGCATCGATGTCCCTCAGAGTCTCCAAGAGCATTTCGATGCCACCAAGCAGGTTTGATAGGATAGAAAGAAAAAATTATGTTAAAGAATGCCATGTTTCCCACCACCAAGAATACTGAAGCTTGCTTCAGTGAAGAGCAAAACACTTTGCTAATCACTACCATGCAACTGCTCATGTCCAAGCCTGAGGGATAGATGCAAATGGTGGACTACGACATTAGAACCATGGGCCTAGATTTGAACAAAACTCACCTATGTGAAAAAGTGGTCCTACCTAAGGCCACACATAAGGTGGTATATGCAGACTACAGGGTGATCCCACAATACTAGTTTACAATTTTTGGCCAAACTAGACACTAAAATATTTTTTTCTAACTAAATCTTCACTTTTTGGCATCTATAGCGACTAAACCGTGAGTAATTTGAAGATGATGCAAACTAGTGATTTGTGGCATTTTGTCTGCAGATTCTAAATATATTTTTTTCAAAAATTTTGGAATCAGATTGAACTTCCTTTTCCATCTCCTTTGAAAACTATCTTTTTTAGTAAATAGCATTTTTAAGGAGTGATGCTCACTATGTAAAGCAGAACTTTTTTTCCATTAAGAATAAAATTATAATTCTTTCAAATTTAGATTTGTAGCTCTCATATATAGTGCTTCCAATTGGTTAGATAGTTTTTAATTGAATATTTTTTCCTTAATCAAGTTTTGAAGTCAAACCAATTACAATTCAGACATAGGTCGATCATATAACAAGTAACTTTTTTTGTATGTATCAAAATTGATTTTTTTTTTGGTTGGATCAAGGACTTCAATATCTAGCACACTCATATTTTTCAATTTTTTTTTATAATCTATTATTTTTCCATGTGTAGAATAGAGAGCTTGATTTTTGGTGAAAACCCTATGTCTAATAAAACTAAATTAACAAATACAAAATAAAACCAAAACATATTAAAATCATATTCATTGGATAGATTATTCTGAGGACTACCATCATCCAGTAGGTTATGTGAAGTCTCCTCCATTTTCATCCTTAATCCAAGCTTTGAAGGGAAAAATTCTAATTTTTTTATGTGCCAAAGAGTGGGAAGGTGGAAAAATAGGGGTTCCCTCAAACCAAGGGGGGTTCAAACCCCCTTTCAAAAAGGGTTTCCTCTGGTTTTTTTGGTAGGAATGGTGGGAAGTTCATTGAATGGGTTCGCTCGAACCCAGGTTCTATCGAACCCTCTTTTGGTTTGTTTGAACCTATTAGTTCATTTGAACCCCAAAATTTTGGCATGGGGTCATTTTTTTCAACTTTTCCTTCCTCAGTCCAATTGTAAACCACTTTTGTGGGTTCACCCTACAAGAGGCTAGGTAGAAAGTTGAAGAAGCGCAAGGCAGAATTGATGAATATAAAGGAAATAGTAAGTAGTTAGTAGAATGAGATCTGAGCAAGAGATATTGAGATAGCCCACATAAGGCAAGTACAAAGTCAACAAGGGGAGACATCCAAGTTACTTGTGCTGTCCCAAGCTGAACAGGTTCAACTTTATGTTAAAATTGAAATATTGAAAGTTGAGTTGGTCATTGAGTGCCAAACGAATGTAGAGGACCAACACACTTAGGAAAGCATGAGAAGAGAGTTGGATGGTGTGCAATCTCAAACTTCTAATGATCTTCAAAACGCCCACGTGGAAGAAAAAATTTCAAAGAAAGAGATCAGAAGGCTGAGCTTGGAACTAACAAATGCCCTTAGAGAAAGAAGTCAAATGGAGGAAAGCACAAGAGTAAGAGAGGCTTAGTTAATTAGGAGCTCGCCACTGCATGAGGATCTGGGACCTTCTTGATATTGAAGAAGCTGATCTCTACACACTAGGAGTGGATCACAATTGCTTTTTCCATTCTCGAGCCCACTTTACAATTCCTAAGATATGTTCAGGAATTGAATGTCAAGGTTGGCCCAATGGCCGATTAATTTATGCAAACATGCTCACTAAACTTGAAAAATAAAAAAATGTTTATTTCCAAGCTGTGAATGGCCAATGAGAAGACCCTAAGAAATGTAGGTATTCCTAATTAGAGGGTCACCGAGCTATTAAAGCAAATGAGATTATCAGTTGTCACAAGGTTGCAACAAAGTGAAAGGAGTGTCAAACTGTGCTGAACAAGCGGGTCAATGAAATCAAGAAGGAATTTGGTGTCCTGGTTGACTTTGGACTACCTCAGTTTCTTTCACTAGATGGGGATCTGTTGACAGTTGAGCAGATCATGGATGTGATTTGACACAAAGTCCAAACTTCTATAGAACTCCTAGGTTCAAGTGTGGCACCCACGACTAATGTTATTAAGTGTGAGAGTTTTCATCTTTCTTGAATCTACTATAACCTTGGGGTAGTTTCTTCCAAATGGGGATTTGTTTCTTTCAAAGAATTTTTCAAGCTAGAGCAAGTAGACAGGAACATCCGTAATATCGTCTAACCGACTGATATAGATTGGGAGGTACAAAATTATGCTAAGTTCCTCAAACTCCAAGAATTACCAGATGCCTAGGTTCATGCCTTCACAAGTGAAGACCCCCTGTGAGCTTCCAGAAGTCTGAAGCCATTTTTTTCTTGATCATTTTGATTTTCGGGCTATATATGTTTTTGGCTTTGGGTGTGCTTGTGCTCGAGTAAAGTTATTCAAAAGGTGCACAACACGACAGGTGGTGGCTACACAGCTTTCATTTTGTGCCTTCCTTTTGGGAGAGTCGAGACACCTTTCAACTCGTCAAATATTTTCTCAAGGAGCTATATTCATGAGCTTTAGAGTCTTTGCTTGTTCGACATGTCATCTATTCACTACGGGTAGATTGTGGTTCTTATGAAGCAATATCTTTTGGGAATTTTTTGGAGCTTCCTGCCTTTTTCTTTTCATGGTTTTTGAGATGGAAGCTTCAAGTCGGTGTCATTGGATGATGTGACTATTCAACTAAACCTTTTTCCAAGTTGTTTTCTAGGATTTGATCATTTATAAACAACTATCTTTGCTAAATATCTAAAGAGAATTAATGTGATAGTTGATAATTAATGAGCAAAGATTATTGTGACCTAACTAAAAATCTATGATCAGATCATGTGCTATCAAATGCCAACATCTGGAAGAAATTACTTTTGTGTTGTGGCAGTGGTTTCTTCTTTTTTCAGCTATAAATGAGAGGTGGCGATAGAGGAAAGTGTTGGATTCCAAGTTTCAGTTTCCTTTGCTGAGGAAAATTCTCTTAATTTTTCTTAGGGTTTAGAACTATTTTTAGAAGAAAAAGTTGTATAATTTCTTTTCTCTGGCATGTTATATCTTTTTAAAGCTCAAACTATTGTCATATTGGCATTTGACCTCTATTTTAAAGTTCATATAATATTTAAAAGCACAAATTATTGAGAAGAAATCTTTGAGACTGTGCATGTATGGCCTTTGTCAAAATTTCTTTCTTCATGCTTTCATTTTGAATGAAACATTGTGTAAAGCTAAATTTGAATAGTTTAAGTGGTTTATTTCCATGTTGTATGGTTGTATGGTAGGATAATAACTTGTGAAAATTGGATTACATCAATGGACTTCTCTATTTTTCTAAAGGGTTGTTGTTTTATAATATTATGTTGTATTAGGAGGGACATTTTATGCAATTTCTAAAAAAATTCCGTTAACCTTAGAAATCTTTATGTTTAATTGGAACTTAAAGAACACTACCTATTGGAAGATCTAAAACTCTACATTGTGCTTGTTGTTAGCCTTTGTTGTCCAGTCTCTTCCCAACAATGAAGGATTGTGGTGTTTTGTGTCTAAATATATCACTCATTAGAAATATTGGGTTTGAAATGTTGTAAAAGCTTTGGCACATTGCCATTTTTATGTTTTATGTTTACATTTCCTTCTATCCTTTTCTCCAAAACCCCAAAGAAGAGCCAATTGTCTATAGAAATCCCAAAGGTATTTAGTGAGGCACAAATCAGTCCCCCACTCTCTGAATTTCCCATAAGACTGTTAGAGAGGTGCAAGCTTTGATGATCAACACTTTCTTCTTTATATCTTTGACATTGTGTGTTTGTGTATCTTGATATTGCATATCATACACCTCATGTGTTTCCTTTTGTGCTTATGTTGGTTTGACATAGGATCTTGGATCTTGGGGGCTCGACTACCCCCTTGGTCTTTGTCATTCTATACCATCCACATTGGTACACTTGGACCCCTCTTGAATGTCTACTTTAGTGTAATTTTGAAGCAAATTCTTCCTCTCACTAAACTGGGGGATAAATGTAGTATAGGAAAATATATCCCTTTTTCCACACTTAATTTGGAAATAATTTTAATATTACATTGAACCTTATTTTTCCTTGATTTAGTGTTGTAATGTTTTTTAAACATTCATATTAAGTTTACGACCCTTTAAAAATTAAATGGACCTAATTTTTCCTTAATTTAGTGTACAAAAATGTATTTATTTACATTTTCACACTAAGTTTTGGGCCCTCTTGCATTTATGACCTTAAAATAATTATTAATAGTCCCCTAAGACCCTTTATTATGCATCTCAATCCTTATTTCAATCAAAATATTGACAAATTTAATAAATACACTTAATATTATAACACCTCGACATTTCCTCAACCTGAAAAGCTAGGGTGGGACCCATATGCCACCTTGGGAATATTAGTGCCCCTACATGGGACCCATAGGCCACCTCATGTGTATGAGTCCCCCTAGGTGAGACCCATACTCCACCTTGGGCATATGAGTCCCATTTGGCCCCTTTTTAGGGTTTTGAGTGAGAAATCAAGGTTTTCAATTCAAATTTTGTGAATGTCAGCATTTGGGATTTAATAAATGATAAACTAGAAGGAGTGCCTATATATCTAAGGTTTCAAATCATTATTTCACCTAAGAAACCTAAGAATATTTGAGCAATACAGTCTCACCTAGATCTAGATCCTTCAAGAGATATTTTCAAGTATTCAAGAGAATTCATAAGTTTACAAGAGCATGCAAGAGCTGATTATCAGGCATTTTGGAGCATCAGTTCAAGATTCAAGCATCATGTCAAGGTCTACATTCATCATTTGTTTTTGTGAGCTAACATGTTGATGTAGCATTTGGTGATCGAAGTTCAAGCATTCAAAGTTTTATCAATTTTCATGATCAAGATCTATGTCCATTGAAGCCAATTCATACAAGTTGTAGATCTACACTCTAGACAATGATTCAACAAGGTTTGGTGATTTGTTACATTCATTTTTTCATTAATTGTTCCTTCATGTTATTTCAATTCACTTCAAATTTTAATTACTGAAACAAGGTCTGATTGAGGTAGGCCACCATTCACTAACAAAAATAATATTTATCTCTCTTTATTGTGATGTGTGTTTTGTAAATTTATGTGAATGGGACTAAATCACCACCTTCGGTGTATGAGTCCTTGTATAGCTTTGTTAGTAGTTTTTAGAGGATTCTAACTTGTCACTAAGAGATTCCAGATTCTACCCAGAAACCTTAGACTGGGACTAGATCGAGCAGTCTGGCTTATGAGTCCTAGTACACATCAGAAACAATTTTTTTTAGGGTTTTCATATCTTTTTTAGACCTCTTCTATCCTCCAAATAATTTTTTGTATCTTTCTGTTTAGTGATTTGAATTCATGTTTCAAGTTTCTAGGGTTTAGTGCATTTGTGTTTGCATTTCATCTTTGAAACTTCATTTTAATGGCGAACCCCCTTTTAATCACACCTAAGGCAACCTCCTACTAGTCCTATTAGTAGCAACCTTTCCCTTAATTGAGTCACTTGATTGAGGTATCCTGGTTTCCTAATGAACTAGAGTGAAATAGTTCCTAACCCCTACTTCCATCTTCAAAAAGGTGGAACACCTATTTCCATTAGTTCAAATATAAGACAAGTCAAACTTTATATTTTTTTAAATAAATATACTTAACGATATATGTTCCAACATGTTCACTAGCATTTAGGGTCCTACTACTTCACTTTAAAATGCATCCCCCATTTACATTAAATTCTAGCTAATAACAGCATCGTTGCTATCGCTATCAATGTTGCTTCTATCTACTTATTTTTCCATTAATACAGAGCTCAACATCTATGAAGTTTGAGACTCCATCTTCCCTTCTAGCATCTACACCACTTGTCTCATGCTTGGACTCATCTCCTCCTCCCTTTTAATGCATAAAAATACTACTATGCTTTCTCTTGTCACTGTTTCCATATCTTCCTCTGTTACAAAACTCTCATCCACAATATTAATTATCTTCCCTTGGTAAATTTGAGTTGCAGCCCAGAGGGGAAAATAATACATACATGAATCTTGCACGTTTAAATCTAGATTTCTTCAACTGGAAGTGATTTCCAAGAGTGTCATACCAAAACTATACACATCAACCTTGGGAGTGATGGGAAGACCATAGGTCCACTCTAGACCCAAATACTCTCTCATTCCTCTTGTTGTGATCAATAAGAGGTTGAAATCTCTTTTCACAAATTTTGTCATTTTGGATAAAATAAAATGCAACAATGTTTTTTTTCACAAATAGAAAAATTGTAATAATGCAACCTTGAATGGACAACTACAAACATTGTTATATCTTAGGTCTTTGTAAATCATGGTTTATACAAATATGTTCTAATACTACCTAAATTATAAACAATGTGACTAAGCTAGACTCTACTATTAAGAAACGCATTTCCTTGATGGCAATATCTCAATCAACAAATAGATGAATAAGGAATTTATCATATTCAATTCACTTAGATAGAGATAAGCTATCTATAAACTATGTATAAAGTAAACATGACAAACATACATAAATATGAAACAACGTTCATTAAACTCAATGAAACCCACTTCAAGCCAAGAACTCTAATCAAGGGAGTACAAATTCCTTATTCCACTAATCAATAATTCTCAGACAATTGACAAACATAATCAACAACATTAATGACTAAACTAACATTTATTTTATAAAAGGATATATTGAAATCATTACAATCTCATAAACTTTGAGAGGAACATGTTCACTCTCTTGAATGCCATATTTATTATTTATAACAGACATTATAACAGTTTGATGAAGAGCCATATAAAAAGACTGAATACTCTAAAGACAAACTCTAAAAATATTTGCATATTCAATATAACAAGACTAGATATCTAAATTAAATATGCTAACAAACCCCCAACTTAATTGAATCCTCCCTCAATACTTTAAATCTATTGAAATAATATAATTTTTAAACTAAAATTTTTAAAACCATTAAATATAGATATTTAAGATATCTATACTAACTTATTCACTAACATTTAAGCTTAGCTTGTGTCACTTCGGTGTGCTTGTTTGTCCATGAGTGCAGAGCTCAGCATCTGTGGAATTTGAGGTTCCATCTTCCCTTCCAGCATCCACACCACTTGTCCCATGCTTGGCCTCGTCTCCTCCTCCCTTTCAATGCATAACAACCCTACAATGCATGCTCTTCTCACCTCTTCAATATCTGCCTCTGCTACAACATTTTCATCCACAATATTAATCGTCTTCCCCTGGTAAATTTGAGTTGCAGCCCACGGAGGAAAGTAATACATACTTGAATCTTGCACGTTTAAATCTAGATTTCTTCGGCCAGAAATGATTTCCAAGAGTGTCATACCAAAACTGTATACATCAACCTTGGGACTGATGGGAAGACCGGTGATCCACTCTGGAGCCAAATACCCTATCGTTCCTCTCGTTGTGGTCAGTAAGCTGCTCAAATCTCTACTCACAAGCTTTGCCAACCCAAAATCTGCCAACTTCGGTGAAAAATTACCGTCCAGAAGAATGTTTTCAGGTTTTACATCGCCGTGAATGATGCGATCTCTGCATTCCTCGTGGAGATAAACTAAACCTCGTGCAGTGCCTAAAGCAATCTGGAATCGGGTCTTCCAGTCGAGTGCCTTCCGTTTACTTTTCGAATTACTAGTGAACAGAAAAGAATTTAGAGAGCCATTGGGCATGTAATCATAAACCAGTAACCGTCTGGATCCTTCTGCACAAAACCCTCGAAGTCTGATCAAATTCCCATGTTGTATGTTTCCGAGAGAACTGATTTCTGCTCGGAATTGCTTATCATGTTGTCTTGAACCTTCCAATTTCTTTACGGCCACAAGTGTACCGTCTGTTAGAGATCCTTTGAACACTGACCCGAATCCTCCACTCCCCAACTTAGACCTGAAATTCCTTGTTGCAATCTTCAACTCCATGTAACTAAACATTCTAAGGAAAGAGTCCGAGGAATCCGCACATGTATCCTTCGGTCGTAGGCGATACCTTTGCCAAACTAAATATGAAAAGATACTCAAAACAACGGCGAGAGTACTCACAATGCTTATGGCTTTGAGTTTGGAGGACCATATATGATCCTTTGGAAGTGCAGAGGCAGCTACTCGAATGGAGACAGTCCATCTGCTATTTGATGGAGGGTTATGCATGTTTAGCAAATCTCCGGACCAGATTTGACAGGGTCCGGAAGGGTAATTGAAAGCAAACGCAGTGCACGAGCAGTTGCGTAGGCAGGCTTTCTGGCAATCTTTCTTTGTGGGCGCAGGGTATGACGAAGCTGAGTCATCAGGCAACGTTACACCAGGGTCGATAAATTCGTCAGTGCTGCCTTGACTGTTACCGCAGTTTGACGGGCTCTGCCGAACACAGCCACTAGACCACCACTCTTGCGAATCCCAGGCGCGATAATCTTTAGGGGTGAAGCCTTCCACGCAGGCGCAGAACTGAAGATTGTTGGAGTTGCAGCTTCCGTAAGCGCCACAGAGACCATATATGGCGCACTGATCTCTGGGGCGACTCACCACCACTGTCCATTTAGCGTCATCAAACAAAGCATATTCTTGCATTTCTCCGGACTTCATTTGAAATAAACGCGGGATCCCTTTCAGCAATTCATACCTGTAATACAAACCAGAGCTAGTACTTTCAAAGCTGATATTGAAGTACTCTCCGTTTATCAGTTCTGGAATTCCACTGAACGTTTTGCCGTCCCAAATTCCAGTACCCAAATACTGTACAGAACTGTTCCATGTTAGCACGAATTGATTAGCTCCAGATGGATCCAAGCCAAATGAGAAAATGCCAGGAGCGGGATCCATTGAGTTTTTCCAACAGATTAGCTTTTGCTGTCCACCGAACTTCATCCCGGGCAACCAGGTATCTACTGGATGGTCAAAACTCTGCCAAACAGTCTCAGATTTATTGCTATCGCTCGGCATTAAAAAATTACCAGAATCTAATAGCACAGCACATGAGGGCTTGCTCGATACATTGACAGACCAAAGACACGTGCCCTGCGCATCAAGCAGTCCCAGATTACCTTCTTTTGACAGCTTCAATTCGCCGGATCTGTTTTTCGCTGGGTTCTCCCTGTTAGCCACCCAAACGACCATCTTCTCTGGTATTTTGGCATACCAGATGCCAATATACCAGTTATTGCTTCCATTTGGGCTGAAAAATCCCAATTCAAAAGTGCCATTCTTTGAAGTTATTGTCTTGTTTCCAACGAGCGAGGCGCCCAAGAAAAGTGAATCTACCCTACTAGCAGATAGCCCATCACAGTTGTAAATTATAATTATGATTGTAAGAGCGAAGATCATATATGCTAGGAGACCATTCCTTTTCATTTCTGTATTATTGGTTTTCATATTTATTAAGTTCATTGGAATATGAAGTAGAAGTGCAGCACTACATTTAAACTCAGAAAAATCAGATATCATTTTTCTAAGTATCTTTTTTGTTCTTAGCGTGTCAGCCGGGATCAAAGTCTCTTCTATTCTTAACGCCTGTGGCCGGTTCAATGGGCATACGGTAATTGTGAGAAGGAATTGTAAAAATTGTTGGAAAAATAACTGTAATTTTGAGAAGGAATTGTAAATTTTTGGAGAAATAACTGTAGGCTAATTTGAGAAGAAATTGTAAAAATTGTTGGTCAAATCATTGTAATTTTGAGAAGAAATTGTAAGTTTAAGTCTAAATTTGTGTTTTTTGAAAGAGACATATAAAAGATTATGATATTATTAAAGTATTGTAAGAAATAATATATGAAGGGTTTTTCATCTAATATGATAAATTAATTTTGTCTATTATTTAATGTTTAAATTATTTGGAGGCATTCTTCTTGTTTACATAAGACTATATATTATTATGCATGTGTCCATATTACTATAATATGAATGCAAGGGAGATGTATAGATTAAAAACAATGTCAATTATTGTTTTATCGAGTTTGGGATTTTGTACTTCATGGATTGTGAGTGCCCAAGACATTTTAGGGGAATTTAACACCAACCACCATGAGTGACTAGAACAATTCAATGAGTTATGAGTAAAGATCCTTGAGTTTCTCTGATTGCATGCATTATACTTTATATGGCCAATGTATTCTTATATAATAAAACATGATTTGTATGGTGCAATATTTTTCCTAGATATATATTGACTAGATATACCCCATCCAATAGAATATATTTTATAAAAAAAATGTGGCCTAGATATACATTGACTAGATTACAACCATCTAATTTAGCCCCATGTTTCGTCTTGTCTAATTACTCACACATTTCCACCCACATCTTTATATTTTTAGAAGTAGTCTTTTATGTACTATGTAGATATTAAATTTGATCGGAACAACTACCCTTTATGTGTTACTTTGGGTAGGGTTGTTCTTCAAAATTACTTTTTATGTCTCATTCACACTATAATATTTCTTCAACTCTAACATGTTTAATGAGCACACAATGTGGAAATTATATTAGGGAAATGTTTCAAAATTACATCAATCATATTGGGCTCCTACACTCCAAATTAAGATCTAGGGTTGTTGTTGTATTAAGTTTGTTGAGTAATGCAACAACAATAATAGAATTATACTATTATGTTGGCCCAATGAATACTAATAATTGCAAACCCTACCCAACAACATTATTTTTGTAGCAATATTTAATTTACTAGATATAATTGTGTGAGGTGATTGAAAATATTTTTGATAGACATTGTGATCTCATGCATTTTTCAACTACAACAATATAAATTAATATTGATTCTCAAGGATAGTAAAATACTAGTGTGTAGGTTTAGAGTGTATTGTTAGTGTGTAGTTTGTAAAAAAAGTTGATATTTCAAATAGGATATACTTTTTTTCTTCTTTAAATTAATTTCTTAGGCTATAAAATCTTATCAAATTGTTTATAAAATTTAAATCAAATATCATTTTCAATGTGTTGGTTTCCAAATTTATGACTACATTGTTAATTATAGGTATTATAAAGTTATAGTTATTATGTGGTGCAGGGGCACCAAGCATATGGATTTTTCATTAGGAGGTCAATATGATAAGTGTAGGTGTTTAGGGTATTTTTACATTGAATAAGGTCTATTGAGACCATTTCCATATAAGTTGGGTCAGTCTTGAGTCATTTGTGTCAAAATGATACAAGTTGCAAAAATGTAAAAAGTTGTCATAGCAAGAAATTGCAAAAATGCAACTTTTCAAGAAGGTGAAGGGTCATAGGAGTTCAAAAGGAAGTTATAGAAATTTGGGTGGTTAATTTTTAATGTAATAAGTATATAAATCCTCTAAAAGGCTTGAGAAAGAGTTGATGAAAATTGTATTGAAGTTTCCATATCAATAACAATGTGTATTTTTGTATTTTGTCTATATTTCTGCACTTTTTAGGAGTTATATTATCCCGTACGGTTTTTAATTGCTTTTAATTTCATTGTTTTCTATAGGGACATGAATTAACTTCCATTTAATTAAGTCTTGAGAGTCTGACATTGAGATTTGAGAGATATTTCATCAATTTTTTGAGTTTGTCTGTAGAAGGCTAGTGAAGGGTTTGTTTGGGGTTTAAATAATGTTCTAAGTCATTCCACCTACTATCAAGGCCTGTAACTCAGTGGAATGACTTCTCCCATGGTAGGCTAGGTGGTCTCATGGTTTAGAGGGTAGAGAGGAAAGTTGTTGGAATTTGGGTGATTCCCTAGGGTAATTTTGCATGTTTTTCAAATGAAAATGGGGTACTAAAGTAGGGTTTTTGCAATATAATGTTGGAACTATCTATGTGATGGTTGATTAAGTTTTTGTAGGTCATTTGTGAACTATTGGAGGCATTGATGGGGTTAGATAAGCTCAAGAGATAATACTTTCAATAAACCCTTGTCAATTGTAGGAAAAATGAGGGTTTTAAGGTTCAGTAACTTAGAGGTCATGACTCCAATGAATGATGGTGGAATTTGAGGTTGTTAAATTAAGGTTTATTCATTGATATTTGGGGATAATTAGATGTTTTGATGGTACTTCCTTTTGAAAAGTGGGTTATTTAGTGGTCTAAAAATAGATTTGGAAGGTTACAAGCAACTAGGTGTGAGTTTGTGATAAGTTGAGTGGATAGAGTTGAAGGGGTTGGTTTCTTGTTTGGAACTGATCATTTTGAGTTATTTTTGGTCATCACCACCTTGCTTGACATCAAGTGGTATCAGAGCATAGTTATCAAATCCTTTGAAGGTGATTGGTTGAAGTTTGCATAGAAGAAGGTTGGTAGTTGTAAAGACAAGATTCCTCTGAAGAATGTTGGTCCTACTAGAGAGTTGCAGGAGTTAAAAGAGAAACATTCCAAGTTATTGGAGTCTCATAATGTTGTGTTATCAAGGCTTGCTACCCTGGAAAAAATCAAGAGAAGAGATGAGAATGATGAAAGTGACTCCAAGGAAGAAGATGAAGAGCATGAAGATGTAGATGAAGAATTAGAGCCTGAAGATCAAGGGATGGAAAAATTGCTTAAGGTAGTCAAAGGAGATTCACATAAGGTAAAATTTTATTTTCCTATGTATGGAGGAAATTTGTATGAGGAAGACTTACTTGATTGGATTGCAACCGGGGACAACCACTTTGAAAGTGAAGATGTTTCTGATGAGCAGAAGGTGAAGATATCAAATAAAAAACTCAAAGGTCATGCACTTATATGGTGGGACTACGAGGAAGTTGAAAGGAGAAATCAAGGTAAGTCAAGGATAGTTTCTTGGGACAAGATGGTTGCTAAACTTAAAGGTAAATTTCTTCCTAAAGACTATGAAGTTCAATTGTATAAGAGATTACAAGGTTTGACGTAAAAGGATTTAGATGTTAATACCTATACTGATGAATTATATAAGCTAAGTATAAGGTCACGAAGAAATGAAGATGAAGTTGAAAAGATGGATAGGTATCTAGGTGGCCTTAGATTCAATATACAGGATGAATTGGTTGTTGCTAACCCAAGGACTGTTGAAGAGTGTTTCCAATTGGCTATTAGGGTGGAAGAAAAGATAAAAAGAAGACAAGAGAAAACAATTATAGGAAGAGACAACAATCAAAGAGGTAGAGGAACCTTTCATACTTCAAAGCAACCAAATGAAGAACAAGAAGGTGAAGGAAAAGGTAAAGAGAAAAGTTATGATTTTAGAGGTGGATTTAGAGGTGCTAGAGGAATATTTGGTGGAGGAAGGAGTTCAAACATGTTTTTAGGAATATGCTACAATTCCAATGAATTTGGGCATCCATCATGTACAAGTTCCCTGAAAAGTTTGGTGCCACTTCAATTGGGAGTGAAAAAAGAAGTGAGAAGAGGGTGCAATTGGTTTAAGAAGAAAGTGAAGGTGAAAGCTCTCCTAGCTATCTTGTTTCCCTAGAGGTAGGGGAACCATTGATGCTGAGAAATAAATTCTTGAAGGCAACCAAAGAGAAGGAACCAATGTAAAGAAGTTTATTCAAAACTACATGTAAGTGTAAGAACAAGGTATGCAAAGTTGTCATAGATTTAGGTTCTACTGAGAATATGGTATCAAGTGAGATGGTTAGTAAACTGAATTTGCAACAGATTCCTCATGAAATGCCATATAAAGTGTCCTAGTTGAATGTTAAAAAATTACTTTTGGTTAATGAACAAGTTTTTGTTGATTTTCAAATTGGTGGCTACAAAGACAAGGTACTTTGTGACATTTTACCCATGGATTGTTTCCACTTACTTCTTGGTAGGCCTTGATAGTTTGATAGGAATGCATTATATGATGGGAGAGCAAATAAATACACCATAGAGAAGGATGGGCATACATTTACATTGAATCGATTGGTGGAAGAGGATAAAGGCAAGGGTAAAGATGCTAAGGTAATCATGTTTGGGAAGAAGGAATTTGTTGGGAGTAAGGTTATAGGGCAAGTAGGATATGTAGGTACAATGGGTTATTGGTAGGACAGTACAATGGTACATGAGGCTAATAAGACAGAGGGTCTGTTGGTAGTGATAAGAGGACAAAGTGGACAAGGAATTAAGGGAAGATACAAGCATGAAGCTGATATAAAGGGGAATTCAATTAAATGAACATTTGGTAAGTGTTTATTTGTATGTATAAAGGAAGGAATATTATCAAGTTTTGATCAAGGGACAAGTAGAAGACAACCATCAGGTTTGATTGCAAAGATGGAGTCATATCCACGTGCAAACAAGATCAAGGATGTAGGGCATGCGATAAGATTTCATTTTCTGAACCAATGGAGGATATTTCTAGAGCAGATAGTATTTGGAAAAGAAGGAGGAACTGAGACAAAGTAGTACTCATGTGACATGAGTAATTTTTTAGGGGGGTTATATGGTGTAGGGGCACCAAGCATATGCATTTTTCATTAGTAGGTAAATATGATAAGTGTAGGTTTTTAGGGTATTTTTACATTCAATAAGGTCTATTGAGACCATTTCCATATAATTTGGGTTAGTCTTGAGTCATTTATGTCAAAATGATAAAAGTTGCAAAAATGTAAAAAGTTGTCATAGCAAGAAATTGCAAAAATGCAACTTTTCAAGAAGGTGAAGGGTCATAGGAGTTCAAAAGGTAGTTATAGACATTTGCATGGTTAATTTTGAATGTAATAAGTATATAAATCCCCAAAAATACTTGGGAAAGAGTTGATGAAGATTGTATTGAAGTTTCCATATCAATAACGTGTATTTCTACACTTTTTAGGAGTTGTATTGTTCCGTACATTTTTTAATTGCCCTAAATTTCATTGTTTTCTATAGGGAGATGAATTAAATTCCATTTACTTGAGGTTTGAGAGTCCGACATTGAGATTTAAGAGAGATTTCATCAATTTTCTGAGTCTGCTTGTAGAAGGCTAGTGAAGGGTTTGTTTAGGGTTTAAATAATGTTCTAAGTCATTCCACCTACTTTCAAGGCTTGTAACTCAGTGGAATGACTTATGCCATGGTAGGATAGGTGTTCTCATGGTTTAGAGGGAAGAGAAGGAAAGTTGTTGGAATTTGGGTGATGCCCTAGGGTAAGTTTGCATATTTTTCAAATGAAAATGGAGTACTGAAGTAGGGTTTTTCCAATATATTGTTGGAAATTTCCATGTGATGGTTGATTAAGTTTGTACAGGTCATTTGTTAATTGTTGAAGGAATTGGTGGGGTTAGATAAGCTCGGGAGATAAGACTTTCAATAATCCCTTTCCAATTGTATGAAAAGGGAGGGTTTTAAGGTTTGGTAACTTAGAGGTCATGGCTCCAATAAAAGATGGTGGATTTTGAGGTTTTGTAACCCAATTAAGGTGTGTTCATTGAAATTTTGGAATAATTAGATATTTTGAGGGTACTGCCTTTGGAAAACTGGGCTATTTACTGTTCTAAAACCAGGGTTAGTCAATTGATTCTCCATATTGTTCTAAAGAATATACCTCATGAAGCCTTTTGGTATGTTGTGTTAGGCCATAAATTGAATCTTAGATTGTGTTTAGTTAGGCTATCTATGGAATTCTCTAAATGATATCTCCAAAAAGAATATTTGGAAGGCAACAAGCAACTAGGTGTGAGTTTGTGATAAGTTGAGTGGATAGAGTTGAAGGGGTTGGTTTCTTGTTTGGACCTGATCATTTTGAGTTAGTTTTGGTCATCACCACCTTGCTTGACATCATTACGTAATTTTATTTGAAATGAATGGACATGCTTCAAATATTTTTTATTTAGTAATATTATATATATAATAATTAGTTTATGTTGCTTCTAAATTTCTAATTTTTTTTTAGCTAAGTCACATTGAGATAACTTGACTCTAACTTGTAGCATTATAATGTGTTTTCCTTTCACTCCTCCACAGTCATGCTCTTCGTTTGAATTCATCACCTTTCTCCTCCAATAATTAAATCTATAATTTAAATTTTTCTTAAATAAATTATCTCGAGCTCTACTAGCATAAGATGAAATACTTGATTGAAATGAACTCTTGGCCGAAATAACACCTAAATGCATTTTCAACATGTATTATTTATTTTGATTGTAAGTTTTAAGGAAAGGGGAGGTGGAAATTGTTCAAAATTGGTTGATACTAATACCTCATTATTAACAAGTATCCATAGATATCAAAAACATTTTTTTTTTTATAATTTGATTGCTAGCCAACATTCAATGTGTGCAATTGCCAAATTTATGCATTATTTACAACACTAATTTTTTCCACTCATTTGTTCTATTTATTTTCTCTCAAAATTACCTAAAATGGGTTAAATTTCATATCAAACATCATGTATTGAATGATATGGTTTACATTCATTGCAGGCTCTAATTAAATGAATTGCAAGTTATCTAAAATGAATCTACACTATACATGTAAAGAGACTGTGTTGTGGTCCTATGGATATGTTAAGAATATTTTTGGATGATGAGGAAAGCTTATCATTACGGTGGGAAAGCAATTTTATTAAATATAATAAATATAAGGTGTTAGGTCATAAAACTATAGGTACAAAATATTATAGATTTTCTTTATCTGCAAGGCTAGGGTTTTGTTATCATGAAGGTAAAGGAAGACTCAACATAAAATTCAAAAAAATAAATGATAACTATGGAAGTGGGTAATATCTCCTACTCTTTGGGATCAAATTAAACCTAGGAGGGTCTTTCTAGACATATGGCTTAATAAGCATTCAAATAATACAAAATGAACATCTAATATAACCTATAATAACTATACCCAAATACAAACCTAATCCATATAACTGTCACTAGGTGAAACTTGACTAGCTACAATAAAATTCTTAAGAACTAATAAAAATTCTGCACATTCTTATAAAATAAGGATAATATTACAATTTCTTGAGATAATTTCATTTATATCTTCAAAGATAATGGTAAAGTACATGAACATGTTGGAAATGATTCACATAGAATGTAACATTTTTTAAATTTAAAGCTTATCCCTAGTTTACAATACTAAATCATAAATAGTAAGAATTACTCTACTTCTACATTTTATACTATTGTGACATAGATTTTGGGAACCCTATATGCTTGCTCTTGCACTTCAAGGGTTTTTCACCTAAAAGGAGAGAGATATAAGTCCAAAATGTTTATGTAACACTCAAATTAGGATGTATGCTATATGATATGATGTAAATGAATTTAACTAAATGCAATTGATTATTCTAAATGATTGAAAATGAATGCAAAAATGTAATTAAGGCTATGTTTGAAAACACATTGTGTAATGCAACAATGAACTAGAAATGAATGCAAAACTTAACATAAATGAGTGAAACTTAAACTGTGCAACTAGAATCTTGATGCAGATTAGAAATTTCTTTTGAAATTTTTTTGATGCTAAAATTTAGGCCTTGTGGGACTCATTTGCCATTTTGGGCAAATTAGTCCCAGTTCTGCCAAACTATACCAGACCTCATTTTTGACAAAAGGGTACTAAAAAATGTAAAAATAAAAAAATTAACCTTGGGGTGGAACTCATTCACCACCCATAGAAAATGAGTCCACTTTTGAATTTCTAAATTTTCAAAAGTGGATTCTGAAGCTTTCGATTTTCACTTTGATGCCCTACAGGTGTTTGCTTCCAAAACTCTGATTTACGGATTTGAAAATGGATTTTTATTGATATTTTGGCTTGATGAATGAGAAGATTTAAATGAATTTTAAGTTAAATCTTCAATGATTCCTAAGCTTCCAAGAGTCCTAAATCTACATATAAACAAGACAAGAAGAGGAAATGTTGAATGTTAGGTTATGGGGGTTTGCCTTAGTCAAACCTCATTTGGGTAATTAAAGCAAAGTGATGAAATAAAGTAATGAGAAATGAAAAAATGGAGATATTTACCTTGTCATGATGATTTTATCTTGAAATTCTACAACATATAATGAAGATTCAGCCCTTAAATGTCCTTTGAAGCTCAATTGAAGACATGAAATGAGAAAGCCCTAGTTTTCTTAACTTGTGATAAAAGATAGATGAATAATGGATGCTTGGATTGATAAGAGGGATGGATAGATGAGAGATAAGATGAGATAAGATATGTGGGAGATGTGGAATATGTAAAAATAAGGGTAAAATTACTTATCTATAGTTAATTGTGCCAAGTAGTACCCAATTATACTACATCACAGGTTGACATGAAGTGAAAATAAACTTTAAATTTCACTTTTTCCTGCTCAAGAGTCAAAATGGGGGCAAGATAGGACTCATTCACCAATCATGGCGAATGGGTCCCACCTTGATGGGACTCATTCGCCAAGCATGGTGAATGGGTCCCACAAGGGCCATTTTGACACCTATGAAGTTAAGGAGATAGGAAATAAGGTTTAAAATGCTATCTTGTCAGGTGTTGGATCATTAAAAGCCTCAATATGCACAATATGGGTCAATTAGGGTCTATCATTGATGATGTAAATGTTGAATAGGGCTTGGGACACATAAATCAATGTGAAAGTGTAATTAAATGCACTTGACAACACTAAAATTAGGTCCACATAGCCTAGAAATGTACAAGAAATAATGTGAATGTGTAAGACACATTGCAACACTATTTTATAATGAATTTTGCATTAAGAACCTTTTATATTGATGTAATAATGTTATTATAATGTTGAATTAGGGAGAAATAGGTCTATTAAGTCTAGAAAAGCATGAAAGTCCTTTACAAGACTTTACAACACCTTTACAACACGTCATTAAAAGCATGTTGTTTGATTTGCAAGGGTCCAAGACCCAATGTGGAAACATAAAATTCCTCACAACACTAGATTAGGGCTCCATTAAGTCCAATTATCATGAATTAATCCCATGTCAAGCAAAGGGTACAATTTTCGACGACACAACTATTAATAATTTTTTTGATGATTTGAAATGTATATGGGAATTATAAGTCTTTAAGATTGGTGCCTTATTTATTAATAGATTCATATATATTCATTATCTAATAAAACAAGAAGCTACACCAAAGGTACATGATATAATAAAAATACATATGTACTTAATGGTCTTTCATAAAACTCATAAACATTTATATGTAACATAAAGAAGAACAATAGAAAAACCAACTCATATTGATTTATAGTGCTACATAACTTATCTAATATTTGTTACAATCACACTAAATATGGTAAAGGAATATTTTAAGTCAACAAGAAAATTTCATACTCTATAACTCAAAACCTTCCAAATTGTCTACAACTAGTCAAGTAGAAATATGGTTACAAACATGTATGCTTTTGTAGCTACCTTTCTATAACTTTTGAGTGACAAATCTAATGGTGGAAATACTAAAAAATATGAAAACCATAGGATTCTCCACACATGTGTTTGTAGAATACTTGAAATGAGCAGCTCTTTGAATTAGTACAAAACTTTCATATATCAATCAACCACCTAGGAAGTCAAGCAACAAAGGAGAAAATGTGTCAATATAACACTATATTATCATGTTCGTCATTTTTCTATACAAAAAAATCTCTTTAGGACCTACAAAGATCTTGTAAAAGTGAGAAAATAACTCTTTGTAGATTTGTGTAATGTCCCTACCAAGAGTTTTTACACACTTTACAATTTTTTTGATTTATCTTGCAATCTTTTTTATCAAATTGTTTGAAAAAAATTGAATCCTTAAATATTTTTGAGTCTTATTGTTTAAATTTTTTTTTTACTAATGTTTAGTTGCATAAGATTTTTCACAAAAAAATTACATTAAAAAAATACATAGGCATTTTGTCAAAAAATTGGTAATTACTAGTAATTACATTAACTTCAAAAAATATATAAATTTATAATTTGATGAGTGCATAGTAAAGTTATTCCATACCGATGAACTTCTTATAGACACTCAACCATACACTATAAAATTCATAAAATTTCTCTTAGACCTACCTAGAATCGCCATATGCCCTTGTTGAAATATTGATACTGAAGTGTAGTATAAGATGAGTATACACTCTAAGCATTAGAGGTGAATTAAAGACTAAATAGTTCCAAATAACTGATAGTGACTAAAATTATTCAAGAACGTAAGGCAACATTTTTTAATATCACTACAACAAGATATATTTATATTTTCCCATATATAATATAATACCTATATAATTTCTTCTTAATGGCACTATAGTCACTTTTAGAACTACTATTATGACCTCTCAATTTTAAAATAATATTTAATCTATTTAAGATTACTCTAAAATCTCGACCAAATAATTGTTGTAGCTAAATAATTCTAAAATAACTGAGAAGAGGTGGTGTGATTGTGTATTAATAGATTATAGTATTAAAATGAACACTAAACTTAAAAAATCCAAGTGAGTTCATCTCAATGTCACATGCCCCTTTATATGAATTTGTATGACAACTTAAAACTTGAATATGCATCCTTTACTTTGTATGACAATATCCCTATTTTGTACTACTAATTTGTCTCCTTTTTACCTTTTTGTCTTTTTAAATGGCCCACAACTTTCCAAAGGTTGTGATTCCTTTGAAGGAAGCAACAACTATAAATAATTTCTAGGTAAAATATTATGTTCAACATACAACTCCTTCACTAATATGAAAATAATAATATTGGGAAAAAATGATTTACTTGATAAAATATTAACCTTCAGTTTGGAAACCAAAAGTTCAAATCTAGAAATGATATCTCAAAACCCAAAACATTATAGAACATTCAAATGACACAAATGTTCAACATAATGGTGAACTTTGTATGAATCCACTTGATTAGCTAGGTGCATTTTCATCAATGAAACTAATGGCCAAAAGGATTTTCATCCTTTGGATAAAGAATGAACTTGGTTCAATCTCTCAAATAATCAAGGATTTGATAAAATATTCAAAATTCCCTTCCTCTCCTCAAAATCCCTTTTTATAAGCACTTTTTGGAAGAAAAAAGTATTATTATTTGTGTGCTCTTATTTTTTCCCCAAAACTTCACTTTAGGCTCCTTTTAAATAATTAAATATAAGTTGTATTTCAATTTTTACTTTTTTTCCAACTTACAATTTAACTAGTTGATTATTTAATTATTTTTTACACATCCATCCAAAGTCACATAAAATATTAAAATGAATCAGAAACTAATTGTGACTATGCCAAAATATTCTTAAGCTATCAAGATATATAAAACTTTATGAAAATTACAACTTTCCAAAAATAGAAAACCTCAACAAGAAGTGTGGAGAGCCCCTATAATGTTGAAACTATATCCAAAAATTCCATTGGACTCATTAAGATTTCTTGAACTCATTTTTGCTATCAAAATTATATTTTGATAAAGTTGGAATTCTCTAAGGATGTTAGAACTTTACAACAATGTTGGAATGAATTGAGAAGGGAAATTACAACCCCTATTTCTAAAATTGGCTATCCTCAAGCAATGCCAACTCAATCAATGATTGATCTCGTATAAAGCTAAATGTGATTCTAGGGTCCCAAATCAATTTAAAATTCTTGTGTGTCCTATTTAATGTACAATATTGCATGATACCATCAAATAGAACCTTCTTCAAAAAATTTCTAAATGTAGCAATCTTTAATAATTATTGTACAATTTCCTCAATTTTTTTCTTTTCTCTACCATGTTTTCATTGCACCATTCTGATAAAAACTAAAAAATTATTCGAATAATTTCTATGTTCATTTCTATAGTTCCTAAATGATGGTCATTTTCATATGAATATGTGTTTTCTTGATTTTCTTCCGAAATTAGAATTTTGCTGACTAAAATATTTGTTCTCTTACACTAATTTTTTGCCATTATTATACAATGATTCCATGACCTAAAAGATATTGTGATTGTTTGTTCTTAAGTTAGAAATTAATAACTTATAATATGATTTTATCAACATTAACAACCTTAAAGTGAAACAATAGATGCAAAAATGAAATCTCCTTACACTAACAAAAAATATGATCATTCTAATGGCTAAAAATACTTTTATTAAGGATAAAAATCCATTCCCAAAGTGGTCAATTAAAAAATGCTCCATCCATTATTTTTTTTCTATCCACTTGTATGTATGCAAATAAAATCATGTGATGTTTGATTGGAATAATAACAACTACACCAATTCTAAATATTTGACCCATAATATTCCATGGTACATGTTCCTTTTGTCACCACTGATCTCCAATATACTTGATTGATGAAATATTGTACATATACACTCAACAATGAAGTAGCCCCACCATGCTTATGTTATGCTAAGTTATAGTATTCATGTGAGCGTCATCTCAAGATATTTTGATTGTGCATGATATTTCTTTCCTAGGAAGAATACTTAACATACATCTAGTCTTTGAAGCAAGATGATTTCCATAACTTTGTGGTGATCCTAAAAATAAAAATCCTATCACCTTTTCATCTCAATCTAATGTAGAAAATATGCCATCATGAGAAAATTGCTCCTCTAGCTCCATAAGAATGTCATCCTAATGTTCTTACCAAATTCTATCAGCATGTTGAGTATCTATGCTACTAGAAATACTAAAGTCATTGTGCATTCTTCCATCCTCCATGAATTCTCCTTCGTTTTCCCAAGGGTAACAAGACTCCAAATTATTGTTCTTTCAGAGCTCATCAATTCCTTTGATTATTTTCTTGAACTCCGTAATTCTAGTGTTAGCTTCTTTCTCCTTGATCATGATTACTATAGATGGTTGATATTCATTTTTTATAGAGTGAGAAGTGAGCTAAACTTAGCTCTAGGATGAGTTCATCAAACTATTTCTCCTTTTATTTGAAGGTGTAGTAAGGTTCTCTTTTTGAAACTTGATGGCATGATCAATTCCATTGATTAGAAATATTCAAATTCATTATTTCTATTACACTCTTGATTGTCTATAAATCATTAGTAGTGTTAATTTTCTCAATCTTCCCTCACTGAATATTTTTCCTTAATTCATCAATGAATCTTTTTGTATTATCCAATCTTGATAAGGTTTACAGTACTTCATTCTCCTTTGTCACTAACATCTATTTCTTTTATCTTCTTTATGAATGCCAAGATCACATAAGGATAATTAACTATTATCAATAAGCATACAAAAATGAGCATTTTACTCAGACTTGCTAATGGTGTCATCATGGGAGCCATATGTCTCATGTGCCTCACTTTCAATTTTCTTAGGATCAGTTTAAAGTAATGTTCAAAGTTGTAAATAGACCTACTTGTGAGCTAAGGTAGTTCTATTTTTTTATTCTTTCAGATTTCCAATTCAAATAGGGATCCTCTTTACATCCTTTTTTCCATCCTTCTACTTAGCCTCTATAGTTTGTAGTCACCACTAACACTATTAAGGTTTTGATCCATGGTTTCTAGTTGCAAGTATTAGTATAACTCTTTTCCACCCCTATTTAGTGGTATCACCATCACTATGATGCTACATCCAAGCCATGACTAGCCTCCATATGCCTCTTTATTACTACTAGCTTATTTTGATTCTCCACTAAGGACTCTTCTATGCATCTAACAATAAATACCATTTGTGGACTCTAAACCATACATGCACCACCTTTGCAAGTAGCTTGACCACTAGCAAAGGTAGTTTTCTATTGATGCCCAAAACACAAGGTGCTAACCTTCACAATAAATGTCATGGTTAAGGTTAGAATTTTAGTTAATTATTTAGGTGCATAATAAATGCTATCATTTTATGTTTGTAAACCTAATATTTTATGCTACTATTGAAGAGGTTAGATAATATTGAAGGGAAAAAAGGCGAAGAAAAAAGAAATACAAAGCACAATACCTTAACCTAGAATATTTTCTTCTCTTCTTGATGAGTAGAAATAGAGTGCAACCTTCTTCCATTCAATTTTATCTTTGATGTTGATATGTGGATTGTTCAATTCTCTAATATAACCTTAATATGATTAATAGTGATAGAATGATAAGCTCGATAAACTATATATGATCAAAATGATAGTATATAACTATGGTAGCTTGATAAGTTCATGCATGATCCCAAGAGGATTCATTAGTTAGAAATGAAAAATGAGAGCCTCTAGATATAGAGTCTTGAAGAGACAAAATCAATGGCTAGGAATTATTGGTGATGGATGGCTAAGATTAGAGGATTAGGGTTTGGATCCAAGATGCAGTCATGTGACAAGTGACTTATGAAGGATAGAATCTAGGTTTATGATTTCAAGATAAGGAAAAAATCCTTATGGAAATGACTAGGATTAAGAGGTTAAATGAGATGAGTGGATAAGATGAAAATTTAATTTAACTTTTGGATAGGTGTATAGGTTCAATAAATCTAGATTGTAAGGAGTTAGTTAGACATGTGAAAGGGACATTTGTCACATGAGGAATATTTTTTATTATGATCAATGTGAAAAAGATGAAGGGATAGGATTAGATGGACAAGGATAGAGGACAAAGGGGAATTAATTAAATAAACAAAAAAATAATTTAATTAAGGGGATCATGTGAAGGGATAATAATTAAATAAAGAAAAAATATTTATTTAATTAAAGGATTAGGATAAAGATGGGAAAGGATGAGAATAATTAAATAAATAATAAATATCTATTTAATTAATGGGTAAAGATAAGATAAAATTAAGTATGGTTGGCTAAGGCCAGATTTAAGGTGTTTACAACTATAACCATCCAATTTTTTTGTTCATCATAAAAATCAATCCATGAATATTATGTGTTGAAACAATCATGAAATTAGTTGGACCATTAAAATTCTACCCCCTCTCCATCAAAATTTTCATCTTGGAACTCCAACTTTTGAGGCCTCATTCGAGGCCATACAAAAGCATTTTTCCATGCATTTTTTAAAAATTTTGAGGAATTTTTTCATGATCTAAATTGTGGTGTGATCCATTTACAAATTTGGTTTATGGATTTCTCAGAGTTCACCCTACTTAGTTACCATTTTTGAAACATTAAAGGGCTTGTTTAGGCACATACAAACTCCTTTTTTAGTCTTTTTTAAAAAATGCCTATTTTTTTTAGCACTATATAGCGATGTTTTTATTTTTATAGTATCTTAAAATTATATTTTCAACATATGTTTTTTGGAAAAAATTTTATAATATTTTTACATAAAATACACCTTACGGCAATCACAAATACACTAAATATATAGTGCAACATCACTATAATTTCTTGGGGGCTTCACTAATTCGATCAATGAGGTAATGTGGTGCTTGTAATTTTGTATTTGTTGATTTTGGGATCATGTATTTAACACTAAATCTCCTCCATTTTAGTATTCTTCATAATTTTCTTAATAAATTAAAAATCAAACATGGTTATTGTGGGAAGAATTTTTTTTTTAAGAAGATTATATTCAAAGACACATTGATGAAATAAAACAACTTCTTCTAGATCATGGTACTGATTTACTTTATATTTTTTATTTAGCACCTTCATAATGATCGTATGGTCTCACTCAAACATCTTGTGAGATAACAATATTATTTTGGGATGAGAATATAGAATGATGACTTACAGTGAGATCTTATATCCACCATCATAAACCATTGTTACAACCAAATTTAATGTTAATTTATCCATGGATTCTAGTGATTATTGATAGTACAATATGAAACTTTTAGAACACCATATTGGGATACATTTATACGATAAATATTATTTTTATTTATAGAGTCTCACATTGTAGATTTGGAAGACAATTGAGAAAATTTTCCTTTCATTTGATGACAAATGTAATGGAAATGTATCACCATCTTCTTCTTTAGATACATTTTTTCTTCATCCTCCTCTTCTTTAGTCATTATTTGATATTTTTTGGATACCTTTGAGCATTATTCAAACACATTATCTTAGGCTCCATCATTGTCTTTGGATCATATGAAAAACTTAGAGATTTTCATCCTTCTTCCTACATATTCCTATCCAAAATGGGAAGATATATTGCACATGTATCTATGGTTCTATTTCTTCCCGAGGGGAGAAATTTTTTTCAACAATCATGAATCATATTCAACATATAGGATTAAGCAACAAGTAAAACTATGAGAGGGATTTTGAGAGGAGGTTGTATATTTTATCTTTCAATCTTAGTTTTGGTAGGGAGTATTTCCTTGCGTAAGGTTCTTTCCTTCTCACCTTTTTTGGAGGCCACAAAACCTTCTCTCTTTTCTCTCCTACATGATGGGAAACACTTATTGTAATTTTTGTTAAAAATTAGTCCTTGAGGGGTCATAATAAGTCATTTTTCCTTATTTTTCACTTTTTACATTTCTTGATGCATCTTTTTTTCTTTTGGAGGGCAGTTTTTTCCCATTGATTTTTCTCCTTTATTTATGAAAAAACTATACACATAGGTACCTAACATGTCCCAATATGAAAGAGCTATCATCGTTGCATTTATTTCTTCCTAAGTTATACTTAAGGGTGGTGCTAGAGTAAATAGTGACATTATCAAACTAGTTAGATTTTAGCCTACTTAGGAGAGTCCTATTCACACATATTTGGTCTCCACTTAGGGTCTTTTTACTTATTTTCTTACTTCATATGGCTACGACACATATTTTTATATTTTGAGATACCTAGCTCATGTGCACATGACACATATTTACACTTGTCCTATGCACATGCAGGGAAGTTAAAGTCCTAAACTATCTTCTCATCTTGATCCTTTCCTTTATATGCAAGGGGTTCAATGCATATTTTTGATTCATTTGTTGTGATAGTTATCATTGCTTATTGTGGACATATTCAATTGTAGAAACTATCTTGAATTTTATCTTAGATCTTGACTATTCAAATAGGCATATCAAGAAATTATATTTTTGTATATAAAGAACAATCACACAATTGTTAAATTTGACAAATAAACACAAGAGAATCACACACATCTAATAATTTTAACTCAAAAAATATATGGATATTACAATCATCTAGGGAAATCAATTAATCACATGATTATATCTTTCATGGAATAAACTAAAAGAAATGACCATCAAATTACTTTAACAAATAATTACTCACATGCCCATAAATAGATATACATTGAGCTTAGAAATTTATGTTTACAAGAGAAATGTAATTTTCTTATTTATTTGATTTAATTACACAAGTAGAGATAAATCTACACCAAATGCCTCACACAAGAGAAATCCATTTTTGGTTGTCACCACTCTCTTCTAACCCTTTCTACTACAAAAATCATAAAAAGATTCTCACCTTGAGGCATCATATATACATAAGAGATCTAATAGTTAAGCAACCTATGTTCGCACCTCTCAAAATCATATATGAGAATTTTGAATCATTTGTAATTTTACAACTTACTTAACAAGTCCCTTTCTTACAACCAAGGTTTTAGGTCATCAAATATGATGCTAAATCAACATATTTTTTGTTGAGTTGTCTAAGAGAACTCCAGAAAAAGAAAGAGCAATAGTTGGACAATAAACTATAGTAAAAAATGGCATTACATGTAATTTATTATTTTTAGGTCTAAATAATAAATTTCATTCAATTATAAATATTTATGATCACACTAGCAACTTTGAAGTCACAAATAATAATATTATACTATTAAAAATATTATACATTCAATTTATAAATACTATCACATCAACTAAAACATACTCAACTAATACATCCTCTCTCCTATATAGTCCACTTCATAAAATAATAAAAATATAGTAAGAAATGATATGACATGATTTGTAATTTTTAGATGTAAAGAAAAAATGTCATTTAATTATAAATTATTCATAATCACACTAAAGTCATACATAATAATATTATACTATTAAAAACTTTATACATTAAATTTATAAATACTATTACATCAATGATACATCCTCTCCCCTATATAGTCCACTTCAAAAAATAATAAAAAAATATTTTTGTTATAATTTAATCTCACACCCCCCTAAAAGTCTATGCTCACCACATCAAAATCTCTTTCAAATGGGTTTGGTAATTTCAAGTCACCTCATACGGCTAACAAATATCTTTTGAAATGGGAGGTCCTCCTTGATGTGACACGTGTTAATACTCCCTTCGAATGCCCATTCATCCACACGCCCCTTCTTCATTTCTTATGTGCACAATTTTTTATGATATTTAATAACTTCTACCTCTTCTTCATAAACGCCTAGTTATCTTTTTATGATATATATTTTTTATAATTTAATCTGCTAGCCCCCATAAAAATCTATACTTTGACGCATCAGAATCTCTTTCAAATGGGTTTGGTAATTTCAAGTCAACTCATACGGTTAACTAACATGTCAATGTGATGTTCCTTCTTTGACCGTTGAATTCATGCACATATCTTTTGAAATGGGGGGTCCTCCTTGATGTGACACGTGGTAATACCCCCTTTGAATGCCCATTCGTCCCCGCGCCCCTTCTTCATTTTTTATGTGCACAATTTTTTTATGATATTTAATAACTTCTACCCCTTCTTCATAAACGCCTAGTTATTAATATTTTTATTAAGTGTTTTTCTTTTGCCTCTATCTTTTTAGAGGTATCCTTGTTTCATTATCCCCCATGCCTCCAAATGATTTTTATTTTCTAGGCGCCTATATGACATGTGCGTCCCATTTGCATTTTTAATTTTATTTTTAAAATGCCCATTTTGCTTTAAATACAATGGTCTTATTTCGGAATAATGACTTGTCTTTCAAAATTAGGACTTATGTTATATTTATTATTTTCTTAATAAGTTAAGATTTAGGAATTTGTGTGACTATGATTTTGTTTTCACTATTAAAGATGTGGAATCATATAAAATATTATATTGTTGGGATAAATTTTTTAAGTTACATAATTTGCATTTTAGAGGTGAAACTCAAATAGATTGTGAATTGAATGCTACAAGATCTTTCATATATATGAAATTTGAGGATGAAATTGACAATACTTCAAAAAAATTCTCTCCTATTACTCAAACTTTCGATTGCTTTAGTAGTATGCACATCACTAGGGTCACCATCGTCCACGTGTAATGAAAACAAACATCAAGGATTCACAAACACAAAAGGAATGTAAAAATTTTCACAACAAAAAGTTCAATCCAATTTAACTAACTAAAAATATAAAATTATATTTTTCATCCATGATACATATATTTGTATTAGGCTAAATATGTTTGAAGGTAAATCCTTAATTCATGGATGTGAAACCATATGTATGGGAAATACAAATGATAACAACGCGGATAAAGCTAAGTGAAACACTTTGATAAGAATCTAGTACATAGATGTGCATATAAATGTGAGTAAAAAAATAATCATCTAAGATGGATTATCAAGAAGATTAAGATTTAAAATAAGATAAGATGAGAGGATACACATAGATATTAGATAGAGCATTGCAATGTCAGAAAATGAGCCCGAGTGTTCTATTGAAACATTTAATAGGTTACAAAGTTGACAACAATAAAGATATGGAGATTAACAATGGATAGGAAAAGAGAGGCCTCTTCCTTTTTAAGAAACGTTGGTAGGGGCTAATCCTCAAGAGAATAAATAATGTTGAGGAGTTCAATGAGGGAAAGTTGATTACTAAGTGGAAGAACATCAGTATCAAGGGAGGGTGACTACATAGGGGAGTAGGGGTATTCATAAGAGGGGGAGTACAATTTTGGTACTTATAAATGAATATATCAATGGTCTTGAATGAGTTGTCATTAGAGCTAACTTGATTGGATTAGAGCCTGACTATTAAGGACCTAATCCTTCTAGTTTCTTCTTCTTACCGATCCTTCATGCTTATGATTTTTTGGATCTCTTGTCAAGACCTATTGTGGATCCACCAAAGTTAGAGGATCATGGCTCCTTTCTAGATATTTGGATGTAGGTTACTCCAAATCTTCAATCTCTTTGGTTTTTCTAGGATATAATGGCTTGATATTTCTTTTCCCTATAAGGGAGACATAGGTGAGGGAAAGTTTTCCTAGATGTGTTGCATAGGAAAAGAGCTAAGGTATCCCTTGGAGAAAATTTGGGAGTTGTGAAGACCTCTAAAGTGATTTTGGGATCATTTTAGTATCTAAAACATATAATCTAGAGCACTTTTGGTAATATAATGGTACCTACAAATAAACAATTCAAGTTCATACACTACCCGATTCTCTAGAAATAATTTAAATATGTGAAATACAAAATATTAATCATCAAAAAGTATTGGAAATCATGTACAATCATTAAGGAGGCATGATGCCCAAATCTCATGCAATAAATCCTAATGCCTCTCTTCGTCTTGGTCTTCTAGGCTATTTTTTGAATATTCCTTACACATTGTCATTTTATCATTACTTATTGTAAACATCTAAAATTGACCAATTTTTTTTGGTTAACTTTGTTGTGCATATTTTGCACACATGCCCCACCGTAGACAGTGACCTCCTTTCTTTCACTCCCAACGGGTCATTTTCACTCCTGACAGGTTGTTTCGCTTTAACCTCACTTTGTGTGCCCTTTTTCTAGGTCCAACACAGTTACAAGCCATAAAATGATCAATTTACCTATTGGTTGAGTTCACCTACCTAAAGTTCACTAAGTCATTTGCCTTCGTGCGCTGGGCCTGGTGGGTTTCCCTTTGTTTATTGCCCTGGCGTCCGTTGGGCCTCGCGGACCTGCGTTCGCGGGTCTCCTCTAGCCGTTCGCCATTGCGTTCTATCGTTCGCCTCTAGCCAAGGCTCAACGCCCACTTGACATGCGAACCCTGCACCAATCTTTGTTGTTGCATCCGTTACCCACCACGAACCCGCAGTTGCGGGTCGTCTTGTGTGGGTCTCCGTCTCCGTTTCGCTGCTTAGTAGCGGTCGACCCTTGACTCCCACCCGCATGGCAGGGTCTCCGGTTGGTCTTTCTGTTCTGTCATCACCATTACCCAGATGCACTCCAAACTACCCAAGTCCAAATGTTTGCGGGTCTTTGCATGCGGTTTGCTTTTCCCTGACCGCCATTCTTTAACGGCTAAGCTCTCACGTCGCCCCGCGGGTTGGATCCCACATATATCATTTCCTTATAATTAAAACCTGAAGTCTGTGGGTAGATTCTTGAGTCACAGCTCACTGGCGGGTCCACCCTCACACGTCGTCGCCTGCGGGAGGCCGTCACCATGATGTCATTTTATAATGGTAAAGCATCACTGCCTCCTCGCTTCATGGGCCCGCAATCCACCAGTGTCGTCATTCTCTCTTGAGATCCCCATGTTCGCTTCCGTTCATTACTCCGCCATTGCAAAATGATGCTCATACGCGGCTTATCTGCCTCCTCCACCGCATTTCTCTAAAATCTGCAGTCATTTTCATGGTCAATAGTGTCGAGCTCCTAGATAATGATCATAATGACATGAGTTTTCTCAGCACCGCTCATTAGAGCTTTTCACATTACAAGCAGTGACATTCTAAACTAGCACCAATGATGGCCATTGGTGTGGAAGCCGTAATGTGGGCCTCTGCCTATATCTTGCCGCTTTCTTGACGACTTCCACCGCACAGCTCCCCGCAGGCTGCCACCCGCATGTTTGTCCCTGCCGAGTCTCTCTCTGCGGATTCTGCGACCTATTTCACCAATCGGGCGGTAGCTTCCTCGCACTCCTGTTAGCAACGCTTTGGCACGATGAGCGTGAAGGAAAATTTTCATAATGTTGTTGAATGGAAAGACAAAAGCACTGAAGGGCCTTACTGCGCTGAAGGTTCCTTAGCATCGTTTAGCACCATGTTCGTCCATGAATGATGGAAGACTTCTCTGCTACTGAAACCGCCACCTCGTCCACCTTCTGAAAGGTCGTTGCCCATAGTTACTCCGCACTCCCTTTCCCGACGGAAATCTTTGTTGCGGGGTTCGACGACTGTGACACCGTTTGAACAACTTTTCTCCAGACCGTCGTTCTTTGAGCCACCTGCTAACGACGTTTCTGTGGTAGGCTTCTACACCTTTCACCCGCATTACTCGTCGGCGGCTGGGCTTAAGTGTCACACACTAAGCTCTGACCTTTTAATGAGTCAAAATTTTTATTTTCAGTTTCCGTTTGCCGTTTTGTTATGTCACTGTCATTGTCAGGCTTCGTACTGTTCACAGCTTGTTTACTGAAGGTTTTGCAAATGGGGTAACAACCCAAGCGGGCTTAACCTTGGAGAAAACTCCCTGGTTAAGCGCGCTTGGGCTGGAGCAGTACCGGGATGGGTGACTTCCCGGGACGGACCAGTGCTTCACCTCTGTGAGCATCACCTAGATGCAATGAGTGCTAAGTGGACCATTCGTCATCATGAGAGATGGGTTTTGGTGAACCACTTCTCATGAAACATGGGTCAATGAGTTTGACTTGAAACTACACGATTGAATCCTGATAGCAATATCATAATTTGACGCATTGTGGAAAAATACCTCCTACTTATCAATTGATGAGCTAAAGGGGCTCTATAATGAATGGTTCATAAGGCACAACACTTGCTGAAGGTTTTGCAAATGGGGTAACAACCCAAGCGGGCTTAACCTTGGAGAAAACTCCCTGGTTAAGCGCGCTTGGGCTGGAGCAGTACCGGATGGGTGACCTCCCGGGACGGACCAGTGCTTCACCTCTGTGAGCATCACCTAGATGCAATGAGTGCTAAGTGGACCATTCATCATCATGAGAGATGGGTTCTGGTGAACCACTACTCATGAAACATGGGTCAATGAGTTTGACTTGAAACTACACGGTTGAATCCTGATAGCAATATCATAATTTGACGCGCTGTGGAAAAATACCTCCTACTTATCAATTGATGAGCTAAAGGGGCTCTATAATGAATGGTTCATAAGGCACAACACTTGCTGAAGGTTTTGCAAATGGGGTAACAACCCAAGCGGGCTTAACCTTGGAGAAAACTCCCTGGTTAAGCGCGCTTGGGCTGGAGCAGTACCGGGATGGGTGACCTCCCGGGACGGACCAGTGCTTCACCTCTGTGAGCATCACCTATATGCAATGAGTGCTAAGTGGACCATTCGTCATCATGAGAGATGGGTTATGGTGAACCACTACTCATGAAACATGGGTCAATGAGTTTGACTTGAAACTACACGGTTGAATCCTGATAGCAATATCATAATTTGACGCGCTGTGGAAAAATACCTCCTACTTATCAGCTTGTTTACTGCTTGCCTGTCCACATTAATGCTAAACACATAGAATATCTGATATAACCATTGAATAAAACACACACAGAAAGCGGTATATACCACTCATCAGTGTTAATGGGAGAATTGCCCTTCTACGCCTAGGCTTAGCTACAAGAATAGTAGAGATATTCTGCACGGCTCTCTGTAGTGCAGTCTTCTATCTCTCAGTATTTTTCCGTTCATTTCTGTCATAAATATTTTTAAAATATATTTAATTATATTGCAGAATGGGAATATCTGATATATTCATTGAATAAAATAAATAAATAAATATGTTCAATGTGAATTTTACATTTTAAATAAATATACAATTAAATAATAAATACATATAAATATCAAATATTATACATTTAATATAATATACAAATTTAATTCAATCTATAAGAAATCAAAAGATTTAATTAGAGAAGATGTTAGTCTTAATATATATATATAATTTTATAGTGTGAATTTTATATTTAAAGTAAATGTATAATAAAATATTAAATATTTTATATTAATATAATATTAAAAATTATATTTCAATATTAAATTATTGTTTGAAGACAATATACATTATTATCCTCAAACAATAATTTAATATAATATTATTTGTTTTAATATATAAGAAATCAAAAGATCTAATAAAAACAATGTTTGTTTTATAATAATAATTTTAATATAATATATATTTTAAAATATAACATTATATAAAATAATTAATAAGAAATCAAATATCTTATTGAATAAGGAGGAGTTCAACATATAACAATAATACATATTTTCAAATATATTTTATTTAAATAATCTATAAGATTCTTTTTTAAAAATTAACCTATAAGAAATTAAAAGATCTAATTAGTGAAATGGTTGGTCTTATGACAATAAATATAATTATAGTGTGAATTTTTATATTTGATATAGATATATAATTCAAAAAAAAAAAATGTAAACATTAGATATAATACAGTTACAATAATATATAAATTTATATTTTAATATTTATTGTTCAGTTGATCTTAATATAATTATATTATATTATAAATATAATATTAATATGGAGTATTTATCTTCATTTGTTGTTTACTTATATGTTTATTTTAAGATATCCACTAGGATTGATCATAGGTGCATGAACCAATAGGATAAACCTACTATCATCTAACATTCAATATTCCTCTTTACTTTAAAACCCAAAATTGCAAATGGAATGATATGTGATTTTTGAGAAATATATAGAGGAGACCAATCAATTTCCCACTTCAGGCACCCATCGGCATATGACCATATACAAATTCATCAAAGAAATTGAAATCCTTAAAGAAGCCACCACCTATAGCCTACAAAATATTAGATGAGCCTAAAGCTCCAAAAGAAGTGCACACAAACTAGGGTAGAAGGGGATGTGAGACAAGGGAAATAAACACCTCACAATAGAAAATTTAAATATAATTAGGGAATCATTAGGTTTTTCTAGTCAAAATATATGTTTGATGGTAGTATGGACTTTCAACTAGATATTAGCTATTTCAAAATCTAGGTGGTTTTAAGTCAACTTTACAAATTTATTGGTAATAAGTATAACTATAAATTTAACAATATGTTATAAGTAAACTAAAGATTAATTAGATATAATAAAATAATTCTTAAATAATTTAAAAGTAAAATAAGATAACTTTTAAATAAATAAATAAACTTAAGAATGATATCTATTGATTTTTTTAGATAGATATACCATTAAAGATATCTATACTAGTTATCTAAATTAAATTTATGTTTTTAATTATTATAAAATTATAAATTTATATAATATTTATTGAAATATAAAATATTATAACAATGATGTTATATTTTATTACGCTAGAAACTTTTAAGATTATAAAATACAAGAAAAAATCTCTTTAAATAAGATAAATAAAATACACTTTTCTAATAGCTCCAAAACAATTATTGTAAGAAATGACCCTTCATAAATATAACTTAAAAATAATGTATTTAGAATATCTAAAGAATAAATGTATGCAAATTTAATATTTAATTTTGAAATAATATATTTACTATTTGTTTGGTTTTTATTGAAAGATCTATTTTTAATTAAATAAGAGATATTTTATTTATGCACATTTTTTTTAATAATTTTATTTATTTATAATATATTTAAAACACCTTTTAGAATAATTATCTAATTAAATTCCATCCTATTGTTATTAATTTTGAAAAAAATAAAAATACAAGAAAAAAATTAAATAAATAAAATTTAAATTTATAGACCATTACCAAAATTAAATTTAATATAAAATAAAATTCAAATTCATAATCCATTAATTATCAATCACTTACTCATAATATCAATCACCTACTCATAATGGATCGTAATTTGATTAAAAATATAGGCATTTCAAGGACATATAATATGTATAATCTTTTATTTATGCTTTATAATATTATAGTATAAGTTATGCATATAACACACATAATTTTAATAATTTTAAGAATGACTATCATTAATAAGACACAAATCACAAACACTTCCTAATTCTAATTTTAGTCATAACCCTAACCCTAATTGTAACTTGAATTATATTCTAATCTTAAAATATTTAACCCAAATTTTAAATATAACCATAATTCTAACCTTAAACCTAATCCTAGCCACAATTCTAACTTTAAGGATAATTGTAACCTTATTTTTAATTGTAAGTATAATTGTAACCAAATTATGACCCTATTCTTGACCTTAATTTGAACTTTCATTCCAATCCTAATTCTAATTTTAAGTTTTACCCTATTCATTTGATGAGTGAAGCATCTCCATTATCATTTATTTCTTCATTAACTAATCAATAAAAAAATTAGGTATATTTTTAAGTTTATTTTTATAAATAAATTTACTTTTAAAACTTAACCCTAATCTTAATTATAACTCAAATTTTAATAAGAACCATATTAAATTTAGGATAATACATTCAACAAATCTATATAAAATATCATACAATAATATATAAATAAATTTACATGCATAGTATACACTTTTATCCCTTGTATCTATAGAAATAAATACTTTTAAGCCATTACTAGCTTGAGTATGATAATCCTAACAAAATTTTACCCCTTGTATCTACCCAAATAAAGACTATTAAGCCATTACTAGCTTTAGTACCGTAATCTTAACAAAACTTCCAAGAGGACTATAGGAAGGATTTTGAGCCATATAACAAATGTCTTTTATCTACATTTTGTTTCTAATAGTTCCTTTCATATTGTAATCATTTTACAACATAAGAATCAACCAAAATTTATTATTAATCATACTAGCACTCAACATTTAGAGAACATCATGCTTGGATTATTGAAGTCTAGTAAAAAATCTTAGAAGAATTTATTTTCAATTAAGAAAAATAATTTTAAAAAATTCTCTCTTTTAAAACATTGAAAAGCCATTACTAGTTTGAGTACAGTACTCAACAAAATTTCCAAGAGGATTATAGGAAGGATTTTGAGCCATATAATAAATGAATTTTAGCTACATTTATTTTGTAATAGTTCCTTTCATATTGTATTCATTTTAAAACATAAGAATCAACTATAATATATTATTAATCAAACTAGCACTCAAGAAGATTTAGAGAACATCATGCATGGATTATTGAGCCAGTAAAAAGTCTTAGAAGCATTTATTGTCAATTAAGAAAGATAATTTTAAAAAAATATTTCTCTTTTGAAACATTCAAGGTTGGGAGGATTAAGATGATAAAAATATTTTGATATTTTTAGTGTCAATCCCTCAAATGCATCAATAGAACATCAACTCTAAACCCCACATCAACAGACTTCAACCCCAACTCCAAAGGAATGACTAACCCAATAAACATAGAAATAGCTAAACCCTGTTGGGACCAAGTGGTTAGGGGAGGATGATTATAGGTTAGAAAGATTATGTTTGTTTTTTATTGTTTTTGGTTAAGGATATGAAGGTTAGCCCAATTACCTAATTAGTTGTTGAGGGTTATACATGTTCACAATGCAATGGTGCTAACCCATGGACTCATAATGAATGAAACTAATTGACTCATAATGATTGATAATTTTTGCAATTACTATAACCCCTATATATCTTTAGGGTGGGTCAATCTAGTTTAGATATGAAAAAAGTTTAACTTTGTGTTTCTTCAAATTAATACATCTCTAAAATATTAAAATCCACTTAGGTGAACTTTATTGTTTATTAGTGAAAACAATTCCTACATAAGTATACTATTTAATATTTACATGTATAAAATGTATTTTATATGTAGAATCCATACTATAAATATATTTATTCGTATAGGATTGATCACTCTCTCTAACTAAGTCTTTTCATTTCATTTCTTATTTATAAATTAATTTTAATAATATTATATTAAATTTATAATATAATATAAAAGTATAATCACAATATAAATTTTCTATAAAATAAGCATATAAGTAAAGAATAAATGAAGATAAATATTACATATTAATAATATATTTAAAATAAAATATAATATATTTTTTATAATAAGAAATATACTCATATTATGATCAATTCAACAATAAATATTAAAATATAAATTTATATATTACACTAATTGTATTATATCTAATATCTACATATATTTATTTTTGAATTATATATCTATTTTAAATATAAAAAATTCACACTATAATTATATTTATTGTCATAAGATCAACCCTTCACTAATTAGATCTTTTAATTTCTTATAGGTTAATTTAAATATTTTTTTTTCTTAAAGATTAATTTAAATAAAATATATTTGAAAATATATATTCTTGTTATATGTTGAACTTCTCCTTATTTAATTAGATATTTAATTTATTATTAATTAATTTAAATAATATTATATTTTAAAATATATATTATATTAAAATTATTGTTATAAAACCAGCCCTTTTTTGATTAGATTTTTTTATTTCTTATATATTAAAACAAATAATATTATATTAAATTATTGTTTGAAGATAATAATGTATATTGTCTTAAAACAATAATTTAATATTGAAATATAAATTTTTATATTATATTAATATAAAATATTTAATATTTGATTATATATTTACTTTAAATATAAAATTCACACTATAAAATTATATATATATTTTTATATTAAGACTACCATCTTCTCTAATTAGATCTTTTGATTTTTTTACATTGATTTGAATTTGTATATTATACTAAATGTATAATATTTAATATTTATATGTATTTATTATTTAATTATAGATTTATTTCAAATATAAAATTGACATTATAATTATATTTGTTTTCACTGTTATAAGACCAACTCCTTGTCTAATTAAATCTTTAAATCTAATTATTGTTTGAAGATAATATAATTTACATATATATACAAAATCATAAAATAAGTTCATGAATCTTTAATATAAGACTAGTTGAAAAGTTCAAACTCATGAATCAACTAATACATCCATTTTCATATTCAAAGAAGTTAACCCTCAATATTCTGTTCATTGTCTTAGCTCAATTAATTTAACATTGATACTCATTTAGAAAAACACAGAAAATAGGAATTAAACCAATCAACTTCCAAGTGCATTTCAGGGCATACTTGAGCGTGATTTAAACTGATTTAAACTTCGGACTTAGGTGAGCCATCTCTTCCGTTCAATTTTATATCCTCTCTTAAACGTAGCGTACAACTCTTACTTGTTTGATGAAGGTAGGTACAGGCTTTCCAAGGAATAGCGTATGCCTGCAAACCTAGCCCGGCATAGTTTCTGGAAGCATCCAAAATTCATTAATGTAATGCTCTGTCGTTTAGCGTTAATGTGGAAAGGCAAGCAGTGAACAAGCTGTGAGCAGTACGAAGCCTAGCCTGACAGTGAAGTGACATGAGAAAACGGAAAAACGGAAACGGAAATTAAAATTTTTGACTCACCCAAAAGGTCAGAGCTTAGTGTGTGACACTTAAGCCCAGCCCTCGTCCGCTCGTATGCACTAAATGAAATTCAAAGTAGGGGTGATTCAAGGCGGATACTATTCAAGAAATGGAGTTACCTCTCGCTTGAGGGTGCATAAAGCTCATCCCTGCTAGAGGCTATACTTGGAAGTCTTGTTTTGAAGATATTACGAGTTGGCAGAAATTCAAGAAGAGCAACATTTCAATCATAAGCAACCAATTGCGGTTTGATTCGGGCCTGCCTTTTGTGACAGTGGTGTTCCCTACTATCGATAGACTTTACGCACCCGAAGTTACTTGCACATGCGAGTAAGAAGTCGACGATTGCAAAATATTGGAGCTCGCATGAATCCATGAGCTGGTCAAAGGGGATGTTTAAAGGAATACTACTATTATGAAAGAAATGATGAGGCATCCATTAGCATGATCGTTTAGTATAAGAATAGTGGGCTTTGTCGAAGGCAGTGATCGGGTGGCCTCTAGGTGCCACACTTCGGTTGAATAGAGTCGAGGATAATAAATCACATAAAATATCATTTGAATGAATGCGACCGGTCTGTGGGCTTTGATTAAATGACGAAGGAAAATAGGAATTGTGTGTCGCCTCTTCAATCTCTATGAACGAAGGGGGGGGAAGCCTGATGAATTTATATCCCTAGCTAGCAGACCTCATGCATATAAAATGATGATAACGAATGGTTGCGATCAATATGGTTTAACTGTGCATGGGTCCTAAGGGGATAGTCATTGGGGATTACGGGTTCCGCATCCGTGTACGCTGTTGGTCATTACCGTCTCTATTATGGCTTGGTCATGGCGTCCCCCCGTCTACTACTATCCACACACATGACCCCGGATTCCCTTCGGTGGTGGCCTTTTATGCAAGGTCCGCCTTCATCTCCTTCGTTCAGAAAACGGCCTCCCCGTGCCATCTCCTCGAGCAGCGGCAACATTCTTCGTTGCGAGGTCCACATTGTACACGACCGGTCTATGGGCTCACCGTTCTTTTACAACTTTCCTATGGCTTCCTCCCGCCCTCCTCTACCCACACTCCTTGTAATGAAATTCCTAATTGCAAAAACTGTAACTCTCTTCGCTGTCATTCCTTGACGACACTCACATGCATCATATTTGTAGGCGACATATAGGTATTTGTCTGTATGGGGATCATGAAGATATATTAGCGCCTCACACATACTATTTAGTAGAACATCATAAATGAAGGCACCAGTAGCTAAGGCTTCTGCGCGCTTTTGGGAAACCAAGTTGTTATGATCGATAAAAGGGGGGGTCGTTGATATGTCGACTTGAATGTTGTAGGCTCGCACGCTGATCTTCAGGCGGTATCACAGATTTTTAAATTACAGGTTGAATAATACGAAGAGTTTGATGTTGCAGTGGTTATTAAAAGCCAGATAGAGTGGGCGATGAGATATATATTTTCATGTGCGAATCTAAAGAGTAATAGATGGTATCTTATTATCCGGCAGGCGAACAGAGGTAAATGGCGTGCCTGGTTGCTGTGGTTAAATGTCGAGATTAATCTGTGAAGCAAGACGAATTTTATATCCCTAAGCTTGTTGGTGCTTGAGGACGTCGTCCTCAAGAATCGGCGACGTTATTTAAGGGTAGCTTGAAGAAGGTGAAGGTGCACAGGAGATTGAGCTTCATAAAGGAAATCTACCATATGAAAAATAATCAACTGACGATAATAGCTTGTTGATAGGTGATTGGTTGCTTCTTCTCTGCAATTGTTAAGGGCGATAAACTATAGGTTTGAGCTCTACGGATTATGATTGATGCCACGGATCTTGTGATCGACAAGTAAAATCGGGACCATATGTGCCATGGGAATGTTTGTTTGATATGACATCTTCGCACCCCTAAGGTAGAAGTCCATGAATGATGCCTTTTAAACAACGATTGGAATAAGAACACCTGCGACAAGGTTGAGGTTAGTGGGTGCAGCGCTGGAAGATTAAAAGAATTTATTTGATCATAACAAAGGATGGGGACTGAGCCGTAGAGGAGGGATCTCTGAGAAATTATTAAAGGTCATTTGTTGTGGAAACGTGAACGTGAATGTCCGCTTTTTTAGCGCTATTTCTAGTGTCGACCACCCTGCTAATCGAGAGCTTACCTCCACGGAGTTCTAGTACATGGAACCTGCCATTCCTTCCATCGTTTTGGTTTGTGGGTGTTTGGTTCGTCGATGTTGCTGCCAGCTCGACCATTCATAATAGCATTTGCCTCGCTCCCTCCCACACCGTTTTCCCCACTCTTCCTACATACTCCTCCCCAGCTGGCTCCATTCCTCGATGGTGGTGTTCTTTTTCTTCTTCGCGCTGCATTCTGCTTCGAGTCTTCCACTTTCTACGTCTACAGGATGCGCCTATGGGACACCCTCCTGACTGTGGTCAGCACCCGATTGTGAAGAAATTGTAATGTTAAAATATTTCGATTGGCTTTACGTTGATCATTCATATTTTTCCCTCAGTTCCATCTATGGGGCAGTCCAACCAACTGGGGACTTCAGGGGTACTATGTTTGGGTCTAGTTTGAATCATCGTCGTAACAAGAGCACAAATTTAATGAACATACCAATGTCGTATGAGGTCGTTTCTTTTGCATATAGGCCCTTTATCAAAAGGAGTCAAAAGGAGAATAGTGGAAGGACTGAACTATTATAATGACTATATCATAAACCTCCTTGAAGATGTAGGTGGTTTCTCATGAACTACACTGGTACTATTGGTGTTTGGGTGCAATTACGCAGACCCATAGGAGCATGCTACTATTGGTTTAGGGAAACATCTTTCCATGGGACTCTAGTTGGCGGGGGTCGTAGTTACCATAGCCGATGGGATGACATTTTATTGTGGTCCCTTCACGCCAGGGGGGCAAGGCTTCACTCTCACCCGCACAACACCTCTTCACCTCGATTGAGCTATTATGAGACATGAGTGAAACACTCGGGCGTGATTTAGAGGGACGTTTATTCAAAGATGGGAGAAGATGCTAAATGAAACGTTGTAGGGGAGAGTGTTGGTATCCTGCAACGCCAATGAGGAGGGTGTCCATTTACCTTTGGCCATTGCGCTAACCACATTTCGATCGCGGCGTCCCACATCTTTTGGGCCGACGAAGATCATGCATGCGAGACCCGCATTTTACTTTGTTGGCTCAAGAATGGCCGTCATATATTGCATACCTAAAGAAATCCCACTCACAGGTCTATAACAAATGAACACATACACCTTTGGTGGCCAAGTGGGGAGGAAATGATTCCATCAGGAGCCATAAGGGGATCCTCCTCTTAGAATTATAATACATATCAATAGCTTAGAGGTTTGTTTGAGGCAAATTCAAAGCTCACCATAAATATTGGGACCATTGCTAATTGATGAATCCTCCATGATGATCGATAGTTAAATATTGGGGTTGCATCTGTATCGGCCAAATGAAAATCGCTACTTCTTCATGATGTTGATTTTCCCATTGTGGAGTACGAGCATAACAGTGTCATGGACTTCTTGGCTGTCATTTCCACTATCATCCCAAAATGTCTGCCCTTCATGATATACCCACATGATGTATCCGCATTTGGGGGGACCAAGAAATCTTCCACTCGCAAGTGTATCATTGTATATTCAAAATTCAGCCTAGGAGAGCTAATTCAATAGGTTTAGCAAGTTTAAATAAGAAATCAGAAGATTCTTCAAATGGTGTTCGAAAGGGCACTAAGAGTTAAGGCTTTTAAAGGGAGTATATGCTAGAAGGAGGATTTAAATGTTGTATTTTATAAAAAAATTAAACAGGGCATTTTTAAAGTGATGAATTTAATTTGCAAAGTTGGAATAGGATGACCCCCTCAATGATGGAAATTGGTTAAAGGAATTTGAGGAATGGTTTGAGCAGGGGTATATTTCAAAATTGCACTTAAAGGGGGGGAATCCAAAGATTTTATTAAAACATCATTAATAATTACACCAATTTATGTTTTAAGTAAAGCCTAATTGGTTCTATTTTCTATGCAAGGCAACTAATTAAAGGTTATCGAGGTGGCCAATATGTGGGCATTCATCATGGAGGACCTATCAAATAGGATGAAGATAGAGGATACTATGTCATAAAGGTTTGCATACAAAGGATCCAAATGGAGGTCTGAGGCTAATAAAGTAAGGAATCTTCTTATTTATGAATGAATATCAAAGGAGGACTGACAAGCAGATGATTGCATGCAAAGGAAAGTCAATACCCAAAACACAAGTGGTTGTTTACCAAAATCACAAATGGAAGAAGGCTGTTATATCCCTTTCACCACACGATTGTGATTCATCAGGAGCTGTCCCATAGGATCAAGAGAAGCTTATCTATCTCACAGTTACACAAATCCACAAACATTACCTGCTTGATTGACTAAAAGGATGCTGCAAATACATCATACAAAGGGAAACTTTTAGCAGTTTTTAGCTACAACAAAGAAGGAAATCACTAAAATACAAAAGTGTTACAGTGCGAGTGCACTATAGGAGAAAATAGAAATGAGGTCCAAAGAATGTATTTTAAAATTTCTATATATATTGGGGGCTAGGTGGAATCCTAACTTGTAATGAATCTGAGCCACACATTATGATTAAATCCTAGCCATTCATTTGGACTTTGGGAAACTATAAATAAGGGCTTCCCCCTAATTTGTAAATAGTTGGAGAACTGGTGTAAAGGGAAATTTGCAACAATAGAGAGAAGCATTGCATGAATTTGGATGCTTCTTTTGATTTTGTTCATTATGCATGCATTGTTCAACTTGCAAGTTAGTTTAGTTGTTAGTTTCTTGAATGGTTGCAATAATGGTGTTTGTTGTTATGGTATTTGATGGACTTTCAACCCATACTTTTAGCACTTGTTGATGACAAACTACTATGTAAAGTTAGCCTAGGCTTGTTTAATTTATTGTTCCAAGTTAGTTCAATGGTGTGTTCATGAGGTGAATGCACAATCTAAAAATTTGCAGACCTTAGGAGATTGCACTAGTTTTATGTAGTTGTAGGCATCTCTTGGTCAAGCAAAACTCAGTTTAGGAAGTTTTTCTACTGTAGTAGCCTCCATTGTTACTGTTCATTCATAGCTTAGATTTAGAACAACTCTCTTACCCTCTCTCTTTTTCTATTTCTTTTTAACTTCTTGTTAGAGTAGGATTCCAAGCATCACTATGAAGCTAAATCAGATGATTGAGGTGAGTTTCAGTTTGTTGGTTTGAGTGAGCATCCACTGTTCATTCACTTCCAACACTTTGAAACTCTATTTGCAGACCCAACTTCCCATGCTTTGTAAACCATAAATGTTGTCATGTGATTACCAACAAAACACATCAACCAACTAAGATATTCCAAGCTTTGTCATGACCTAACACTTGAGAGACCTTGGGGTAGTATTTGGTAACTTGTTTGCAGATTTCTACTTTCAAGAGGGGTAGCATACTTGTGTGTTGCCTATTTTGAGAATGTGCAAAAATACACATCAACAAGTTTACCCTTATTTCAACTAATTTCTATCACTCATAGTAATTAAATAATGTTTCATTATTTAATTAATATCCCCTACCTTTCATCTATTTTTTGAATCCTAGAAGGTAATTAATCTAATTAATTTACCTATATTAGATTATGGTGTTCCAATCATCTATTCAATTAAATAAAAATATTTATTTATTTAATTTAATTCCCCAAATCCCCTTTTTCCTCCAAATAAGAATCAAATTTTATCATTTAATTCTTATTTTTCTCTCACCTCATGTTTCATCATCCACCATCTCCACTTTCCCTCTAATCCTAATCCTAACCATTTACCTAATCCTGTACCTAATCATTTGAACATTCCTCACCTGTGATTAGTTAAGGCTAATCCCATTTCCATTTATTCTTACCCACCCTATCCCTTCCCTTCATAACTCTTTCCCTTTTTGGAAAGGACCCCCACATGGGTCTCCCTTTCTAAAATTATCTTAAAGGAATTTAAAATTCCTTTATTCTCTACCACCCCATGCCTTGGGAATGTGAGGACAATGAATTCCTTTATTGCAAGATGCTCCTCATCTGCCAAGGTATTTCACAAGTACCAATCTCCATCTCAAGCCACCATATTGTGCCACTTGGCACAATCTCATGGCTTGAGAGATCGCATGCAATCCCAAACATCGATCCTCATTCTACAATCCTAGCCCTCCATTTACTTTTCCTCTCATACATATATTCCACACTTGGCCATTTCATCATATTTTGCAACCTTGAGAAATTTAGCACTGTTATGTAACCAAAATTCCATAAAAACTCATAAAAATCAATGATCTTGGGTAAATATACATAGGGGAGAGGGGCCAATAGCAGAGTAGGGTCCAATAGTGGGGATAGAAGTAGTCATCAATGGGCTCCATGATAGTAGAGCACCTTAATATCCAATTGCAAAACACTTTTTATCCATAAAATACACAAACTAACAAATCATGTGATGCCACATTAGTGCACCAATAAAACATGACTTAGTGCACCACTATTAGTCTCACTTTTTTTTTGGGCCCTTTTTGGATAACTCAACAAAAAACATTCTGATGTGACCCTGAAACAAAATATAGAAGCACATGAGTATCCAAATAAACTGCTATACAAAATTGGGAGTGATTTCAAATTTTCACATAGGATTTTGAGAAACGTGAAGTTAGGGTGCTCCACTATGGGCCCCTCTCCCCTAATGATGGGTTCAAAATACTTTAGTTTAATTGAATTTCATCATAGTTTGACCTTTCTTTTCCTAGTCTAAGTGTTGTTTGAATTTTTTTGTATTTGTTTAATTTTATTATAATTTCATTCATGTTTTGAGGCACATTTCCTTGCACAAATTTCTTGCATGTTTGGTGGGACCCACTTCATGGGTCAACCAAATTGAATTTGGTCATTTTTTATTGTTTTTACATTTCCAAGTTCTGGATGGATGAATGCATTGCATTTTAGGTGAAAATGCTCTCTCAATGGGTGAATCCAAACATACAATGAAAAATGCAGGGTGATCCCACAATAGTGGTTTACAATTTTTTACCAAACTTGACACTGATATATTTTTTTTTAACAAAATCTTCACATTCAGGCACCTATAGCGATTAAACTGTGAGGAATTTGAAGATGATGTAAACTAGAGTCTTGTCACATTTTGTCTGTAGATTCTAAATTTTTTTTTTTAATTTTTTTGGAATCAGATTGCACTTCTTTTTCCATCTCCCATGAAAATTGGTTTTTTCAAAAACAACATTTTTTAAAAGTGACTCACACCGTATAACATAACTTTTTTCCTTGAAAGATAAAATTCCAATTCTTTCAAATTTATATTTGTAACTCCGATATCTAGTGCTTCCACTTGGTTAGATAGTTTTTTATTGAATATTTTTTCTTTAATCAAGTTTCAAAATCAAATCAATTATAATTCAGACATAACACCGTATAAGCATAACTTTTACTGTATGTATCGAAATTCTTTTTTTTTTTTTGTTGGATCAAGGACTCCAATATCTGGTGCACTCATATTTTTAAATTTTTTTTTCATAATCTTCTATTTTTTCACTTGTGTAGAATAGAGAGTTTTGTTTTCGGTGAAAAACCTATATTTAATAAAACTTAAAAAATAGATAGATAATATAATCAAAACATATTAAAATTATATTCGTTGGATAGCTCATTTTGAGGGGAACTTGATACTAGTTGGGTTTCTCAGATCTCCTCTATTTTCATTCTCAAATTGAGCTTTGAAGTGCAAAATTCTAAGCAATTTTGGTGCCTTAGGGGGGCAAGTTGAAAAAATGTGCGTTCGGTCGAACAAAAAAATAATGTTCGGTCGAATAGGGGTTTGACGAGCCCCTATTCAACCGAACCCACATAACATAGAATAAAAAAATGCATTTTAAAAGGGTTCGACCAAACATTCTAAAGATGTTCGGTCGAAAACCTGCTTTTAAAAACTAATTTTTAATATTAATATAAATATTAATTATATTCTTTTTAAATTTGATGGCCATATGATTGTATTTAGAGATTTTTGCTGTAGAATACAATCAAAATTTTAAGAAGATTATATTAGATAAAAGGAGATATTTTTGATAGAATGTCAAAATTTATATAGAATTATAATGATATATATATATGTTAGATTTATATATAATTTTACATACACTAAGGTATATCATAATGTTTTAAGGTCACCCTTGAATAGATAACCGTCATTAAAAATTTTGTTGACAGGAAAAGTCGACCATCAAATTTAATCCTTGGTAGGAGGGAGATACTTCAGAGAGAGAGGGGGGATTGGGAGAGAGATAAAGGGTTAGGGGTCCTAGGGTTTAAGGGTTAAGGGTAGAGGGGAGAGAGGGAGAGGGGGTAGGAGGGAGAGACTTGAGAGAGAGAGGGGGAGAGTGGGAGAGAGATAAAGGGTAGGGGGTCCTAGGGTTTAAGGGTTAAAGGTAGAGGGGAGAGAGGGAGAGGGGGTAGGAGGGAGAGACTTGAGAGAGAGAGGGGGGGAGTCAAAGAGAGATAAAGGGTAGGGGGTGTACAAGGGTTTAGGGTTTAAGGGTTAAGGGTAGAGGAGAGAGAGGAAGAGTGGGTAGGAAGGAAAGATTTTCAAGAGAGAGAGGGGGGAGTGGGAGAAAGATAGAGGGTAGGGTGTACAAGGGTTTAGGGTTATAGGGTTAAGGGTTTAAGGGTTAGGGTTTATTTTTTTATTTGCATTCATTTATGTTTTATTAATTTGTACGATAATTTTATAATTATATAATACTTAATATTAAAATTTACATAGTTTCCCATTGAACAATTCAATGGAACAAATTATATAAGTTGTATATAAGTGTATATAATTCTTGAACTTAAGAATTCCATGAAACAAATATAAGTTGTATATAATTGTAATAGGAAAAATGATTTTTTAAAAAATCACTACGTTTCAAATAAGGGTTGAAAGAATATAATATGGGTTTACATGCAACCGAAAAAAGTGAGAGATGATGCTATCAAACATTCTTGAACTTTTTAAGAATTTTCCATGGAACAAATATGTACATATAATTGTAATTTACACAAAATGATTTACAACTATGTACAAGTTACTATAAGTTCTCATTTGAACATGTATAGGGTTACAAGTGAACTTGAAAACCATGGAAATAATCTAAGTCAAAGATTCTGGTTCAGCCCACTCTTCAATAACATGTAGAATTTTTTGATGATCATCACTATCTAGTCTCCATTTTCTTCAGCCACATGCATGTGGAATTGCATGAAGATGTGGAGTGGCAGCAATTATTAAGTGACTATATTGATATACCTTGTTATCAGGTTGATAGTCAACAAAATGAATCCCATGCTGAACAAATTTGACTTGTTTTAGATATGTCCCTTGTACTACAATAGAACCTACATGGTAAACATGAACCTAAGGTAAGACATATGAACGTGTGTGCAATATTTTCGTGCACAAGATTTGTACAATATATATTTAATGTTTATAATGTAATGTGCACATGTGAATAAAATGTATATAAAATTTTAAATTCAAACTCACCTGTGGGAAATAACATTCCATCACTTGTTTTGGGTTCTATTAGCTTATTCCTCTCTTCTTTGCAATGCAATAAATAATAGCTAACACCTTCTATGTTTTCAGGCTTTGCTATGACTGCAAAAACATCTCCTATACACCAAATTTACACAAAAAAAATCTAAAAAATTTAGAAATGTCTCTAAAGATCATTAACTAGATATATATAATAATTAAATTATTGAAAACTTACATGTGTACCTTTTCTAACCAATCTTGAAATATGGTCCTAATCAATTGAAATCAAAGGAATTTCTTCCAATCTTTCTTCCTTGTCTTCATCATATGTTTCTGAAACAACTAGTGGCACTGTATCCCATTTACCAACATATCCAAGTTCTTGATTGTTGCATGCATAATCAGAGTTTCCCTCAATGCACTCAGTGCAAAAACAAGAGTAATCCCTTGTGTCTAATATCCATCCATGGTGACTATTTGAACTCCTAACACAATGCAAAGATCTTGTTTTTTCTACCCTCTTGCATCCATGCATCGATCTTCTATCCACACCTAGATATATATGTACAACAAAAAACTTGTGTGAAAAAATATGTATATATATTTTTTAAATTTAAATAAATTCAAATTTTTGATTTAATGTAATTTATACATACCCGATATCTCCCAAAACACTCTATGTGGAATGTGTCGGTTTGTTCTTGAAGATGTGCTGACCACATTTGATGCAAAGTGTTTCTTGCACCATTCAACAACATCATGTGCATTGTCTAGACGATCTTCTGGATAACTCATTTGATGCTTTCTTAATGCTCATTTGATGCAAGATCCTGCTCCATCATGCTCACCCTTTCCATTCCCACTCTAAAAAAAACTCCAAACATGTGGTATTTTGTAGATTTTATGATATCTACAAAGTGCATAGAATGGTCATGAAGATTTGAATTGTGCCGCACATCCATCTGACCATACAAAATGATTTTCAAATTTTACACCCCTGCTTCTCAAATTCTTAAAAAATATTGTAAAGCAATGTTGGACAAAAAGTGTGTCATGCACTTTATCATCACTAATATAAAAGTGATATTATTTTTTAATGACTCGTTCTTCATCTGTACTCTCAACACCATCCAATTCTAATTGTGCATGTCGATAACACACATGAACCATAATAGTGATATGCTTTGAAAAGTAATACTTTGATTGAATCTCCTTTTGATGTACAAAGGAGTAATTTTCTGCAAATTCAACTACTGATAGAACTGTTCCATGTGGGAAAGTATCTCTTAATTTTTGGAATTGTTGTGCTTGCCACTTAGCAAAAAATGAATGGTGTATGTATGGTCATATCAATTTTTGAAAATCTTCCATATATTTTCCAATGGGAATCTCCTCTTCTACATAGGTCAACCTTGTGGATTCTTTCCCAAAATTTGTTTGCAACTTTACATACTTGTACCTGTGTCAGTAAAATATGTGAATAATTACTAAACCACAATTGATCAATGAAACATTACATCAAAGAGAATCCAAATAACTTGATCTATGAGAAATTGAAACAAATAAACTCTCTAAAAAGAGTACTTATCTCTTGCAATTTATTGTCTTTGTTAGGTCAGTATCCTCAATTCTTGAAGGAAATTTAGCCAAATTTCCACATGTCTCACAAATTCCTTTTATGCAGTTTATTTGAGGTCCATTTTCATGATCACATAATATAGAATTTATGAACAAAATTTCCTATTTAGGAGGTTCATTTTGAAACCCACATCTTTCTTCTCTCATCTTTCGAAACACCTGATAGTAGAGATCAAATTCAATATGATAATGACAACAACAAGTTTCAAAAAACTTGTTTATCTTCACATAATATGGCTTTAACCTTTGAAACATTGTTTGCCCAATCTTTATATGAGGATATGCATTACAAAAGTTCATATACATCTCAAATTGTGTTATGTCTAGCTAATGTTTGATATGATTTTCATAAATACTAGGTCCAATCCTGTATCTCATAAGATCTCTAGTATTTGATGATGGATGAGTCTGATTATGCCAAAAACCCGAGACCAAGTTCCTAACAACATCTTCAATCCTATCAGAATGGGGAGCTCTACACTTAATCTCCCAATTTCCTTCTAAACTCTCATCCAGAAACTTTCTCTTTTTCTCATATTTTATCAATGTGGTTCTACTATAACCAATTTTAGTTGAAAGTGCTGACTTTTTTCTTTTTCTTGCTATATCTTGATGTACAATAGATGTCACCATCACCCTTCTTGTAGTGGCCTTATCCATAGTTCAAGATCCTTTCCCAATGGAATCTAAACCCTTTTTAAAATTTTGAACAATATCCTTTTGTAATCCCATGTGTTTCTTCTTATTTGATGCTGAATGGACACCCAACAATTGTAATGACTCTTTGAGCTCATCACGAAGAGGTAAACGTGATAACAATTGGGTTTTTTCAAGTGTATCAAGATGATTCAAATGATGATTGATCATTCCATTTACAAATTTAGTCATTGACCTCTTTCTCTTATTATAAGGCTAGTTGGCATAATATTTGAGTTTCTCCATATCCATTTCAAGTAAATGATTTAAATTTCTATGAGAAATTTGTTTCCCCACCTTCTCAGCTAGTTTTATATGCTCATCCATACCAGTAGGAGGAAGTGATCCCAACCCCTCTCCAACATGCATTGTTTGAACTTTTGCCTCCTTCCTATATTAAAGGACCATGCATTCTTGAGTGGATTCATTTGATCCAATGTCTAGATTTGGCTCGAATTGAGCATGGAAACTTCTTGCTTGTTGTGCCCTTCCTACACATGTGTCACAAAATATTTTGCAAACAAAAGTGAGAGATGATGTTAAATATATAAGTGAATTTTATGTATGCAAGCAAACAAATTGATAAAACATGATAAGCTATAAGTGAGAGAAGTTTATGCTAGTTTTATATGATCATCCATACCAGTAGAAGGAATTGATCTTGACCCCTCTCCAACAATCATTGTTTGAACTTGGGTCTCCTCCCTAACTTCAAGGTCCATGTGTTCTTCAATGGATTCGTTTGATCCAATATCTAGATTTGGCTCGACTCCAGCTTGAGGAATCCCTAGAGCACAAAACATAAAAATAATTTGAGAACATTGAAGTGATGAAAATAAAAGATGAAAGACACAAAACACAAATATTGAAACAGAAAGAATTGGCTTAAGGAATTGGAGTCAAGGATCATATAAACATTGCAACTTGCATGACCAAGATGACTTGAGGATATTTAAAAGTATTTATAGTCATTCAAGTGCAATGATGGTTAGAAACCTTCAAAGTAAAAGTCCAAAAAAAACACTTGAGAGTGAGAGAGAGAGAAGAAACAATCATGTACCTTGTTTCTTTCTATGATAATTTCCCAAGTTTTGATCACGCCTCTTTTGTTCTTCTTCTTTTTACAATTTTCGTTGAGATGCAATTTTTCTTTTTCTTTGTTGTCCCATTTTCTTCTTCAACTTAAAGATGACTCTAAACAAGTCCTCTACCAACTTAGTTAAATTATCCTCCAAATTTTTCCTTGATTGATAAAAATGAAAAGTTGTCGAGCTCCAATATTTGCCTCCTTGATAAATATGCAGAAACTTCTTCTCCAAAATCTGCGCTCCAAGTGAATCAAAATTATTCAAGTGTACATGGAATAACTAGATCCTAGTTTAAATGAATCAAGAAGTAAACAAATAAGTTATTTCATTGTGGAGTTTGTTGTTATTTAATTCATAGGTATGCACAACATATCTAGTAATTTTAAAATTTTGTTAATGTGTTAAAAATGTATAAATATTAGAGGTATAATTTGAATTGAATTTTCTTAATTATATTTGAATTGAATTTCAAGGTAGTTGTCGAAAATGTATAATAGAGGTATAATTTGAATTAAAATTTCTTAATTATATTTGAATTGAATTTCAAGTTACTCGTAAAAAACGTATAATAGCTCGATATAATTTGAATTGAGTTTTCTTAAAATTATATTTGAATTGAATTTCAAGTTACTTGTCAAAAAGATTATATCTTGTTCTCAATTCAATGGTTCATGTTGCTTAAGTCATTTAAAAAAAAATATTTATTGTGATCAACATGAATGAACTTAATTATAAAATGGCATTGATTTCCCTAAAATTCTACTAGAGATCAAATGTATATTGAATATAAGGAAATGTAAGTTGTAAGAGATCATAAAACAAGAAAACATGTATGTATATTGAATATTTAAAGCAAATGCATACATATATTACGTGTAAACATGTTTAAACCATAAGCAAACACATGTACATATATGTAAAGGGATTCAATACATCAAAAATTTTACAACGAAACTTAAATACCACTTCCTAATAAAGTTCAAAGCTTCTTAGAAAGTTACAAATGAACAATTCTTACTCAAGAGGATGCCTGCAAGAACACTAAATGAGTGGTTTTTTAAACAACCAAAATTCCTATAATAGACCACAAATGAGTAGTTAGACAAAGTAGATATACAATTATTTATCAATGCATTTATCCTCCCTTGTCTAAATATTCAAACCATTCCACATTTTAGTATCTCAACGTGTTGTGATGTCATCCATCGGACTTTAGAAGTGACTTTCATATTCATTGTATAATCCAAACAGTTAGATATAATAATACATGTACAAGATATCCCTTCAACATAAATACAATTACCACCTCCAATTTTCCCAAGACATTAATTTCTGAGAATCCCCAAATTTGTCATATCAAAAATAGATAGAACTGATGCAAATCAACACCTGGATCAGATCCACTCTTCTACGCACATTATTTGGTAAATAAGAGATATAATACAAGTGGATCATGACCAAGAGATGCCAAATGATGGGGATATATATCAATAAGACAGTAACCGACAATAGAATGCCTTTGTGAAGTCTTTCAGCCACCTATTGGCTATGCACCTGATACTGTGAAGTTTTCTAATCATCACAGCATTAGAAACATTCAAATAAACTAGACTTCGACCCCTTTTTTTTTTTTTTTGCCTGAAGCAAATCACCCAGTCTTCAGCTTAGACGAAATGAATTGAATGGATTGAGTATTGCAAGGATGTTAAAGGAAGATTTGACGTAAATCTGCACTATAGACATAATTCAATGAAAATCATAATACTGTCTACTCCTAGTGTGACAGGTTGTTTCAAGCACGTGGTCTCATGGCTGCAATTATTGCAAGGTAAGTTCAAAAAAATGGATTCATTTAAAAGGCTTTAGAAACCTACCATCAAATACCAACTGTGAAAGCATAGACAAGACACGTAAACTGTGTGTGTAGATACGAAAGCACAAATAGAGTAAGCAATTTTTTGGGAAGAATGTGTTAAGTAAGTGAGACAAGGCATGTGAACTATTTGACAGAATGGCTACGACTTCATAAAAAACTAGCGACCCCCTTAAAAGCTTTAAAGAACCGTGATCTCAGGAAATGCAATGATAGTGATCTCATGAAAGGCTATAAGATGTACAAAGCGCATTCAATAGGTATGAACTAACTGACAGAGATAAATACAAGGCGTATGAACCACCTGAGACCTTGATAGCATGTGTAAGGATAGAGAAGGCACGCTATTCAATAGGTATGAACTAACTGACAGAGATAAAGACAAGGCGTATGAACCACCTAAGACCCTGATAGCATGTGTAAGGATAGAGAAGGCACACTATTTTGCAGGATAAGCACAAAAATGAATTTATTGCAAATGCTATTGGTAGGTGTAAAAAAGAAAGGCAATGATTAAAGACTTTACATACTTTCAACTTAATGAAATCTTTCAGTGCACAGCAGAAACAACACTACTTTGCATAAATGCAAACCTTACACCAAAGACCACAAACTCAAATGTGTTGGCACAAGATCAGGGCCAATAAACAGAAAAGGATTGCCAATATATAATGATTGGATTTGTTTTCTGGTGAAGGAATAATGTAACATCTAATGTTATGCATAAAATTACAGAATAACAATATATAAATGCAAAAAAAAAAAGAGGCTTGCACTATCTAGTCATATGCTGGATTCACCTACTCATCCTGGAATCTTTGAGTTTGTGCCATATGGAATTGACAGCCCAAAATATGATATCAACAATAGCTATGATAAATATCCTATGAGCAACAAGTTGTTGTTTATGGTATCTGCAAGAAAAACTATTATATGTGTTGAATAAACTAAATCTCAAGCTAAAGATTGTTTAGAAATGTATTAAGCCATGACATTCAAGCCATTGGATGGGTATGTGTAGGATCATGATGGGCCAAAAAGTGGCACTATTATGGGTATTTGTAGGGTATGTGGCTGACGACATTTTTTTTTCCAAAATTGATAAAATGAAAAAGGGTTTCTAAAGGAGATTCTCAGCCTTCCACTAATATAAATTATGATTTAATTTGAATTTAATAAATAATTATTATTCATTTTCTATTAGAATTATGACTAAATTCTTGATCGATAGGTTGATTGAAAAAAATCTATAACTTTCAAATGGTATCACATTTTTTGAATCTGAAACATGTGTCACATTCTATGCTTCACATACTATAGGATTAAAAAAAGAAAAATTAAATTTCACATAGTTTTGACCAAGTTAATGTGGTCAGACATACGAGTTTTGTATTTTTTTAGAAGTTGTAATAAAAAATTCATAATTAATTATTTACATTGAAAAAAATTACAAAAAAATATGCATCACATCTGAACATGAATCCTCTATTTATATATAAAATCTTATAAAAAATATTATCATTTTATTATGGTTAGGGTGGTCAGATAGACACCTACTTCTTATTTTTTCCCTGAAATTTAAGTACTACTGCATTCAAATTTCAAATTTTCACCAAATAGATTTTATTTATTTTTAAATAAACCTAGTAGTTTAGAAACTAAATTCAATTTTCTATAGATTCTATTCTTACATATTTTTGAAATAATATAGATAACTTATTCAAATTTTTACGTCAAGTTTCCTAACACTGGTTTTTCTAATTTTTTTGCCACTTAAGGGCATGTTTTTTCCATGATGATCCTGCACATGCCCGAATAAGAGATTACAAATAGCAGAAACATATTCAAAATGTTGAAGCACACAAAAGCACGTAATTCATTTGAAAATTTTCTTCGAAGAATTGGAGTTTGAATATGCATAAAATAAATCTCCTACAGGGGCTTTAGAAACTTTTGCAAATACTATGTTAACAAACAGTTAGAAGTAAATCGGTACACAACAAATGTGAATCAAATCTACTCTTGCCCTCCTTCTAGCGCCAAATGTAGACATCCCTAAAAATCTGCAAATACTAAACTTCAAACATGGGTTAGTATTCTACAAATCCATCAAAATGCTCTCTACCATGATAGCAAAACAAACTAAACTGAAATCATAATAAATACATAATGCATACCTATTCCATGGTGGATTGGTGTCAAATGTGCAAATGACCCTTTCCCAATCCTTGCTCAAAAATTGAAGTGATGAGATGCAATGGAGATGAAGAGCAAAATTAGTTCTCAAACCAAGACAGTAACTTTGCATAAGAGTTGCAGATGCCTTTGATGAAGAATGAGGTCTTTATTTATAGATTTTCTTGATGAGAGATTGGCCAAATGGGTGAATGCGGGACTAAATGTAAGCCAATGAAAGGAGGCCACTTGTCAAGTTGCCATTGGTTGAGGGATGTGCAAGATTTGGGAAATGTGCCTAAGAGAGGGAATTTCAAATTCAAATTTGTGCAATAAATTTTGAGAGGGGGATATGAAAATGGGAAATTAATGCAATGTTGGAGGGGACAAGTCAACTTGTCATCCTTTTTCAAATATGAGGGAATATTCCCCATAAATGCCATGTTGAAATAAAATAAGGAATTTAATAAATCAATAAATTGATTTATTTTTGCAAGTGGTATTATCTAGAGGATGTGATGGGTGATTAGGTTAGGCTAATTAGGATTAGGTTAGCTTAATGATGAATAGGATGATTTTGACTTTTATGACTTAAATATTTGATTTATTTAAATTAGAAAAGGATGGAGAATGCATTTGGATTTAATTAAATGCATGTTTAATTTATTTGATTAAAATGAACAACCTTAGGAATGAACTTAATGAGTTTAAATTATCTGATGAATGGATGAAGGTAAACTTGATTAATTAAATGAGCGGATGCATTTGAAGCCTGGTTTACTTGATGAATGCATAATGCTAATTTTGCATGTCTATAGGACTTATCCCCAATTCAGAGCACCATCTAGTGTCCTCTTCTCAAATTCCTCTCTCATTACCATAAAACATCCAACCGTCCATCCCCCAAATATGGGCCCATATTATCTCTAAGGTTAATATACCTTCTCGCATATCACACACCCCATCTTCTAAACTTTTGTGTATTCCCACAACACGCCCCAAGACTGTAAGACTTGGGGACCCAAGTGAAAAATAATAACTCTTATGTCAAGAGGTAGCAAGTTGAAAAGATCACCAGAAGCGAAAAATTAAAGAGAAATCTTTAATCAAAGAGTACTTTGTAATGTAAGTGTTTCTAGTATCAGATACTCGGAACCAGAAACATTTGAAAGGTAAAAGGTGGTGAGAATATAAGCAGAGTGTTCCAATCTAATATTTGGAGTATGGTAAAATGGAAGTTATGGTAAAACCGAAGTCCGGGGAAAGTTCATGGGTAAAGTTGAATACTGGGTACCAGGTACCGGGGAATGATGTGAAATGATTTTTTTTTAAAACCTTATGATTATCTAATGATCTTATGATAGTTCGGTAATTCGGTATATGTAGAAGATAATTATGCAAGGATTTATGATATGTTAGGAAGTGTGTTATTTATGAAATTTATGTACTAACATTTGAATAATGGTTTTATTTACATTGGATGTTTATAAATGTTTTTTAAAAGGGATTTAGTGTCTGGAATTTTTGATTGCAAGAGATGTAGATTGTGCTGCAAAGTTTGGGTATGGACGATTAGGAAAATCATATTTGTGAACAAATTAGATGGTGTTTCCAAGTTCAATGATACACTTTAAAAGCTCATCCTAGAATAGAGCACATTGCAAAGATGTGTCAGATACCAGAATCCCGAGACGTTGGCTTCAAAAATGTGGCAAAGAAGTGTACCTATTCCAGGGGTGACTCATTCCTAGAATGTTCAAATTGAGGAAGAACCTAAAGTGTAGGGGCAAAAATTCCACCTAATATCTATGATTTTGTGGGAAGTTCCTACATTTTGTTTGTGCAAATTTATTTGGTTGCAAGAAGGAACCCTAATGATTAAAGATTAAAACCTGAACAGCTTCAATGTATAATTGGAGTTGACCTTCATTGACTTTGATTGCAATTATTTTATCAGTCACTATATTCCACATACCTTGATGTGATTTGTCCCTTGGATTTCGTCTCATGTATTTCTCTTATCCTACTTGTTCCTCGTGTTCTATAAAAGGCCAAAGGATCTTTCTTTTTAAGTTAAGCTCAAAATTTGTGGATGTCGAAAGAGCCAAAAATTCTTTAAGTTTTGTTCTTTTTTCCTATTTTATGAATCATTCTGGTGTAAAATTGTGTATGCACATAGACATTTATTAATATCAGAGCCAATTATATAGCTACCTATCTCATGAATCTTTTGTAGTTGGTTTTGTTAGTTCAACAAAACAAGACTATGTGTTGCACCATTTAAGGGTGCATGCAAAACCTACTCGGCGCCCAAACTAAAACCCCTCTCTTTAAAAGCTTGCACCATTTTATATGTAGTTGTGAAGCAATTTGGTGAAGTATAAAGCAGTTTGCTTTATTTTAGTTGATTCTTTGGGGCATGCATGGAGAATAACCGGGAGAAAATTTTAATTTTTTAGTATTTTAAGCTTTATTTTAGAATATATGTTTAAATTTGTTGAAAATGTTCCAAAAAACAAGTGAATGGATGGAAATTTATTGAAAATATTTCATTTTCTATGAAATTGTTAAATGCTAAATGCTAAATCTACTTAAGTGATAGGAAATAAATTGTTGATGTTCATGAAATATTGTTTCAAATCTTTTGATTTCATTCACTATATTTGTTCTTAAGTTCCAAATTCAAACTCGGTGTTTGATATATATAATTTCAATTAACCATATTCCCTTTGAGATTAACAATAATTTCATATTATACCCGAGAGAAAACCTAGTACAATAAAGACCTAATTATCAGAGACTTGGGATTGAACTGAGCCAATCTTTTCCTACTAAAGCAAAATCCTCCTTTAGATTGTCTTTGTTCCATATCTTTCAAGAAGGATAGGCTCTTTGTGGTTTATTTGTGAAGAATTTATTCACCCCGTTGTTGCAAGTAAAATCATCATCAACATAAACCTTATCATATTCCTCTCATATTGATTCAATCACATTCATATCAACTAGTGGGTATGTGCAGGATCATGGTGCACCAAAAAGTGGCAATATTTGTAGGGTATGTGGCTGACGATTTTGTTTTCACCCAAAATTAATGAAACGAAAAGGGTTTTTAGAGGAGATTCTCATATTTCCAAAAATATAAATTATGCTTTAATTTGAATTTAATAAATAATTATTATTCATTTTCTATTAGAATTACGACTAAAGTCCTCATCGATAGGCTGATTGAAAAACATCTATAACTTTCAAACGGTATCATATTTTTTGAATACAAAACATGCGTCACATTATATGCTTCACATAATATAGGATTAAAAAAAGAAAAATTAAATTTCATGAAGTTTTGACCAAGTTAAGGTGGTTAGACAAACGAGTTTTTATATTTTCTAAAAGTTGTAAAAAAAAATCATAATTAATTATTTACTTGGAAAAAAATTACAGAAAAATATGCATCACATCTGGACATGAGTCCTCTACTTATATATAAAATCTTACAAAAAAATATTATCATTTTATTATGGTTAGGGTGGTCGGACAGACACCTACTTATTTTTCCCTAAAATTTAAGTACTACTACATTGAAATTTCAAATTTTCACCAAATAGATTTTATTTATTTTTAAATAAACCTAGTATTTTAAAAACTACATTCAATTTTCTACAAATTCTATTCTTACATATTTTTGAAATAATATAGATAACTTATTCAAATATTTACGTCAAGTTGCTTAACACTGATTTTTCTAAATTTTTTGCCACTTAAGGGCCTATTTTTTGCACGATGAGCCTGCACATACCCTAGTATTTCATACTTCTCACACCTCCCTACCATCTTCCACTTATATCGCATAATCTATTCATATTCCACAATCCACCTTCATGGTGCCATCTAAAACTTTACATGCTCCTGTAGTCTCACATAATTAAACTATATTACAAGGTCAATATATACCACTTAGCCACAAATCTTGTCATATCTTTCCCAACATATCTATATCCCTCAAAATACCTTATATTATAATCATCCATAAAATCCACCTTATTTTAGTGTTCCACAAAATCCACCTTAGAATCAATCAAATCGTTCTCCACCTCCTCACAATCAACAACTCAATCCTTTAATCTGAAATCCAATGTCTACTCAACCATTGTTGTTCCTTAAACATTTATTGCAAGACATAAAATTCAAACTAAAATATTTGCAAGATGACAACACCAAGAAATTATTGAAGTTTGAATAATTGTGCCCATATCCTTCTCATCATTTCATTTTAATAGTACCTTTCCCCCAACACTTTTTAATTCCAAAATTTGATAAATATAAAGGGAAAGGTGATCCTTTTGATTATGTTAAAGAGTTCTTGATGGCTTTTCAATAGGTGTATTATAATGATAACTATCTCCTTCACTTGTTATGTCGTAGCATGGGTGGTCAAGCCTTGGAATTGTTCCTACATCTTCCTCATGGTTCCATCACTACCTTCATAGAGCTATCAAAATTTTTGTAAGTCATTCTCCTAAAATATAGAACATATTTAAGTTACCATGTTATACCTTTGTACTAAAAAACAATGTAATGGAGAAAGCTTTGATAACCAACTTAAAGAAAAAGAGATCTTGCTAGCCATCTTCTATGGCCCTTACTGTAAAATAATTGGTCAACCTATTTGTACAAAAAATAAATAAAGAAATGGATTTCCATTTACAAATCCATTATGCATCCTCATTTGATGAGATTATAGATCAAGGTGTCACTATTAAGAAGGAACTTATAGCTAAATATTTGGTCATATTTTACCAGAAATAATGAGGAAACATGTGAAAAACCTCAATTTTGGAATAAAAATTAAGAAAAAAATGTGAATGATGGTGTCATTGATACTAAGCATGTCCAAGTTTCCAACACATTGAGTGTCAATCAAACCACAACCACCCATCCTAATACAAAAACCATATTGGTCCCTTAAGGTGCACCTTGATCAAACAACCAAAAACACTCTAAATGTAACTTCACTCCTCTTGGAGAACCTATAGATGTTTTATGCAAGTTGGTTCAATCAAACATGGTCATGTTCCCAATAACTCAACCATTTGATGAGTCCAAATCAAAGCCTACATGGTTCAAAGATAAAGAATATTGTGACTATCATAGGATTAAGGGACATTCCACTAATACGTTTCATGAAACTTAAGAATGACATCCAATATATTATTGATAGAGGTGATGTAGATGTGGATGGGAAGTAATCCTATTCACCTAATGCTCAACTTTAGATGTACAAAAATTAATTTATTAAGCATTCCAAGGTCCTAGTCCCTCTACCACTAATCCTAGCTCCAATAATAATCAAGGGAATAATCTAAATAACATGATGAACAACACCAAGGTATCCTATACAAAGTAAACCTTCCCTTTCTTTCATGTGTGCAGGCTTTATATTTGAATCAAACTGGAGGAAGATTAAGAACCAACTTCTCATTCATGCATTCAAGCCATACAAGTTTTTAAGACACAAAAGCTATCTTTTCTCATCAACACACGAAGTTTTGATAGTGACCCCAAAAGGACAGAAGTTGCAAACTAGGGACCTTAGGCCTATTTTTTCAGATCTTAGAAAACAAGAGGACATGCTAAGGTTTAATGCACCCCAAAATAGTTGGTATTGCACCATATTTCAACCCCAAATTCTTCTATGTCTTCCTTATGACTTTTTGGAATCTACTTCTAAATTTCTACATTCAATTACTTAAAAATCATAATAGACTTGGATTTTCATAGTTTACATAGTTAGATCATTGCATTCTCAAAATCAATCAATTAACAATCATCCAAATCAGCACAACAACACAAAAATTAGTGGATTCAAACCTTGATCCACCATTTTATATCTTCCATCAAGGTTTGTAGCTAAGTAGGTATTTGTGATCACTTTTAATCCACTAAAAAATTGGGAAGAGTGTGGTTTATACCCTCAATCCATTTTCCCAACCAAACATTCTAGTGAACCTAACTATTTCAAACACTTTAGATCTTCTGAAATATGAAATATATCATTTTAAATCTGAGTGTGATCTTAAGTTATTTGCATTCACCATTTAGGCTTCCATATTCATCATAAAAAAAAATTAAAAAAAAAATTACATTACATTTTGTATCCAAAAGACATCTAGGGTTAATTTCAGTCATTGTAAAGTAGAACTAGTTCATGGGTATGTGGAGGATCATCATAGAAAAAATAGGCCCTTAAGTGGCAAAATATTCAGAAAAATCAGAGTTAAGCAACTTGACATAAAAATTTGAATAAGTTATCTATATTGTTTCAAAAATATGTAATATAATCTATAGAAAATTGAATGTAGTTTTTAAGCTACTAGAGTTTTTTTTTTTTTTTAAATCTATTTGGTGAAATTTTGAAATTTCAATGCAATAGTACTTAAATTTTAGGGAAAAAAATAAGTAGGTGTATGTCTGACCACCCTAACCACAATAAAATGATAATAATTTTTTATACAATTTTAGATATAATTAGAGGTGATGCAAGAGAATCCATGGGCTTGTGCAATCCTACATCAACCAAATTTTTTTTTTTTAATTTTTGTCTAGTTTTCAATAAATGGTTGCCACAAATATTTGTAATTATTGGAATAATGTAATTTGAAATTCATTTACATTAATATTTCATGTTGAATGATTATGCCTATAAAAATGGTGTTGCAAAGGAAATGGAAGTGCAAAATTCAAAATTTGATTTTTTTGCAAGTTAAAAGAAATTCTTGAGATTTGAATTTGAAAAAAAATTTCAATTACCACAAATCCCTAAAAGATAGGGACTATCAAAATGGGCACCTAGGTGATCAGATTGTCAACTTTGATGAGTGAGTTCAATTTTGGAAACTACTGGTAAAGTGTGTGTGAGACTAGTTGCTTAAACAAGTGAGAAGTTTGATTTTTGATTTTTTTGAATTTCAATTTAGAAATTCTCTCCTTTTGGGCATGGATTTTTCAGAAGGATGATTTTTGAGTTTGAAATGGGAAATTGAATTTCATTTCATTTCGGAAAATTTGGAAAGTTGGTAGTAAAAGATAATTCATTTGCATCTTGAAGTTAGTTTTCAAAGTGCAGGAAACTCACAACTTGGGCATGGATTTTCTCTAAGGAGAAATTGCAACAAAGTGTGAAGGCTTCAATAAGTTTATTGTAGCCATTGTTAAGGAATGACAGAGTGTGCATGTGGGTTGGTTGTAGTGCTTGAGAAGCACATGAAATTCTATGGAATGTTGCAGATTTTTTGTAATGAATTCTATGATGTTGTAAATGGCATATGTGGCGCCCATAGTCTCAATGAGACTTGCTTAGTTTGTAATTGCAAATTTTTCATTTTAATGTAATTTTGCATGTTGCACTTTCTTTCATACTTGTGTTGAAATTTAGAATGGGGTATATGCAGGAACATCATTGAAAAAACATGCCCTTAAGTGGCAAAAAAATTAGAAAAATTAGAGTTAGGAAAATTGACGTAAAAATTTCAATAAGTTATCTATATTATTTCAAAAATATGTAAGAATAGAATCTATAGAAAATTGAATGCAGTTTCTAAACTACTAAGTTTATTTTACAAAAAAATCTATTTGGTGAAAATTTCAAATTTCAATGCAGTAGTACTTCAATTTTACGGAAAAAATAAGTAGGTGTATGTCTGACCACCCTAACTACAATAAAATGATAATATTTTTTTATAATATTTTAGATATAAGTAGAGGACTCATGTCCCGATTTGATGCATATTTTTTTGCAATTTTTTTCCTAGTAAATATTTAATTATGAATTTTTTATTACAACTTTTAAAAATATAAAAACTTGTATGTTTGACCACCTTAACTTGGTCAAAACTTCATGAAGTTCAAATTTTTTAATACTATAATATGTGAAGCATAGAATGTGATGTATGTTTCAAATTCAAAAAATGTGATACCGTTTGAAAGCTATAATTTTTTTTCAATTATCCTATCAATCAAGACTTTAGCCATAATTCAAATAGAAAATGAATGATAATTATTTATTAAATTCAAAGTAAAGCATAATTTATATTGGTGGAAAGCTGAGAACCTCTAAAAGGGTATGTGCGGGATCATGATGGGCCAAAAAGTGGCAATATGATGGGTATGTGATTGAGGACTTTGTTTTTACCCAAAATTGATGAAACGAAAAGAGTTTTTAAAGGATGTTCTTAGCTTTCCACCAATATAAATTATGATTTACTTTGAATTTAATAAGTAATTATTATTAATTTTCTATTCAAATTATGACTAAAGTCCTGATTGATAGATTGATTGAAAAACATTTATAGTTTTTAAACGGTATCACATTTTTTGAATCCAAAACATGTATCATATTCTATGCTTCACATACTATAAGATTAAAAAAATAAAAATTGAATTTCATGAAGTTTTGACCAAGTTAAGGTGGTCAGACATATGATTTTTTTATATTTTTAAAAAGTTGTAATAAAAAAATCATAATTAATTATTTACTTGGAAAGAAGTTACAAAAAAATATGCATTACATCAGGACATCATCCCTCTACTAATATCTATAATCTTCTAAAAGAATATTATCATTTTATTATGGTTAGGATGGTTAGACAGACACCTACTTATTTTTTCCCTAAAATTTAAGTACTACTCAATTGAAATTTCAAATTTTCACCAAATAGATTTCTTTTTTTTTAAACAAACCTAGTAGTTTAGAAACTACATTCAAATTGCTACAAATTCTATTCTTACATATTTTTGAAATAATATAGATAATTTATTCAAATTTTTATGTCAAGTTGCCTAACTCTGAAATTTCTAATTTCTTTACCACTTAAGGGCCTATTTTTTCCATGATGATCCTACACATACCCAAAAACCCTTTTCATTTCATCAATTTTTAGTTAAAAAAAGTTGTCAACCACATACCTTACACATACCCATCATATTGCTACTTTTTGTCCCATCATGATCTTGCACATGTATACCTAGTGAATTGAAAATTAGTGTTTATGTTGAAATTAAGTTAGTTGAGAGGGTTTTGTGTCGCCCCCTCCCTGCATTTAGAGGACTCGTGTCTTGATGTGATGCACATTTTTTTGTAATTTATTTCCAAGTAAATAATTAATTATGAAATTTTTATTACAAATTTTAAAAAATATAAAAAATTGTATGTTTGACCACCTTAACTTGGTCAAAACTTCATGATTTTTTTATTTATTTTAATCCTATAGTATATGAAGCATAGAATGTGACGCATGTTTTGGATTCAAGAAATGTGATACTGTTTGAAAGCTATAGATGTTTTTTAATCAACCTATCAATTAGGACTTTAGTCATAATTCAAATACAAAATGAATAATAATTTTTAATTAGGTTCAAAGTAAAGCATAATTTATATTGGTTGAAAACTGAGAATACCCTTTAAAAACCCTTTTTGTTTCATCAATTTTGGGTAATAAAAATTCGTCATCTACACACCCTACACATACCCATCATATCGCCACTTTTTGGTCCATCATGATCCTGCACATACCTTCATACTTGCATTAGTAAACGTACATTAGGGAATATCAAATATGAAATTGTCCAGAACATTAATTTAGATGTATGTATATATGAAAAAATAGAAAACTGCATTGTTATTGTTGCAAAAACATTGAGAGATGTCAATTTTCAGATTTTTCAAGTTAGGACCAGTCAATTTTTGTACTTACAATCTAAAAATTGCATTTTAGATCATAATTATCGCTTAAAATTGTATTTCACATAGCAAAATCACAATTTTGTTAATTTCTAGAATTTTTTTTGGGTCAAATATGTAGGAATTCACAAAATATGATATACAAACACTATAGAATGCATCAAAAATTTGAATTTAGTAAAAATACTAGTCTATGGTGCATCATGCCCTAGACTTATAAAATTTCACCTAGATTTGGATCACAAGTCTTTTTTGTGTTTTTTTTGCTTTTTGATTTTGCACTCCATTTGGTTTGTTGTGACTATCCTATACCTTTCCTTACATAGTAAGCTTACATAAGTATTCTGAAACTCATATTAGCTTCACGACCTAGTGTCCTAGTACTAATATCCCTATGACATTTAGTTTCACACTTATGGCTTCCCACATTATAACCACATCCATTATGGAGCCTGAGTCTTATAACTCTTTCATACAAGGTATGACTTCAACCCAATCCATTTTGGATTCCATCCCTAATGACACATTACCTATGACTTCCTCACAAGCTAACATTCATGTGGACTTGGAGGCTATTATTTCCCATGTTCCTAATGATAAACTAAAATATTGTGGACAAGGATTTAGAAAAAGGTCATCAAGACTATCTATGTACTGAACCTTTAGTTGGAGAGACAATACCTATTGTGGAAAAACTTAGGAAATTGATAAATGATGCTCAAGGAATATAAGTATTATGTAGTCTAGCTCACATAGTAGATCATACTAACATCCCTATGGAACCTAGTTGTGCTAAAGAATTCACAAATTATCAAAACCGAGGAAAATAAGTTTCCTCTCCAATAACCATACCTTCTATTCCCACATTTACACCTCCAATCATGGCATCAACCATACAATATACCAATGGACTAAATCCAAGCTTAGGGATTCCTAATGTGAATACATATATTTTGTAATCTCACTCATAATACCTTCATGCTCATCATTCCTCCTAAACATGCAACATAGTACCCATTGGTCACTCATTCTATCCCACCATATTCAACAAACTCTCAAAACATGTCCCCCAATGATCCAATCATAAACCAAAATTTGAAAAATGTGACATCACTTCAACAATAAATTTTAACATTAAACCAAAATAAATATGGTAAACCTCTACAATACCTTATATGTAATCCTTCTTCATTAACATTCTCAAAGCACCCATATCTCAAAATATTGAGATACCCTAGTTTGAAAAGTATAATTTGGTAAGGGTGATACAACCATGTGTCATATTTTATTGCATTATGCACTATTTTCATTTTTGAAGATGCAATCTTAGAAAAAATCTTCCCTCGAACATTAAAATATATGGCCTTAGAATGGCTTTGATCATTTCCAAATAACTCAATCAATTTATTCACACAACTTGTTAGTACATTTCTCCAACATTTTCAAGAAATAATTGGTCCTAAATTTACATCAATAGAATTAATTCATTGTAAACAAGGGCCTAAGGAAAAGATAACAAACTTCATCAGATGATATTAATTGCTTTATTCATAAATTTCCTAAAGTATTCCCAAGATTGACATCTAAAGAGTGTTTATAGGAAACTTGCAACCTAGTATTTGAGACAATATTTTATTAATGAAGTAGCCTAATTCAACTCCTTGTGATTGTAGGAGTTTATGGTGAAATCCTCAACACCCTAGGATCACCTGTGAGACAAAATAACTTCCACAAGAGAGATGGAAAAAATACCATGCTATGATTAAAGACACAAGAATTATAAAATGAATATGGAGTGTACATATGAAGCCTTGCTTATATAGGCAAGGTGATGAATAGGATTAGAATGTTGAAATATGTTGTCATTGATGTCAAAAGTGGGTCAGAGGAGAAGTGTGTTGATCTTGTGTTGAAGTGCATATAGTTGTCATTGATGTCAAAAGGGAAAATCAGGCAAAGGAATTTTTTGGCATGATGACAAAAGATGGATGAGAGAGAAATGGTCCAAATGGTGAACTGAGTGGTAGATTCGTGATGGGTTTTTCAAGAGCATTCCAGTCATGTGCTTTGTAGGTCGAGAAACTGTTGGACGTCCCAAAAAATGAATTAATTCTATTCTCGGGTGATATTAGGGTTTATAGATAATATACCTAATGTGTTTGCAATCATGGCATCCTCAAAATGTTCTATTTTGATGTTGACTTGGTATCGACGATTGTCTATTGCATTAGTTGCAACTTATGTCTTGATAGTCATGAAGGTGATTGGCCCCTCTTCCTAGATCTTTAAGGATATACATTACCATAAATTCGGTGAAAGTGAATGGAATCACAAAGTTCCAAATTTTTCTAACCTATGTTGCGGTTCTAGAGTTTTGTAACCTTTCAACTTGGTGACTTAGCTAATGGAGTGATAAGGAAGAAGGCTCTCTTTGTTATCACTATGTCACGGTTTCTCAAATGTTCACAACCTCTGACAAAGAGATTCTTAAGTTAAGATTTATGATGACTAAGCGATGGAGCTATAAGGAGTAAGGAAGCACTCCATGTGGGACCAAGCCATAATGACGATGCTGACACGTGGCTTGATGAGATTGAGTAAACAGTAATCCACATCCTTGTTGTGGATTACCAAGCTGTGACATGGTGATGACGTGGACATCTAATGATAGTATGTGGAATGCACATTGGAATGATGTATTGAGTGATGGTGTCTTCATTGAAGTAAATTAGTCATTCCAAAGGGAGTTAATATTTAATTATTTTTCGGGAGACTTGTTCAGAATATTGTAGATTCCCTTTTGATGCTCCAGAATTGCACAAGCGGTGGACACGTGTCTTGGTGGGACCTTATCTATGTGGATGGTGATGTTAGTTGTATGAAAGTGATATGGATGTTGCATGGATGGTGGGGACCACTTGAGAAATGTGATAGGAGTATGATGTCGACTGTGGGACCCATTAACTAGATGGAAATGAATGACTGCATCAAGGCCATCAGTAACAGGTGCATGACCAACAATTACGATTAAGGTAATTCGATAGTGCTCATTAGTCCCACTAAGCTTTTTGAAGGATCCTTGCTAAGTCTCGTTGGGTCAGCAAAGTATGGTGGAGATTAATCCATGGTGGATGGATATTGAGCATCGATGAAGATAGTGGGACCTAGCAAAGAAAGAAGTGAAGGTGATGATGGTGAATGATAACGCATGATGACAAGTGGAAGAAGAAGATTTGATCAACATACCAACTCACATCATTGTTGTGAGTTGTGTGACGATGTCATGGATGACATGTAGGTTTTTGTGGGCCCAATGTCAAAGCTTGAGGGGATAGCAGACTTTAGACGCATGTCTTGGTGGACTCCACATATAGAAAATGATGTATGAAGGAGATTGGAAACAAAGATCAAAAGGTGATTGATCTAACGATGATCATCAGTCAGTGGAGATCGATAGTGCATGATTAAAGGTATTTGATCTAATGACAAAGTTTTAAAAGATATTATAATGAATGAAAGCATATGGATCATGGTGCAAAGAAGATCAATGACCCAGATTTGAATGCAATAATCGCAAATAGCTAACTCAATGTGAAGAGAATTTTGTCTAGTAAACAATACAAAGGAAGGAGTTAATTAGTGTAGCTGCACCAAGAAAACAATTAAATGAAGATTTTATCTTCAAGGTAGTGGAATATATTACAGAGGTGATCGAGATCAAGTCAAATCGATTGAATAGGAGAACACATTTAATATATATATCATTCTAGGGTTTCACGGGTTGCTATTCTTAGAAAACCTTCTAAGATAGAAATTATTGTTGTGAGGCTTGATGCATATGTATGGTGTAGAGCAAGATATGTGGTAAACCCTAACAGGTGATTGAGATCAAATCAGATTGGATGAACAAAAGAATGTATGGAATTCATAATCAAATTTTAAGGTTCGACAGAGACAATGAGAAAAATTCTCTATAATCAAATTAAATATGGAATCATCTTGATGCAAAGGTAGAGTGACAATGAATATATTTGATAGACCCTATCAGATGAATTAATGAAGAGATAAACAGTGGTGTGTGGCTCGAGGAAAAGGTAGCTTGTTGGTGAACTTTGTAAGCTAAGGAAACCCTAACTAAAGATTTGAGAAGATCTGAATGGTGGTGAAAATCTCAAGTCTGAGATTGCAAATCGGTGGAGTTAAATAAAATGAAGACAATATGAGAAGTGAAATATAGGTTTGTAGCTATTGTGTGTGTGAGAGGCTAGCAAGTGCACACAGTGCTGAACAAAAGTATGTTCACTGTTCCTGTAGTAGAGGTAGAGAGAGAAGAGTGTGTATAGTGCAAATGAATGAGACACCGCAGAAAGGAAAAGAACAGAGTAGCAAGATAGACTAGTGATTATTCTATGTGCAGAGGAGAGTGCAGAGATTAGGATGTGTGTTGTTGAGAGTGTAGCTTCAACAACATAAAGTAAGTTGCAATAAGTGCAACAATGTATTGTATGTATTGATGCATCTTAGGTTTTGTAGAACCAAGTCTCTGGATATTTGAGATTGTTATTATTATGTTGAGTTATGGCTTAGAATAGGAGATTGCAATCTCCTTGAAGTTTTGGATTCTAAATTAGGGTGTTGTTGCATCTTTGGGTTGTAGCCCTAAAAGCATTGTAATAGAGATTTGGATTGTGACCCTGGATTTGAGTAGTAGACTCAAGTAGGCTTTGTCACTGCAGTTTTTCCCATATCGAGTTTTCCATGTATATCTGGTGTTATGTGATGTTTATGTGTGCATGCATATTTTTGTATCACATGATTAATATCTACACATTAAGGGTTAAAGAAAGTGGTCCTCACAAAAGGTTTTAAGAGATAAATTTTTAGTATCTACTGATTCACCCTCTCTCAGTAGATATTTGTGTTCTAATCTCACGAATGTGCATATGAAGCCTTGCTTATATAGGAAAGGTGAGGAATAGGATTAGACAAGATCATGAAAAGTATCTTAATCCTATTATATGAGACAACTAACTCATAGTAACCTAGGACACAAGCCTTAAATAATTCTAGCTAGATAATATAAGTGACAACTAATGCTTAACTAGAAAGATTCCTTTTTAGGAACTAAGTGGAACTAACATGTGAATAGGGCCTAGATAGGTAAAAAATGTATTTAGACTTGAAAGGTGGAAAATTGGGTCTATCCCACCTTTAGGGGATTTAGGACATAAAATGGGGAAATTTTCACTAACTTTCACTCAACAACAAACCCTTGAGATCTCAATGTAAAGGAGAAAGAGAGCTTGCAAGAGGGCTATCCTAGGGGCTAAGTATGATCTAATTAGGGGTTCACCACCATGTCTAAACTTGGAAAAGACAATGAAACACAAGATGGAATAAAAAACCCTAATTGAATGCAAACTAACACTAAATGACCTAGAAAAGTGAATGAAATGCAACATAAAACTACCAAATAGAATGTGTCCACTTCAAAATATGGAGAAGATTGAATAGAGATCTAGAAAAATGAAAAATATGCTTTTACTATTGATTGGGACTCATTTTCCAAGTTGGGAGAATCAGTCCAATTCCTGGAAAACTATGTAGGAACAGGTTTAAGACAAAAGGGTATATGAATATGCAAAATCTTGAAAAATGAATTGGGACTCATTCACTAGAAGTGGTGAATCAATCCAGTTTGGATTTTCTACAACTTCAAAGGATGATCCTACTCTTCTTTGACTACTCTATCCTTCCTAACTAGTTTCTAGATCAAAATCTTAGATTTGCAACATGTAGATCTTCTCCAAGGTTCTCTAAGGATTGATGACAACTTTGACAACTTTGGATGATTTGCAAATTTTATCCAATCTTGTTCCTTAGGAAATCTGTAACCTAAACTTGTAAATAATACACAAAGGAGAGGGGAAAATGTTGTTGGGTTAGTGGTTAAGGGTTTTCCTTGGTCAAACCCCAAGTTTTTCTAATCAAACCTTGAAATGAAAGTAGATATGGATGGAGAATAATGAAAGAACAAAGAGAAATATTTCAACTCACCAAACCCTAGCAATAAGGTGTTGCAAATATGCTTGAGATGGCTGCAATGGATGTGGTTCTTGACTCTTGCTTGAATGATGTTGATATTGTATGAAACACTTGCTTGAATAATAAAACCTACATCACAATTGTTAGCACAATAACAAACATGATGGATGAAGTCTTTGACATGATGATTGATGCTTGAAGAATGTTTTAAAATTATTGATAATATTTCGTTGAATGCTCTTGAATTCTCTTGTGAATGCTTAATGATCTCTTGAATGCTAGGTGAGAATATGAGTGAAAGAACCTTGTATTAATAATCAATTATGAAAAAATTCCTGAAATTACAACACTACAAGCCAACATTAGATCTAGGAGAATAAAATACCACTAGAAATTTGAATTAAATTTGATGTTGGACCACACAGGACTCATTCACCCAAGGTGGTGAATGAGTCCCATCAGAAATAATGTATGGAACCAAAAACTAGAAGTTCTTAGAAATGTGTGAAAACTGGTTTAGGAGCCAAAAATCTATGTTTGGCCCATTCATCCAAGGTGGCAAATGAGTCCCAAATCACTAAATCTCGACCACACAAGCCAAAAACACTTGAATCATATTCGATAATGCCTAAGCCTTTGTAGGTTTAGCGATGCCATATTTTTCTATCATACATGTTATTTTAATCAAAACTTCATTGAACTACTACCCATAAGGAAATGGGTTAGTTAAGTTGACCAACAAAAACCTAATTAGGTTAATCAAGCATATTGGGTTGGAATGATAGAGGGATTGGCACAAGCAACCATGAGCTACTTTTTGGGTAGACTAGATCACTCCCAAACAAATCCTAAAGACCTCCCCTTATGAATTGGTGTATGGAAAAGAGGTAGTGTTACCTGTTTCCATAGAAATTCCTACCTTACAACTACTAAAAGCCCTGGAAATTGAAGAAAGCAATGAGATGGAAGTACAATTGGCAGAACTTCTCAAACTAAAAGAAGACATGGAAAAATCTTATGAATCCATGATTGACCATCAACAAACAATAAAGTGATGGTTCAAAGAGAAGTCCTCTAATACAAAATTCATAGAAGGGAGCCTAGTGCTAAAGTATGATGAACATACTACAAAACTAGGGCAACACACAAAATTTAAAGAGCTATGAAAGGGACCCTTCCAAATTAGCATGTGCAAAGAAAAGAATGCGTACAAAATTTATAGATATTGAAGGTAACACTTGAGATATACTGGTGAATGGTATTTTTTTGAAACTATTCAATTAAAATACATAGTTCTTTAAAAAATTTAACAGTTATGTACCATATGTAAAATAAAATTGTAAATACATTCTAAATTTTTAGAATAAGCCATTGAACAACAAAGAAGAAGCAAAAAAAAATTATTATATTATATTCATTGAAAATTTACAATGTAATACAAGCTCGAGGCTCAAATTTAAATATGAGGTTTTCTCAAGAAAACCCAAAAAGAGTTACATAGCAAAAATATGCAAAAAGGAGGAAAGGTGCAAAAAAAACTAATGAAAATCCTCTATCCATTGTCCAATAAGCAAAGGGTCTCATCATTGGGTTTTCTTCTTTGTCTTCTTCTTCCTCTTCTTCTTCTTCTATGTCAGAGCAAAAAGGGGCTAAACACACAACACATGCAAGCTCCACACTATGCAGACCAATGGCCTTGTCGCCATGGCTCTACACCAAAAATTTGAAGTGCTTCCTCCAGGTGAGCCTTGGAACACACTCCATGTCATACTCCCATAGCAGGTAAATGTTCATTAGTTGAGAGGATGAGCAATGTGTCTCAAGGTCCATGGTGTGAAAGTCAGAAAGGGAGGGCAACAAGGGTACGTCTATCCCAAAGTCCACGTGCCTATGGAGATCCATGGTGCTTGGGATAGCTACTTGTACTATCTCGCCAACTCCTTCCATTAGTGCAGAATTGAACATTTGATGGCATGATTCAATTATCATGGGTTTAACCACATTCAAGTCAAGCAAGAAGGCAACAAAGTGGGAAATAACATTGTAGTTGCTCTAGAGCTGGTTCTTGTCATCAATGAAGTCCTGGCCAACTACCCACCTGAACGCAACCAAGGAAAGAAAGACACACCTCTTCACCAAGCACTTAATTCTTTCACAAGTAACCTCTCCCGCAAAGTAGTATTGTGGCCTCCATGGGAAAATCTGAATAGGAGTGCCTAGGCTAGCTAACATTCTGAGAAGCAGTGAATTGTGGCATAATGGGAAACAATGAAAAAGCTTGCTAAACTTAAAGGGCTATATTTTTGAATGAATGTTGCAATAAGGTGGCATAGCTATATATAGAAAAGATGAGCCAACAAACCTAACCAATGGAAGGTCCATTTTTGGTTGGACAGTAATAGGAAAATATCACAAAAAAATGGAGGAAGGTAGATAAATCATACAGAGAATTTGACAGGAGGTCTTAAGAAATAAATTTGGGTGTTTGGAGTAAATGATCTTGTATATTGATTGTTGACGTGTGCCCATTGCCATCATCAACATCAGGTAGCTTACTTATGTGAAAAGATAGGGCTTAACGTGCTAAGTTCTTACAAATTAATGGGAATGTCTTTCCAAAGGTACCTTGCATCACTTCACATGTTTCTCATGACTAAAATCATGTGTTTCAATGCAATGAGTTATTTGTGAAAGAAGGTGGTAGGGAGAATGTAAGTACTAATTCACACATATCATCTCAGTGGAAGCATTTAATGAACCAATAGTAATGGCGTAGCATTAACTGCATGTATGCGCAAGGAATTAATTGCAACAAGAAGCAATTTTTCCAAGGAGAAAAAAAGGAAAGTGACCATTTTCGTAAAAGAAACTCTCTACAACTTCTTGATATAGCCATGGAAGAACCATCAACCTCTGGTAGAAAATTTGTAACTTCAAGAAAAATACCTAGTTATGCCGATATTTTTGGGCGGAACTCATTCGCCAAACTCCAACGCTTCAGGAGTGGCCAGTCAAATTTTGTAAAAATGTGTATCCAAATAGACGCATACCAAGAGAGGTAGTGCAAGATATCGCCAACAATATTTTAAACCCTAGGTTGTCAGCTAACCCTAAGAGCTTTAGGGAGGGGGTACTCTAAAGAATGATACAACATGAGTCATTCGAGGGTTTTATGTTTTAGCTCTAGAATTGCAGCCTGCCACAGTTCATTCTACCTGTCGTACACCCATGCCCTGATTTGTTCGATGCCTATGCCAAGAGATTCCACAAAAGGATAGGATTCATTGAGGGTAACAAGATTAAAGTTACCATTTCAGTTGAATCCATATGGGATATATTGTGTATCGCTATGACCTAGGGTGTTGAACATTTCAATTAAGAAAAGATGGACATCTTCAAGGAAGAAATGGCCAAGGAAACAAAAATTTATGAGGACAAAGAAAAGGAACAACTAGAGAAAGGTCATCTTCTCTTTCCTCTTTCATGTAGGAAATTTAAGGACACACAACTTGTATTCTTGAAGTTGGCCTTGGATTTTGGCCTTGATAATGATGAGGAGGTCTGTCCTTTTCAAGTGGGCCTGGATTTTGTCCTTAAGAGGGAAAAGAACTAGAAATATTATGACTTTGCTGAGGTGATAGCTGAAAACATGCTACAACAACTAAAAAATTGTAGCACTGAGTCTAAGTTCTAGTATTCTTCTTTCTTGGATCATTTAGTTTTGCATTAGAATTTAGAGTGGTTGGAGAAAAATATACCAATGTCTAGGTTAGATGTAAGGGGTTGTTTTCATCCTATTTCTGTATGGACCCATGTACTTTCAAAAATAGGGGATTATTACTAGTTTTCAAATCATTTTCTAAGGCTAGTGCTTCAAGATTTGTTGCCATGCCCTATGGGACATTTCTCTTCTTAGGTCACACAGTGGATGGAAAATTCACCGACCCTGATGGATTATTTCTTGGGAGAGGATTTCACATTTATCAGGTTTCATGGTTCGCCAGGGAGCCTTTCTGACTCCCTAGGTTTGTAATAGACAAAGTTTTGGCATTGGAGGCATATCGTCAGGAAACCCTTATCGACAATGTCTATGGCACCAAAAGGAACAAAACAAAGATATACTTGCTTCCCCTCACAATTTCCAACAATCAGGTAACAATGAATAAGTGAAAGGCCAAGGGCGAGCTCACAAATCTATTGGCAGTGTTAGTCCTAGTTCTCATTTATGAAAAGTGAAACTATAACTCGACAAAGCACTTAAGTTTCAAAAATGAGAGTCAAGAATAATTTGGGAGGAGGAATTCGACTCAAGAAAATTTAGAGGTATATATTGACTTGGCTCACATTCCACTAAAGCAACCAAGGTCCAATTCAGTTTTTATGCACCGTAAGTGGAGTATCAAAATAATATCTTGATGGGAAAATCCCTCAACAAGTAGTTAAAGCACAAGGGATGGTCGAAAAGAAAGAAGACGAACTTATAGAGATTTTGATAGGAGATGAAATACCTTGGTGCCTTGTTTGGTAACATTCAACCACATGATGAGGAGTTTGAGAACATATATGATTGAGAGGCTAATTCAAACAATAGTAATCTAGAGACCAATTATGAAATTGATGAGGATCAAAGTTCGTGTTGTGCTTCTTGTTCTCAGGAATCTGAAGGTTGGAGGGATTCGAGGAAAAGGAACTCACAAGCCTTTTCCTCCACCAGTGCCCAAAGTAAAGGGAAAAGGACCCGACGGTCCCCAAGAGGGCCTATTGTGGTTGTCGAGGGCCAAGTTTCAGAGGGATTAGCTGCCAGAGGATCAGAACGTACCAATTCGGGTCATGCAAAAAGAAGAAGTGTCTAGGATCTAGGTGCACCTGACATGACAATCCAAGGAGAAGAAGTAGAGTCTGCACTGCAAAAATGTTTCAACCACCGTAGCCCAGGTAAGTTTTACACCCACTATTCTTTCTTCCTTTGCATCTCTAGTTACTCCTCTGCCCCCTCTCATGGAAGGGAATCCTCCATCCTTGGACCTTGAGCTAGTAATCCTGAATTCAGGCCTTGCCACTTTTAATGAATCTTCCAAAGTTCCCCACGTGTCAAACAAGCATCATCTACTTCAACCACTATTGCTTCTTTAATCGTCCTATCAAGGGTCCCCATGGAAAGAGTAGAAACCTCTATGTTACCCTCACTCTTGGCCTATCTAATTTTGGGAAGGAAATTCTCCTTTAGCATAGGTCTGAAGTTTCTCCTTCTATCACCCTTTTTGGACTCCTTCCTAGTGCTTCCATTGTAGCATAGAGCATCGATGTCCCTCAGAGTCTCCAAGAGCATTTCGATGCCACCAAGCAGGTTTGATAGGATAGAAAGAAAAAATTATGTTAAAGAATGCCATGTTTCCCACCACCAAGAATACTGAAGCTTGCTTCAGTGAAGAGCAAAAAACTTTGCTAATCACTACCATGCAACTGCTCATGTCCAAGCCTGAGGGATAGATGCAAATGGTGGACTACGACATTAGAACCATGGGCCTAGATTTGAACAAAACTCACCTATGTGAAAAAGTGGTCCTACCTAAGGCCACACATAAGGTGGTATATGCAGACTACAGGGTGATCCCACAATACTAGTTTACAATTTTTGGCCAAACTAGACACTAAAATATTTTTTTCTAACTAAATCTTCACTTTTTGGCATCTATAGCGACTAAACCGTGAGTAATTTGAAGATGATGCAAACTAGTGATTTGTGGCATTTTGTCTGCAGATTCTAAATATATTTTTTTCAAAAATTTTGGAATCAGATTGAACTTCCTTTTCCATCTCCTTTGAAAACTATCTTTTTTAGTAAATAGCATTTTTAAGGAGTGATGCTCACTATGTAAAGCAGAACTTTTTTTCCATTAAGAATAAAATTATAATTCTTTCAAATTTAGATTTGTAGCTCTCATATATAGTGCTTCCAATTGGTTAGATAGTTTTTAATTGAATATTTTTTCCTTAATCAAGTTTTGAAGTCAAACCAATTACAATTCAGACATAGGTCGATCATATAACAAGTAACTTTTTTTGTATGTATCAAAATTGATTTTTTTTTTGGTTGGATCAAGGACTTCAATATCTAGCACACTCATATTTTTCAATTTTTTTTTATAATCTATTATTTTTCCATGTGTAGAATAGAGAGCTTGATTTTTGGTGAAAACCCTATGTCTAATAAAACTAAATTAACAAATACAAAATAAAACCAAAACATATTAAAATCATATTCATTGGATAGATTATTCTGAGGACTACCATCATCCAGTAGGTTATGTGAAGTCTCCTCCATTTTCATCCTTAATCCAAGCTTTGAAGGGAAAAATTCTAATTTTTTTATGTGCCAAAGAGTGGGAAGGTGGAAAAATAGGGGTTCCCTCAAACCAAGGGGGGTTCAAACCCCCTTTCAAAAAGGGTTTCCTCTGGTTTTTTTGGTAGGAATGGTGGGAAGTTCATTGAATGGGTTCGCTCGAACCCAGGTTCTATCGAACCCTCTTTTGGTTTGTTTGAACCTATTAGTTCATTTGAACCCCAAAATTTTGGCATGGGGTCATTTTTTTCAACTTTTCCTTCCTCAGTCCAATTGTAAACCACTTTTGTGGGTTCACCCTACAAGAGGCTAGGTAGAAAGTTGAAGAAGCGCAAGGCAGAATTGATGAATATAAAGGAAATAGTAAGTAGTTAGTAGAATGAGATCTGAGCAAGAGATATTGAGATAGCCCACATAAGGCAAGTACAAAGTCAACAAGGGGAGACATCCAAGTTACTTGTGCTGTCCCAAGCTGAACAGGTTCAACTTTATGTTAAAATTGAAATATTGAAAGTTGAGTTGGTCATTGAGTGCCAAATGAATGTAGAGGACCAACACACTTAGGAAAGCATGAGAAGAGAGTTGGATGGTGTGCAATCTCAAACTTCTAATGATCTTCAAAACGCCCACGTGGAAGAAAAAATTTCAAAGAAAGAGATCAGAAGGCTGAGCTTGGAACTAACAAATGCCCTTAGAGAAAGAAGTCAAATGGAGGAAAGCACAAGAGTAAGAGAGGCTTAGTTAATTAGGAGCTCGCCACTGCATGAGGATCTGGGACCTTCTTGATATTGAAGAAGCTGATCTCTACACACTAGGAGTGGATCACAATTGCTTTTTCCATTCTCGAGCCCACTTTACAATTCCTAAGATATGTTCAGGAATTGAATGTCAAGGTTGGCCCAATGGCCGATTAATTTATGCAAACATGCTCACTAAACTTGAAAAATAAAAAAATGTTTATTTCCAAGCTGTGAATGGCCAATGAGAAGACCCTAAGAAATGTAGGTATTCCTAATTAGAGGGTCACCGAGCTATTAAAGCAAATGAGATTATCAGTTGTCACAAGGTTACAACAAAGTGAAAGGAGTGTCAAACTGTGCTGAACAAGCGGGTCAATGAAATCAAGAAGGAATTTGGTGTCCTGGTTGACTTTGGACTACCTCAGTTTCTTTCACTAGATGGGGATCTGTTGACAGTTGAGCAGATCATGGATGTGATTTGACACAAAGTCCAAACTTCTATAGAACTCCTAGGTTCAAGTGTGGCACCCACGACTAATGTTATTAAGTGTGAGAGTTTTCATCTTTCTTGAATCTACTATAACCTTGGGGTAGTTTCTTCCAAATGGGGATTTGTTTCTTTCAAAGAATTTTTCAAGCTAGAGCAAGTAGACAGGAACATCCGTAATATCGTCTAACCGACTGATATAGATTGGGAGGTACAAAATTATGCTAAGTTCCTCAAACTCCAAGAATTACCAGATGCCTAGGTTCATGCCTTCACAAGTGAAGACCCCCTGTGAGCTTCCAGAAGTCTGAAGCCATTTTTTTCTTGATCATTTTGATTTTCGGGCTATATATGTTTTTGGCTTTGGGTGTGCTTGTGCTCGAGTAAAGTTATTCAAAAGGTGCACAACACGACAGGTGGTGGCTACACAGCTTTCATTTTGTGCCTTCCTTTTGGGAGAGTCGAGACACCTTTCAACTCGTCAAATATTTTCTCAAGGAGCTATATTCATGAGCTTTAGAGTCTTTGCTTGTTCGACATGTCATCTATTCACTACGGGTAGATTGTGGTTCTTATGAAGCAATATCTTTTGGGAATTTTTTGGAGCTTCCTGCCTTTTTCTTTTCATGGTTTTTGAGATGGAAGCTTCAAGTCGGTGTCATTGGATGATGTGACTATTCAACTAAACCTTTTTCCAAGTTGTTTTCTAGGATTTGATCATTTATAAACAACTATCTTTGCTAAATATCTAAAGAGAATTAATGTGGTAGTTGATAATTAATGAGCAAAGATTATTGTGACCTAACTAAAAATCTATGATCAGATCATGTGCTATCAAATGCCAACATCTGGAAGAAATTACTTTTGTGTTGTGGCAGTGGTTTCTTCTTTTTTCAGCTATAAATGAGAGGTGGCGATAGAGGAAAGTGTTGGATTCCAAGTTTCAGTTTCCTTTGCTGAGGAAAATTCTCTTAATTTTTCTTAGGGTTTAGAACTATTTTTAGAAGAAAAAGTTGTATAATTTCTTTTCTCTGGCATGTTATATCTTTTTAAAGCTCAAACTATTGTCATATTGGCATTTGACCTCTATTTTAAAGTTCATATAATATTTAAAAGCACAAATTATTGAGAAGAAATCTTTGAGACTGTGCATGTATGGCCTTTGTCAAAATTTCTTTCTTCATGCTTTCATTTTGAATGAAACATTGTGTAAAGCTAAATTTGAATAGTTTAAGTGGTTTATTTCCATGTTGTATGGTTGTATGGTAGGATAATAACTTGTGAAAATTGGATTACATCAATGGACTTCTCTATTTTTCTAAAGGGTTGTTGTTTTATAATATTATGTTGTATTAGGAGGGACATTTTATGCAATTTCTAAAAAAATTCCGTTAACCTTAGAAATCTTTATGTTTAATTGGAACTTAAAGAACACTACCTATTGGAAGATCTAAAACTCTACATTGTGCTTGTTGTTAGCCTTTGTTGTCCAGTCTCTTCCCAACAATGAAGGATTGTGGTGTTTTGTGTCTAAATATATCACTCATTAGAAATATTGGGTTTGAAATGTTGTAAAAGCTTTGGCACATTGCCATTTTTATGTTTTATGTTTACGTTTCCTTCTATCCTTTTCTCCAAAACCCCAAAGAAGAGCCAATTGTCTATAGAAATCCCAAAGGTATTTAGTGAGGCACAAATCAGTCCCCCACTCTCTGAATTTCCCATAAGACTGTTAGAGAGGTGCAAGCTTTGATGATCAACACTTTCTTCTTTATATCTTTGACATTGTGTGTTTGTGTATCTTGATATTGCATATCATACACCTCATGTGTTTCCTTTTGTGCTTATGTTGGTTTGACATAGGATCTTGGATCTTGGGGGCTCGACTACCCCCTTGGTCTTTGTCATTCTATACCATCCACATTGGTACACTTGGACCCCTCTTGAATGTCTACTTTAGTGTAATTTTGAAGCAAATTCTTCCTCTCACTAAACTGGGGGATAAATGTAGTATAGGAAAATATATCCCTTTTTCCACACTTAATTTGGAAATAATTTTAATATTACATTGAACCTTATTTTTCCTTGATTTAGTGTTGTAATGTTTTTTAAACATTCATATTAAGTTTACGACCCTTTAAAAATTAAATGGACCTAATTTTTCCTTAATTTAGTGTACAAAAATGTATTTATTTACATTTTCACACTAAGTTTTGGGCCCTCTTGCATTTATGACCTTAAAATAATTATTAATAGTCCCCTAAGACCCTTTATTATGCATCTCAATCCTTATTTCAATCAAAATATTGACAAATTTAATAAATACACTTAATATTATAACACCTCGACATTTCCTCAACCTGAAAAGCTAGGGTGGGACCCATATGCCACCTTGGGCATATTAGTGCCCCTACATGGGACCCATAGGCCACCTCATGTGTATGAGTCCCCCTAGGTGAGACCCATACTCCACCTTGGGCATATGAGTCCCATTTGGCCCCTTTTTAGGGTTTTGAGTGAGAAATCAAGGTTTTCAATTCAAATTTTGTGAATGTCAGCATTTGGGATTTAATAAATGATAAACTAGAAGGAGTGCCTATATATCTAAGGTTTCAAATCATTATTTCACCTAAGAAACCTAAGAATATTTGAGCAATACAGTCTCACCTAGATCTAGATCCTTCAAGAGATATTTTCAAGTATTCAAGAGAATTCATAAGTTTACAAGAGCATGCAAGAGCTGATTATCAGGCATTTTGGAGCATCAGTTCAAGATTCAAGCATCATGTCAAGGTCTACATTCATCATTTGTTTTTGTGAGCTAACATGTTGATGTAGCATTTGGTGATCGAAGTTCAAGCATTCAAAGTTTTATCAATTTTCATGATCAAGATCTATGTCCATTGAAGCCAATTCATACAAGTTGTAGATCTACACTCTAGACAATGATTCAACAAGGTTTGGTGATTTGTTACATTCATTTTTTCATTAATTGTTCCTTCATGTTATTTCAATTCACTTCAAATTTTAATTACTGAAACAAGGTCTGATTGAGGTAGGCCACCATTCACTAACAAAAATAATATTTATCTCTCTTTATTGTGATGTGTGTTTTGTAAATTTATGTGAATGGGACTAAATCACCACCTTCGGTGTATGAGTCCTTGTATAGCTTTGTTAGTAGTTTTTAGAGGATTCTAACTTGTCACTAAGAGATTCCAGATTCTACCCAGAAACCTTAGACTGGGACTAGATCGAGCAGTCTGGCTTATGAGTCCTAGTACACATCAGAAACAATTTTTTTTAGGGTTTTCATATCTTTTTTAGACCTCTTCTATCCTCCAAATAATTTTTTGTATCTTTCTGTTTAGTGATTTGAATTCATGTTTCAAGTTTCTAGGGTTTAGTGCATTTGTGTTTGCATTTCATCTTTGAAACTTCATTTTAATGGCGAACCCCCTTTTAATCACACCTAAGGCAACCTCCTACTAGTCCTATTAGTAGCAACCTTTCCCTTAATTGAGTCACTTGATTGAGGTATCCTGGTTTCCTAATGAACTAGAGTGAAATAGTTCCTAACCCCTACTTCCATCTTCAAAAAGGTGGAACACCTATTTCCATTAGTTCAAATATAAGACAAGTCAAACTTTATATTTTTTTAAATAAATATACTTAACGATATATGTTCCAACATGTTCACTAGCATTTAGGGTCCTACTACTTCACTTTAAAATGCATCCCCCATTTACATTAAATTCTAGCTAATAACAGCATCGTTGCTATCGCTATCAATGTTGCTTCTATCTACTTATTTTTCCATTAATACAGAGCTCAACATCTATGAAGTTTGAGACTCCATCTTCCCTTCTAGCATCTACACCACTTGTCTCATGCTTGGACTCATCTCCTCCTCCCTTTTAATGCATAAAAATACTACTATGCTTTCTCTTGTCACTGTTTCCATATCTTCCTCTGTTACAAAACTCTCATCCACAATATTAATTATCTTCCCTTGGTAAATTTGAGTTGCAGCCCAGAGGGGAAAATAATACATACATGAATCTTGCACGTTTAAATCTAGATTTCTTCAACTGGAAGTGATTTCCAAGAGTGTCATACCAAAACTATACACATCAACCTTGGGAGTGATGGGAAGACCATAGGTCCACTCTAGACCCAAATACTCTCTCATTCCTCTTGTTGTGATCAATAAGAGGTTGAAATCTCTTTTCACAAATTTTGTCATTTTGGATAAAATAAAATGCAACAATGTTTTTTTTCACAAATAGAAAAATTGTAATAATGCAACCTTGAATGGACAACTACAAACATTGTTATATCTTAGGTCTTTGTAAATCATGGTTTATACAAATATGTTCTAATACTACCTAAATTATAAACAATGTGACTAAGCTAGACTCTACTATTAAGAAACGCATTTCCTTGATGGCAATATCTCAATCAACAAATAGATGAATAAGGAATTTATCATATTCAATTCACTTAGATAGAGATAAGCTATCTATAAACTATGTATAAAGTAAACATGACAAACATACATAAATATGAAACAACGTTCATTAAACTCAATGAAACCCACTTCAAGCCAAGAACTCTAATCAAGGGAGTACAAATTCCTTATTCCACTAATCAATAATTCTCAGACAATTGACAAACATAATCAACAACATTAATGACTAAACTAACATTTATTTTATAAAAGGATATATTGAAATCATTACAATCTCATAAACTTTGAGAGGAACATGTTCACTCTCTTGAATGCCATATTTATTATTTATAACAGACATTATAACAGTTTGATGAAGAGCCATATAAAAAGACTGAATACTCTAAAGACAAACTCTAAAAATATTTGCATATTCAATATAACAAGACTAGATATCTAAATTAAATATGCTAACAAACCCCCAACTTAATTGAATCCTCCCTCAATACTTTAAATCTATTGAAATAATATAATTTTTAAACTAAAATTTTTAAAACCATTAAATATAGATATTTAAGATATCTATACTAACTTATTCACTAACATTTAAGCTTAGCTTGTGTCACTTCGGTGTGCTTGTTTGTCCATGAGTGCAGAGCTCAGCATCTGTGGAATTTGAGGTTCCATCTTCCCTTCCAGCATCCACACCACTTGTCCCATGCTTGGCCTCGTCTCCTCCTCCCTTTCAATGCATAACAACCCTACAATGCATGCTCTTCTCACCTCTTCAATATCTGCCTCTGCTACAACATTTTCATCCACAATATTAATCGTCTTCCCCTGGTAAATTTGAGTTGCAGCCCACGGAGGAAAGTAATACATACTTGAATCTTGCACGTTTAAATCTAGATTTCTTCGGCCAGAAATGATTTCCAAGAGTGTCATACCAAAACTGTATACATCAACCTTGGGACTGATGGGAAGACCGGTGATCCACTCTGGAGCCAAATACCCTATCGTTCCTCTCGTTGTGGTCAGTAAGCTGCTCAAATCTCTACTCACAAGCTTTGCCAACCCAAAATCTGCCAACTTCGGTGAAAAATTACCGTCCAGAAGAATGTTTTCAGGTTTTACATCGCCGTGAATGATGCGATCTCTGCATTCCTCGTGGAGATAAACTAAACCTCGTGCAGTGCCTAAAGCAATCTGGAATCGGGTCTTCCAGTCGAGTGCCTTCCGTTTACTTTTCGAATTACTAGTGAACAGAAAAGAATTTAGAGAGCCATTGGGCATGTAATCATAAACCAGTAACCGTCTGGATCCTTCTGCACAAAACCCTCGAAGTCTGATCAAATTCCCATGTTGTATGTTTCCGAGAGAACTGATTTCTGCTCGGAATTGCTTATCATGTTGTCTTGAACCTTCCAATTTCTTTACGGCCACAAGTGTACCGTCTGTTAGAGATCCTTTGAACACTGACCCGAATCCTCCACTCCCCAACTTAGACCTGAAATTCCTTGTTGCAATCTTCAACTCCATGTAACTAAACATTCTAAGGAAAGAGTCCGAGGAATCCGCACATGTATCCTTCGGTCGTAGGCGATACCTTTGCCAAACTAAATATGAAAAGATACTCAAAACAACGGCGAGAGTACTCACAATGCTTATGGCTTTGAGTTTGGAGGACCATATATGATCCTTTGGAAGTGCAGAGGCAGCTACTCGAATGGAGACAGTCCATCTGCTATTTGATGGAGGGTTATGCATGTTTAGCAAATCTCCGGACCAGATTTGACAGGGTCCGGAAGGGTAATTGAAAGCAAACGCAGTGCACGAGCAGTTGCGTAGGCAGGCTTTCTGGCAATCTTTCTTTGTGGGCGCAGGGTATGACGAAGCTGAGTCATCAGGCAACGTTACACCAGGGTCGATAAATTCGTCAGTGCTGCCTTGACTGTTACCGCAGTTTGACGGGCTCTGCCGAACACAGCCACTAGACCACCACTCTTGCGAATCCCAGGCGCGATAATCTTTAGGGGTGAAGCCTTCCACGCAGGCGCAGAACTGAAGATTGTTGGAGTTGCAGCTTCCGTAAGCGCCACAGAGACCATATATGGCGCACTGATCTCTGGGGCGACTCACCACCACTGTCCATTTAGCGTCATCAAACAAAGCATATTCTTGCATTTCTCCGGACTTCATTTGAAATAAACGCGGGATCCCTTTCAGCAATTCATACCTGTAATACAAACCAGAGCTAGTACTTTCAAAGCTGATATTGAAGTACTCTCCGTTTATCAGTTCTGGAATTCCACTGAACGTTTTGCCGTCCCAAATTCCAGTACCCAAATACTGTACAGAACTGTTCCATGTTAGCACGAATTGATTAGCTCCAGATGGATCCAAGCCAAATGAGAAAATGCCAGGAGCGGGATCCATTGAGTTTTTCCAACAGATTAGCTTTTGCTGTCCACCGAACTTCATCCCGGGCAACCAGGTATCTACTGGATGGTCAAAACTCTGCCAAACAGTCTCAGATTTATTGCTATCGCTCGGCATTAAAAAATTACCAGAATCTAATAGCACAGCACATGAGGGCTTGCTCGATACATTGACAGACCAAAGACACGTGCCCTGCGCATCAAGCAGTCCCAGATTACCTTCTTTTGACAGCTTCAATTCGCCGGATCTGTTTTTCGCTGGGTTCTCCCTGTTAGCCACCCAAACGACCATCTTCTCTGGTATTTTGGCATACCAGATGCCAATATACCAGTTATTGCTTCCATTTGGGCTGAAAAATCCCAATTCAAAAGTGCCATTCTTTGAAGTTATTGTCTTGTTTCCAACGAGCGAGGCGCCCAAGAAAAGTGAATCTACCCTACTAGCAGATAGCCCATCACAGTTGTAAATTATAATTATGATTGTAAGAGCGAAGATCATATATGCTAGGAGACCATTCCTTTTCATTTCTGTATTATTGGTTTTCATATTTATTAAGTTCATTGGAATATGAAGTAGAAGTGCAGCACTACATTTAAACTCAGAAAAATCAGATATCATTTTTCTAAGTATCTTTTTTGTTCTTAGCGTGTCAGCCGGGATCAAAGTCTCTTCTATTCTTAACGCCTGTGGCCGGTTCAATGGGCATACGGTAATTGTGAGAAGGAATTGTAAAAATTGTTGGAAAAATAACTGTAATTTTGAGAAGGAATTGTAAATTTTTGGAGAAATAACTGTAGGCTAATTTGAGAAGAAATTGTAAAAATTGTTGGTCAAATCATTGTAATTTTGAGAAGAAATTGTAAGTTTAAGTCTAAATTTGTGTTTTTTGAAAGAGACATATAAAAGATTATGATATTATTAAAGTATTGTAAGAAATAATATATGAAGGGTTTTTCATCTAATATGATAAATTAATTTTGTCTATTATTTAATGTTTAAATTATTTGGAGGCATTCTTCTTGTTTACATAAGACTATATATTATTATGCATGTGTCCATATTACTATAATATGAATGCAAGGGAGATGTATAGATTAAAAACAATGTCAATTATTGTTTTATCGAGTTTGGGATTTTGTACTTCATGGATTGTGAGTGCCCAAGACATTTTAGGGGAATTTAACACCAACCACCATGAGTGACTAGAACAATTCAATGAGTTATGAGTAAAGATCCTTGAGTTTCTCTGATTGCATGCATTATACTTTATATGGCCAATGTATTCTTATATAATAAAACATGATTTGTATGGTGCAATATTTTTCCTAGATATATATTGACTAGATATACCCCATCCAATAGAATATATTTTATAAAAAAAATGTGGCCTAGATATACATTGACTAGATTACAACCATCTAATTTAGCCCCATGTTTCGTCTTGTCTAATTACTCACACATTTCCACCCACATCTTTATATTTTTAGAAGTAGTCTTTTATGTACTATGTAGATATTAAATTTGATCGGAACAACTACCCTTTATGTGTTACTTTGGGTAGGGTTGTTCTTCAAAATTACTTTTTATGTCTCATTCACACTATAATATTTCTTCAACTCTAACATGTTTAATGAGCACACAATGTGGAAATTATATTAGGGAAATGTTTCAAAATTACATCAATCATATTGGGCTCCTACACTCCAAATTAAGATCTAGGGTTGTTGTTGTATTAAGTTTGTTGAGTAATGCAACAACAATAATAGAATTATACTATTATGTTGGCCCAATGAATACTAATAATTGCAAACCCTACCCAACAACATTATTTTTGTAGCAATATTTAATTTACTAGATATAATTGTGTGAGGTGATTGAAAATATTTTTGATAGACATTGTGATCTCATGCATTTTTCAACTACAAAAATATAAATTAATATTGATTCTCAAGGATAGTAAAATACTAGTGTGTAGGTTTAGAGTGTATTGTTAGTGTGTAGTTTGTAAAAAAAGTTGATATTTCAAATAGGATATACTTTTTTTTTCTTTAAATTAATTTCTTAGGCTATAAAATCTTATCAAATTGTTTATAAAATTTAAATCAAATATCATTTTCAATGTGTTGGTTTCCAAATTTATGACTACATTGTTAATTATAGGTATTATAAAGTTATAGTTATTATGTGGTGCAGGGGCACCAAGCATATGGATTTTTCATTAGGAGGTCAATATGATAAGTGTAGGTGTTTAGGGTATTTTTACATTGAATAAGGTCTATTGAGACCATTTCCATATAAGTTGGGTCAGTCTTGAGTCATTTGTGTCAAAATGATACAAGTTGCAAAAATGTAAAAAGTTGTCATAGCAAGAAATTGCAAAAATGCAACTTTTCAAGAAGGTGAAGGGTCATAGGAGTTCAAAAGGAAGTTATAGAAATTTGGGTGGTTAATTTTTAATGTAATAAGTATATAAATCCTCTAAAAGGCTTGAGAAAGAGTTGATGAAAATTGTATTGAAGTTTCCATATCAATAACAATGTGTATTTTTGTATTTTGTCTATATTTCTGCACTTTTTAGGAGTTATATTATCCCGTACGGTTTTTAATTGCTTTTAATTTCATTGTTTTCTATAGGGACATGAATTAACTTCCATTTAATTAAGTCTTGAGAGTCTGACATTGAGATTTGAGAGATATTTCATCAATTTTTTGAGTTTGTCTGTAGAAGGCTAGTGAAGGGTTTGTTTGGGGTTTAAATAATGTTCTAAGTCATTCCACCTACTATCAAGGCCTGTAACTCAGTGGAATGACTTCTCCCATGGTAGGCTAGGTGGTCTCATGGTTTAGAGGGTAGAGAGGAAAGTTGTTGGAATTTGGGTGATTCCCTAGGGTAATTTTGCATGTTTTTCAAATGAAAATGGGGTACTAAAGTAGGGTTTTTGCAATATAATGTTGGAACTATCTATGTGATGGTTGATTAAGTTTTTGTAGGTCATTTGTGAACTATTGGAGGCATTGATGGGGTTAGATAAGCTCAAGAGATAATACTTTCAATAAACCCTTGTCAATTGTAGGAAAAATGAGGGTTTTAAGGTTCAGTAACTTAGAGGTCATGACTCCAATGAATGATGGTGGAATTTGAGGTTGTTAAATTAAGGTTTATTCATTGATATTTGGGGATAATTAGATGTTTTGATGGTACTTCCTTTTGAAAAGTGGGTTATTTAGTGGTCTAAAAATAGATTTGGAAGGTTACAAGCAACTAGGTGTGAGTTTGTGATAAGTTGAGTGGATAGAGTTGAAGGGGTTGGTTTCTTGTTTGGAACTGATCATTTTGAGTTATTTTTGGTCATCACCACCTTGCTTGACATCAAGTGGTATCAGAGCATAGTTATCAAATCCTTTGAAGGTGATTGGTTGAAGTTTGCATAGAAGAAGGTTGGTAGTTGTAAAGACAAGATTCCTCTGAAGAATGTTGGTCCTACTAGAGAGTTGCAGGAGTTAAAAGAGAAACATTCCAAGTTATTGGAGTCTCATAATGTTGTGTTATCAAGGCTTGCTACCCTGGAAAAAATCAAGAGAAGAGATGAGAATGATGAAAGTGACTCCAAGGAAGAAGATGAAGAGCATGAAGATGTAGATGAAGAATTAGAGCCTGAAGATCAAGGGATGGAAAAATTGCTTAAGGTAGTCAAAGGAGATTCACATAAGGTAAAATTTTATTTTCCTATGTATGGAGGAAATTTGTATGAGGAAGACTTACTTGATTGGATTGCAACCGGGGACAACCACTTTGAAAGTGAAGATGTTTCTGATGAGCAGAAGGTGAAGATATCAAATAAAAAACTCAAAGGTCATGCACTTATATGGTGGGACTACGAGGAAGTTGAAAGGAGAAATCAAGGTAAGTCAAGGATAGTTTCTTGGGACAAGATGGTTGCTAAACTTAAAGGTAAATTTCTTCCTAAAGACTATGAAGTTCAATTGTATAAGAGATTACAAGGTTTGACGTAAAAGGATTTAGATGTTAATACCTATACTGATGAATTATATAAGCTAAGTATAAGGTCACGAAGAAATGAAGATGAAGTTGAAAAGATGGATAGGTATCTAGGTGGCCTTAGATTCAATATACAGGATGAATTGGTTGTTGCTAACCCAAGGACTGTTGAAGAGTGTTTCCAATTGGCTATTAGGGTGGAAGAAAAGATAAAAAGAAGACAAGAGAAAACAATTATAGGAAGAGACAACAATCAAAGAGGTAGAGGAACCTTTCATACTTCAAAGCAACCAAATGAAGAACAAGAAGGTGAAGGAAAAGGTAAAGAGAAAAGTTATGATTTTAGAGGTGGATTTAGAGGTGCTAGAGGAATATTTGGTGGAGGAAGGAGTTCAAACATGTTTTTAGGAATATGCTACAATTCCAATGAATTTGGGCATCCATCATGTACAAGTTCCCTGAAAAGTTTGGTGCCACTTCAATTGGGAGTGAAAAAAGAAGTGAGAAGAGGGTGCAATTGGTTTAAGAAGAAAGTGAAGGTGAAAGCTCTCCTAGCTATCTTGTTTCCCTAGAGGTAGGGGAACCATTGATGCTGAGAAATAAATTCTTGAAGGCAACCAAAGAGAAGGAACCAATGTAAAGAAGTTTATTCAAAACTACATGTAAGTGTAAGAACAAGGTATGCAAAGTTGTCATAGATTTAGGTTCTACTGAGAATATGGTATCAAGTGAGATGGTTAGTAAACTGAATTTGCAACAGATTCCTCATGAAATGCCATATAAAGTGTCCTAGTTGAATGTTAAAAAATTACTTTTGGTTAATGAACAAGTTTTTGTTGATTTTCAAATTGGTGGCTACAAAGACAAGGTACTTTGTGACATTTTACCCATGGATTGTTTCCACTTACTTCTTGGTAGGCCTTGATAGTTTGATAGGAATGCATTATATGATGGGAGAGCAAATAAATACACCATAGAGAAGGATGGGCATACATTTACATTGAATCGATTGGTGGAAGAGGATAAAGGCAAGGGTAAAGATGCTAAGGTAATCATGTTTGGGAAGAAGGAATTTGTTGGGAGTAAGGTTATAGGGCAAGTAGGATATGTAGGTACAATGGGTTATTGGTAGGACAGTACAATGGTACATGAGGCTAATAAGACAGAGGGTCTGTTGGTAGTGATAAGAGGACAAAGTGGACAAGGAATTAAGGGAAGATACAAGCATGAAGCTGATATAAAGGGGAATTCAATTAAATGAACATTTGGTAAGTGTTTATTTGTATGTATAAAGGAAGGAATATTATCAAGTTTTGATCAAGGGACAAGTAGAAGACAACCATCAGGTTTGATTGCAAAGATGGAGTCATATCCACGTGCAAACAAGATCAAGGATGTAGGGCATGCGATAAGATTTCATTTTCTGAACCAATGGAGGATATTTCTAGAGCAGATAGTATTTGGAAAAGAAGGAGGAACTGAGACAAAGTAGTACTCATGTGACATGAGTAATTTTTTAGGGGGGTTATATGGTGTAGGGGCACCAAGCATATGCATTTTTCATTAGTAGGTAAATATGATAAGTGTAGGTTTTTAGGGTATTTTTACATTCAATAAGGTCTATTGAGACCATTTCCATATAATTTGGGTTAGTCTTGAGTCATTTATGTCAAAATGATAAAAGTTGCAAAAATGTAAAAAGTTGTCATAGCAAGAAATTGCAAAAATGCAACTTTTCAAGAAGGTGAAGGGTCATAGGAGTTCAAAAGGTAGTTATAGACATTTGCATGGTTAATTTTGAATGTAATAAGTATATAAATCCCCAAAAATACTTGGGAAAGAGTTGATGAAGATTGTATTGAAGTTTCCATATCAATAACGTGTATTTCTACACTTTTTAGGAGTTGTATTGTTCCGTACATTTTTTAATTGCCCTAAATTTCATTGTTTTCTATAGGGAGATGAATTAAATTCCATTTACTTGAGGTTTGAGAGTCTGACATTGAGATTTAAGAGAGATTTCATCAATTTTCTGAGTCTGCTTGTAGAAGGCTAGTGAAGGGTTTGTTTAGGGTTTAAATAATGTTCTAAGTCATTCCACCTACTTTCAAGGCTTGTAACTCAGTGGAATGACTTATGCCATGGTAGGATAGGTGTTCTCATGGTTTAGAGGGAAGAGAAGGAAAGTTGTTGGAATTTGGGTGATGCCCTAGGGTAAGTTTGCATATTTTTCAAATGAAAATGGAGTACTGAAGTAGGGTTTTTCCAATATATTGTTGGAAATTTCCATGTGATGGTTGATTAAGTTTGTACAGGTCATTTGTTAATTGTTGAAGGAATTGGTGGGGTTAGATAAGCTCGGGAGATAAGACTTTCAATAATCCCTTTCCAATTGTATGAAAAGGGAGGGTTTTAAGGTTTGGTAACTTAGAGGTCATGGCTCCAATAAAAGATGGTGGATTTTGAGGTTTTGTAACCCAATTAAGGTGTGTTCATTGAAATTTTGGAATAATTAGATATTTTGAGGGTACTGCCTTTGGAAAACTGGGCTATTTACTGTTCTAAAACCAGGGTTAGTCAATTGATTCTCCATATTGTTCTAAAGAATATACCTCATGAAGCCTTTTGGTATGTTGTGTTAGGCCATAAATTGAATCTTAGATTGTGTTTAGTTAGGCTATCTATGGAATTCTCTAAATGATATCTCCAAAAAGAATATTTGGAAGGCAACAAGCAACTAGGTGTGAGTTTGTGATAAGTTGAGTGGATAGAGTTGAAGGGGTTGGTTTCTTGTTTGGACCTGATCATTTTGAGTTAGTTTTGGTCATCACCACCTTGCTTGACATCATTACGTAATTTTATTTGAAATGAATGGACATGCTTCAAATATTTTTTATTTAGTAATATTATATATATAATAATTAGTTTATGTTGCTTCTAAATTTCTAAATTTTTTTTAGCTAAGTCACATTGAGATAACTTGACTCTAACTTGTAGCATTATAATGTGTTTTCCTTTCACTCCTCCACAGTCATGCTCTTCGTTTGAATTCATCACCTTTCTCCTCCAATAATTAAATCTATAATTTAAATTTTTCTTAAATAAATTATCTCGAGCTCTACTAGCATAAGATGAAATACTTGATTGAAATGAACTCTTGGCCGAAATAACACCTAAATGCATTTTCAACATGTATTATTTATTTTGATTGTAAGTTTTAAGGAAAGGGGAGGTGGAAATTGTTCAAAATTGGTTGATACTAATACCTCATTATTAACAAGTATCCATAGATATCAAAAACATTTTTTTTTTTATAATTTGATTGCTAGCCAACATTCAATGTGTGCAATTGCCAAATTTATGCATTATTTACAACACTAATTTTTTCCACTCATTTGTTCTATTTATTTTCTCTCAAAATTACCTAAAATGGGTTAAATTTCATATCAAACATCATGTATTGAATGATATGGTTTACATTCATTGCAGGCTCTAATTAAATGAATTGCAAGTTATCTAAAATGAATCTACACTATACATGTAAAGAGACTGTGTTGTGGTCCTATGGATATGTTAAGAATATTTTTGGATGATGAGGAAAGCTTATCATTACGGTGGGAAAGCAATTTTATTAAATATAATAAATATAAGGTGTTAGGTCATAAAACTATAGGTACAAAATATTATAGATTTTCTTTATCTGCAAGGCTAGGGTTTTGTTATCATGAAGGTAAAGGAAGACTCAACATAAAATTCAAAAAAATAAATGATAACTATGGAAGTGGGTAATATCTCCTACTCTTTGGGATCAAATTAAACCTAGGAGGGTCTTTCTAGACATATGGCTTAATAAGCATTCAAATAATACAAAATGAACATCTAATATAACCTATAATAACTATACCCAAATACAAACCTAATCCATATAACTGTCACTAGGTGAAACTTGACTAGCTACAATAAAATTCTTAAGAACTAATAAAAATTCTGCACATTCTTATAAAATAAGGATAATATTACAATTTCTTGAGATAATTTCATTTATATCTTCAAAGATAATGGTAAAGTACATGAACATGTTGGAAATGATTCACATAGAATGTAACATTTTTTAAATTTAAAGCTTATCCCTAGTTTACAATACTAAATCATAAATAGTAAGAATTACTCTACTTCTACATTTTATACTATTGTGACATAGATTTTGGGAACCCTATATGCTTGCTCTTGCACTTCAAGGGTTTTTCACCTAAAAGGAGAGAGATATAAGTCCAAAATGTTTATGTAACACTCAAATTAGGATGTATGCTATATGATATGATGTAAATGAATTTAACTAAATGCAATTGATTATTCTAAATGATTGAAAATGAATGCAAAAATGTAATTAAGGCTATGTTTGAAAACACATTGTGTAATGCAACAATGAACTAGAAATGAATGCAAAACTTAACATAAATGAGTGAAACTTAAACTGTGCAACTAGAATCTTGATGCAGATTAGAAATTTCTTTTGAAATTTTTTTGATGCTAAAATTTAGGCCTTGTGGGACTCATTTGCCATTTTGGGCAAATTAGTCCCAGTTCTGCCAAACTATACCAGACCTCATTTTTGACAAAAGGGTACTAAAAAATGTAAAAATAAAAAAATTAACCTTGGGGTGGAACTCATTCACCACCCATAGAAAATGAGTCCACTTTTGAATTTCTAAATTTTCAAAAGTGGATTCTGAAGCTTTCGATTTTCACTTTGATGCCCTACAGGTGTTTGCTTCCAAAACTCTGATTTACGGATTTGAAAATGGATTTTTATTGATATTTTGGCTTGATGAATGAGAAGATTTAAATGAATTTTAAGTTAAATCTTCAATGATTCCTAAGCTTCCAAGAGTCCTAAATCTACATATAAACAAGACAAGAAGAGGAAATGTTGAATGTTAGGTTATGGGGGTTTGCCTTAGTCAAACCTCATTTGGGTAATTAAAGCAAAGTGATGAAATAAAGTAATGAGAAATGAAAAAATGGAGATATTTACCTTGTCATGATGATTTTATCTTGAAATTCTACAACATATAATGAAGATTCAGCCCTTAAATGTCCTTTGAAGCTCAATTGAAGACATGAAATGAGAAAGCCCTAGTTTTCTTAACTTGTGATAAAAGATAGATGAATAATGGATGCTTGGATTGATAAGAGGGATGGATAGATGAGAGATAAGATGAGATAAGATATGTGGGAGATGTGGAATATGTAAAAATAAGGGTAAAATTACTTATCTATAGTTAATTGTGCCAAGTAGTACCCAATTATACTACATCACAGGTTGACATGAAGTGAAAATAAACTTTAAATTTCACTTTTTCCTGCTCAAGAGTCAAAATGGGGGCAAGATAGGACTCATTCACCAATCATGGCGAATGGGTCCCACCTTGATGGGACTCATTCGCCAAGCATGGTGAATGGGTCCCACAAGGGCCATTTTGACACCTATGAAGTTAAGGAGATAGGAAATAAGGTTTAAAATGCTATCTTGTCAGGTGTTGGATCATTAAAAGCCTCAATATGCACAATATGGGTCAATTAGGGTCTATCATTGATGATGTAAATGTTGAATAGGGCTTGGGACACATAAATCAATGTGAAAGTGTAATTAAATGCACTTGACAACACTAAAATTAGGTCCACATAGCCTAGAAATGTACAAGAAATAATGTGAATGTGTAAGACACATTGCAACACTATTTTATAATGAATTTTGCATTAAGAACCTTTTATATTGATGTAATAATGTTATTATAATGTTGAATTAGGGAGAAATAGGTCTATTAAGTCTAGAAAAGCATGAAAGTCCTTTACAAGACTTTACAACACCTTTACAACACGTCATTAAAAGCATGTTGTTTGATTTGCAAGGGTCCAAGACCCAATGTGGAAACATAAAATTCCTCACAACACTAGATTAGGGCTCCATTAAGTCCAATTATCATGAATTAATCCCATGTCAAGCAAAGGGTACAATTTTCGACGACACAACTATTAATAATTTTTTTGATGATTTGAAATGTATATGGGAATTATAAGTCTTTAAGATTGGTGCCTTATTTATTAATAGATTCATATATATTCATTATCTAATAAAACAAGAAGCTACACCAAAGGTACATGATATAATAAAAATACATATGTACTTAATGGTCTTTCATAAAACTCATAAACATTTATATGTAACATAAAGAAGAACAATAGAAAAACCAACTCATATTGATTTATAGTGCTACATAACTTATCTAATATTTGTTACAATCACACTAAATATGGTAAAGGAATATTTTAAGTCAACAAGAAAATTTCATACTCTATAACTCAAAACCTTCCAAATTGTCTACAACTAGTCAAGTAGAAATATGGTTACAAACATGTATGCTTTTGTAGCTACCTTTCTATAACTTTTGAGTGACAAATCTAATGGTGGAAATACTAAAAAATATGAAAACCATAGGATTCTCCACACATGTGTTTGTAGAATACTTGAAATGAGCAGCTCTTTGAATTAGTACAAAACTTTCATATATCAATCAACCACCTAGGAAGTCAAGCAACAAAGGAGAAAATGTGTCAATATAACACTATATTATCATGTTCGTCATTTTTCTATACAAAAAAATCTCTTTAGGACCTACAAAGATCTTGTAAAAGTGAGAAAATAACTCTTTGTAGATTTGTGTAATGTCCCTACCAAGAGTTTTTACACACTTTACAATTTTTTTGATTTATCTTGCAATCTTTTTTATCAAATTGTTTGAAAAAAATTGAATCCTTAAATATTTTTGAGTCTTATTGTTTAAATTTTTTTTTTACTAATGTTTAGTTGCATAAGATTTTTCACAAAAAAATTACATTAAAAAAATACATAGGCATTTTGTCAAAAAATTGGTAATTACTAGTAATTACATTAACTTCAAAAAATATATAAATTTATAATTTGATGAGTGCATAGTAAAGTTATTCCATACCGATGAACTTCTTATAGACACTCAACCATACACTATAAAATTCATAAAATTTCTCTTAGACCTACCTAGAATCGCCATATGCCCTTGTTGAAATATTGATACTGAAGTGTAGTATAAGATGAGTATACACTCTAAGCATTAGAGGTGAATTAAAGACTAAATAGTTCCAAATAACTGATAGTGACTAAAATTATTCAAGAACGTAAGGCAACATTTTTTAATATCACTACAACAAGATATATTTATATTTTCCCATATATAATATAATACCTATATAATTTCTTCTTAATGGCACTATAGTCACTTTTAGAACTACTATTATGACCTCTCAATTTTAAAATAATATTTAATCTATTTAAGATTACTCTAAAATCTCGACCAAATAATTGTTGTAGCTAAATAATTCTAAAATAACTGAGAAGAGGTGGTGTGATTGTGTATTAATAGATTATAGTATTAAAATGAACACTAAACTTAAAAAATCCAAGTGAGTTCATCTCAATGTCACATGCCCCTTTATATGAATTTGTATGACAACTTAAAACTTGAATATGCATCCTTTACTTTGTATGACAATATCCCTATTTTGTACTACTAATTTGTCTCCTTTTTACCTTTTTGTCTTTTTAAATGGCCCACAACTTTCCAAAGGTTGTGATTCCTTTGAAGGAAGCAACAACTATAAATAATTTCTAGGTAAAATATTATGTTCAACATACAACTCCTTCACTAATATGAAAATAATAATATTGGGAAAAAATGATTTACTTGATAAAATATTAACCTTCAGTTTGGAAACCAAAAGTTCAAATCTAGAAATGATATCTCAAAACCCAAAACATTATAGAACATTCAAATGACACAAATGTTCAACATAATGGTGAACTTTGTATGAATCCACTTGATTAGCTAGGTGCATTTTCATCAATGAAACTAATGGCCAAAAGGATTTTCATCCTTTGGATAAAGAATGAACTTGGTTCAATCTCTCAAATAATCAAGGATTTGATAAAATATTCAAAATTCCCTTCCTCTCCTCAAAATCCCTTTTTATAAGCACTTTTTGGAAGAAAAAAGTATTATTATTTGTGTGCTCTTATTTTTTCCCCAAAACTTCACTTTAGGCTCCTTTTAAATAATTAAATATAAGTTGTATTTCAATTTTTACTTTTTTTCCAACTTACAATTTAACTAGTTGATTATTTAATTATTTTTTACACATCCATCCAAAGTCACATAAAATATTAAAATGAATCAGAAACTAATTGTGACTATGCCAAAATATTCTTAAGCTATCAAGATATATAAAACTTTATGAAAATTACAACTTTCCAAAAATAGAAAACCTCAACAAGAAGTGTGGAGAGCCCCTATAATGTTGAAACTATATCCAAAAATTCCATTGGACTCATTAAGATTTCTTGAACTCATTTTTGCTATCAAAATTATATTTTGATAAAGTTGGAATTCTCTAAGGATGTTAGAACTTTACAACAATGTTGGAATGAATTGAGAAGGGAAATTACAACCCCTATTTCTAAAATTGGCTATCCTCAAGCAATGCCAACTCAATCAATGATTGATCTCGTATAAAGCTAAATGTGATTCTAGGGTCCCAAATCAATTTAAAATTCTTGTGTGTCCTATTTAATGTACAATATTGCATGATACCATCAAATAGAACCTTCTTCAAAAAATTTCTAAATGTAGCAATCTTTAATAATTATTGTACAATTTCCTCAATTTTTTTCTTTTCTCTACCATGTTTTCATTGCACCATTCTGATAAAAACTAAAAAATTATTCGAATAATTTCTATGTTCATTTCTATAGTTCCTAAATGATGGTCATTTTCATATGAATATGTGTTTTCTTGATTTTCTTCCGAAATTAGAATTTTGCTGACTAAAATATTTGTTCTCTTACACTAATTTTTTGCCATTATTATACAATGATTCCATGACCTAAAAGATATTGTGATTGTTTGTTCTTAAGTTAGAAATTAATAACTTATAATATGATTTTATCAACATTAACAACCTTAAAGTGAAACAATAGATGCAAAAATGAAATCTCCTTACACTAACAAAAAATATGATCATTCTAATGGCTAAAAATACTTTTATTAAGGATAAAAATCCATTCCCAAAGTGGTCAATTAAAAAATGCTCCATCCATTATTTTTTTTCTATCCACTTGTATGTATGCAAATAAAATCATGTGATGTTTGATTGGAATAATAACAACTACACCAATTCTAAATATTTGACCCATAATATTCCATGGTACATGTTCCTTTTGTCACCACTGATCTCCAATATACTTGATTGATGAAATATTGTACATATACACTCAACAATGAAGTAGCCCCACCATGCTTATGTTATGCTAAGTTATAGTATTCATGTGAGCGTCATCTCAAGATATTTTGATTGTGCATGATATTTCTTTCCTAGGAAGAATACTTAACATACATCTAGTCTTTGAAGCAAGATGATTTCCATAACTTTGTGGTGATCCTAAAAATAAAAATCCTATCACCTTTTCATCTCAATCTAATGTAGAAAATATGCCATCATGAGAAAATTGCTCCTCTAGCTCCATAAGAATGTCATCCTAATGTTCTTACCAAATTCTATCAGCATGTTGAGTATCTATGCTACTAGAAATACTAAAGTCATTGTGCATTCTTCCATCCTCCATGAATTCTCCTTCGTTTTCCCAAGGGTAACAAGACTCCAAATTATTGTTCTTTCAGAGCTCATCAATTCCTTTGATTATTTTCTTGAACTCCGTAATTCTAGTGTTAGCTTCTTTCTCCTTGATCATGATTACTATAGATGGTTGATATTCATTTTTTATAGAGTGAGAAGTGAGCTAAACTTAGCTCTAGGATGAGTTCATCAAACTATTTCTCCTTTTATTTGAAGGTGTAGTAAGGTTCTCTTTTTGAAACTTGATGGCATGATCAATTCCATTGATTAGAAATATTCAAATTCATTATTTCTATTACACTCTTGATTGTCTATAAATCATTAGTAGTGTTAATTTTCTCAATCTTCCCTCACTGAATATTTTTCCTTAATTCATCAATGAATCTTTTTGTATTATCCAATCTTGATAAGGTTTACAGTACTTCATTCTCCTTTGTCACTAACATCTATTTCTTTTATCTTCTTTATGAATGCCAAGATCACATAAGGATAATTAACTATTATCAATAAGCATACAAAAATGAGCATTTTACTCAGACTTGCTAATGGTGTCATCATGGGAGCCATATGTCTCATGTGCCTCACTTTCAATTTTCTTAGGATCAGTTTAAAGTAATGTTCAAAGTTGTAAATAGACCTACTTGTGAGCTAAGGTAGTTCTATTTTTTTATTCTTTCAGATTTCCAATTCAAATAGGGATCCTCTTTACATCCTTTTTTCCATCCTTCTACTTAGCCTCTATAGTTTGTAGTCACCACTAACACTATTAAGGTTTTGATCCATGGTTTCTAGTTGCAAGTATTAGTATAACTCTTTTCCACCCCTATTTAGTGGTATCACCATCACTATGATGCTACATCCAAGCCATGACTAGCCTCCATATGCCTCTTTATTACTACTAGCTTATTTTGATTCTCCACTAAGGACTCTTCTATGCATCTAACAATAAATACCATTTGTGGACTCTAAACCATACATGCACCACCTTTGCAAGTAGCTTGACCACTAGCAAAGGTAGTTTTCTATTGATGCCCAAAACACAAGGTGCTAACCTTCACAATAAATGTCATGGTTAAGGTTAGAATTTTAGTTAATTATTTAGGTGCATAATAAATGCTATCATTTTATGTTTGTAAACCTAATATTTTATGCTACTATTGAAGAGGTTAGATAATATTGAAGGGAAAAAAGGCGAAGAAAAAAGAAATACAAAGCACAATACCTTAACCTAGAATATTTTCTTCTCTTCTTGATGAGTAGAAATAGAGTGCAACCTTCTTCCATTCAATTTTATCTTTGATGTTGATATGTGGATTGTTCAATTCTCTAATATAACCTTAATATGATTAATAGTGATAGAATGATAAGCTCGATAAACTATATATGATCAAAATGATAGTATATAACTATGGTAGCTTGATAAGTTCATGCATGATCCCAAGAGGATTCATTAGTTAGAAATGAAAAATGAGAGCCTCTAGATATAGAGTCTTGAAGAGACAAAATCAATGGCTAGGAATTATTGGTGATGGATGGCTAAGATTAGAGGATTAGGGTTTGGATCCAAGATGCAGTCATGTGACAAGTGACTTATGAAGGATAGAATCTAGGTTTATGATTTCAAGATAAGGAAAAAATCCTTATGGAAATGACTAGGATTAAGAGGTTAAATGAGATGAGTGGATAAGATGAAAATTTAATTTAACTTTTGGATAGGTGTATAGGTTCAATA